>CM044890.1:31325380-32525380 GCA_024500025.1 Syzygium aromaticum | reverse complement strand
AATTTTGAGACAAATGAAGGCTATGGAATGATTCACCGATACCCCCTCTTTAAGCTGGTGATGCTCGCCTCACCGGGAAGGTCACCGTTTGGCTGGAAAAGCCGCAGTTTCGGGTCCTCACGACCAATCCCTCTGACAAGCTATTTGTGAGGGCCTGAAACCACGGCTTTTTCGGTTGAACGGTGACCTTCCCGGTAGGGCGAGCACCACCAGTTTGAAGAGGGGGTGTTAGTGAATCATTCCATGGCTTTCGTTCGTCTCGAAATTTCCGTTTTAGCCTCCGTTGATGAAGGTAAAAGTGCTTCATAGTCACACAAATCGGCTTGATAAATTGTGTGACTACGAAGCATTTTTATCTTTGTCAATGGAGGCTAAAACGGAAATTTTGAGATGAATGGAGGCCATGGAATGATTCACCGACACCCTCTCTTCAAGCTGGTGGTGCTCGCCTCACCGAGAAGGTCACCGTTTGGCTGGAAAAGCCGCGGTTTTGAGCCCTCACGATCAGCTCATAAGTGGTATTAAGGGATCTTTTTTTTTTTGAAAGTTATGGCACTTAAGTGAGTTAAAAAAAGTTATGGCACTTGCACTGTACTTACCTCGAAATATTTAGTGGCACAATTGAAAGGTTTAAAACTAAATTGACTGCCGTACAATAGATATATGTTTTTTTTTGGACAACTTTCCCTAAGTTTTTAGTGAATACATTAACAACTCTATACTGAAATTATCCGTATGTCACTCATTCAATTATGAATATGTAAAAACTTTTTTAATTATAATAATAATTCTTTTATAATTAAAAGTAAGATCTTTGCAAGATTTAGCTTTTAAATTAGAAGGTTATTTTTAAAAAATTCCAAAAAATACTTTTTAAGACTCGGGAAAATTGTTGAAAAAGACCTAAACCTATTATATGTCGACTAATTTAGTTGTTGACCTTTTAGTTATGCCAATTTAGTCCTCAAACTTTTTGACCGATTGTCAATTTAGTAACTCTAGCCAATTTAGACAAAAAATTGCCGACGTACCTTGTCTAACCAAGGCAGTACTTCATTTTATGTCGATGTGGATTGGCCTCGTTGTTCTTGGTCTGGTCATCCACAAACTCGCCCTCTTTCTATATTGCAGTGTGTTCTTAGCTCATCACGTTTGGACCATCCCACCTCTCAAAGCACTCAAGAAAGCTGCCCCTAAATTATTAGATTTTCCTTTTCCAATTGATTTTCACATTACTTTTGACAGTAAATACCAGTTAAGATTGCCAAACTCTGGAAAGCTCATTTGAATGTGTTGAGAGCTACAGTTACAGGGACTATATAGGCCCGGAGACCATCGTAGCCAGGGAAGAAGCTGGGTCCCTATCTCAAATGTGCGATTCTCCTGTTACACTGAATGAAATCTACATGACCAAGTCCCTGGAGGAAGAGCTTTCATTGGGCCCTCCCGACTCAGTAGCATCGCTCTCTCTGAATTAAAGTCACTGTGTGAATGACGCTAGAGGAAGAGGACTTAAGCATGTGGCTAAGAAAAAAAGATGTCTGTAAACCAGACCTTGGAGTTGCACCTGGCGTTATTACTGCTTGACTTCCTCATTTTTCAGGTACAAGAAACCATTCTTTACTTTCCAACAGCTACTACTCCATTCACGTTATTTTGAATTTATGATTGCAGGGCCATATTAAGAGATTTATGAAAATTCTGTTGAAATATTGTCCCACATCGCTTGACTACGGATCCTAATTGCTCTTTATATTCATGTGGTCTTCCCCACCTATTAACTTAAACTTTTGGAACAGTTGGCAGTAATTTCACTAAATTTCACATGGTATCAGAGTAGGAGGTCTTGAGTTTGAATCTTTTCAAATCCCTATTTGCCTCCTTATTATCCCTTTCGTGAATGTCCGTAGTCTCGTAATTCAACTTGCATATATGAGAAGGAGCTGGTCATAATTAAAAATCAAATTGTAAAAAGCCTCTACAAGGAGCCAACATGCAAGTACTTTCTATAATCTCTTTGTACGTGACAAGGAGTGTTTAATCTCTTTGGAATACGGTCTAAAGTACTTTCTATAATTCCATCATTGATGTGTTTGCTTTAAACGGGATTTGGTGGTAAACTGTAGGTGGTGGAAGGATTTAGATATAGAGAGGGTGTTCCCATTTGCTAGAGATAGGCTTGGGGAGCTGTACGTCTCGATGTTAGGAGTTCATTTCGAACCGGAGTATGAGACCGCTAGAGAAATAGGAACCAAAATGACGGTCGTTCTTATCATTCTGGGCAACATCTACGATGTCTGTGGCACATTAGACGAACCCGAACTCCTCAGGGAAGCATTGAGAGGTACAGTTGGCACTCGGAGGCTTTTCTCAGTTTACCAATTCTAATCTTACTTATTTTAATTTGATCAATTGTTGGTTAGGGTCAAGTTTTATAATTTCCAAACTTGAACTCAGTTGGGATGTCGATGCCAAAGGTGGATTGCCAGAGAGCATGCAAGTGTTTTACAAGACACTTGTTGATTTGTATGATGAAATTGACTATGCGTATACCAGAAAAGGAAGGTCATACTGCGTTTTCTATGCAAAAGAAGTGGTAGGCCATTCGATGTTACATCAATCAAATGCGACTTTTACTCTGTCCACATGAAACAGAATATTGAGCTTTTGGATAAGGCATTACTTGATGTTTATGATGATACTGGGAAAGCCATGCCCGAGAATGGAACATCAAACGGGCTCTACTAGGCCAAAGAAGTAGTAAGAGCTTTCCGTATTGCATCCGTTCAATTAAGTTTTACTCGGACTGGCAATGAAGGTATAGTTTCCGTCGGCATCTCCACTAGTCTAAAAAAGAAGTTCCCATAACTCCTGTTGAATGATGACCTGTGCAAGAATTCGATTATGTAACTGGCTATCACACTCACATATCGCACTTTTCTTTTTGGGTTAGCATAATAGCCTTTGAGCTACTATAAAAGTAATCATATATTACGAGTCATAAATTCTTGAAGGAGTGGACTCTACAACGGTTTCTAATTATTTGTTATTTGTTTTTTTGTGACCTATAACAGACGGTTAATCTCACAGTGGATTAAGGGCAATCGCATAAGCATTTCTCTTTCTTTTTCACTAGTCTTGCATAGAAGAGACGTAACTCTCCAATAGATTACCTTGTATATTAAGCTATCGTATTAACTAATTACCATGTTGATCCAAGAGAAGAACCAAAAGAAATGTGTGCAAGTTGCATTTCCAAAGTTCAACTTTGTGGCCAGTACTTGGCCGTTGCATTAGTCACGTCTGCCTGTAAAATGCTATCCACCACTTCATTTGTGGTAATGGGAGATCTTGCAACAAAAGATGATTTTGGCGTCCAATGGGTCCACTTGCGATGATGTCGCATCGGCAAAGCCATATTGAATGGCTAAAATCATTCAAGTTGACACTTTCTCTCTTTGCTCATTACCTAATATCTAAATTGAGATGTCACAATATTTACTGAATATGCAAACCACATAATCAATTGTGGTTAACTTTTCCCAAGCAACTAAGCCACGTTAGCAATTAATCACATGACGTGGCAATTTATTTAACAGAGGTCTTATATTGACCCATATTTGATAATTTGAGCTATTTGATTGAACAAAAAAAATGTATCTCCTCAATTATAAAATGGGTAAAAGCAAGTATTTGCAGCACCATTACCACAAAGTAGCAATTATTACATTCACAAAGAAAAAATGCTACACCTAATATTGAACTCACCTTTTCCATCACTATGTAGCACAAATAATAAATTGCCTATGTTATACTTATTGAACCATTTGAAAGTTTTAAAATAGTACGAGATATTTCCTTTGAAAAGATTATATGATAAAAATAAATCGATGGCCGATGAACTATCCTATTTTGATTAGCAAGTCCCTCGACTCTTACTTTGACATGTATTGCAATTAAGGAAACATTAACTAGAGTTATATTATTTTATGTTGTTGGGTAGTGATTGGAGAAAATTACCAAAGTAGTCCCAGCTAACAAAATATAGCGAAAATGTCGCTCCACAGCCATCCCATTACCAATTTTTTCTATTCGTATTGTTGTTAATCCCGTGTTGACATGTGGCCATGTAATTGTATATTTTGTAGAGAATATGATGGGCATTGTACATTATGGGCCAAAATTGTATGTTAATTTACCCAACTACTCTTTATTCTTCTTCACTTTCTTTTTTTTTTCAATTTATTATTTCATATTGATGAATGGGATAATTTCTTGAGAAATTGTTTAAAAGAGTTTACTCAATAATAATTTAATCATATAAAGAGCTTCACTTGATTTTTTCTGCAAAACTGAAATTGATAGATAAATGATCCTTATTTTTAATTTCTACTTTGACAAATATAAATGTATAGGTAAAATGTTTCAATCGAATTGATCAAAATTTGGTTAGATTTTATGGTATTACATTCATATAGTTTGTTAATGAAGACATATTTACCATCTTGATTTCATGAATGAAATCTGCAAATACTTTTGTTAATTTGGCCAAGTAAACAATTACTTTCAAATTATAAAAACAAAACAAAAGGCATGTCTAAGAATTTATCACCTTAGGGTTGACCAAAGGCAGCAAATCGTCAAGTTTTGGATCTGCAGCGACAAACATTGAATTTTGTTATCTTAGGTGAGACCTAATGTGATAAGATCATGGTTTTGCTACCTTAGGTAGAGGCCTATGTGACATAATTGAAACTTTGTCGTCAGATGACAAAAATCCATTTTTGCCTTTGGCTAATGACCTAAGGTGACAACGTTAGGATTGGGTTGCCTTTGGTCGATCCTAAGGTGACAAATCTTAGAATATGTATTCTTTGGTCTACCCCAAAGCAACACATCAGTGAATTTGTCGCCTTTGGTCTATCCTAAGGCGACTATTGACACTAGACATGGCCATGGGCCGGTTGCGGCCCGGAACCAGCCCAGAATCGGCCTAGAACCGGCCCGAGTCAAACCCGGGACAAGTCCGTTGACCAGGCCCGATTCTAGTTCCAACAATTTTAGAACCGGCCATAACTGCCGATTCCGGGCCCGGTTCAAAAAAAAAAAACTACAAATAAGTGGTGAAACTCTTTTTTTCCCCAAATTTGATTACAATGTACATTTTGATTACATTTTATATTGAATAATTCATTATTTCATAATTTGATAATTTATTATTTTTTCATTTCATAATTTATTTTTTTAATTTTTACCGGCTGGTTCCGAATAGGGCCGGAACCGAAACTGGCCCGGAACCGTCGGTTCTGAACTATGGCCATGTCTAGTTGACACCTACATTTTAGCGATGTGTTTAGTTATTCATAACGTAGAAAATTAGGGATTGACCACAACCCCTAGGCAAAAATACTAGTTAAATTGCATATAGATGTTATGAGCATTTGTATTAACAGTAAAGGCCTATATAAATTGCAATAGAGTTAATGGATTGATACATGGTGGTTTTGAGCTTAATTAAATCATCCGGATTGAGCCCGCAAGAAAGCGAAAATCGGAAGCAATGAAGCTTTATATTATTAAATTTTCGGTCATAAAGGGAGGTTTCTGATTATTGATATTCAAATTAGATAGTGGATTATCAAATTGTTGACATCTATTTTTAATTGTCCAAAATTAATTACACAAAATTTAGGGGTTAATGTCCTTAATTCCTAAACAAAGAAATTATTTAGTTTCAATTGCATTACATATAGATATAGGTGCATTTTGCATTTTGCAATAGGAGCTGAGCTGGGCTGCCCAGCTCGGCTCCTTCCTCTCCTTCCTCCCCCTCTACCAGTCTTTCTCCTTTGTCTTCCCTTGTTTTAGATCGTCAAATTGATGGACGGTTGAGCGGCCTCGACATCCCTATTAGCCACAAATCGGCAGGTAAGTGAGCAGCAGGGGGAGGGCATTGATGGCCAGTCCCATCCCTCCCCCTTTCTTGGTCTCTCCCTCTCTCCTCTTCCTCTCTTAGTGGCCGTGGAAGTCAAGAAGCATAGGAGCAGAATTTTCCTTCCATGCACCGACCTAGGATGGCCACCAAAGTCACGGGGCGAAGTAAGCCGATGCAGGCCGTCGTCAGCAAATTAATAGAGCAGGAGCAATGGCTCTCGGCCACTATAAAAATCGGCGAGAAGGAGAGAGACAGTTCGATTGAGAGGTTAGAAACAGAGCAGAACACAGAGAGAAAGAGAGAGATTTTTAGAGATTTGAGAGCAACCGAGAGAAAAAGAGTGAGTTAAGAGAGTTTGCAGGTTGTCGAAGAGCACCAGCAGCCCTGCCGTTGCCAGCAGGAAGGCCAAAGACCCCCCGAAGACAGCGTCGATTGGTGAGCCTTCCCGACCTCTGCATCCTCTATTTTCCCTTGTTTTTTTAGCACGGTTTGGTCGGGACTTGCGTTGGTCGTTTCGCACGAATCCCGATCCATTCTGACACCCCACCAGGTCCATACTAGTTGTTGGAAAAGATTTATGGTCCCTTGAGCAGGCCGGAGCTCCAAAACAGGTTTGAGTTCCTTGTTTTCATCCATGCAGACCAACTATTCAATGAAATGTCTTAACGATGCTGATTTGGTTTCGATCACCGGCTGGCGAATAGGTGGTCGGGCGGCGAGCTAGGTGGCTGTAGGGGGTTTCGTGGTGGTCTTTAGGGTTGAAAACCAGGCCGGAGCCGGCTTGGGTCAGCTAGCGAGAGGCCAAATCTTGCTCAGCCAGCATGGAACATACTTGATCCTGTTCAGGACTCGGGTAAATGCCTTGGGTTGAATCCGTTGACCTGAGTTGGATATAACCGATCCGAGTCCTCCAACCCGACCCGATTAATTATTATATTAATATATTTTTTAAAATTTTAATACTATATTATTATTATACTTTTTTTTAAAAATATAATAATAATTTTTATTTCTTTTAAAATTAGGAGATAATTCGAAAATTAATATTTTGAATAATTTTCTAAGTTATGTGAATTATTTGATTAATAATCACGTTTAAAGTTGGATAGGGCTATGCGGTAAGATTTTGTATTTTGTCTCCACTACTATTATATTATTATGCATGTTGTTTTTAATTGAGATATAATTGCATAAATTGCCATGTTTTGAATGTTGTCGCCTTAGTTATGGTTAGAGCATTATTCACTAGTCACTTTAACTAGTGTAACTAAGTCCCCTGACTCATTTTATCTCTGGTTTGTAAGAGTAGAGTGATTCTTCCGTCACCTTACTTGGGTTCTAATCAACTCACCCCAAATTGATTAGTGACGACTTTTAGATAAAAATCATTTGTAGGTTAAGAACTTAAACCCTAAGTTGTGATATGGTATGGGCTTGGGAGAGCTCGAGTTAAATCCCAGACCTAGACTTAGCGCATACTAGGTGAGACCCCTTTCCTTTGGAAAAGCCAGAGGTCGGTCGCGACAGATTGACGACTTCCCTGGGGACCATCATACATTTTTCTTAACGTGGACATAAGCTAGAATTTTTATCCTGTTCAAAAACATTTTTTGTTTAGCAAAGAGGATTCCAAATATGACCCTGACATTAGGGTGTTAAATGTTCTTGCAGGTTTCAAATCATGATTGTTAATGAACTGTTGTGTATGCTTTAATGATTCAGCACTACATTATTGCCCACATAACCATGCCGCTGGACGTAGGCCACGATAAGACTTTTTAGGATAGTGTTAAGAAAGATACGACCTCGAACGCGAGACCGCGATGTAGAGGTTGCCTTTCTTTTCCCTGAAATTTCTTTCTAACTGTCATAACATGTCTATCTTTAGTCGCTATTCGCGTGATTATAAGATATTCCTTCTGACTTGGCTGAGGTTAAAATGATTGGACATTAACGCGAGACTGCAATGGTCAGATATCCTTTTTTAACTTCATTTTGCTAAACTAGTTTAGATAAAAATCGAACCTCACTCCTCTTGTACATGTTTTTGTGATTGCCATGGTTCAATGTAAGGTATATTAATGGCATCTACGGCATTCAACTAGATGCCGTAGATGCCGACAACAGCGATTTTGACGATTCAAATGATAATCCCACTGAAATTCGAAGAAATTGGGAGCAATATGAGCAAATCAAGCCCCTTACAATCGAGGACACTATTACCATCAATTTGGGTGATATTAACAATCCAAAAGAAGTGAAGATTGAGGCCAACCTTCTTGAAGAGAAGGCCACACGTCTGATTGCTCTCCTAAAAGATTATCAAGATGTTTTTGCATGGTTTTATTTTGATATGTTAGGTCTAGACCCTTAGATTGTCAAGAATTGTTTGCCTACCAATCTCAATATGCCTCCTAAGAAACAAAGGTAACAAAAGACCAAATCCGAGCTGTCGAAAAAAATCGAAGAAGAAGTGGTGAAGCTCTTGAAAGTAGGGTTCATCGAGATTTCGCAATACTCTGATTGGGTAGCAAACATCGGGCCAGTGAAGGAGAATGATGGTCGGATTTGAGTTTGTATTGATTACCGCGACTTGAATAAGTCAGTCCAAAGGATGACTTTCTGCTCCCCTACTTAGATGTCCTTATGGATAGCTGTTGGATTCAAATTATTATTTTTCATGGATGAGTTCTCAAGGTATAACCAAACAAGGATGAACGATGAAGACAAGAAGAAGACGACGTTCATCACTCCATAAGGGACCTTTCATTATAGGGTTATGCCTTTTGGTATGAAAAATGCCGGGGCAACATACTAGCTTGCAATGGTCACTCTTTTCCATGACAGGATGCACAAAGAAATTAATGTCTACATCGATGATATGATTGCTAAGATCTAGTGTGGAGAAGACCATGTTCAAACTCTGAAGAAGTTGTTTAATCGGCTACGTGAGTTTAAGTTAGGCTTGAATCTTGTAAAGTGCGTGCTCAGGGCGACCTCTGGAAAGTTACTCAGATTCATTGTGAGTAGCAAAGGGATCAAGGTTGAGCCTTCAAAGGTTAAAGCAATATGTGATCTCCAACCCCCATCTACAATGAGGGAGGTCATAAGCCTTTAGGGAAGGTTGAACTACATCGCATGGTTCATTTCCCAACTCTTTGAGACTGCACAACCCATTTTAAAACTTCTCAGGAAAGGCGCTCAGATCAGTTGGGATGAAGACTGTCGGGAAGCATTTGAAAAACTGAAGTAGTATTTGATGAATCCCCCGGTACTAGTTCTGCCAGTCCCAGTACATCCTCTAACTCTCTATCTCACGATCCACAGTGAATTGTTGGGAGCCATGTTGGCCCAGAGTAACTCCTATGATGGAAAAGAACATGCCATCTATTATTTGAGTAAGAAATTCACCATTTCAGAGTAGAATTATTCCGAATCAGACAAGATATGTGTAGCTTTAGTATGGGTGTTGCATAGGCTTCGGCAATATACTTTGTACCACCAGACGTTTCTTGTAACTGAAAACGATCCCATCTAGTATTTGCTTGTCGCGATCGAAACTCCTGTTAAAAAAAAATCGAGGGGCTCACATGGTACGTGCTAAGTCTAAATTTGGGACTTAACTTGGGCCCTCCCAAGCCCATACCATATCGCGACTTAGGGGTTTAGTGTTTAACATGCAAATGGTTTATATCAAGAAATTGCCACTAATCTATTCAGGGTGGGTCGATTAGAAACCCAAATAGGGTGATGGGAGAATCACCCTATTCCTATGAACCAGAGATTGATTGAGTTTAGGGACTTGGTTACATTAGTTAGATAACTAATGCCCTTTCGGTACCATTTTATCCTATTCATTTTTTTTGAAAACATTTGTTAGGTGATTTAGATTGATTTTAGGACCTTTCTCCTAACATGTGAGGTGATCAAGCGAGTGCATAATTAGAAACGATTAGCAGTAAAAAACACAATAATTCATGCAGTCTAAGGTTCTAACCTTAACTAAGTCAGATGACATTTAAAAACACAACAGCTCATGCAATTGAAATTAACACAACAATAATAACATGCAAAATAATATCACATGATCAAATCGGCTTATCTACTTAAACATGGAATTATAACAACATGCATAATGATAAAACAATAAATTAAAGCATATAGATAAACCATAAAAAAAATTTTGAACATTTTTTTTTAAAAATATTTTCTTAAAATTTTTTTTTAAATTTTTTTAAATAAAATAAAAAAAATAATATAATATTAAACGGGTCGGGTCAACAGATCCGGGTCAGACCGGTCTGACCCAGGTCAACGGATTTGACTCGGTCGTTGACTCGGGTCGGATCGACTGATCCGGGTCGGTCGGAACCAACCCGAGTCAATGGATCCGACTCGGGAGTTGACCGAGTTGGATCTGCTGATTCGGGTTGAATCCGACCCGAACTGCAGACTCGCGGGGAGTGGGCGCCGGCGGGGCTAAAATTGGCCGTCCGCCAGCCGACCCAGACCGGCTCCGCCCCCCAGAATGCCCCCTGGGGCCACCGTCGATGCCATAATACCTTTAGGGTCGCCGTCCGGCTGCCGTTGCGCCGATCAGCAACCAAACCAAATCCGGCTTCTCTGGGACATTTCATTGAGCACGTGGAGGGCATGGTGGAAAACGGTCGACTTCAACCTCCTTCGGCGAACCGGTCGGCTCCGGGGATCCACCTCACCTACGATGATGACACACAGACGGCAGGGGACGGCGGTATGGGCCGGGACTTGCGCGAAACGGCCGGCGCGGGTCCCGGCCATACTGAGTTGAAGAAACAGGGCAAAATAGAGACGGTTCAAGCCGGGGGGAGAGCTCACCGTCGACGGCGCACCTGGGGGCTTCCGATTGGTCGAGGGGCGACGGCGACACGGTTGACGACCTGTAAAAACTCACTCTCCCTTCTTTCTCTCTCTATTCTCTCTTGGTCTCTCTCGGTCTCTCTCGGTCTCTGTCGATTTCTCTCTTTGCTCTATTTCTCTCTCTCTCTCTCTCTCTCTCTCTCTCTCTCTCTCAATTTTTTGTTCTTCAATTCGCCGACCCCCTCTTTGCCTCAGTCTCTTGTTTTTATAGCCAAACGACGGAGCCTCCTGCTCCATGACATCCGCGTGAAGATGGCCTGCGACGGCCTATGCTAGTCCGTGATTCACGACCACTCAGGCCAGTGCAGAATAGGGGGGGTCGGTGCAGAGCAGAGGAACTACGAACTGAGGGGGAGGAAGAGATAAGGGAGCCGGGAAATGGAGAAGACGGGACTAGCAATTAATGCCAGTCTCGTTGGCGTGCTCATCCGGCCCTGCTCTGGTCGGATAGCGACGGCGAGGAGCGACGCCGCCGTGACGTCATGAACAGGGGAGAACAGGGGCAAGAGAGCGACAGGGGGAAGAAGAAGGGAGAAGGGGAGCTGGGCCGGGCTGGGCCCAGTCGTGCGCAGAGGAAAGAAAAAGAAGGGAGAGACGGGCTGGGCTCGGGGGAAAGAAAAAGAAAGAAAAAAGAAAAAAAAAGGGGGGCTAGGCTGGGCTCGCGCGAAAAGGGGGAAAGAAGGAAAAAGGGAAAAGGGGCCGGGCTGGGCCGGCTCCGGCCCAACCCAACGTGATTTTTTGATTTTTTTTTAACTAAACTAAAAAATATTTTAATAAACCTAATTAACACAAACATATCTAATTTTTACATGCAATGCATTCAAATAGATATATTTTTTTGTCTTAGGAATTAAAGAAAATTAATTCCTAAATTTTGTGTAATTTAATTTTGGGCAAATTTAAAAGTAGGTGTCAACATTGCTTAATCAGCCGGCGTTGGTGGGAAAATTAGCCAAATGACAGATTCTAATTTTGGAATTCGACATCTAAACATCGTTGTAGAAATTAGTGAAAGGTCGAGTGATCGCTGATATGCTAGCTGAATGCCCTGGAGAAACACATGAAGATAATCTCCTAGATGATCGCATATTATCGGCAGAAGAACATAAGTGGACCATGTTCTTCGATGGAGCAATAAACTTGTTTGACTCTGGCACCAGGGCAATCTTGATATGCCCAGATGGGCAACATTATCCTATAGCCGCGAAATTGGTGTTTCCTTGTACCAACAATATAGCTGAATATGAAACATGTATTCTTAGTCTGCAAGCAACAATTGACATGACGATAATCAAACTAAAAGTATTTGATGATTTTGTCTTAATCATCCTCTGGACTGTGGATGAATGGAAGACTAGGGATGAATAGAAGACTAGGGATGCTAAGCTAGTACCTTATCATGACTATTTGGAAGAATTTGTGACAGAATATAATGAGATCTCATTTGACTACCTATCTATATCTTATAATCAATTTGCCGATGCGTTGGCCACGCTATTATCTATGTTACGTTACATGTCACCAATGGATTGGAAATAGAACCTCTGAAAATCAAAGTCCTAACTAGACCAGTCTATTGCATGGTCGTGGCCAAGGAACATGATGGCAAATTATGGTATTACGATATCATGTTTTACATCAAGGAGCAGTAGTACCCTAAAGGGAGTACCCCTACAGATAGAAGGTGCATAATCTTGATGGCAACGAAGTTCTTCGTCAGTGGTGAGAACTTGTACAAAAAGTCCTATAATTTTGTTCTGCTAAGATATGTGGATGCAATTGAACCAACACGAATTATGTAAAAAATGCATGAAGGAGTATGCGGTTTGCACGTGAATAGACACATGTTGGCCAGGAAAATAACAAGATTGGGTTATCATTGGCTTCCACTAGAAAGAGACTGTATTCAATATGTTCGAAATTTTCACTGTTGTCAGATTCACCGAGACAGGATAAATGTCCCTCCAGCTGAATTACATCAGTTATTTGAGTCATGGCCGTTTTCAATGTGGGCATAGAAGTGATCGGTCCAATTGATCCGAAGGTATCAAATGGGTATCGGTTTATCTTGATCGCAATTGATTATTTTTCCAAGTGAATTGAAGCCACATCATATACTAACGTCACTGCTCGAAACATGGCGAAATTCATCAGATGAGACATAATTGCCCGCTATGGCGTCCTTGAAGCCATTATTACAGATAACGGGATGAATCTAAATAACAAGCTTGTTGATGATTTATTCAGTGAATTCAAGATCCGTCATTTGAATTCGTTTCCTTACCGACCCTAAATGAACGGAGCTATCAAGGCGGCCAACAAAAACATCAAGAAGATCTTAGCCAAAACTGCTGAGAACTACTGAAATTGATATGAAAGATTGCCTTTTGCATTAATAGCATATCAAACATCAATTCAAATTTCTACCGGGACAACCCTTTTTTTCTTGATGTATGACATGGAAGCAGTCTTGCTTATTGAGGTAGAAATCCCCTCACTGCAGTATTATCCCAAGTAAAACTATCTAATACAGAGTGGAAGCAGCAAAGACCGAAGCAGTTGAGTATGATTGACGAAAAGTGGCTGAAGGTTCTTTGTCATGACCAATGCTATCAACAAAGGGTAGCTAGATCGTTTAATCGGAAGGTCTGCCCAAGACATTTCGAAGCAGGCGATCTTGTCCTGAGAAAGGTGCTACCACTATTCCCCGAACTTAAAGAAAAGTTCGCTCCAAACGACAAGGGTCCTTATATCGTGAAAAAGGCACTCCTTAGAGGGGCTTTGATTCTGACCGAGATAGATGGATATCAATTCTCTAATCTGGTTAACTTTGATGCCGTGAAGAAGTACTACTCTTGAAATAACTTCTATATTTTCGTTGATAACAAGGGAATTGGCAGAAAAATTATTGATGAGAGTACCCTTGGTAGCAAGTTTAACTGAAAAAGACTTTGCATGTGACAAAATGGCATTAAGGCCAATCCTGACAACCATGGAAGTCTCCAAGGTAGTGATGCCCATATCAGTCAAAGACATTTAAAGTAGAAATTATCTTTGTTGCAAAGATCCCAATGTAAGCAATTACACATGCCCTGTATAGTCAAGAATCAGAGGATTCCCGTGAAGTTCCTTAACATGCCGGGACCACATTGGCACAACATGTGTTGAGAATAGGACCACCTACTTGGGAGCACCATCGATTGTAGATGATTTCATTCGAGCTTCAAGACCAACTATAAAAGAAGTTTTGAAAGAAAAAACTTTATTAGCTTTGAAGGCAAAATGGAAGAAGGGTAATTTGTATCATTCTAAATTTATCCTCAATTATCGTATTTCCAATATGAGCTCATGTTATTCTCAATAGAAATTGTTGACATTGAAGAAATCTCAAGGAATTGCCACTTTACACTCAAATGAAGGGATACATGGAGGGTATTATTATATCGTTCCTAATTTTTGTCCCTTAGGAACTGTTCATTAACACGGTCTCTCTTATTATCTTGCAAGTTTGCCTCGCCGTTGCAGCACAGGTAAGTATCTCTTTCCCTAAAACTCTTTTCATAAGAGTAGGAAGAATCAAAGAAAGGGGAAGCAATTTAAAGCAAATAGATACTTAATCCTCCCCCAAATGGATCGTATGTCCTATGGAAAGGAATTTTGCACAGTAATTTTACCTATTTAATTTACAAATTCCATGTGAAAATTTTGACAATTCGATGAATAGTGTTGACCGGCTCGGGTAGGCTGAATGAGATGTGTCAGGATGATGAAAGGCAATCCTTAGTTCATACACATCCTCATGTACGGATACTTGGCAAGATGGGTGAAAAGATTTCATGCTTGCAAGGTAAAGGAATTTCTCGTATAAGGTACGGTAGCCAATATGATAAGAGACAGTTCATTTCTCTACCCCAGACACTACTAACGATCTTTTGCTTAACCATGTTGCCTATATACTTGGAGGTTCCTTTTAAATTACCACCCCACATTGGGGCAACTGAAGGTAAGTCGGTATCGCAAGTTTAGAAAAATGAATATAAATTTTCTTGCTCTGACTTGCATCAATCTTTGAGTGCTATTATTGCAATTGAATTCTCACGATAATTTAAGTGCCCTAGGATGACGAAGAACAATTCTTCTTCTATCATATACACTTATATCCCTTGCTAACCCAATTGAGTCGACGATTTCATTTCGTATGAACCTAGTTGGTGATCATTCCCCACATGGGGCAAGGTGAAAGTCATCATAGTTCGAGCATCATGGTCTAAATTGTCGAATGAAGATGAAGACCCCAATAGCCTAATAATATGGTCTCATTCAAACTTGTCTAGGCTAGTTCCTGACAATATCAAAAGAACAACAAAAAAAGGAAAAATGCTAAAAACTAGGGGCAACAAAGAAAAGCAACGTGCCTAGTAAAAGTTAAGGTCAATGCCTATAGACAAAAACGCGATAAAAAAGGTAAACGAATTTGTATCCCCAAGCGAATTTGCAATTGTTGGACAAAAGTTCAAGAAGCTAAAGTGTAGGATTACCCAAGGAGTTTGCAAATAAGATCCCGGCAGTAAAGAAAAAGATAGGTGACAATGCCAAGATAATCACCAACTCTCACTCCTTATACACATATTTTTTAGCCTAATGATTCTTTCGTTTCCCAATCTGTGAACTGAGCTTACGTTATGTCCCTCAAAAAGTTTCTTTTGATTAGGGCACTCAAGTTATCGTAGGATTTCGCATGTTTATAAACATTACTCGAAGAAGTGCGAGCAAAACTATCTCTATCTCATTTTGCAGGGCTCTTTACTTGTAAACCCAGAAATGATTGTAGAGTATTTTCTTTTATGATCTTAACTCGGACAATCTCCTTTGTTAAGCCATTGACCAAGCCTACATTACGATTCTGATCAAGACCTCTCAAATTAATAAGATCGTACCGCTTGCAAAAAAACTCAGACCCTTATTGATGTGATGACAGTCAGATTGAGTGCTTTCGATGTTCCCACATTAATGGTTAGGACAAACAATCCCTTTTCAATAAGAGTGAGTGGAAGGTCCATTCTTGCTAAAGGTCTCTCATTCAGCATCTTGAAAAAGTCCACTTTGCGAGCGAAAATTGTCTCAATTGATAATTATTCTCAATTGATATTTGGTGATGCAAACATGGCAAAATCATCATGCATGAGCTTTCAAATGCACATTGTGGAATAGCCTAGCTTGTCTATATCCTAGATGAATGCATGCATATTTGCT
Organism: Syzygium aromaticum; assembly: GCA_024500025.1. Classification (NCBI taxonomy): domain Eukaryota; kingdom Viridiplantae; phylum Streptophyta; class Magnoliopsida; order Myrtales; family Myrtaceae; genus Syzygium; species Syzygium aromaticum. The sequence goes on along the minus strand of CM044890.1, from coordinate 32,509,293 downwards.
CTAATAGTCTCTGACAGGTAAAAAATCATCGAAGACTCAAAGAGCGCTTGACCTTTGGAGTGTCTCCAAAGATGTCCCAAAAATTCTCAATTATTCTTCCCCGACAACGGACACGGGGTGCCCCGGTAGCCGGAGTCCCCTTTTCATGGACACTGCTTCTGCAGCTTAAAGTCCCCTTCAACGGACACGGCATGCCCCTGGCAGCACGGAGTTCCTCTCTTCATGGACATTGCTTCCGCAGCTTAAAGTCCGCTCAACAGGATTGACACAATGTGCTTTTGTAGTTGCAATCCCCTTATTGACAGGATTGACACAATGTGCTTTTGTAGTTGCAATCCCCTTATTGACCTAGTGTCTTTTTATGATTCAAAGTCCCTTTTTATTCTTCAGCAGTGTATCCTAGAAGAAGTTCAACTACTAGACTGGCACTCCTGTTCCTCGGGTGGAATTGACATGGCTTGCTTTTGTAGCTTGAAGTCTCTCTTGCTCTTTGTTGACACCTAACTTTTAGCTCATTTTTTTTAATTTTTCAAAAATTCCAAAATTAGGTCTAGGAATCTTGGCAAAGCCTAGAAACCTATTTCTAAACAAAAAATAATTTTTTAGCATTTTTCCTTAATTTCTTTTAGCCAAAATAATCGAGAAAATAAAAAAAAAGCAAATGGAATCAGAAAATTCCATAAAAATAGTCATTAGTCTTATTTTAAATCCAATTTTATGAATGCATCATCAATTTCCAAAAATCTCAATTGGGTATATGTTTTTCCCAAAATTGGGTAAAATTAAACTCGAATTGAACCAAAAATGAAATTAAATTTTTTTCTAGTCATTTTTAAGTCATAGTGTCTTCACAACAATTGATTCCAGGACCTTGAATTACATAATAGTCAGTCCAATTGCATAATTTAACAGAAAAATAAAAAATCCCCAAAATTACATTGAAAATTAAGAATTTTGAACCAAAATTGGGAATCGTGCCAAATATGAAATTGTCGAAATATGAGACTATCATTTCTAGGGTTAATCAGACCTAAGTAATTATCATTTCTAGGGTTAATCAGACCTAGGTAATTCAATTTTGGCATCGGTTTTGCCTAATCAAGTCATCAGGACATCGAACTGAGCAAAATTCGAATAACCCGGATATGAAATTTGAAAAATTTTGGACATGGTTATGTCAAAAATTGGGGAAAAATACATTTTTAGGTTCAAAATGTAATGGGGAATTCAATTTTAGGATTAAATTTTGAAAATTTGGTCAAAATCGGGCTTAATTTGCAATTTTGATCAAAACCGGAACTGCCGGGTCGGTCAAGTCAACGCGACCCGACCCGAACAGTGCATCTTCTTTGCCCAACTTGCCCGAAGCACATTAAGCCCAGAAAATCAGTTTATGCCCGCGACTTCACCGGTCATTCCCTATCAATTTATCACGTTTTAATCAATTTTTCCAGTTGGAAAATATCTAGCTGGCACCAGTCAACTACCTTAACCGATCAGAAGTCAGTTCTAACCTGTTTTGAGCATGAAATTAATCAACAAAAATAGAGAAAAACTGATTCGGAAGGAGAGGAAGGTATTTGAGAAAATTCCCGAGAAAGAGAAGAGAGAGAAGGAGGCGAAACCAAAGAGGAAAAGCTAGAGAGAGAGAGAGAGAGAGAGAGAGAGAGAGAGAGAGAGAGAGAGAGAGAGAGAGAGTTGAGAATCACCTCACAAGTGTTTGGTACTGCCGTGGACGGCGGAGTACCGGCGAATCGTGATTTGGTTGTGATTTTCCCCTTCACTGTTCTAGTCTGTTTGGCTGGTCTTGAGGGCCTGAAACAGGACATTTTCCGGCACACCGAGACTTGTTCTGGCGAAACTAAGACCACCAAGAGGAAGACCAAGTATCAAGGAATAACCTTTAGGGTGTGGATCACTTCAACAATTTCATTTAATCATCGGACAAAGAAGGTAAACTTCATTCACGGTCAATTTTTTCAGAAAATTCCAGAATGTGTTTTTGGCTTATTTGTGCATTTTTCGTTGCGATTTTGACATATTAACTGCCTAAAACATGTTCTGATCATTCCTTTTGATGTTTGATTGCATTTTGACCATAAAAAATGCATAAAATTGTGTCGGCCACCATTGATGAATTTTGTCGGAGCTCGGGAACCTTCGCCGGAGTGTCACCGTGGCCTTAAGGCCATTCAAGTTAGTCTTTTTGGCTTTGTTTGATGTTTGTTAGTCATTAGAAATGGTTTTGATGGCTAGGGCGAGTATGGTGATGATTCAAGTTCTGGAAATCTCGATTTTAGTTAGTTCGGGATAGGTTTTTTAAGTTCGGTTCTTGTTGGCCAGCGGCGTACTGAATAGGGTAGATCAATAGCAGGTAACATGGAGATTGCACAGAATCAAAAATCAACTTTGGAATATCATCGAAAGGTCGTTGGATTTTGATCCGAAGTCGTGACCTTGATAATTAAAAATCCAGAATTGTGCACACTAGCTATTAGACGAAATGCTGAAGTGAAAATTGCTAAAAACAGCGCTGTTTTGGTCACTGAGCTCGCCGGAGAGGGCGATCGGAGACTGGTGCCGGTGACATCCGGTTCGGCTTGGCTGAACCGGGTTGAACCGGTCCGGTCTGGTTCACCCCTTGGCAGGAAATTTTTAAAAAAATTCTAAAAAAATAAAAAAAATCAAATAAAAAATCAGAAAATTCGAAAAATAAAAAAATAAATTAAAAAAATTGGGAATTTTTTAGAAAATTTGAGATTTCGAAAATTAAAAAATTTTGAGAAAAATTCAAAAAAAATTGAAAAAAAGAGGAAAATTCATAAAAATTCCAAAAAAAATGGAAATTCAGAACAACCCAAAAATTTTCAGAAAATTCATAAAAAAATCAGAAAATTCAAAAAATACAATTAAAAAATAAAAAAATTGGAAAATCAATAAAAAATTGAAAAAATTCATAAAAATTTTGAGAAAATCATAAAAAATCAGTACTCAGTTTTAATAAAATTTTTTCCCAAAAAAAAATAAAAAATTCGAAAAAATAAAAAATTTTGAAAATCCACAGAATCATTCAAAATCATCGTGGCCAGCCATAAAAAGTGAAATTTAAATTTTCGGAAGTGCCTAAGTGACATTTTTGGAAAATTCCAAATTTAAGGGTTTAACCTCTAAAAAACCCTAAAACCCTAAAAATGTGTAAATCATGAAATGAACAAGCTATTAGAGCTTTATTAGGGTTTGAGTATTTTGCTTGATTCTCATTTTAGTGGCCAAATTAGGGTTGCTATGATTGATTTGCCATTGATTGTACATTTAATTCTTGGGTGCTTAATTGTTTGTTCATGATTAGATAAGTGAATTGACTTTAGGAATTCGTGTGACACGTTAGACATGCTATATCGTTCTTAGGTACCGAAAGGGCGTTAATGGTCTCAATTTGGGATCGTTGACATAACCAAGTCCCTTATTCAGAATCTCTGGTTCGTAGGATTGTGGTATTTTTCCCCGTACGCTGATTAGGCTTTTAGTCAACCTGCCGTGAATGGCTGGTGGCGACTCTAAGTTTAAATTTAGATCAAATAAACCCTGCTGTCGCATGAGGTATGGTCTGGGAGAAAAAATATCTCCAGTCTAGCACGCGAGAGCGTGGTGCGACACTCTCCATTGGTATGTCATGAAAATTAGGGCACTGGAGAAGCCCTCTTTATCATCCCCAGTGATGTGTCCCAAGAAAGGTTGGTATTCCATGACAAAGGTCGTTTATTTAACAGATGATGCATCAAACCTTCGGGTAAGAAACCCCAGGTGTTTCATTAGAACTTTTTTCAAATCACCTGGAAGATAAACCATGCGTTTCTTTGAAAAAGAAAAACATTTCTCATTGCATGAGATGTAACTAAGATATTTCAAAAGATGTATGTGTTCTAGAATAACTTTAATTGTCTATTTCTTCGATGAATGCATATGCTTTTTGCACAAAAACTTGTTTGACAAGAGACATGCTTTTAAAAGGTAGGAACGTGCCCAGGTACTACACATGCCCGATTCTAACAATCCAGGTACCTACGATTGTTATAATACCCCTCAAATATTGGACTAACTCCTCTATTTATCACGTACCTACGATTGTTATGATATCCTTCGAACATTGGATTGACCCCCTCTGTTTACTATGTATCTACGATTGTTATGGTATCCCTTGAATATTGGATTGACCCTTTTATTCACCAGGCACCTACGATTGTTATGGTACCCCCTGAGCATGAGATCGACCCCCTCTGTTCATATCAAGCATTTTTAGGCATCTCTGACAAGATTCAAGTACTTCGACAAGTAAACCTCAGTTAAGGCGGCTAAAGATAGGTTCGGGTCCTAGACAAACAATTCCCTTTATCAAGGCGATCGAAGATAGATTCGGGTCCTAGACAAGCGAAATCCAGTTAAGGTGATCGAAGATAGATTCGGGTCCTTAACACACAATATCAACTATCTAGAATTACTCTATCCTCCCGGTAAGATAAGTAGCTTTAGGTATGTCTTTATTTGCTTTAGTATGCATCATCTTATATCTCACAAAAAAAAGGGACTCATGGTCTCGCCAAAAATAGCATCCATCGTATAGGTATTATTTTATCTTTGAATGTAACCTCTACAAGCTTAACCTTTGCGAGCTCACTTTTAAAGAGGGGCAGTTGTTAATATCTATTTTTAATTGCCCAAAATTAATTTGACAAAACTTAGAGGTTAATATCCTTAATTCCTCCTTACCAAAAAAAATATCCTTAATTCCTAAACAAAAAATTATTTAGTTTCAATTGCATTGCATATAGACATAGGTGCATTTTCCAATATTATAATATATTTATCCTCTTTTAATTAAAAAAATTTAAAAAATTCAGGTTGGGCCGGATCAGGGCCGGGTCGACCCAACTCTCTTTTCTTTTCCTCCTCGTAAGCCCAGCTCACTCCCCTTTCTCTTCTTTTCCTTCTGCGGGAGTTGGGCCCGTGCTGCTGGTCTTTCTCTTCTTACCTTCCCCTGTTTCAGATTGTCAAATTGATGAATGGCCAAGCAACCTTAACGTCCCCATTAGCCACAAACGGGTAGGTAAGGGAGCAACAAGGGGAAGGCAATGATAGCCAGTCCCATCCCTTCCCCTTTCCCAATCTCTCCCTCTCTCCTCTTCCCCTTTTGGTGGCACTGGAAGTCAAGAAGCAGAGGAGTAGGATTTTCCTTCCTTGTACTGGCTTAGGATGGCCACCAAAGTCATAAGGCGAAGTAGGCCGGTGCAGGCCATCGTTAGCGAATTAATGGAGTAGGAGCAGGAGCAGTGGCTCTTGACCACAATGAAAATCGGTGAGAAGGAGAGAGACGATTCGGTTAAGAGGTCAGAAACAGAGCGGAACACAAAGAGAGAGAGATTTTCAGAGATTTGAGAGCCACCAAAATAAAAAGAGTGAGCTAAGAGAGTTTGCAGGTTGTCGAGTAGCACTAGCAGCCCCGCCGTTGCCACCAGGAAGGCTAGAGACCACCTCAGAGACAGCACTGACCGGTGAGTCTTCCTGGCCTCGGTACCCTCCGTTTTCCCTTATTTTTTAGCACAGTTTGGCTAGGACTCGCGTGGGCCGTTTCATGGGAATCTCGGTCCATACCGACACCCCTCCAGGTCCATGCATGTTGTTGGCAAAGATTTGTGGTCCTCTGAGCAGGCCGGAGTTCCAAAACAGGTCCGAGTTTCCCGTTTTCAACCATGTAGACCAATTGTTCAATGAAATGCCTTAGCGAGGCCGATTTGGTTTCAGTTGCCGACCAGTGAGTAGGTGGTCGGACGGCGAGCTGGGTGGCTGTGGGGGCTTCGTGGTGGTCCTTAGGGTTGAAAACCAAGCTAGAGCCAGCCTGGATCGGCTGACGAGAGGCCAAATCTCGTTCGGCCAGCGTGGAACAAACCTGACTCGGTTCAAGACCTGGATCAATGCCTTGGGTCAGATCTGTTGACCTGAATAAGATATAACGCGACTCGATTGGTTATTATATTAATATATTATTTTTTTTAAAAATATAATAATTTTTTTAAATATCGTATTATTATTTTACTTTAAAAAATATAATAATAATAATTTTTATTTCTTTTAAAATTAGGAGATAATTCAAAAATTAGGATTTTGAATAATTTTCTAAGTTATGTGAATTATTTGATTAATAATCACGTTTAAAGTCGGATAGGGCTATGGGGTAGGATTTTGTATTTTGTCTCCACTATTGTTATATTATTATGCATGTTATTTTTAATTGAAATATAATTGCATAAATTGTCATGTTTTGAATGTTGTCAACTTAGATATGGTTAGAATCCCAGACTACATATTTATCTTGACTTCTAATTGTTAATGATTGTGTACTTATTTGATCACTTTACATGTTATGAGAAAGGTCCTAAAATCAATCCAAACTGCCTGATGAAATATTTTCTAGAATGAACAGGGTAAAAAGGTATCGGGTGATTTTTCCGTCATCTTACTTGGATTTCTAATCAACTCACCCCAAATTGATTAGTGACGACTCATAGATAAAAATTATTTACAGGTTAAAAACATAAACCTTAAGTTGTGATATGGTATGGACTTGAGAGAGTCCGAGTTAAGATTAGAATTAGACTTAGCGTGTATCAGGTGAGACCCTTTTCCTTTGGAAAAGCCGGAGGTCGGTGGCAACACAAAGAAAGCTTACAAGAGTGCACACAAAATGATTGGGACTTTTTCATGCAATATTCTAGGCACATATGTTCGGCCAAGTGCAGAGTGATGAAGCAAGAAAATATTGTCGCGGTCGAATGAAGAAGGAAGGATTCGAGAAACAGAGATTAAAGAGGACGGCCCTCTTCGTGATTTCTTCTCACAATAATGCGTGCAACTAAGAGCTCTCATCCCTCGCCTCTAGCTTTGTCTCGCCACTACAAGCATCCTCGTCGTCGCTGCTACCTCACTGTCACGCCTCAACAAGGCTGCTACTCTGCCACGGCTCGGCCGACACCCAGCAACGCTCCTGCACTACTTGATCGCAGCTGGTTCTCGTGGTGCTTGACAAGCTCTGCCGCCATAAACAACTCTTTCTGGAGTCTTTGCTTGTGCCAATTCAGTTACTTTCACGTCTGGCAAGCCACGTCCGTATCTCTTGCAGCGCATCTGACGTTCCTATCATCGTGCCTGGATTGTCTTAATGCTTTACTCGTGTTAGGAATATGCTTTAGGATTGAAACATGTCCACGTACAACATATGTTTTTGTTATTTCAGTTTGTTAAATGGTTGTCCTAGTCTTTAGGAAGTGGTTAAGCTATTTTTTATTAGTGCTATTGATCGTGGTTTATTTGTAGGGCCATGTTGTTAGTGGTTGGTTATTTTTCCGTCCTTTAAATTGTAATGTTTGATGAAGTTATAAAATGTTGTCTTTCCTTCCATACATCTTTCTCAAGTCTGTTGTCTTTCCTCTCTTGCTAAAAAACCAACAATTGGTATCAGAGTTCTCTTCTTAAGGGACCTGTGTGAGTTTGACAAGCCATGGACACCGAAGCTGGTCTCTCTTCAATTGCTCCACCAGTGTTCGATGGAGATAACTACCAGATATGGGCAGTACGCATGGAGACATACTTGGATGCTTTGGATCTTTGGGAAGCAGTGGAAGAAGATTATGAAATCCCTGCACTTCCCGCCAATCCAACCATGGCTCAGATCAAAGCTCATAAGGAGAAGAAGACAAAGAAGTCAAAGGCCAAAGCTTGTTTGTTTGCTGCAGTTTCAGCCACCATTTTTTCTCGAATTATGTCTCTCAAGACAGCAAAGGAGATATGGGATTTTCTCAAGTCTGAGTATGAAGGAGATGAGAAAATTCGTGGAATGCAGGTGTTGAATCTAATCCGTGATTTTGAGATGCAGAAAATGAAGGAAATTGAGACCATAAAGGAGTATGCCGACAGACTTCTCGGGATAGCCAATTGAGTTAGGTTACTAGGTTCTTCATTGACAGACTCAAGAATTGTTGAAAAAATTCTAGTGACACTACCTGAAAGGTTTGAGGCTACAATAACCACCTTCGAAAACATGAAGGACTTGTCCGCGATCACACTGGCAGAACTCTTAAGTGCCCTGCAAGCATAAGAGCAAAGGCGTGTAATGAGGCAAGAGGGAGTTGTTGAAGAAGCCTTATTAGCCAAGCATCAAAATGATGACAAATTTAGATGGCAGAAAAGCAAAAAGACTCAAGCAACATACGGAGGTTCAACATCGGGCAGCAAAAACAAGGCCGGAGATAATAAAGCTGGAGTGAAAGGGAACTATCCCCCCTATCAACATTGTGGGAAAAAAGGTCATCCACCTTTCAAATGTTGGAGAAGACCTTATGCAAAATGCAGAAAATGCAATCAAACTGGACATGAAGCCATCATATGCAAAAACAAAAATCCACAGCAAGGAGAAGAGGCTAAACTTGTTGATCAAGAGGAGGAGGATCAACTTTTTGTAGCCACGTGTTTTGCAGGCAGTGAAGCAAGTGAGAGCTGGCTGATTGACAGTGGCTGCACCAATCATATGACCAATGATAAGGAGCTTTTTAGAGATTTGAGGCCTACCACTATCACCAAAGTGAGAATTGGGAATGGCGACTATATTTCAGTTAAAGGCAAGGGAACGGTTGCAATAACTTGTTGTTCAGGTACAAAGTTCATTCCTGATGTTCTTTTTGTTCCTGAAATTCAACAAAACTTGATGAGTGTTGGTCAGTTAATTGGAAGAGGGTTTAAAGTTGCTTTCAAAGACAATTTTTGCCTAATTAGAGATGCAACCAACCAAGAAATCTTTAAAGTAAGAATGAAAGGCAAAAGTTTTGCTCTAAATCCATTGGAGGAGGAGCAGGCAGCCTTCTCAATTAAGGAGAATGTCACTGAGATTTGGCACAAGAGACTCGGGCATTACCACCACCATGGGATGCTACAGATGAAATCCAATACAATGGTAGAAGGTCTTCCGGAATTTGAAAATTAGATTTTAAGTTGCAAGGCATGTCAATTCGGCAAGCTCAATAGAAAACCATTCTCAAAGTCAACTGGCAGAGCTTCAAGAAAGCTGCAACTAATCCACACAGATGTCTCAGGCCCTCAAAGAACACCCTCTCTAAAGGGTAGTCTCTATTATATTGCCTTTCTTGATGATTTCACTAGAATGTGTTGGATTTTTTTTTGAAGTTCAAATCAGAAGTGGCTCAAGTTTTTTGGAAGTTCAAGGCAAGAGTAGAGAATGAGAGTGGCTGCAAAATTCAGATTGTTAGATTTGACAATGGGAAGGAGTACACTTCGGTACAATTCAACAAGTTTTGTGAAGATGCAGGCATTGAGCATCAGCTTACAGCCCCTTACACTCCTCAGCAAAATGGAGTTAGTGAGAGGAGAAATAGGTACATCATGGAAATGTCAAGATGCATGCTGCATGAGAAGAATTTGCCAAAGAAGTTTTGGGCAGAGGCAGCAAGTACGACTGTGTTTCTTCAAAACAGACTTCCTACAAAGGCAATGAAAGATCAAACACCATATGAGGCATGGTATGGTTACAAACCAACTCTGAAATATCTTAAAGTTTTTGGTTGCTTGTGCTTCACTCATATTCCACAGAGTAAGCATGACAAGCTAGATAGAAGAGCTTTACTGGGTATTTTTATAGGCTATAGTACAGTCAGCAAAGCCTATAAAATTTTCTAGCCACAAACTGGAAATATTATAGTTAGCAGGGATGTCCACTTCGTGGAGGATGAAGAGTGGAACTGGGATGATGCAAAGAAGAGAAGTCAGATCACGGTAGAGCCAAAATTCAAGCTCTTTGGTTCAAGCACTGAAGAAGATGAAGAAAGACAAAATGAAATAGTAGATAATGTCCCTGTGAGAGGAACTAGGATGCTCTTTGACGTTTATCAAAGATGCAACATTGCTGTGTGTGAACCTGCAAATTATGAAGAAGCAAGAAATGATCAAAGGTGGATAGCTGCAATGAAGGAGGAGTTGTCCATGATAGAGAAGAACAATACATGGATTTCAGTGAAGAGGCCTCAAGATAGAAAAGTAATTGGAGTCAAGTGGGTGTTCAGAACCAAGCTCAATGCTGATGGCTCTATCAACAAACACAAGGCAAGACTTGTGGTAAAGGGCTATGCTCAAATTTTTAGCGTGGACTACTCGGATACCTTTGCACCAGTTGTTCGATTGGACACCATAAGAATTTTGCTTGCTGTAGCTACTCAAATGAATTGGAGAGTATATCAACTTGATGTAAAATCAGCATTTCTAAATGGTGTTTTGCAGGAAGAAATTTATGTTGAACAGTCTGAAGGATTTGAGAAGAAAGGAGACGAGGACAGGGTGTTTCTTCTCAAGAAAGCTCTTTACGGTTTGAAGCAAGTTGCAAGAGCTTGGTACAGCAAAATTGATGACCATTTGCTGAGCTTAGGCTTTGAAAAAAGCATATCTGAGGCCACTCTTTATGTCAAACGTCTAAGCAATGATGTCCTCATAGTTTCTCTTTATGTTGATGATGGAAATGATGCAAAGCTGGTTGAGGAGTTTAAACATGAAATGATGAAGGTCTTTGAGATGACAGATCTCGGCTTAATGTCATTCTTTCTTGGAATGGAAATTAAGCAAGCTGAGCATGAGGTTTTCATCTGCCAGAAGAAGTATGTGAAGGAGATCTTAAAGAAGTTTAAGCTTGAAGAATGCAAGGAAGTAAGCACTCCTATGAATCAAAAGGAGAAGCTATGCAAAGAAGATGGTGCGGATAAAGTTGATGAGGGATATTTCAGGAGTTTGATAGGTTGCTTAATGTATCTCACAACAACAAGGCCTGACATTTTGAATGCTGTAAGTATTTTGTCCAGATTTATGCATTGCGCAAGTGAATTGCATCTCAAGGCTGCCAAGAGAGTGATTCGATATGTTAAAGGGACAAGTGATTTTGGTGTCAAATTCACGAAAAGCAAGTAGTTCAAGCTGGTTGGTTTTTTTGACAGTGATTGGGGAGGTTCCATTGATGATATGAGAAGCACTTCAGGCTACTGTATTGTTCTTGGATCTGGTGTTTTCTCTTGGAGTTCGAAGAAGCAAGAAACCGTGGCTCAATCCACTGCTGAAGCAGAGTTTGTTGCTGCAACAGTTTCTGTTAATCAAGCTTTGTGGCTAAGGAAAATTCTAATGGATCTCAATCTTGAGCAGAAAGAAAGCACTAAGATATTTGTTGACAACCAAGTTGCCATTGCTATTTCCCACAATCCTGTGTTTCATGGGAAAACTAAGCATTTCAACATTAAGCTATTCTTTCTGAAAGAAGTGCAAAAAGAAGAATCTGTGACTTTGGTTTATTGCAAGTCGGAAGATCAGCTGGCAGATCTATTTACAAAGCCCCCCTTCCAATTAGCAAGTTTGAGTTTCTGAGGCAGAAAATTGGTGTTTGTAGCTCCTAAAGCAAGGAGGAGTGTTAGGAATATGCTTCAGGACTGAAACATGTCCACGTACAACATATGTTTTTGTTATTTCAGTTTGTTAAATGGTTGTCCTAGTCTTTAGGAAGCGGTTAAGCTATTTTTTATTAGTGCTGTTGATCGTGGTTTATTTGTAGGGCCATATTGTTAGTGGTTGGTTATTTTTTCTTCTTTTAAATTGTAATGTTTACTGAAGTTATAAAATGTTGTCTTTCCTTCCATACATCTTTCTCAAGTCTGTTGTCTTTCCTCTCTCGACTAAAAAACCAACAACTCGGTTCTGTTTTTGCAGGTTTCCTTATGTTTAATAGGCGAATCTGAGATGATTTCCGAAGCCCCTACCGCTGCAAACTAATCCTCGCCAGAAACCCCCTCATTATTTCTGAGAGCATTGCCGGCGTTGCTCCGTTTGTAGCTGGTGTTGCTCTTCACAGCTCGCCCGAGTTTCCCCGAGCCATCACCTGCAGTCGCGCTTGGTTGCTTACACACGGGCTCTGACTTGCTCAACAACCTCCTCATCGTGAGCTGCTGCAACATTGTCTTTGCCGTGTCTCGGTTTGTTCCTAACTGGGCGTAGTACTCCTGGTTCTTGCTGGAATCATCTAGTCGGCGATCATAAAGGTCCCCGTTGCCAGTCATGGTTGGAAGGCAGTATTCCAAGCTAGGTAATTTCCAAAATTAAATCCACTTTGAATATTCCATTACCTAGTTTGAATTATTTGATTCTAACCTCGATTTGGTGAAGTCTTTTGCCCTATCCAAGTTAGGGCATTTTCCGTTTCTTTAAGCGTTAAGATTGGGTGGATCGGGTTATGGATTGCGTTTGTTTACTATTTTGGTTGATTGAAATATATGATTTCGTGGGTTGGTTATATTACATGTCGTTTATTTCCTTATCTTGAAAAATACAAAAGTTGCATGATACGTTGAGATATATTAGATTTTTAGATTAATATCGTATGTCTAACTGTCATACAGTAATTTAGGAAAGTTTTCAATTTACAATAATATTTAATCTAGATTATTTCCTAAATTGTATTAGGTAATCTTATATTTTAGATAGCTTCATATTTAGACTTTAGAAGACAATCACAAAAAATAGCATGAATAGATCATATAGATTTAGTTGCATTATTGCCACGTCATCATTGCCATGCCATCATAATTTGCCATGCCATTACTACATCATCATCATAAGCCATATCGTTCAATCCATCTCATTTAGTGATTGCATGTTTAGAGTCATTTAATTTATGTTACATGCCATGTTAGAATAGTTCATATTAATTTACTTGTCATTAGCATTAGGTCAAATAGATTGCATAGCATGTCACATGTCATGTTAAATTATCATCACGCAGACATAATTTAAAATTAAGATTGCATTTTATGCATTACATATATATTTTAATTTTCACAGATAAGAAAAACCCAAAAAGAATTAGTTAAAATTACATAGGCATTTAAAATTATATTTTGGTTAGACATACATTTTTTAATTAACATATGGCAGATAATTGGAAATTAATCTTGGTAAGGTTATACTTTTCTTGTTTGAGGTTTTTAAGCTCTTGCCCTAATCTACCAATTTATTTATTACTTGGTTTTATTGAGTGTTACATTATTGATTATACACCGCATGATCACTTTAGCAGCTTAGGCTTAAAATCAATCCAAACTACTAACAAAATATTTTTGAAAATAAAGAAAGAATGTGATTATACACCGCATGATCACTTTAGCAGCTTAGGCTTAAAATCAATCCAAACTACTAACAAAATATTTTTGAAAATAAAGAAAGAATGTATTGAAAGGGCGTTAGATTAATCTAGTGTAACTAAGTCCCCGAATCTATTGAATCTCTGATTCGCAGTAGTAAAGTATTTTTCCGTACTTTACTTGGATTTGTAATCGACTCTAATTGATTAGTGGTGCTTTTAAAAGGTAAGAAAATTGCATGTTAAATTGAGTACCAAGTTGTGATTGGTTAGGCTTGATAGGGTCCATGCTAAGTCTTTGGCTTAGTATTAGCTTTCCCTGCGGTGGTTTGCCTCTGGGATGTTGCGACAATGACAAAAATCATTTTTTCGTTACCTTTGGGTATGTCTAGGGCAACAAAAGTAAGTTCTGTTTCTATTAATTGCAATTTGAGGAAGAAAATGATTAGATTTGTTTTTTGTCATCAGGTGGTAAACCTTGTAGCAATGAAAATTTTCTTTAAACGGAATAGAAAATAGTGTGAGATTTTGTCTCTGATTTCCCTGATTCGTACTTTATGCTCCCTCCATGGTATCAAAGCCGTGGTACTAATCAGAACATGTTAATCTTTCAAAATTGCATATCGAGAGTAGCAAGGAGGCTTTCCTTAGCCATAAGTGATTCCGCTGATCTTGGTTCTCCTATCAATGTAACTGTTCCATTTTCTCTCACCCCTCCCATAGAACTCCATACTTCTAATGTTCTAAAATCGACTATCTTTATGATTACCCAATGAGAATGGTAAGATTTCATAGGCCCATCTCCCATTTATAAATCCCCATTTTGCCTTTGCTAAAATATCCTCTTTCTCACCCATCCCCTCAATCAGGCGACTTATCAAACATACTTCTCAAGAAGTTAAGGAGTACATACAATTTTCTAAATTTTACCAACATACCATTCCCGCGACCTAGTAAGAACAATTTGTTACTCTAGAAATCCTCTCCAATTTCCCTTGCCAGTGGATACAACAGGGTTATACGCATGTTCGGTGACATCCTCAAATTTTGACCTTATTCATGATGTAATGATTGGTTATTTCATCAATGCAAAATTGGTAGAATTAAACTTTGAATTGATTCTTGAATCGTTTAAGAGCATTTCAATCTATGGGAAAGGCAATTTAGGATTTCGATGAGCACGACCAAAGAACTCAAACATGGATTGATAATTTGACTATAAGAATCATTGAGAAATAATCATAAGCCATTTCAAGCCGATCCAGAAATGGCTATAGATCGATTCGATTCTAGTATAAAATCGGATTGCGGGTGATTCTACACTATTACTATATTGATTTCAAACAACCTTAAACCAATATCTAATAATCGTATACTTCGAAACGGACAATTGACCTCTCATGATTACATGACAACCGAGGGTCATCCATGAATTGAGAAGGCTTAAACATGGAATGATTTGGAATCAATCACAGATTAAAAGCACGAAACCTCTAAAAGCCGTCCGTTAGTTTTAATTATGCGAACGACGCATTTGATTGATTTTAATCACAAATTCTAATCCAATTGAGGGTATTGGACTCTAGAGGATTTAGAGACAATTATTGGATAGTTTCATAGAATCCCCTATTTATCGATAAACCGTAAAAGTTTGGAGAAGTGAAATTCAGGCCGGAAATTGAGGGCCACAAGGGGACCCACAAATTTGGAAAGGCCCAATGGGCCTCATGAACATCAAATTCGGTCACCAAGGGCCCATATGATGAAAATTACGATTTTACCCTTTTAGGCCCAATTTGAATAGTTTTGGAAAAAATTGTGCAAAGAAGAGTTCAAGGTGAGAAGCCCATAAGGACTTAAGCCCAAAGACGAGGCCCTAGAGGAACTCGGCCATAAGGAGACAGAAAATGGGCTTGGCCCATTTGTGAACCCATTTAAACCTTCTAGAAAGAATTGACTTTTGGGGCATGAATAGTATTTTGCAGTGAAATTTACCTTTTTGCCCTTAAGTCTTCTAGAAACCTTTGGTTTATTAAAGGGCAAAGTTGTCCACCTTACCTCTCTTATTGTGCACGCCTGCAAGGAGGAAGACAATGCCAATTTGGTCTCTTCCCTATGTCTTTCTCTCTTTAATGAGTTTTGAGAGATATTTCCAAACTTGTTTTGCAAGAGGGATTCCTAGCCATGCATCCTTGGCTTGTCTTGCAAGGGTGATTCTTAACCAAGTATTCTTGGCTTGAATGAGCAGAAGTTACTCTCTCTCTCTCTCTCTCTCTCTCTCTCTCTCTCTCTCTCTCTCTCTCTCTCATTTTTCTCATTTGGTCACTCTCTTCCTTTCTCTCTCTCTCATGCCCTCATTCTTTCTCACTCTCTCCAATTTCGGTCACCTCACCATTGCCACCACCACCGTGCATCCCCACCTCGCCGCCGTGGCTGTGGCCGTGGCCACCATCCGTTCGTCGCTCCTCATTTGTGGCTCACTGCCATTTAGATTTCCCTTGGTTTTGTGTAAGTTTACTCTCTAAACCTTGATTAGGGCATTACATTTGCTAATGATTTAATTTAGAGCTAACTAGGTGGTTTTGCGAATAAGTTATCTTAAGACTAGTTGATAGCTTATTTTGGTAATTGATAACTTATCTCATGCTTTAGGTGATAGCCTATCTAGTGTTGTTGATAACTTATCTAAACTTATGCGATAACTTATCAAGAAAATGGTGATAGCTAATTAAGAAAATAGTGATAGCTTATCTTGAAATAAATAGATGACTTATCACATTGAGTAGATTACATATCATGAGTTAAATAATAACTTGTCTTGATTAATGATCATTGATGTGTGTTATAAGGTTTAAATTGCCATGAGAACAAGGATGAGTTTATGTTGAAATACACCTTGATTAAATGGCAATCTTTGGTATGCGTAAGTTTAATTGAAAATTGAATGGACAATGTTATTGGTGTTGATATATGAGTGCGTTTTCATGGTATCTTTATGCGTAAAAAATTGCACATCATAAGCACTTGACACTGATTAATTTCCAAAGATAAGAAATGGGCTTGAGTGGTTGCTATGCATGCATGGTCACATAAAGGTTCCGTTTATACTCGGTAGTTTTCGTGGGACGATGCCCAATAGATTTTGGATGTTGTTTGATGCCGCATGTGGCGGGGGTTCTAGACGATGTCGAGTCGCGGAGGAGGCTAGACCGATGCTTCTTTTGGAATGCTATCTGATGCCGCAGTGGCGGGGGCTCCATACGTTGCCGTGCTCAATGAAGCAGGACAATGCCCAATTATGCCGGAAGACACCGGCGGGAGTTCGGTAATGGCCCTGAGCGGTCGTTTAATAATATGGACAATTACGAGTGTAGTGTGCATAGATGAGTGTAATATGCATGGATGAGTGCAATGTGCCTGAAAGTGATATTTAATCATGTCTAGATTATTAAATGAAATTGTGCATGATTATGTAATATGATATTCTTGATTGTGCCTCCTGAGCAGGTGATTTAATGTGATCTATTTATATGCTTGTTGCAGTGAATGCTGTTATATGATGGTTAGAAAAGGGTGAGTGAATTGCCTCATGTGAACCTATTGATCTGCCATCGATAGTGACTTGCACGTTTAGAGCAATCCATAGGCAACGTACTTTCCTAAACGAGGTTTAAGGAGCTTACTCACTAAGTTTATCTCATTGTTGTTTGTTTAACTGTTTTTAGACCCCCAATTATGAGTCAGCATCCTATGCGGTTTAGGGTAGCCATGGATATGGGCACGGTAGTGACTGAGCATCTGGTTGGACCGGATAGAGCCTTTTAGAGTCATTCGACGATCGTTTGGGTCGACAAAGGGCTGGCTATGTTGGTATCGCTTAAGTTCATAGCCTGGTTTATTAGGGAGGGAGATGAGTTCTTTGGTCCTATTAGGAAATTTGACAGGCCCCTGGTGGAGGTACTGGCGGGAGGTCTGGGACTCGATGGACCTCGACCCTCTTGATGGAGTTGTCTCTGATCCGGATGCCGAGGAGTCCGATCTAGAGTGTCCTCCTAAGCACTACCAACTTTGGTGATGGGCTTAGGATGCCCCACCTTTTTCACCACCCCTTTTTGGATAGAGGAGCCTAGGTTGACCTAACCGATTGCCCCTTTTTGTATGACCGGTCGTTGAGAAGCCGCCTTGGATGGGCTTGTAAAGTGTAGCTTCTGAAGGTTAACCGATGTTTATAAAATGGTTCGCTAGTCCTTATGCTAATGAGTTTTCCTAGTTATTTCCTTTACTGTTATGCGATTAGGAGTATGTACGTTTCCGCTTGCGTCTAATAAAAGATAATAGAAAGGGTTGGTGACGCATCCTAGGACGTCGCAACATAATGATAGAGGAGGGATGTTAATGTTTTCGAGGGAATGGGGCGTGACATTTTCATTTTAGTGTTATACGTCTAGCTTTATCCTTTCATGGAAGAAAAGGACTTCATGTTGATGCTCGAATGGCTCTTTTAGATATATATATTTTTTGGACTACCAACATGCTTGTATTGGTACCATCCAGACACCCTTGAAGAAGCTCATGTGATTGATAAAAGTGATGTTGTTAGGCTCCGAAATCGTATCAGAGACATGGAAAAACAAAAGAAAATCGAAGAAGGGAAAAAATCATAAATGACTGAATACTTCCAAGAACCCCCTTCTTCTTATATGGTCTCAAACCCCTTGGAAGCCTTTCTTAGATACCAATGTCAATAAAAATTGGCAATTATTGCTGCAATTGATTCCACCAAACACATCGACTCTTTCGGTTCTGAAGCTAAATTAGCATCTTTCTCCTTTGAAAATTCCTTACACTATGAGCCAGAGACACCAAGTTCTGTCAAGCCTGCAATTTTGATGGTTGATCCTCTTGATATAGGAATGGAGTTCTACCCATTTGGGCCCACCAACAAAATCTGGTTTTCCTTACCCAAAAAAAAAAAAAAAACAAAATCTGGTTCCTCCTCCTCAAAACACTACTTCACTTTAGATGATATTCTATATTCCAAGTGGCCAGACGGATTGCAAGGATTTCATGCTTGGCTAAACACTAGGGCACTCACCATTGAAAGTCGATATTATATACAGACTGAGTTTGTAAGCCGATTTACTAGTAGCCTTAGGGATGTGAAAACTATCTTTGATTAAGATTAGATTGTTGGTTGTTTGTTTGTAAAACAAACAAAATAGTGTATTTTTCTTTGTCCCACATAGGAAAGTTTTGAGAAGGTGGGCCACTTTATATATGTAAGTGTCTTCTTCAATGTTAAAATGAAGACAATGGGGTATGGACTAGACTTCTCAATACCCGCGTGTGGGTGTGCGATTTTGGTGCACTTAGCACTTGGCGCGCTCATGGATGATAATTAGCACTGATCCTCATTTATTATTTTTATTTATTAAATTTCAAATTTATTATTATAAAATAACGATTTTATCCTATTGAAACAGTGTGACTGTTCGCAATAGAGTTGCGGTTATTTTTTTATTAATTAATTTCGAAATTTATTATTTAGCCTAATGATTATTAGGCGTTTTGATAACCTTTGGAAGAATTGTGTCCCTTCAGACATAACTACTTCGCCTTTGGAAGGTTATGTCTTTTCAGACATAACTCCTTCAATGTTGAAAGGTTGTGTTTGTTCAAAGATTATTTTTCAGAATTTATAAAATTCGGATTAATAAAAATGATTAAAAAATATTATTCTTTTATTTCATTATTATTTTATTCTGAATTTTAATATATCCTTTTTCGACGTAACTTTTGATTTCGTACCAATTCACTATACATCTTTTTGATGAAGGAATGCCTTTGTTCAAAAGGTTGCGATTAGTAAATCACTTTTTACATGATTGAATATCAAGTCTCTTCATTCGGATATTTTAGACACTTTTTCATTCCAAAAAATTGCAGCCACTCTTTCTAATTGTTTTCCTAGAGAGACCCTGGAGATATACCAAAATTGCTATTTGGTATTCTCAATCGAGTCTTTGTTGTATCCTGGAGGAAATTTGCCGGTGACCATAAGCAATTTCGTGGGGCAAATAATTCTTTAAAGAAAGTGATATCATGCCTCAAAGTCTCACTTCATTGTTCTACCCATTTTCGAAGTCAACTTTACAACAATTTTAAGGAATTATTTTGTTCAACAATGGAGTCGAAGACAATCAAAATCATGAACCAAGACATGGTCAAATTGGACCGGTTTGATGGGAACAACTATGCTCACTGGAGGGACAAGATGATGTTCCTACTCACTGCCCTGAAGATATCCTACATTCTAGATCCAAAATTGGTGCCTATTGAAGATCCGAAGCGTACTATTGAGGGAGGACAGAAAAGTGTGGAAGCCGTTGAAAGGCTTAACAAGGAAAAGAGGAAACATGAGGAGGACGAATTGCTATGTCGTGGACACATTCTGAATACACTATCTGATAGATTGTATGACTTATTCATTGAGATGAAGTCAATCGGAGAAATTTGGAATGCACTGGAATTCAAGTCCAAAGCAGAGGAGCAAGGTACCAATAAGTATTTGATCGCAAAGTATTTTGATTTCAAGTTCATTGATACTAAGCGCTTGTTGGAACAAGTCCACGAATTACAAGTGCTTGTCAACAAAATTTGTCCCCTCAAAATTGAAATTCCAGAAGCCTTTCAAGTCGGAGCAATTATTGCAAAACTGCCTCCAACTTGGAAAGAATATGGGAAAAGGTTGATACACAAGTTTGAGGACATTTCCTTGGAGCAAATACAAAAACACATTTGAATTGAGGAAGAGTCATGTTTACATGATAATTCTGTTTTGTATGACTCCAAGGTAAATGTTGTGGACCGAAAGCGAAAATTCAGCCAGAACTTCAAAGTAAAGAATGGGCATAAATTTAAGAAGACACAAAAGAAGAAAAAGGGTTGTTGTTTTGTTTGTGGCAAGCAGGGACACTTTGCTAAGGAATGCATTCATCGCAAGAGCATGTCAAAGGACAAGAACAATCCACCGGTGAAGACAGATGCAAATCTAGTTGAAGAAAACTATGTGGCCATGATTTCAACCATGTTGTCAAACATGAAAATTTTCGAATTTAATAATTCGATGGCAATGATTTCTGAAGTCAACTCTACTACTGTCCAGTCCGGTTGGTGGTTAGATTCTGGTGCCATAGTCCATGTGTGCAAGGACAAATACTTATTCAAGCAATTTGAAGAGACTGTCGACACAAATGTTCAAGAGGTCCTGATGGCGAATAATGCTTTTGCAAAGGTTGCTGGCAAAGGCATGGTGGAAATAGACTTCACTTTTGGAAAGAAGATTACTCTTCTTAATGTGTCGTTCATACCCGAAATTAGGAAGAACCTAGTTTCTATTGATTTACTTTGTAAAAGGGGGTTTTGGGTTTTGTTTGAATCCGACAAGGTTATCTTGTCAAAGAATGGGCTATTTGTTGGAAAGGGCTATGCCAATGATG
Source organism: Syzygium aromaticum (assembly GCA_024500025.1). Lineage (NCBI taxonomy): Eukaryota > Viridiplantae > Streptophyta > Magnoliopsida > Myrtales > Myrtaceae > Syzygium > Syzygium aromaticum. Next base: position 32,488,566 of record CM044890.1, on the reverse strand, counting down.
GCATGTATCAACTAAGTATCAATAATAAAATTTCTACTTCTGTTTACATTGTTGAGTTTTTATCTCTATGGCATAGTAGGTTGGCACATATAATTATTCGTTATTTAAAGAATATGAAAAAGTTAGACTTGATAAATTTCAATGGTGACATCGATAAATGCGAAATATGTGCTAAGTCTAAATTATTAAGAAACCATTTCCTAGTGTCAAAAGAAATTCGAATTTATTGGAATTGGTGCATAGTGATATATGTGAATTCAATGGCATGTTAACTCGAGGTGGTAAAAGGTATTTTATTACCTTTGTGGATGACTGCAGTAGATATTTATATGTTTTTCTCATGAGGACAAAAGATGAAGCTTTTACCATGTTCAAGAAATATAAGGCTGAAGTAGAAAATCAATTGGAAAGGAAAATCAAAGTTCTACATTCAAATAGAGGTGGAGAATATTTCTTGGATGAATTTTCTTCATTTTGTGAAGAACATGGTATCATTCATCAAGTTTCGGCACCATACACTTCACAACAAAATGGTTTGGCCGAAAGGAAAAATCATTCCCTCGGAGAAATGGTTAATTGTATGCTTTCGAATTCAAAGCTACCAATTAATCTTTGGGGAGAAGCATTGCTTACTGCATGTCATATTCATAATAAAATACCATCCAAGAGAAATGACATAAGTCCTTATGAAATATGGAAGGGTAGAAAACCAAACTTGTCATACTTTAAAGTGTGGGGGTGTTTGGCATACTACCAAGTACCGGACCCCAAGAGAACCAAACTTGGTCCTAGAGCCATCAAAAGTGTTTTCATTGGATGTGCTGAAAACAATAAAGCTTATAGGCTTCTTGACTTAGAGTCCAATGTCATTGTAGAATCAAGAGATGTTGAATTTTTTGAGAATAAATGTTCAATAGGTTATTAAATTATTGAAAATAATTCAAAACCTGTAGAGACTCAAGTAGATTCTCATGAGAATGAGACAAATGATTCTAAGGACATGACTGAACTGAGAAGAAGCACTAGAGCTAGGAAGTCAAAGGACTTAGGTCTAGACTTTATTGCTAATGTTTTCCTTGTTGAAGGAGACCGAGAAAATAACGTGGTAAATAAATACCCCATAGTATTAAATTTAGAAGACGATCCTAAATGTTTTAGTGATGCTATGTCTTCTAGAGATGCTTCTTTTTGGAAAGAAGCTGTAAATGATAAAATGGACTCAATTATGTCCAACAATACTTGGGTGTTAGCTGATTTACCAAAAGGATCCAAGCCTATTGGATGTAAATGGGTCTTTATGAGGAAATACAATTATGATGGTTCTATCCAAACTTTTAAGGCTAGATTGGTGGCCGAGGGGTATAGACAAAAGGAAGGAATAGATTATTTTGATACGTATGCTCTTGTAGCTCGTATAACTTCTATTCGAATCCTTTTTTCTCTAGCTTCCATTTATGATCTTTATGTTCATCAAATGGATGTCAAGACTGCTTTCTTGAATGGAGACTTAAATGAGAAAATTTGCATGGAACAACCGGAAGGCTTTGTTCTTCCTGGAAATGAAGAGAAAGTATGTAAATTGATTAAGTCTCTTTATGGACTTAAGCAAGCTCCTAAGTAGTGGCATATGAAATTTGATTCAGTCATATTGTCTAATGGTTTCTCACACAATAGTGCTGATAAGTGTATATATTTTAAATTCACTAAAGACTATGGTGTTTTAGTGTGCTTATCTGTTGATGACATGCTTATCTTTGGAACAAATATGATTGGAATTATTGAGGCTAAGAAGTATCTAACTTCCATGTTTAAAATGAAAGACTTGGATGAAGTAGATATTATCTTAGGTATTAAAGTTAAAAAACATAATGGGGGTTATTCTTTGAGCCAATGCAATTTTATTGAAAAAATGTTAAATAAATTTCAACATCTTGGTTTCAAGGACGTAAGTACTCCGTTTGATTCCAGTATTAAATTAAATTATAATACTGGTAGGGCTGTAGTACAACTTCAATATGCGAGTGCTATAAGGTTTTTAATGTATGCGATACATTGTACTAGACCTGATGTTGCTTATTCTGTGTGCAAGTTGAGTAGGTACACTAGTAATCCAAATATGGAACATTGGAAAGCTATTATTAGAATTTTTGGTTATCTTAAGAGAACAAAAATTTAGGCTTGTTCTATAATAATTATCCAACTGTATTAGAAAGATACACTGATGCTAGTTGGATTACAAGTGTGGATGATAAACATTCCACTTCAAGATGGGTTTTCACTCTAGGTGGAGGTGCTGTTACTTGGGCGAGCAAGAAACAGACATGGATAACTCACTCAACTATGGAGTCAGAATTTGTTGTTTTAGTGGCAATTGGGAAAGAGGCTAAGTGGATTAGGAATTTGTTGTTGGATATCAAATTATGGCCTAGTCCTATGCCTCCTATTTCTATCCATTGTGATAGTCAGGCTACTTTAGCAAGAGCTTATAGTAGCACCTACAATGGGAAGTCTAGACATATTAGCCTAAGGCATGAGTTTGTGAGACAATTGATTAAAGATGGTACCATAATAATTGTCTATGTGAGGTCAAGTAATAATTTGGCTGATCCTTTGACAAAGGCATTACCTAGAGATATGGTAAAAATGACCTCACAAGAAATGGGGCCGAAACCCTTTAATTAAAATCACCAGTAATGGTAATTCGATCTTTTTTTAAAACATTACTAGTTATAAGGTTTAATGGGTAAAAACAATTTACTGAAAAGTGATTGTTTGCTACCAACGCTAGCCTTGATATGAGAAGTTGGTATCGTCTATTACGGTTTGAAGGGTGAATTGAATTCTTAATGAAGTATTGTACAAATATGTAATGTGTTAATAGTAACAAAAACACATGGTAGATACTTCACCTATATGAGCTTAGAAGTGGTGCCGCTTCTTATGAAAGTTAAGGTTGCTTTCTAGAGAGCTCATAAAACAGGATCAAACACAATGCTGTAATAGTGTTGAGTAATATAGAACTTTTCGCTGAAACAAGATGTTAGTTGTGATATCCGAAATTTCGCCCATTTTGAGATTTATGAAATGAATGATTTTATTAATGTACTTGTAGTCGATTCTCATTCGGAACTGATCATTCCTGAGATACTAACCATTAGGGAAAGGCTAACTAGGGATTTAAATTCGTATGACTGGAGAAATTCGATCGTGAACTGACTTTCGATCGTAGAATCGTTGAGGTGACATTTTGAGCCAATGTAGGCAGATCTTAGGATAGTGAATGGTTGATTCGTCACTGTCATACTAAGGGATCACGGGTGATTCCATTTGACCACGAAATGAATTGACGAATGATCCAGAACCTATACCTAACGATTTGGCCATCGGAACTAGCGATCGATCCTCGCGATTTTATTGACAACCGAGGTTGTCACAATCTGAACGAACTTGCACATGACTTGATTTAGTATCAGTCACGGGTCAATTCTGCGAATTTCCCCAAAGCCGCCTGTTAGTCTGAGATACGCACAAGTTACATTATATAGAATTCAATTATTAATTAGAGACCGAATTAGGCATCGGAAAATTAAGAAGTCATGACAGGACATTAGGATGACGTTGTAGTTGAAACGTGCATTTTTGGATGTTCCCGAATCCTTCAGAAAAATTCAATTTCGGCAAGAAAATGGGAAAGTGACCATTTTACCCTTGGGAATTTCCAAAGGGCTAGTTTTAATGGGCAATGACATTTTGGTCATTTTGCCCTAAATTTTGGAAAAGACAATTTTACCCTTGGACTTTTTGAGAAATTTCCAAATTGCCCTTAGATATTTTGGAAAAGATTCGATCTGGGCCGTCGATTTCAAGATAAGATCGAATCTGGGCCATTGATTGAAAAGATTAGAGAGGGGCAAGATGGCAAATTGCCAATTTTGGGTCAAAACTTGGACAATAAGCCTTAACCCACACACACACACACACACACACACACACTCTCTCTCTCTCTCTCTCTCTCTCTCTCTCTCTCTCTCTCTCTCTCTCTCTCTCTCTCTCTATTCGGCTCCCTTTCTCTCTCCCTCTCCCGATCGCCCCCTTGGCCGCCGCCTTGCCGCGCCGCCGCCGTCCACCCGTCGCCACCGTGCTACGCTGCCCGTCCCGTCGAGCCTCACACCGTCCAGTCGCCATTCTCTCCCCTCTCCCTCTCGGTTTTCTCTCCTTGGCCGTGAGCCAAACCGGCCACTGCAAGCCGCCGCCGCTCGCCGTTCCTCCTGATCGCCGCTGATCGTCACCGCCACCGCGAGCCACCGTTAGATCTCCGACTTGCCATCGCTTGTTGCTCTAGCCGCGTTAGTCTAAAGCTCGGTAAGTCGCGATCTAAACTTTATTTAGTATATCTGGTAATTTTGAGCCTAGTTAGACACGGATCGGTACGGTTTTAGGAGTGGAATTGATTATCAGGCCATAGGATTGAAATCAGAAAGTTTTGGCGGAATTTTAGAGGCTGATTGATGGCTGTGATGTGCTGTTCTGTATGCTGTGATGTGCTGTTTGGCGTGTGGTCTGCGCCGTTAGATCTGGCTCGAGATTTCATGAAAGTGTCGTGAAGGGCCGGGAGTGAGATATTGCAGTCTTGAGTGCGAAAAATGCCAAATTGTGTGTTGGGCATGGGTTTGTGATGTGATTGAGTTGTGATGAGGAAGTTGGGTGCAATTGGGTGCACGGATTTAATGCTCAAATTGTGTGCAAGTGTGAAAATGGAATGTGCAAGCGTGAGAATGGGATCGGGTCGTGGCATTATAAGCTCGGGTTGCGATCATGTAAGCTTGTCGCATTTGGCGCTGGATGAGGAATGAGAAAGTGGGAAATGAGATCGGTTCAAGGTACGGTCAGCTCGGGTGAGACCGGGATTAGACCGAGGCATTATAAGTTCGGGTTTTGATCATGCAGGCCTTTCGCATTTGGCGAAGGCTGAGGAAAGTGTGAGAATGGGATTGGACCGAGACATTTCAAACTCGGGTCACGATCACGTAGGTCTATCGCATTTGGCGTGGGCTGAGGAAAGAAAGTGGAAATGAGATCAGGCCTGAGGTGTATTTACGCGGGTTGCGATGGGAAAGTGAAAGCCTGATGTATGTTTACGCGGGCTGGGAAAGTGATTGAGAATGAGACATGTGGTATGGAAAGTGAAAGTGGGATCGGACGGAGGTGTGTGATGCTCGGAGCGCGATCTAGTGGGCCTGAGGCGTGTTTACGCGGGTCGGGAAAGTGATTGAGCAAGTGCGGGTACGACAAGGAAAATAAATGGAAATGATGTGTTTGCACGTGACTGAGTGTGAATTATGGGCTGGAAATGTGGCGTGATTGACGTGTGCATTGGTATGTGGTTATGTGTGGAAAGCATGTGTGTTTTGAAATGTGTGAGAGAATTGTTTGTTGTGATTGTGGACTAATGTGCAGGATGAGTGTGCCAGGAGTCCAGGTTAGTGTGATGTTGGTTGGCGTTTGTGTGAATTGCTTGATATCGTGTCTGGAAATACGTGGTAGCCTACGTAGGGTTTAGGTTGCAATTTATTGAGAAGTGTCTCATGGTTGTTTCAATTAAAATATTTCAGAGCCACCGCCCGAGTCATGAATCTCCCGCAGTTACCGCCGCAGTGCTTCGGAATCCCCATGCACACTGACCACGAAGTTGTAGAGTATCCCATAGATGAGAACCATACTTGGATTAAGTACACCTCTATAGTTTGGGTAGACATAGGGCTACCTCTCTGGTAGGCTCACACTTATATCGCGTGGATGTTCAGAGACGGGATGGACGAGTTTGGTCCCGTTCGCGGTTTTGACGTTTCGTTCGATGGCGTGGGTGATTGGGATCCAGCAGCCATATCCCCTTCTGATGGGGAATTGACTAGTGCGGAGGTTAGTATAGCATAGTTTGGACATCATCTTGCACCGGCTGCACTTGGTTCTTCAGTGGCCGAACCAAACCCAGCACCGGAAGAGTTCCAGGCTGGATTTGATTCGATGGATATAGACCTGGCAGGGATACTTGAGGTAGGACCCGAGGAGGAGTACGGTGAGAATCCCAGTGTGGAGCCAATTGAGGACGAGCTAGTGGACGAGCCGGAGGATGAGCCCGCAGAGGAACTAGAGGAGGACAGAGAGGACTCTGAGGAGGAGGAGCAGGCTGAGGATCAGCTTGAGTCAGGTGACGAGGACAATCTGATTGAGATTGGGCCGGATTCAGAGTCATCAGTTATGCGGGAGGATGAAGAGGTTGTAGATGAGGACGAGGATGACAGTGAGTCTGAGTGGACGCCCTCCAAAGGGCGTAGGGACTGGTTCTGGGAACGAGGTGTTAGTTCAAGAGTGCCCCATTTTTGGATAGTGCTGACCTGGGATGCTGATCTTTTTGTATTTTGGAGGTTAAAAGTTAACGGTTTGGTGTGCTTATAAATTATAGTGGATATTGTAAATGTTTGGAAGTGTAATGTATTAATGTTGGCTGTTCGGCGATCTAGTTATTCCTGGTGATCTCTAATTTTATTGTCCGGGTTTTTGATAATGGTTTCCGCCACAAAAATTACTCTGATAAGAATATTGGGTCGATGACATATTCCTTGGACGTCGTACTCATTCGATTAAGTATTGGGATGCCGCACGCTCGATGGGGTTCGAGGCGTGACATCACCCTAATCGAATTGGTATCAGAGCAAGGACAACTCGACTTAAGTTGATCAGAGCTTGGAGTGATAAGGAGTGGATACTTATGATAGCAATAGTTGGTTAGAGAAACCTTAGTGAGCCATAGGTGTATCTAGTGCTACACGTATTCTAAACTGTTTGTTATGATTGTTGAATGGTTGAATATGATAATGATTGGAGTGCAGGTGCGTTTGGCCTTGAGGTAAATGCATGAACCCAATTGATTGTGGTTTGGTGCTGTGTGATTGACTGCCTGCTAAGTGGATTATTGTGTTAATTCACTGCCTAGGACTAGACTAGATCAGTTGGCCTAAGTCTTTAATTATTGTATGGAATTATAACAGGTAAGAGAGTGGTAGAAAGCTGAAACAATGAACATCGAAGGAAGAGGTGTAGGACGAGACCCAAGAAGGGGCGCAGGAAGAGGAACAAGAGGTCGAGGTCGTGCTTGAGTTAGAGCTGTAGAGGACCTCGAAATGGATGTTAGAGTGGTAGAAAACCTTGGAGCTGCAGTAAACCCCAGTGTTGAAGTTAGAGTTGCAGCGGATCCTCGAGTGGATGGAATTTTAAGGGCCCTTGAGGAAGTTGGAATTTTGATGGGCAGGTAGACTCAGGAGCGAGATGCTACTATTGCCCAGGTTGTTGAGGCCGCAACAGCCGCTGCTATAAATAGTAATAATGGAGATCAAGGACAGGGACAAGTGAATGCGAATCGACTAATGTATCAACTAGTCGAGCAGTTTTTAAAGTTAAAGCCCCATAAGTTTGATGGTAGAGGTGATCTTGAGGTTGCGTCACTGTGGGTAGAGGAGTTGGAGAAAGCTTTTGAAGTATTGGGGTGTACTGATGAGGAGAAAGTGACGTTAGCAACATATTAATTGCAGAGGAATGCAAATGATTGTTGGAAAGCCACCAGAGGACGAGCATTCCCGACTGATATTGCATAGAATTGGGCGATGTTTGTAGAGACCTTTAATAGTAAGTATTTCTCAGAGAGTGCCCAGGAACAGAAGTTGGTGGAGTTCATGAGACTTCGTTAGGGGTAGAGAACAGTGGATCAGTATGAGGCTGAATTCACTTGATTGGCTAAGTTTGCCCCGTGAATGGTGGAGAATCCACTAGATAGGGCTCGGAGGTTCAGAGACGGTTTGAGATCGGATCTTTGCAGTCAGATGATTTCTCTAAACTTGAGGGACTATAATGAGATCTACAAGCTAGCTCAAGCTATTGAGCGGGATATAGCGAATAGGCTGCCGCTTCTGGGTTGAGGTTTGCCCAGGGTAGGGACAATCGTAACTTGGGGAAGAGGCCAATGATGGATAACCGACATTTTGTCCCTCTTGCTAGAAGGACTATAGGGAAACCGACCCATTTTCAAAATGGTCCATGTCGAGTATGTGGAGGAAGACATGGGATTGGACCACGTCCAAGTAGGAACATTGAATGTTATAATGTGGCGGAGAGGGCCACCAAGCGAAGAACTGTCCCAATAATAGATAGGCTAGACCGCTAGCGTTACCGCCGCCACCCAGAGTTGGAAACCAGGTTGGGCCACCTGTACCCTCGAACCAGAACAGGCCGCCAGCACAAGGACTAGTATATGCAATGGCCAGAAGGGAAGCTGAGAATGCGTCAGGCGTGGTCATAGGTACGGTCTCTTTCTGTGATCATGCTGCATATGCTTTATTTGATCCGAGAGTGTCGCATTCATTTGTGTTTGTTCAATTTGTTAAATTGACTGGTATGGAGTCGCAATTGCTTGATGTGATGTTATATTTGACCACCCCCTTAAATGATAAGATTTTAGTTTTGTTGGGGTGCCCAGATTGTAAGATTATCATTGGTGATAGAGAAGAGATGATTGATTTAACGGTTCTAGCGATGTATGATTTTGATGTGATAGTGAATATGGACTGGCTAATTAAGCAGAGGGTAGTGATGGATTGTGGTAGCAGGGCGATCCAATTTAATCCTGTTGGACATCCGGAATTCAAATTTGTGGGAAATCGAGGAGGAACCTCGATTCCCTAGATTTCGTCACTGGAAATGACGAGGTTATTAGACGAAGGATGTGAAGGATTTCTAGTAGCTGTAGTTGATTCAACGGCTGAGGAGCCTAGGCTAGAGGACATAGCCGTGGTGTGCGATTATTCCGATGTCTTTCTTCAGGAATTGCCGGGATTGCCACCGGAAAGGGAAGTAGAGTTTGTGATTGAATTGGCCTCTGGGACTGAGCCAATTTCGAAAGCGCCTTATAGGATATCGTTGTCAGAGCTGAAGTAATTAAAGGTGCAAATGCAGAGGATTTATCTGTTCAAGTGCATTGATTAAAAACTCTACTTCAGCTCTGACAACGATATCACAAATATACCGAAAGGATTTATCTGAGTGCATTGATATAAGGACTAGATTTCACCAGTTGAGGATTAAAAATGAGGATATACCGAAAGTGGCATTCAGGACGAGATACGAGCATTATGAGTTTACAGTCATGCCGTTTGGATTGACAAACACCCCTGCTGCGTTCATGAATTTGATGAACAGGGTGTTTAAGGAATTCTTAGACCAATTTGTCATAGTCTTCATAGACGACATCTTGGTGTATTCGAAGAGTTCAAAAGAGCATGAATTTCATTTGAGTAAGGTTTTACAAACTTTGAAAGAAAACGCACTGCATGCTAAGTTTAGCAAGTGCGAGTTCTGGCTCAATCGAGTCGCGTTTCTTGAACACGTAATCTCTGGGGAAGGAATCTCAGTAGATCCAGCGAAGATTGAGGTTATAATGAAGTGGCCGAGGCCAACGATAGTGACCGAGGTTCGAAGCTTTTTGCGTCTGTGTGACATCCCGAATTTCGGCCCATTTTTGGGATTTATAAAACGTGTAATTCGTCAGTGCGCTTATGATAGAATTTCGCCCGAGAACTGATCACTCTAAGGTTTTTGTTTTTAAAAATAGAGATTTCGTTAGAATCGCACTCGATCGAATTCGGCCGTTATTTAGACCCCGGACTTGGCAGTCGATTTTCAGGAGTGTTGGGACGAAATAAATTGGACGGTATCAATATTATGGTAGCCAGCGGTGAGATTGTTAGGAATGATGGAAAAAGGGGAGTTTTTGATCAGGTGCAAATTTGGACTAGTAGACCTCCCTCGTTATAATTTGGTTTAATTAATTTGGCCTTTGTCCCTTTTTATATACGAGGCTTATTTTGGACCGGTAGACCATTTTCGGTTTTGAATTTGAACCTTCGGTTTGCAAATTATATTTGAATGTTCAAATATTTTCCTTATTTATTCTCTCTCTCTCTCTCTCTCTCTCTCTTTCTCTCTCTCCTCCCCCTTTTTCTGCCGAACCCACCCACGCCTGCTGACTTCCTCCCCACCTAATCCCACCTACTTCTTTCTCTCTCTCTTTCTTTTCTCCTTTTTCTCTTTTCTTTCTCTCCTCTTCTTCCTTTCTCTTCTCCTTCGCTGGTTTGCCCCGACGCTGCACTTCTTGCTTCTGCTCCTGTTCTGCCCGACCAGCCCAGCCATCGCGCATCGTCCGACCGCCGCTCGACCGCCTTCCGCCTCCACCCGACGCCGCCCTACCAGCCGCCGATGCCGCCATCCCCTTCGTGCCGTCGTCGCACGGTCGCGTCGCATGGGAACTTCGCCCGGCGCTGCCTTCCTCCTTTCCCGAGAGCACGAGCTCGGCTCGTCGCCATCGCCGCCTCCGGTGCCACCACCGTGAGCCGCCGTTCCTCTCACCTCAGCCGGAAAACCCCCCTTCCACCCCCTCACTCTCTCTCTCTCTCTCCCGATTGCTCTCTGCCTCACGCCCTCGCAGAGCTCACCGGAGGAGTTCCGCCACCGCCGGGGCTGTTCCGCCACCACCACCACCTCGCCCAACACCGTCCTACTGCCCCACTCCTCTCTCTCTCTCTCTCTCTCCCGTCTGCCACAACCAGCGCTCCCCCACCTAGGATCGCCGGTGCCCTCAACCGTTGTCGCGCGCGCCGGGGAGATCACCGTCGCCACCGCTGCCCAGCCTCCCTCGTCATGTGTTCGGCCCCGTTTCAAGCTTAGGACATCGGGTGAGTTTGACTCTAAACCTTAATTAGGCTAAATTGCATTTTTAGACGGGTTTAAGGGGTTAATTAGGGTAATTTAGGGGTAAAATCGTGGAGATTGTTAGGGGCTGATGTTGTGGCTGATTTGGTGATTTAGCATGATCATTTTATCGAGGTTTAGTGGCCTAGGGCGTGCTGTGCAATGGCTGGTAGCGTTGAAGTGAATCGGCCCGAGTTCGAGTCAAATTCCGGTTCAATGGTAAATTATAGAGCGCGCCTAGTTTGGCCCTCATGGTGGCTGATTTGGATGATATTTTGGGGAGTCAATGGAGCATTTTGAGGATATTTAGTGGCCTAGAGTGACTGGTGTGGGGGATGTCCATATCGGGTTTGAATCGGACAAGGCGCGATCAATTTAGGGGTTAAATGGTGGAGGCTGTTAAGGGTTGATTTTGTGGCATTTTTGGTGACCAAGGATGATGATTTGGCTGAGGTTTAGTGGCCCATATAGTACTGTGGTGTGGCGAAGCATAGGTGCCGAGATATGGACAAATGGTGGACTTAGGGGATAGAATTAATAGACCGGGAGGTGGCTATTTTTATGGCTATTGTACGGGCTTAGTGTGATAGATTAATGGAGGTTTAGTAGCCCAAGAAGCACTATTCAATGGCTGGACACATTGGAGTGGAATGGCCCAAGTTTGGAGTAAGTTCGGGCCTTAAACATGAACTTTAGTGTGCGCCTCAATTGGTCTTGTAGTGGCCGATTAGAAGGATGTTTTGGGGAGTTTAACGGAGCATTTTGAAGATATTTATTGGCCTAGACATTGCGGTATGGTGGCTGCCCGCGATGGGATTTAATTTGGGCAAGGCGCGATCAATTGAGGTCTAATTGTGCAATTACCGGGAATGATCGCATTGATCAATTGACTAGCTAAATGAGCCTTGTTGTGAATGATTTTAGGATGCCATGTTGCTTGTTTAGTGGGACTAGGATTGGAATGGCTTGGCGGGCCTTGAATGCACAAGTTCTTGTTGACCCGGTTGTGTGACTTTTATGCATGAATTGCGTGTTAAGTTGATGCCATGGTTGAATTGAATTGATTGTCTGATTTGGGCATGTTGATTTATGGAACTGAAGATGCGCGGTGCAAGTTGAACATGTTACATTGTGATTTGCGCATGTGAATGTATAACCATGAATGTGCATCTCACGCATTGACACGCCATGTGCATATACGAGCATGCCCGAATGACCTGTGTATTGTGATCACCTAAAATGCCCTGATGCGTCTTACGCGGGGTTCAGATAAAATTAGTGCCTGTGAATGTGTGATCACAATAAACCCTGATGCGTTTTACGCGGGGTAGTGAACCCGTCCTGAGGTGTGTTACGCGGGACGATGCCCAGTTTACCGGAAGATGACTAACCTGAGGCGTTTTATGCGGGTAATGTGTCATGAGTCTGATACGTTTTACGCGGGCCAGAGATCGATCTCGAAGTAATAGACTTGATGCGTTTTACGCGGGTCGGACCTGATGCGTTTAACACGGATCGAAGGAGAAATTGGTAAATGGCAGAGTGCTAGCATGCAAGCATGCGTTAATGCATTGTCGAGACATGACATGAATGCGAACATGAGCACGTGCATTGCATACATCGGGACTAAGCGAGATGTGTATTCGTACTGTGATCTAACTGCTATGGTACTGTTGTGCTTATATTTACAGAATGCATAACCTGCAGGGTCGAGTAAGAATTAGATTTAGGCTCGAGGGCCTGAGTCAGTTATGTTTTAATTTATGCATCGTTTAGTACTCGTCAGGAGGTGCACGTTGGCCTAGTTTAGGTTTAGGGAATTACTCACTGAGATTATTCTCACTGTTGTATAACCACTTTTCAGACCCCCAGCCTTGAGGATGACAGGCGTACTGAAACGTTTTGGAAGGAGCCCTCGGCTAGTAGTAGTGCTTGACCGCTGAGCCACGTACCCCCCCCCTTTTTGACGTTGGTGGCCGTTGAATCGCTTTTGATTTTTGAGCGTAGGCTGTACATGAATATTGTTTATGATTCTCGATTTCAAAGCAAGTGTATAATTATCCGTGCTGATTGTTGAATGGCTATCCTTGGTTATGTGTATTTTAATGTATGGGTGGTTTTAATTACTTCTGCATGTGCTTTAAATCTCTGTGTTGGGCGTTGGGTTGGCGACGCGTCCTGGGATGTCGTACACGAATTGACCTTTGCGAGGGATGTGGCGCGCCGTAGAGCGCGGGGCGTGACAGTCTGGCTGGATATTATAGACGCTTCGTGAAAGGATTTTCGGCAATAGTAACACCGTTGACACATTTGTTGAAAAAGGAAACGAGGTTTGAATGGACCGACAAATGTGAGAGGAGTTTTCAGGAGTTGAAGTATAGATTGACGACAACATCGGTGTTGACTATTCCGTCAGGACCCGGAGGATACGAGATATATAGTGATGCATCGTTGAAAGGGTTGGGATGTGTACTCATGCAACATGGACAAGTTGTGGCCTATGTGTCAAGACAGTTGAGACCGCATGAGTTGAATTATCCAACACATGATTTAGAATTAGCCGCAATAGTGTTCGCTCTGAAGATTTGGCGACACTATTTGTACGATGAGAAATTTCAGATTTATATGGACTATCAGAGCCTCAAGTATTTATTCTCTCAAAAAGAATTAAATATGAGGCAGCGTCATTGGATGGAGTTGTTGAAGGATTATGACTGTGATATTTTATATCACCCCGGAAAGGCAAATCGAGTAGTGGATGCATTGAGTAGGAAGTCAAGCATCGCGCATTTGATGGTCAAGGAATGGTCCTTGTTGGAAAAAGTGCGAGACTCGGAGTTTAAGTTTGAAGTAAGTCAAGTCTCGAGTCTGTTAGCCACGCTGAGGATTGAATCGGAAATTCAATCTAAGATAAGGCTTTGCAGTTTATGGATCGAGAGATATAGAAGATTATGGAGATGGACACTACTAAAAGGAAACCAGACTTTCAAGTATCTGAGGATGGGATCTTGAAGTTTCGAGGACGATTATGCTTGCCTGACGATGCGAAACTTAAGGAAGAGATTTTGTCGGAGGCACATCGTAGTAGTTATAGCATTCATCCGGGGAGTACGAAGATGTATCAGAATTTTAGGCAATACTACAGGTGGAATGGCATGAAGGTAAACATAGCCATGCATGTAGCTAAATGTCTAATATGCCAGCAAGTGAAAGCGCAACACTGCAAGCCCGGAGGATTGTTGCGACCTTTGGAAATTCCAAAATGAAAATGGGAAGATATCACGATGGATTTTGTGATGGGATTGCCAATGAACCAAAGAGGCCACAATTCCATCTGGGTAATTATCGATAGATTGACTAAATCGGCACATTTCTTGGCTGTGCGTAAGGACTTCGCACTGGATCGATATGCTGATTTATATGTGCAACAAATCGTTAGATTGCACGGGGTTCCAGCGACTATTACATCGGACCGTGATCCCAGATTTATCGCCAACTTTTGGAAAAGTCTGTAGACGACATTGGGATCGAAGTTACGGTTTAGTACTGCTTATCATCCACAAATGGATGGTCAGTCTGAGAGGACGATTCAGACTCTAGAGGACATGCTTTGGGCATGCGTGCTGGATTTTTAGGGCAAGTGGGAAAAACAGCTGCCCTTAGTAGAATTCGCGTATAATAACAGTTTTTAGCAGAGTATCGGAATAGCGCCATTTGAAGCGCTATATGGCAGGGCATGTAGGATGCCCATGTGTTGGGACGAAGTGGGAGAAAGGACTCTAACCGGGCCAGAGTTAGTCTAACAGTTGGTTGAAACTGTTAAGATTATACGCGAAAGGCTGAAGACTGCGCAAAGCCGTCAAAAGAGTTATGCAGACAGAAGGTGAAGACCTTTGGAATTCCAAGTGGGGGATCACGTGTTTCTTAAGGTGTCGCCCATGAGAGGATTATCTCTGTTTGGTAAGAAAGGCAAGTTGAGTCCAAGGTACGTGGGACCATTTGAGGTGTTAGAAATAATTGGGGATTTAGCCTATCGCTTTGCGTTACCGCTAAATTTATTGCAAGTGCATAACGTGTTCCACGTATCGATGCTGAGGAAGTACGAATCGAACCCAACTCATGTGCTGAACTATGAAGAGATAGAAGTTGACTACAGTTTGTCGTACACCGAAAGACCAATCAGGATCGAGGATCAGAAAGAACGAGTTTTGAGGAACAAGACGATCCCGATGGTCAAGGTTGTGTGCGAACATCACGGGACTGAAGGCGCAACTTGGGAAAGTGAGGAATTGATGCAATGTCATTATCCCCATTTGTTTGAATAGTCAGTGGGATTGTAAATTTCGAGAACGAAATTTTATAAGGGGAAAAGAATTGTGACATTCCGAAATTTCGTCCATTGTGAGATTTATGAAATGAGTGATTTTATTAATGTACTTGTAGTTGATTCTCGCCCGGAACTGATCATTCATGGGATATTAACCATTAGGGAAAGGCTAACTAGGGATTTAAATTCGTACGACTAGAGAAATTCGATCATGAACTGACTTTCGATCGTAGAATCGTTGATGTGACATTTTGAGTCAATGTAGGCCGATCTTAGGATAATGAAGGGTTGATTCGTCACTGTCATACTAGTGGATTACAGGTGATTCCGTTTGACCGCGAAATGAATTAACGAATGATCTAGAACCTATACCTAACGATTTGGCCATCGGAACTAGCGATCGATCCTCACGATTTTATTGACAACCGAGGTTGTCACAATCTGAACGAACTTGCACGTGACTTGATTTAGTATCAGTCACGGGTCGATTCTGCGAATTTCCCCAAAGTCCCCTGTTAGTCTGAGATACGCACAAGTTACATTATATAAAATTCAATTATTAATTAGAGACTGAATTGGGCATCGAAAAATTAAGAAGTCACGACAGGACATTAGGACGACGTTGCGATTGAAATGTGCAGCTTTGGATATTCTCGAATCCTTCAAAAAAATTCAATTTTGGCAAGAAAATGGGAAAGTGACCATTTTACCCTTGGAAATTTCCAAAGGGCTAGTTTTAATGGGCAATGGCATTTTGGTCATTTTTCCCTAAATTTTGGAAAAGACAATTTTACTTTTGGACTTTTTGAGAAATTTCCAAATTGCCCTTAGATATTTTGGAAAAGATTCGATCTGGACCGTTGATTTCAAGATAAGATCGAATCTGGGATGTTGATTGAAAAGATTAGAGAGGGGCAAGATGGTAAATTGCCAATTTTGGGTCAAAACTTGGACAATAAGCCTTAACCCACTCTCTCTCTCTCTCCTCACTTCCTCTCTCTCTCTCTCTCTCTCTCTCTCTCTCTCTCTCTCTCTCTCTCCCCCTCTTGATCGCCGCCTTGCCACGCCACCACCGTTCGGACCATCGTCCACCCATCGCCGCCCGTCCGTCGAGCCTCACGCCGTCCAGCCACCGTTCTCTCCCCTCTCCCTCTCGGTTTTCTCTCCTTGGCCGTGAGCCAAACCGGCCATCGCAAGCCGCCACCGCTCGCCGTTTCTCCCGATCGCCGTCGATCGTCACTGTCGCCGCGAGCCGCCGTTAGATCTCCAACTTGCCATCGCTTTCCACTCTAGCCGCATTAGTCTAGAGCTCAGTAAGTCGTGATCTAAACTTTATTTAGTATATTGGGTAATTTCGGGCCTAGTTAGACACGGATCGGTACGGTTTTAGGAGCGAAATTGATTATCGGGCCATAGGATTGAAATCGGGAAGTTTTAGCGGAATTTTAGAGGCCGATCGATGGCTGTGATGTGCTGTTCTGTATGCTGTGATGTGCTGTTTGGCGTATGGTCTATACCGTTAGATCCGGCTCAAGATTTCATGAAAGTGTCGTGAAGGGCCGAGAGTGAGATATTGTAGTGTTGAGTGCAAAAAATACCAAATTGTGTGTTGGTCGTGGGTTCGTGATGTGATTGAGTTATAATGAGGAAGTTGGGTGCAATTGGGTTCACGGATTTAATGCTCGAATTGTGTGCAAGTGTGAGAATGGAATATTCAACCGTGAGAATGGGATTGGGCCGAGGCATTATAAGCTCGGGTCGCGATCACGTAAGCCTGTCACATTTGGCACTGGCTGAGGAATGAGAAAGTGGGAAATGAGATCGGTTCGAGGCACGATCAGCATGGGTGAGATCGGGATCAGACCGAGACATTATAAGCTCGGATTTTGATCATGTAAGCCTTTCGCGTTTAGCGAAGGCTGAGGAAAGTGTGAGAATGGGATCGGACCGAGATATTTCAAACTCGGGTCACGATTACGTAGGTCTATCGCATTTGGCGTAGGTTGAAGAAAGAAAGTGGAAATGAGATCGGGCTTGAAGTGTATTTACGTAGGTCGCGATGGGAAAGTGAAAGCCTAAGGCGTGTTTACGTGGGCCGGGAAAGTGATTGAGAATGAGACGTGTGGTATGGAAAGTGAAAGTGAGATCGAACCGAGGCGTGTGATGCTTGGAGCGCGATCGAGTGGGTCTAAGGCATGTTTATGCGGGCTGAAAAAGTGATTGAATAAGTGCGGGTACGACAAGGAAAATAAATGGAAATGATGTGTTTGCGGGTGACTAAGTGTGAATTGTGGGCTGGAAATGTGGCGTGATTGACGCGTGCATTGGTACGTAGTTATGTATGGACAGCACGTGTGTTTTGAAATGTGTGAGAGAATTGTTTGTTGTGATTGTAGACTAATGTGCAGGCTGAGTGTGCCAGGAGTCCAGGTTAGTGTGATGTTGGTTCGCATTTATGTGAATTGCTTGATATCGTGTCTAGTTGTGTCTGGAAATATGTTGTAGCCTAGATAGGGTTTAGGTTGGAACTTATTGAGAAGTGTCTTATGGTTGTTTCAACCAAAACATTTTAGAGCCACCGCCCGAGTCATGAATCTTCCGCCGTTACCGCCGCAGCGCTTTGGAATCCTCATGCACACCGACCACGAAGTTGTAGAGTATCCTATAGATGAGAACCATACTTGGATTAAGCACACCTTTGTAGTTTGGGTAGACATAGAGCTACTTCTTTGGCAGGCTCACACTTATACCACGTAGATATTCAGAGATGGGATGGACGAGTTTGGTCCCGTCCGCGGTTTTGACGTTCCGTTCGATGGCGTGGGTGATTGGGATCTAACAGCTATATCCCATCTTGATGGGGAATTGACTAGTGCAGAGGTTAGTATAGCACAGTCTGGACATCATCTTGCTCCGGCTGCACCTGGTTCTTTAGTGGTCGAATTAGACCTAGCACCGGAAGAGTTCCAAGCTGGATTTGATTCGATGGATATAGACCTGGCAGAGATACCTGAGGTAGGACCCGAGGAGGAGTACGGTGAGAATCCCGGTGTGGAGCCAGTTGAGGATGAGCTAGTGGACGAGCCAGAGGATGAACCTGCAGAGGAATCAGAGGAGAACAGAGAGGACTTTGAGGAGGAGAAGCAGGTTGAGGATCAGCTCGAGTCAGGTGACGAGAACAATCCGATTGAGATTGGGCCGGATTCAGAGTCATCAGTTATGCGGGAGGATGAAGAGGTTGCAGATGAGGACGAGGATGACAGTGAGTTTGAGTGGACGCTCTCCAAAGGGCGTAGGGACTAGTTCTGGGAGCGAGGTGTTAGTTCGAGAGTGCCCCATTTTTGGATAGTGCTAACCTGGGATGTTGCCTTTTTGTATTTTGGAGGTTAAAAGTTACCGGTTCGGTGTGCTTGTAAATTATAGTGGATATTATGAATGTTTGGAAGTGTAATGTATTAATGTTGGTGGTTCGGCGATCTAGTTATTCCTGATAATCTCCAATTTTATTGTTCGGGTTTTTGATAATGGTTTCCGCCGCAAAAATTACTCTAATAAGAATGTTTGGTTGACGACGTATTCCTAGGACGTCGTACTCATTCGATCGAGTATCGGGATGCCGGGCGCTCGATGGGGTTTGGGGCGTGACATTAGTATATGTGCGATATGTTCGATTCTATTATTTAAAAGTACAAGTTTAAAGCCGAGCTACTTATCACATTGATAGAGTCTTGAGGTACTTGTACCAAGTAAAGGTTTAACTTGAAAGAGATCTTTATGTATGTATATTAATCTCATGGAAATTATGGCTGTATTCTTTTTATAATCTTAGTTGGTATTTTGTTTTACAAATAAAGTGGGGGATTGTTGGTTGTTTGTTTGTAAAACAAACAAAATAGTGCAATTTCCTTTGTCCCATATAGGAAAGTTTTGAGAAGGTGGGCCACTTTATATATGTAAATGTCTTCTTCAATTTTAAAATGAAGACAATGGGGTGTGGACTAGACTTCTCAATATCCGCGTGCGGGTGCGCAATTTTGGCGCACTTAGCATTTGGTGCGCTCGCGAATGATAATTAGTATTGATCATCGTTTATTATTTTTATTTATTAAATTTCAAATTTATTATTATAAAATAATGATTTTATCTTATTGAAACAGTGTGATTATTCGCAATAGAGTTGCGGTTATTTTTTTATTAATGAATTTCAAAATTTATTATTTAGCCTAACGGTTATTAGACGTTCTTACAACCTTTGGAAGAATTGTGTTCCTTTGGACATAAGTACTTCACCTTTGGAAGGTTATGTCTTTTCAGACATAACTCCTTCAACGTTGAAAGGTTGTGTTTGTTAAAAAATTATTTTTTAGAATTTATAAAATTCGGATTAATAAAAATGATTAAAAAAATATTATTCTTTTATGTTATTATTATTTTATTCCGAATTTTGATATATCCTTTTTTAACATGACTTTTGATTTCGTACCAATTCACTGTACATTTTTTCGATGAAGGGACGGCTTTATTCGAAAGGCTGCGATTAGTGAATCAGTTTTTACATTATTGAATATCAAGTCTCTTCATTCAAATATTTTAGACATAGCCATTTTTTCTAATTGTTTTCCTAGAGAGACTCCAGAGATATACCGAAATTGCTATTCGGTATTCTCAATCGAAACTTTGTTGTATCTTGGAAGAAATTTGCCAGTGACCATTAGCAACTTTGTGGGGCAAATAATTCCTTAAAAATAGTGATATCATGCCTCAAAGTCTCACTTCATTGTTCTACCCATTTTCGAAGTCAATTTTACAACATAGATGACCTTTTTACTCTGAATAGACTTCCACCAAATTATCTGAGTACTCCACCAGTTTTTCATTGGTAGACTTGAAGATCTTCTTGAACTCAAAAGGAGAGAGTTCTTTGTCATAAAATGTTGATCTCTACATTGAAAGCATCTTAATAAGTATTTCCAAGATATGGTTAAGCTATTATGCTATTGGAGCATATCCAAATTTGAAGCAGTTATTCTTTTATACCTAAAGAAATCGGACAAGTGATAGAGAAATCTTTCCAAAACAAGCAAAGAGAAGTTGTTGATGTTCCCATTAGAGAACTCCAGCAAGAAATACACTTAGGCACTTGATGATCTTTGCATTCGCAGGATAGCATTATGAAGCTATCTCCAACGCAAGAAAGATCTTGACAGAGCCTGCGACAGGCCTAAATTAAAAGTCAAATGCTCAAAGAAAGATTCCTGTGACGATACGTTTTGTTGGAACCGATGACAGAAGAAAAGACACTTCAAAAGATTCTCTTTAGGGCGCTCAAGGAGAAAATGCAAATGGAGATTTTTGCGGAGGAGATTTTCTTGACGGGATCATTCAAGGTACATGCAGAAAATTAGACAGATGTTATATCTGTAACAAGAAAGGCCATTTTATGAAGAATTGCCCAAAAGCTAGAGGAAGAAATATCCACTTAATCCAGAAGATAGAAAAGGAAAAGTTTCTCTCCAGGATGATGATGTTGAATTAGTTTTCTCCTTAGAAGATGGACCAGCATATTGTCTGTGCAATCCAACCAGTGATACTGAAGACTCATTTGAAGAATCTGAAGAGGAAGTCTTCTCATTCTCCTTAGAAAATCCTGAATCTCTCACCACCCAAGACCTTTGTTCATACACTACTCCTATGCTCCTATATTTTTCTGTAAATAAATATCCCTCCAAATATGCTAAGCTCATATCTGTCACAGCCCTTACAAATACTAGAGCAAGTGTTTCAATTGTTGACACCAAAATTCTTACAGAAGAATAGACTTTTTATATTTGGTACTTCAATTATGCTTTCGGAGACACTTTTGCTACCGGAGTTCAAAGCAAACTTGTCATGCTTCATTTTTTTCCCCACTGTTCAATCACTACCAAAATCTTTGGTTCCAATTCACCAAATAAAGATATTATCATTGGATGGGATATCCTAACACAAATTCCTAAACTTAGAGTCTTGTCTAATGGACGTAGGTTCAAAGGATAGGTCAAAGACTTTGTTGATATTCGGAGATTTTTTTGTCCTCCAAATGGACAAATTGGATCCTATTATGCAAACCCTTTTAGATGGTTGTGTAGGATCTCATTCAGAATTTGAGTAAAAGTGCCCAAATCCTTTGAGGAAAAATCTAGACTTTTTCATTCAAACTCCCTTTTAAAAGGAATGAGGACATTAATCCTACCAAAGCCTATCATTCAGAAATGAATCCAGATCATTTGCTTCTTGCACCAAAGGAATGTTCAGATCTGCTGCATCAATGGGCTAATTGAGCCATCCAACTCTCAGTGCCAATGCAAAGCATTTTATGTAAATAAGCGTGCTGAGCAAGGACTAATCATCAGTTACCAGCCTCTCAATAAGTTTCTCCAAAATGACAAGTTTCCATTGCCTCATTGGAATTATTAATTCTTTAGCCTTGCCCAGGCTAAGGTCTATTCCAAATTTTACCTTAAGGTTGGATTTTGACAATTGAGAATACATCCTGCAGATAGGTACAAGACCGGATTATGCATTCCAAATCAACATTTTCAATGGATTGATCTCTAATTCTAACTTAAAACAACCCCTTCACTATTACAAAAGGCCATGTGCAAGATTTTCCGGTCTATTATGGCTAATGCTCAAATTTATGTTGATGACATCCTCTTTTATAGATCAAATGATGAATCTCATTGTAAATTATGGACCCAGTTTGCTAAGTTGGTTAATAATATGGAATCATGTTATCTCAAAAGAAGATGATCATTGCCCATAGAGAAATAGAGTTTCCTCGGATGCATCTCCAGGATGGAACATATTATCCTAGTCCTCATATTGTAGAAGAATTGCAAAAATTTCCTGATGAAAATCTCCCACAAGCAAGTCTAACAATTCCTTGGGATAGTCAATTATCTTAGAGATTTTGTACAAAAGATCACCAAACTGTTGAATCAATTACAACAAATGCTCAAGAAAGATGCTTTCCTATGGGGACCAAAGCAGACTAAATCTGTTGTCCGCGTTAAAGAAATTCTGCAGCATCTTCCCCCGTTGCAGATTCCTTCTACAAGGAAATAAATCATATAGAAAGATGCCGATGATGAATATTGGGCTGCTATTCTTTTGAAAGAAATTGATGAAAAATGTACAATCTGTGGATACAAAGTGGATGGATCACGTATGGAGAAATGCATTATCATTCTACCTTTAAAGAAATCTTGCCAATAAAATATGGCATCAAGAAGTTCGAGTTTCATCTCTTGGGAAATCATTTCCTTGTGGAATGAGATATGTCTTCCTTCTCCCATTTGCTAAAATTCAATGCGAAGTGAGTTCCTCATCCCCAGCTTCTCTGGTGGGCATAATGGTTCGCAAAGCTCTCTTTCGAGACCAAACACATAGCGGGAAAAAATAATGTGCTTACTGATTTCCTGAAACACCGAAAAGAATTCACATTATCTATAGATTTGTATGTGATGGGAGGATTCAAGCCAAATAAAATGAAGCCTATATGGCTCTCCTACTCATATCGACCAGAAATACTGGACACATCAAGTCCAACATCCTCCACTACAAAAAACAAGGATTTAGCCACGAAAATTAGCGACGAAATTTGCAACGAAATCAAAATTTGTCGCTAATTAGCGATGGAAAAAAAAATCGTCACTAATTTGCAACGGAAAATAAATTCGTCGCACATTAGCGATGGAATTGCGATGGAAAAATATTTGTCGCTAATTTGCGACGGAAAAAAAATTCGTTGCAAATTATCGACGGAAGATAATTCGTCGCAAATTGTCGACGGAATTTGTGATGGAAAATAATTTGTTGCTAATTTGCGACGAAAAAAAAATTCGTCGCAAATTAGCAATGGAATTTGCGACGAAAATTAAATTCGTTGCTAATTTGCAACGGAATTTGCCACGAAAATATATTCGTCACTAATTTGCGACTTAACAAAAATTTTGCCGCTAATTAGTGACATACCTTTTTTGTCGCTAATTGTACTCTACCCACCGCTCACCCTTGATTTCTCTCTCTCTCTCGCTGTTGATTCCTCATATCTTATTAAACGATGTTCTACCTCCCTCTCCCTTTTTCGTTTCTCTCAATAAACCTCTCCGCACGTGCAAATCAGTCTCGGTAAAGTTTTTCTGCCTGTAAGTGTTGTGACAAATTTCATGGCTAATTAGTGACGAAGATATTTCGTCGCAAAACTATGGGTCGGTAATTCTATTAGTTGGTAATTTTGAAAATTTTTAATTTTTTTGACTTTTTTTTCGCTTTTTGTTTCCTATCTTCTTCCTCGCCGGTCGCCGGAGAGGCTGAGGCCAACAAGGTGACCTTGTCGGCCATGG
Organism: Syzygium aromaticum; assembly: GCA_024500025.1. Classification (NCBI taxonomy): domain Eukaryota; kingdom Viridiplantae; phylum Streptophyta; class Magnoliopsida; order Myrtales; family Myrtaceae; genus Syzygium; species Syzygium aromaticum. The sequence goes on along the minus strand of CM044890.1, from coordinate 32,465,055 downwards.
GTGAGGTCTAACGGCGGCCATGGTGAGGCCGCTCAACCTCGCCCAGATCTGGGGGAGGTCGAGCAGCCTCGCCATAGCTGTTGGTCCACTTCGCCATCGCCCAAATTTGTGGGCGACAGCGAGGTCTGGCCATGGCGAAGCCGCTCGACCTCGCCCTCGTCAGCGCCGGCGAGGGCCAGCTTGGCCAGTTTGCTAGCCTCAGCCGGACGCCGGTCGGGAAAAAAAAAGAAAAAAAAATTCGAATTTTTTTTTTTTGAATTTTTTTTATATACGTGTCCATTTGAAGGTCTCACAATCCAAGTGAACGTTGCAATTCTCATCAAATTAACCACATTGCAATCCAAGTAAGTCTTCTTGACATGGTAATTTTTTCATTTTTTTCAATTTCAAAGTAATTATTTCGTCAAAAACACAATTTTAATTTTTAGAATTTTATGGTTTTAATTAAGACTATTAAACAGAAGAACAGTAAATATGATTTTTTTAAAATATTTTATGAGATTTTTTAATTTTTATATAGACACAATGCAAAGAGACAGAGCTTAGATATATAAGAAGAACTTATCTGGATGTCGAGGATTGACCGATGAGTTTCATACTGGATTGGAACTGTTTTTGGATTTTGCTAGTAGTAAATTAGGTTCATGGATGGAAATAAGTTAAGGTGTCTATGTAAAAAGTGTAGTAATGGTAAATTTTATGTGTGTGATAAAGTTAGAGAACATATTTGTAGATTTTGGTTTACTCCGAACTACTATAATTGGACTTGCCATGGTGAACAATTTATATCTGATGAAGGATATCAAAGAAGTGACCAATTTTTAGTTAGGGAAGAATGTAGTTATTATAACCAATTAAACACATACCAGAGAATGATGATTGACGCCAGTGGTCAGAATTTTATTTTAGAATCGAATCATGCAAGTACTAGTTTTACTCCTATACTTGAACAAGTGGGTACTAATCATGCATCACAATTGGAAGAGATAGGAGTAACAGGTTTTGATGAGAATGTGTATAATAGAATTTTTCCATCTAATCAGTTTTGGGAAGTATTGAAAGCAGCAGATGAACCTTTATGGGCATGTTGTGACAACCACACTAAGTTATCAGTAACATCAAGACTGTTAAATATCAAGGCATAGCATAATGTGTCTGAGAATTGCTTCAATTCTTTTGTTGATGTAATGCGAGAAACAATGCTTCGTGATAATATCATACCAAGTGATTTTTACGATATGAAGAAGCTAGTACATAACTTAGGTCTTCCAATTGTAAGGATTGATATATGTAGTAGAGGTTGTATGTTATATTGGAGAACTGACGAGAATGCAAAATCTTGCAAATTTTTTAGTCAATCTAGGTATAAGATTAACATGAGGCATGGTCATAATCAGAAGCGTAGACCATGCAAACAAATGTTTTATCTACCCTTAATCCCCAGATTGCAAAGGCTTTATGTGTCTCAAGGCACTGCTAACACATGACTTGACATGCAAATCATGAAACAGAAGAGAGTCTAATGTGTCATCCTTCAGATGTAGAGGCATGGAAACATTTTGATAGAACATATCTTGAGTTTGTGATAGAGCCTCAAAACATCAGGTTAGGTCTATGTGCTGATGGATTTGCCCCATTTGGGAAATCGGGAAAAAGTTATTCATGTTGGTCAGTTATCTTAACTCCGTACAATCTTCCACCCGGTATGTGCATGAAGACATCTTATATGTTTTTGGCATTGATCGTGACTGGTCTGCAAAATCTAAAAAAGTTGATAGATGTTTATATGCAACTATTGATTGAAGAGTTACAACGGTTATGGGGTGAAGGTGTTCTTACATATGATGTTTTTACTGATCAAACATTTGTATTGAAGGTTATTCTTCTTTGGACAATAAATAACTTTTCATTTTATGGAATGTTATGTGGATGCAGTACAACTGTGATCTTAGGATGTCCGATATGTTTGGAGAGATCAAAGTCATTTAGATTAAGATATGGTAAGAAGTCCAGCTATTTTGACTGTCACAGACAATTATTGCCGATAAATCATATATTCAGAAGGAATAAAAAAAAGTTCATCAAGAATAGGATTGAAAGAACACCTCCACCGTTGAGGTTGACCAGTGATCAAATTTGAGAGCGAGTGCAGAACTTTTCAACTGTTGTTGAAAACCCTCATAGTACAACTATTGCGTACGGATGTACACATAAGTGGACTAAACACAGTATATTTTGGGATCTATTATATTGGAAGGCCCATCTTATTCATCATAATCTCGACGTCATGCATATAGAAAATAATGTTTTTGACAATATCATAAATACTGTGATGGATGTCACTGGAAAAACAAAAGACAACTTGAATGCAAGAAAAGATATGAGAGATATTTGTGATCGGCCAGCACTAGATGTGGATGCAAGCAGCAGGGGACCAAAACCAAAAGCAATTTATACATTGGACAAGGCAAAGACGGGTTTTTTGTCAATGGTTGAAATCTGTGCGGTTTCCTGATGGATATGCATTGAACCTCGGGAGATGTGTTGATTTGAATGAATGTAAGTTGATGGGTTTGAAGAGTCATGATTGTCACATATTTATGGAAAGACTAATTCCAATAGCTTTCAAGGAACTTCTACCAAACTTTGTATGGGCCACCATCACACAGTTAAGTAATTTCTTTTATAATATTTGCTCAACAGTATTAAAAGCATCACACATGGAGAAACTAAAGAGAGATATTCCAATTATTCTTTGCAACTTAGAAAGGATATTTCCTCCGTCGTTTTTTGATTCAATGGAGCATTTCTTAGTTCACTTGCCTTACGAAGCCAAAGTTGCAGGTCCCGTCCAATTTCGATGGATGCATCCATTTGAGAGGTAATTTTTTTTAATAAATTCCAAATTACTTTATTGTATATTATGTTCTGATAATTTTTTTTATTACAACTAGGTTCTTATATCATTTAAAGAAAAAAATGAAGAATAATGCATGTGTTGAAGCTTCAATTTGTAATGCATATATTGTGGAAGATGTGACAACATTTGCATCATACTATTTTGAGCCGCACGTGCACTGCAAGAGGCGGAGAGTAGGAAGAAATGATGATGGCCCCATTGATCCCAATTGCAAATCATTTTCTATTTTCAATTATCTTGGTCGATCAAGTGGCGTATGTGCGTTGCATTACTTAACAGGCGAAGAATTGCAGACATCCCATACATATATTTTACTAAACTGTCCAGAAGTGGAGCCATACTTCGAGTAAGTGTACATTTGCAAATATATGTATTGCGTGTCAAACATTTGCTAATATATAAATGGTATTTGTTAATAGGATTTTTCAAACTTTAATATATGACTTACCACAAAATGAGTTTGATTGTTTGTGCGATAAAAAATTTGCAGCATGGTTCAAAACATATGCAAGTTGCCTATGGACCAAAACCAAGTTATTAATATTTTATACATAATTTATTAAAATAGATATTATTGACTTTGCGACTGTGACCTTAGGTTCACAGTAATCATCAACAAGTTGAAGAGCAAGGATTGCTATATCATTTGTCATGGGGTCCAAAGTCAAAAGTAAGAAACTGGCCAGCATATTTCATAAACGGGTATAATTTTCACACTCAAGAATATGGAATGGGAAAAGCCATAATGAATAGTGGTGTGTGTGTTCGGTCATCCAATGGTGGTAGTTCAAAAGATGATTTTTATGGCTTGTTGGATGAAATCGTAGAGATAGAATACTGTGGACCATTAATGCGGGCTGTGTTATTTAAGTGCATGTGATTCGACCCCATCATAGGAATGAAGGTGCATATGAAATTTAATTTGGTTGAAATAAATTACAAAAAAAGATATATGAAATATGAGCCATTTGTCTTGGCACAACAAGCAATTCAAGTATATTATGCATCATATCCTAGTTTAAAATGTAACAAAGTTGATTGGTAGGTTGTATGTAAAACCAAAGCACGAAGAAAAATTGAGGAACACTGGAAGGATATAGTATATCAACAAGAGGAAGTCTGTAATGCGATTGAAACTGAAGAATATAACATTTCAACTTTACAAGATCCATGTAAAGCAATGGTAGATGTGGATGCAACTGAAATTCGTGAATCAAATCTAGAAGGTGTTGTAGAATCTGATTTTGAAATAGGGGATGAAGATGAAGACGACGGTGAAGACGAAGGTGAAGATGAAGACGGAGATTATGATTTTTGAGACTATATTAATTATGTGTAATTATTATTATTATTATTGCGACATGTGTGTTATTGTTGTTGTCATAATAATAATAATAATAATAATAATTATTATTATTTATTTGAAGAATTGTTAATATGAAAGGTCGTCGCTAATTGGCGACAAACATAATTTTGTCTATAAATTACACTGAAAAAAACCAAAGATTTAGTCATGGAAATAGTGAAGAATGCCAATTCATTGCTAATATGCGACGGAAATAGCGATGAAAGTAACTTTCGCGGCACGTTCCCAATTATTTTATTTTCGTTGCTAATTTCGTCAGTAATTAGTGACGAATTTAGCGATGAAATTATCTTTCACTACTGTTTTTCAAGCCGTCGCTAAATCCTTATGTAATTAGTGACGAAATGAACTTAAAAATAATATTTGTGAAATCCGTCACTAATTGTAGCTCAAAAATACTATTTGTTAAATATGTCTTAAATTTTATGTACTCGGTCCGGTTCATCACCCGACCTGACATATTTTTTGTGCGATCCGAAAAAGGAGATTTAGTTCAATTAGCGACGGATTAAAATTCGTTGCTAATTAGTGATGGATTTAGCAATGGATTGAACATAAAATAGTATTTGTTCAATCCATTGCTAAATCCGTTGCTAATTAGTGATGGATTTAGCGATGGATTTCACTTTCGCGGCACACAAAGTACTTTTTAAAAATTCATTGCTAAATTCGTCGTTAATTAGCGATGGATTTAGTGATGAAATTATTATTACCGACGGAATTAAACTTTCGCGAAAATCCGTCGCTAATTTCCAAAATGACGTCGTCTTGATTTGGGGTAGAATTAGAGTTAGGAGTGTCGGAACCGAACCGAGATATGAACCGAACTGAAAATTTCATGCATTTTGGTTCGGTTTCGGTTTCGGTTCGGATAATCAAAATTAACCAATTTTTTTTTTCAATTCGGTTTATTTTAGTTTGGTTTGGATCAGTTCGGATTGAACCGAACTGAAATAAACTTCGGTTCCCTATCAGTTCGTGGGTTTTTGTTTGAAAACTCCTGAAACCTCTCACGGGTAGGCTTTGGTTTTTTTTTTTTTTGGTTTTCTTGCTTTGTTCGTGGGTTTTTGGGATATGCATTGTACCTGACGTCGAGAGGGTGGAGTACAACTGAAAGCTGTTTCCAAGCGTTCTAGTGAATGGTGAATTCTATTTGGGGTGTGTAATCGGATCGGATTTAGCCAGGAATTGGACCGGCCCACCCGAAAAACAGGTTTGGGAACCGGTTCCTGTTTGAACCGGTCCGGGAATTGATTCTATATTTTTGGAATCGGTTAAAACCGGTCCGGTTCCCGGGTCTAAGTGAAAATCCACACGGACCGGTTTTTAGAACCGGTTTTAAGTTACTGTAAAAAAAGTAAAAACCCTAACATCAGACTCTCACTTCTTAGTCTCGAGTCTTGACTCTCTTCAGCGATTGCCCTTCCTTATTGCCCTTCTCAGTTTGCTTGCAAGAGCTTGTCGTCGCGGCTTGGCTCGTCACTTGCGACTACTCATCGCTTGTTGCTGCGGGCTACTCACCAATCGTCGCTCACTGGTGCTCGCCGCTCGTTGCCCACGGCTACTCGCCGCTCGTCGCCACGGTTGCTCGTTGTTGCAACCCGACTCATTGTCGCGGCTGATCACTATCTCAGTCCCCGCAACCCGGCTCGTTCCTTTTTGTCGCCACGGCTTGCAAGAACGCAACCCTCTCGTCGCATCTCGCCTTGTTGTGGCCGACTCCAACGCAACTATCAAGAGAAAGGTGAGTTCGCATTTGAATTTTTTTTGGGTACTTTTTTGTTAGGTGACGAGGTTTTTGTTATAAAATTTTTTTGGTCGAGGGGGGAAAAGGGACTAGGGGTTCAAACAAATTTTTGATAATTCTCGTTGTAAAATTTTTCGGTTTGATTGTGCTGCATTTGGGAGGAAAGAAGGGAATACTCCTTATGAGTAGTAAAATTCTTGCGATTTTCGAGTTCTTGTTCGATGTGTTTTGGTGTTGTGTTTTTGTGGTGATTGTTGTTTGCTTGTGGGGGGGGGGGGGGGGGGTTGTGTTCGGGATGGTGGGCGATTGTATTCTCTTGACTTTTTGGGCCATCGTTCAAGCTGTGTGTTCGTTTGGTGGGGGTAAGCTCTAGGGTGTCCATGGCGGTTTGGTCAGTTTGATTGTGCTGCATTTGAGAGAAAAGAGAAAACATGTTGCATTTGGTGGGAGCATGCCAATTGCTGGATAGTGCTTGTGGCTTTGTTTATTTTGCTTCAAATTTCTGAAACCAGAAAAAGGAAAAAAAAAAACAGATTATCGGGTAGACCTGAAACTGGACTGGAAAAACAGGGTAGGTTCCAAAATAGGATATTTGATATCCCCCTTCAATCCTTCCAATACTTGTTCTGTGAAGACTGTGGTTTGTCTTAGAAATTATATGTTAATTTCTTGGAGAACTTTCTAATGCTTACCAACTGCAACACACTTGCAAGTGCTCGATGATATCAGATCGGAACTATAAGATTTATTACTTCTTTTGGTTGTGGTAGAGAGAAATTACATCTAAAAGCAACCAATACAGCAAGGTTCCTTGGCCAGTCTTTCCGTTCAGGAGTTTAGATGTTCTTCTTTAGGACGGTGGGAAAATCCACTGGTAAAGTGACTTTAACAAAAGAACTGCGAATATGACTAAGAATGAGCAAATTGGCATTTTTATGCATTGATCATTTACCTCACTAATATCTGGAGACTTCTTCTGTAGTTTAGATTATGATAATTTCTCCTCTCTTTCTTCGTTTATTTCTTTTAACTGGTCCTACATAGCCTAGTAGTTTGGGGGGAAGCGGAATTCAGTATTTTGCGTGCACTTGTTGCCACCACCCGTGGTTTTTTGGTTGATGCTGTTTACAAGTGGTCATGTTTGTCTACATTGTATGGTCTTTGAGTTGTGAATCTAATTTTTGCACTTGTTATAACATAATCTTTTTCTATCTTCAACAAAAAAGTTTTGCTGCCGGAGCATTTTGGGAATTGACATCGACTCAAGTAAGATCCTATGAATTTCAAGTCCTTCCTCGAGGAGGTTTACATGAATTATTTTTTGGTCAGAGTTTTTCGTATATTTGAATATGGAGTTCTCTTTTATTCTCTTTTCAAGTCCTTATATCTGGCTTTGTTGACAGTTTTCCTCTCTCCCTTTTGGTGATAGAAGCGTGTCTGACTAGTTGAACAGCTGGTCAATCGTCATTTTTGGTTTATCTACATGCTCTTTATGTAGGATGGAATTAGTATCATATAGGTGACAAGATTCTTCTTTTGTAGGGAGAACATACATTTTCCAATTCATATGTGCTACAGTTAACATATTCCATATTAAGAGGATGGTGGCATGGAATATGATTGGCTTGTTAATGATAATAAGGTCTGGTGATGATGCCTCTTGATGTGGATGCAAGTAGCAGGGCTCTGCCATATCTGGTTTAGATTGATGTGTGGCCTGATTAACCCATGTTCTATAATGGGTTCATGAGTTCGTCTGGACAACTAGCATGTTGCTATGGTTTGTTTGTGCTGTTTTTTTCATTACTTGCCTTGCGGTGGAAAAAGGGACTCAGTATGAATGTTTTATTTTTCTAACTGGTTTAAACTTGCCTTGTGGTGGAGGAATAAGTTCCTGCTCTTTACCCTTGTTCTTCAAAGTATTTGTTTCTGTTGATATGGGTGGCATCCTTCTACGTGAACTGGTCCATCTTTTGTCATTACTCAGTTTTTTCCATTTTTTCATGCAGGTGGGTAGATGAAGTCATTCGTGATGCTCCATGGGTGATCACACCAAAGTTCCTGGACAAGCACCAAATCGACTATATTGCACACGACTCTCTTCCGTAAGGTTAATCAGCCCAAGTAAATGTTGTTGATTGCTTGAAACTTGTCTGGACGAATCTCGCACCCGTGAAGTGTTCAATCCTTGTTTTTCTTTAGTCGTTCACTTCTTTCTCCATCTAATGGGACTCCCCCATCAATGTAGATGCACGATATCCTTTATTAGTAATGGCTATGCAATTCCTGCTAAGATTTTCTGTGCTAAGTTTTCTGTCACATAATTGAATATGCCATGAACCTAGTTTTCACAGAATTTTTTTACATTCAATTCTTCTAATGATTAACTTCTAATTCCTTGAAAGCCTGATTATCGCTAAACGGTTAGGAATATCAATTGTAACTTCCCTAACAACTATTTGTTTTTTTTTTCCAAGATTAATGGGCTTTTTTCTACCTTGAATTGGTCAAATGTGATTTCTGAGTTTCACCATGTGAAGTCATGTACTACTTAATGGATGCCTCAATCTCAGAATCATGCTATAAGATTAGAAGGGTGAAGTAGACAATATGTTCTTTTCACATCCTATAATTTTCAAGAATGTGAGATTGTCTTGAAACTTTCATAGGTTGCATCTGATATCGATCCATGAGACCATAAGAACTCCACTCGTGAGTTGAAATCAGTGTTGAACTCAAGAAGCGGATTTCCTATCTACAGAGTCTGTTTCATTTTCTCAAATTTATCTCTTGCTCTTTGACACAAAATGGTAAGCTTCATGATGTACGTCATTATGTATTCATGTTTTTTAAGATATTTGTCTAACCTTTCTACTTGTCAGTATAAACGTGGAGGTCACATGCATGGTGCAGTTTCACAAAGAAGAGCAGAGCCTTCCCCTTCCTCGATCTAGTCCCTGTCCCTTTCCTCTTCCCCTGCCATTTCATGTTTCCCTCAACCACTACACGCTGATGGACAATATGGACACATTGGCCCTTCCTTCGATCCTCAAGAACATATTGGTCCTTCAATTCCATGTCCTTCGGTTCCACCTTCTTTTTCAGTGCAACACTTGAATGATGAGGGAAACGCTGGTGAAGAAGATAGTCGAATCATGATATGCTTATATAGAGATTCGTAAGTACTTCATTTTTTTTTTAATTATGTGTTATTTAGGGTTTTAGATTTCAGTCAAGTGAATTGTCCAAGTTGCAAATTATCCATATGCTTCATTGTTTCATTGTCTACATTGTTCTTTCTAACATGTTTGCAAATTCACGGATGCTACGTATGTTGTGAGGCAACTTAATAAAATAGTCAATAACTCTTGGAGGGGGCAGTATATTAGTTATAGCAGCGCTCCAAAAGAAGTAAATGGTTTATGGTAGAATGAGTTCAAGGTAAGTTTTGTTCTTGTAGATGTTTCTAGTGGCTGTGTTAAGCAAGTCCCACATTAAGTAGTAATGGATATGAACTTCAGAAAATCCATTGCCGAATTGTCTGGTGCATTCAGTTGTTTTTCTATTGATGCAGTGGAAGTTCAGGTGGGATGAAACGGAAGAGGATGAAGTTAAAAGAATTTTTAAGAAGAAAGTCGGTGATCACATGCGAAATGTGATGAATAAAGCAAAGATAAGTCAAGTCAAGCCTGATTTTATTATAGGTGACAATTGGACCGAAATTAAGAGAATTTGGGAAACTGAAAAGAATAAGCAAATGAGTGAACAAAAAAAGAAGAATTGAGCTTCTAGTTCTAATCAAGGGTTTGCCACATATGCTAGGGGCTTTATCAACATCGGGGAGCATAGAAAAAATATGATAAGTCTGTTGAACATGTTGTAAGTTAATTTAATTCAATTACTCATTTATGTTTATATTTTGTAGACAATTGAATTGGAGACGGAACCGATATATACAGCTACATTTGAAAGCACATTTCAAAAAATAGATAAGATATGGACTGTCGATTGAGTAAAAGCTATTAAGGTATATAAGTTTATGGAAACTAGAATAAAAACCATGAATACTTTTAATATTTATTGTAGTTATATATATGATGTTTTATTTTGATACATATTGTTAATGCAGGAAAAATATGATGAACTTTTAATGAGTAGTGCTAGTGGTAGTGGTAGTTCTGGTGATGGTGTTGCTACGTCTGAGCCATCAGTTAACAGTATGGCATTATGGGTAGAGGCATCAGGTGGAATGAAAAAAGGAAAAATATTTAGGCTAGGATCCTTGTCAAGGGTATACACAACGCAGGCTGCTGCAACTTCATCGTCCAATGCTGCTGTTTCGAGGAGGACACGACATGAGGAGCAATTGACTCAAGAATTGAGCCAACTAAAATATTTACTTGTAGAGAAGGACGAAGAAATAAGAGTGGTCAAACAACAAATGCAATTGGTCTTGCGACTCCTCAACCTCGATCATGATGAGGTTCCTCCTTTACCTCCGACTAATTCAATGGGTGATGGACACAATGATGAGCGACATGATGACGATGACATTGCTAATGATGATGATGATTTTCTTGGTCCTTAGTCCTTGCTAGTTAGAATTTTCATTTTTAAGCACTATATTTTGAGCACTATATATTTCATCATCATATCATTATGTATTTAAGTACTAAATTTTGATGTTATTAAGTGCTTCATCATTGTTAAATATAAATTCTACAAATTAATTTTGCTGTTGATTATATTTAAATTCAAAATTGTCCCTAAACAACATTCGTTGTTGACTTCGTTGCTAAAGAATTAATAAAAATTCGTTGCTCAATTAGTTCCGAAACAATGTTCGTGGCAAAAGTAAAAAATTTTCGTGACAAATTAGCGACGGATTTTGCGACGGAAATTTAGCGATGGAAATTTAGCGACGGATTTTGTGACGGCAAATTAGCGATAGATTTTGCTACAGAAATTTAGCAACGGAAATTTAGTGACGGATTTTGCGACAGCAAATTAGCGACGGATTTTGTGACGGCAAATTTAGCGACGGATTTTGCGAAGGAAAATTAATGACGAATTTTGCAACGAATAAATTTTGTGGCTAATTAGCGACGAATATTTTTCGTCACAAATTAGCTACGAAAATTGAAAAAATTCATCACTAAATTTTGCGATGCCGAATTGGCGATGAAATTTTTTTCGTTGCAAATTCGTTTAGTGACGAATTTTTCCATTTTTTCCGTTGCAAAATTCGTCGCTAAAAACAACTTTTTTTGTAGTGCTCTTTGACAATCTTTGAAATCTTATGTGGGTTTCCCATTTTAAGATTTTCATAATATTTTGAGGATTGAGTGTTCAAGAGGATTGCATCTAGAATACCATTTATTCACCCCTTTTACTTAGCTCCAGATGAAGAATTTCCAAAATAACTTAAATGGTTTTATTGGTATTTATTCAATCTTTATGATATAGCCATCGAGTTCTCAACAACAAAGATGCCTCTTCTTATTAACAAAATTATCGAAGGAGAAGAAAAGTACAAACATCTTGGTGAACTGCTTTATTGGGTTGAGCCATTAGAATCATGAAAATGCATTTTCAAAGAACAACTGAAAGCATATGGAACTGATCCATAACCGATCATCTTGTTCTATAGACCATGGATTATTTTTAGGCGTAATAGAGATATGTGCAAAGCCGTAGTAGAAGTTGGTGTAATATCCACGATTCTAGCCCCTGTATCAATCGTGGGAAATGGCTAGGGAATCAGTGTGTCGATAGTGGGGATCGGCCATGGAGCCATCTAAGGATTGGTCATGAACCAATCAGCTCAATCAAAAAGGGCGATTGCGGACCAACTGTGGTCCGATCAAAGGATCAGCCATGAGTCGGCCAAGGGATCGGCAATGAATTGATCCACTGATCACGCAAGTCGACTAGAGCTATTCGACTGTGGATTGGTCACTCGACCATAAGGGTTGGTCATGAGATGATCACGCACCGTCACGGATCAATTGACGGATGGTCATGGATCAAGCGGTCATGCATCAGCCGTGGGTGATTCTGCTCGGTCATGCATCGGTTGTGGGGTGACCATGGACTGATTCCGTGCAACTGTGCATCGGTTGTGGATTGATTGGTTCCACGCGATTACATGATAACCGAGGGTCGATCACGGATTGGCTATGCTCTACCATGGATTGGTCACAAACCAGGCCTTGGATCATTTGCGAGAGATCATGGACTGGCCATGGATCCAATCATGCACCCAGTCAATTCTGGCTACAGCTCTAACCCTGCGCCTGGCCAATTCTAACCCTGGACCTGGCCTTGCGCTTGTCCAGTTTTGACCATTGGACTCGATCACTAGGGGTGTCAAAACCAAATCGAACAGAAAATTTCATGCATTTTGGTTCGATTCGATTTTAGGTTCAGTTTTTGGTAAATAACAATTCTTTTTTTTTTTTTCAGTTCAGTTTATTTCAATTCGGTTCGGATCCAACCAAAATAAGTTCGGTTTATAAGGAAAGAGAGAGAAAGTTGCTTATTATCTGAGAGAGATCTGGAGTGGTCCCCACAAGCCCACACGTAGCCCCACAACCAGCGTTTTAGTCTTTATCGCTTCATCTCTTCGCCTGAGAAACATCTGTTCTTCTGCTGTGTTCTCGATTGTGGCATGGGTTCACGAACTATTTGCGACGGCTGTTCTCACTGTCCTTTTCTCCTTTGTCGTTGCCAAGCCTGTGTTGGTGGCCATGGCTGTAACGACGTTTGTGATACTGAGAGCGAGCCAAGTCAGGGCGTCGATCACGTTTTCGTGGTGGAAGATGTGAAGCTCGAAGCAAGGTGTGTTCTCAAGACACCGAGAGCGAGAAGGGAGATGAGTTTGTGCAGGAAGTTGCAGGTAAGGTTGACTGATTTGAAGTAGAGATTGTTCCCATCGATGTTTGGCCCATAGAGCCTCCAGATCTAGATGACTCTACCAACGATGACAAGCCGAGGTCCTACGCAGTGGGCGGTCGAGAGGTAATATTGCGGTGGTGTTGAGTTTTCGTGTGCTGTGGTGTGGGCGGCCAAGAGAGAGGGGCTCCGTTGGCGGGGTGGCGGGTGGTCTGGAGGAGTTTTGTGATTTGCTATTTGGTCGTTTCTTCTCTATCATTTGAGTTTGAGCTATGGAGGATAAAGGTTAAAAAAAATAAAAATAAAAATCGAAAAACAAAACCGAACCAAATCGAACCAAATCAGATTTTCGGTTCGGATCACTATTCGATTTGGTTCAGCTGCTCACCCCAAGGGTTTGGTTCTGCTTGGTTCGGGTTTTCAGAAAATCCGATCTGAACCAAATCAAACCGTTGACACGCCTACCGATCATGCCGATCAGGCTCGGCCACATTCGGCTACACACGGTCTTGAATTAGCCACGAACCTTGGTCCAAATAGGGTAGTCGATCGTGGATGAACATGAGAAACTCTTGTTGGATAATGTAGTTGCTTACATCAACTTCTCTCTCATGCTCATATAATGTTTCTTGAATGAAGATGGTGGCTCACCAACTCAGGTGGCAAGGAACTTGGGTGACAAGGAATTATGTGGCAACTTAACTTAGGTGGCAAGTTATCTTAGGCAATCAATATGGGCATTTAATGAAGAACATGTATTACCCTCTTAGGTGGCTAAGAAGAGATTTGATAATCATTGTCATGAGATTTGGCTTTGCGAGCAAGCTAGGTGAGAAATGTGTGACAAAATCCAAACTCCATCACGATCATATCTTCAGCATTTAATGATGGTGTGAGTTGTTAACTTAGGTGGCAAGATAAGATATGATAATGATGGCAAAAAGATTTGGCTTAGAGAATAAGTTAGGCTAGGTCATCATTATATGATGACTCATTAGCCAAGTGGACCTATGGGAAAGTCACACTAAGGATCCTTAATCATTTTCTAGGACCTTAGGGCGCCACATAACCAAGATAGCCAAGCTACTCTAAGAAAGCTCATTGGACCACTTGTTAGGGCATTTAACGAGGGAAAGGCCTATAACTAAGGCACTACCCCCTTCATTCTGACAACCCTTGGCTCACTTTTTCTTCTTCCTTTCTTCTTGTGCACCCTCTCCTTCTCGGCTTTGCTTGCCGTTTGCCTTCACCGTTTGGCCATTAGCCGCCACTCCGTCAAATGGTAAGTGAAATTACTAACCCTTAGCTAGGGCAGTATGCTGCGTTGTTGAATTTAGACCGTACTTTGTCTTGTGTATGATGAGGAATGCTTTTGTATGGCTTGCTTATGTCTTGCATTCATGAGGATGAATACGCCCCGGGTCACGAACGAGTCTCACTCGGTTATGGGAATTGACGTTGAGGCATGATGGTTCGGGCCTCGCTTGGCATTGGATTAGCATTGAGGCATGTTGACTCAAGCTTCGCTCGACTTTGGACCTTCGTCAATGTGTGTCGACCTAAGCCACGAGTCACGTGTTGCTCTTGGTTCATCAGTTTAGTTGTGATATTATAGGCCATGACACACATACACTCATGTATAAGTACACCTTCATGCTTTGTTTACATTGGCTAAGAAACAAAGATAAGAATTCGGCTTGCATGAATCCTTGTTGTATGGTCATGTAAAGGAAATAGCCGTCGCCAATGGATTTTGGGAACGTTGCACTGTAGATTCTATATGGTTAGCTTGAAGCCCTTAAAAGTATGTGATGCCCGATAGATTCCAAATGCTAAGCCTGAGGTTGGAAGCCCCTGAGAGTATAGGATGCTTGGTGGATTTGGATGCCCAGCCTGAGGCTGGAAGCCCCTGTAAGTATGCGAAGAACTGTGTTAGGCAGTTAATGAACCTTTGATACATGTTGATATGTGTTGTTGTTAAGTTTATTGATAAGCTGAAGGTAAATCGTGCCTTGACAGTAAGTTTGAATTGATCACATGCATATAGTCGAGGTACAATAATAGTATTGCTATTTATCTGTCATTGATGCTGTGGTGCGAGTGATGTTCGCATGCTAGGTTTGATGACGAGACGTCATCCTAACTCAGGATTAGTGATTTTACGTACCGAGTCTTCGACCCACTCTATTGTCTTTTAGACTTGTAGGTATGGACATCTCACCTCCTCTTCGTCATGGTGTACCGATTTTGGAGTTGCAGCCTTGCTAGAGGAGAGAGGAATCCCTCGACCTACATTTTTGGATAGAAGGATAATGTAAACAAGAAGTGCCCTTAGAAAAATGGGACTTGTAAATGTACTGATGCAATATGAAAGTAGTGTTATGTATGGTGTTTTCATGGCTGCTTATTTGTTGTGTTATCTGGGTGTTTGTTATTGTACACGTTTTGTGATATTCTGAAATTTCACCTACTTGGGATTTATGAAATGAATGGTTTTATGAATGTGCTTGTAGTTAGATCTCGTCCGGAACTGATTATTCCTAAAATACTAATCGTTGGGGAAAGGCTAATTAAGGATTTAAATTAGCGCGACCAAAGAAACTTGATCGTGAACTGACTTTCGACCATAAAATTGTCGAGGTGACATTTTGAGTCACTGTAGACCGATCCAAGGATAGTTAGGGATTGATTTGCCGCTGTCATACGAGTGGATCACGGGTGATTTCGTTTGACCACGAGATGAATTGACGAACGACCTTAACCTATACCAAACGATTGGGCCTGTCGAAACTAGTGATCGATCCTCGCAATTATATGACAACCGAGGTCGTCACGATCTGAGTAAACTTGAACGTGACTCGATTCAATATCGGCCACGGGTCAAATGTGTGAATTTTCCCAAAAGCCACCCGTTATTTCGAGATATGCTCAAGATACATTGATTAAATCTAGTCATTAATTAACGACCAAGATTGGGCCTTGGAAATTATAAATGTCACGACAGGATAATTGGACGATGTTGTTATTGGCTTAGTTAGCCCCAGATTTGTTCGGATTCTTCAGAAAATTCGAATTCTGGCGAGAAATGGAAAATGACCGTTTTACCCATGGGATTTTGTTAAGGCCAAGCATAATGGGGGAATGGCATTTTGGTCATTTCACACTAACTTTAGAAATAAAAATTTTTGGACAATTTTGCCAATGGGAATTTTGTGAAATTCCAATTTTGCCCCTAGATATTTTTGGCAATGATTAATCTGGATCGTCGATCTTTGGATAAGATCGAATCTTGGCCTTTGATTTGGAGTTAGAGAGGAGGGTAGGATGGTCATTTCCTAGAGCTATTAGACACCAATAATTGGCCTTTAGCCTATTTAATTTCATTTTCTCTCTCTCCCTCTCATTTTCCCTCTCCTTCGGCTATCTCTGTCCCTTACTCTCCCTCCCGGCTGAGCCCCCCCTCACCCTGCCGTGATCGTGGCCAGCCGCCAAGGCTAGCCATTGCCACTACTCACCTGCCTAGCCAGAGCCACCGACGCCGTGGCTATGGCCGCTCGCTACCACCACACCTCACCGTCTTTCTCTCTCTCTCTCCCCTGTTTTTCCCTCACCAAAACCACCACCACCATCCTCATTCGGTTCTGTTCAATCACAGAAAGCTAGTAGCCAATTGCCATCGTTCGCCATCGCCCGTGTCCGCCGACGAGTCGTCGGTAATCCTTTCCGCTTGTCGCCGCTGCCGCTGCTGTTTGCCCTCTGTCTAGCCACCATTGAAACCTTGATTTCGCGTAGGAATCATAAGTAAGTGATATCCTAACTGTCGTATAGGATAACGGGTATTTTCGGGTTAGTTCGGGGCCGTTTTAGCGAGTTTTAGGGGTTAATCATGGATTAATGGTTGGATTGATTTGGCTGAGTGTTTTGGGAGAAATTGTGATGATTTTTTAGGTGGATTTGAGGTTAGAATGGATTAGTTAAGTATTCGGAATGATTCCAGGTTATTACGTGAAAAACGGGCCTAAATGCGCCGTTATGGTGATTTTTTTGTGATAGCCGAGTTACTGTTCATCATATGGCCGAATTGGTGTATATTGATGATTGAAATATAGTATATGTTGGTTTGGGGGTTGTCGGTAGGTGTATGACACCCGTGGATGGCGGAATTTAGCCTAAAATGTAGAAATTTGGATTATTTGTGCACGTGCGAATTTAATTGGGTTGGCCGGTTTGTGTGGTTATCATGGCTTGAAATAGATATGAAAATATTGAATTTTATGCCCATGATGGTGCTGTGATTGCAGGTCCATTGGCGGCCTTGTATACTCGTTGGTTTGTAAATTAATTGATTGAAGTGTGGACCGATATATGTGCGCATGGGCTGAATTGAATAGGCTGAAAATTGAGCATGTTTGCGTGTCAATTGAGAGTGTTCGTACGTGGTTTGAGTGTGTGGATGAGTAAAAGTGTATGTGGTATGTCGTGTGAGTGATCGTGAAAGTCCTTGAGGCGCATATTGTAACGAAGGAAAATGAGCCGTCCTGAGGCATGTACTTCAACACGGGATGATGCCTGGTATTATCGGAAGACAGCCAACCTGAGGCGTATACTTCAATGCGGGTTGTGCCGTAGGTGGAGGATGTTGAGCCTGAGGCGTGTATTGTAATGAGGGCAAGAAACATAGCCTAAGGCGTGTACTGTAACGCGAGCTAAGGAGTGTTATGAAAATGAGACAGTAATTACGGCTGTGCCATAGGTGGAAGATGTTGAGCCTGAGGAGTGTACTGTAATGCGGGCAAGAGACATAGCCTGAGGCGTGTACAGTAACGTGGGCTAAGAAGTGTTGTGGAATTGAGATGGTCGTACGTGGATCGTTGGCAAGTTTAATAAAAATAGTATGGTGGTGCATGAACGCGCGTGTATGTGAAATACAGAGTTCAGAAATGCCACGTGTCCGATTTTGTTTTGAGCATGGAAATTTATTCGGAAAGTGCGTGTGGTTAGAAATAGTTGAATTGAGACTAACTTGCAGGCTGTGTGTAATAAGAGCCCAGGTAAGTGTATTTATATGTATGTTGTGTGTTTATTGAGTGGCTTTGTGTTTGGAATTGTCTGGAGGTACGTGTTAGATTAGGTGGGGTTATTTCAACCAAACAATTTCAGAACCCCGGCCTGAACAATGAACCTTCCACCACCGTTGCCGCAACGTTTTGGGATTCCGATGCACATCGATTATAATGTTGTAGAGTATCCAATAGACGATAATTTGACCTGGATTAAGCATACTTCAGTAGTTTTGGTAGATATAGGGCAACCTTTTTGGCAGGCCCATATCTATACTGTCTAGATGTTTAGGGACGGGATTGATGAGTTTGGCCTCATCCGTGGTTTTGATGTTCTGTTTCACGAAGTAGGGGATTGGGATCCATCATCCATACCCCCTCTTAATGGTGAGATGATTAGCTTGGAAACTAGTCTAGCACAATCCGGACATCAGTCCGCACCTGCAGCACCTGAACCTTCATTGGCTGAGCTTGACCCGGAGCCAGAAGAATCACAGGCAAGATATGATCCTATGGAAGTAGATCTAGGTGTAATACCAAAGGAAGATCCCGGAGAAGAAGAGCCAGAAAAAAAAGTCGGAGTTAGAACCAGAAGAGGAATCTGAGGACGAGCCAAAGTGTCACACCTCGAACCCTATGAACACGCAACATCCCACTATGGTCGTTGAGATGCGATGTCCTAGGACTTGTCGCTGACCCTTCATTTTATCTTTTAATACGCATGCGAAAGCGATCACAACAATTCCCAGATAACAACAACAAATAGGGATAGTTAGGAAAACTAGTCTAGCACAATCCGGACATCAGTCCGCACCTGCAGCACCTGAACCTTCAGTGGCTGAGCTTGACCCGGAGCCAGAAGAATCACAGGCAAGATATGATCCTATGGAAGTAGATCTAGGTGTAATACCAAAGGAAGATCCCGGAGAAGAAGAGCCAGAAAAAAAAGTCGGAGTTAGAACCAGAAGAGGAATCTGAGGACGAGCCAAAGTGTCACACCTCGAACCCTATGAACACGCAACATCCCACTATGGTCGTTGAGATGCGATGTCCTAAGACTTGTCGCTGACCCTTCATTTTATCTTTTAATACGCATGCGAAAGCGATCACAACAATTCCCAGATAACAACAACAAATAGGGATATTTAGGAAAACTAGTCTAGCACAATCCGGACATCAGTCCGCACCTGCAGCACCTGAACCTTCAGTGGCTGAGCTTGACCCGGAGCCAGAAGAATCACAGGCAAGATATGATCCTATGGAAGTAGATCTAGGTGTAATACCAAAGGAAGATCCCGGAGAAGAAGAGCCAGAAAAAAAAGTCGGAGTTAGAACCAGAAGAGGAATCTGAGGACGAGCCAAAGTGTCACACCTCGAACCCTATGAACACGCAACATCCCACTATGGTCGTTGAGATGCGATGTCCTAGGACTTGTCGCTGACCCTTCATTTTATCTTTTAATACGCATGCGAAAGCGATCACAACAATTCCCAGATAACAACAACAAATAGGGATAGTTAGGAAAACTAGTCTAGCACAATCCGGACATCAGTCCGCACCTGCAGCACCTGAACCTTCAGTGGCTGAGCTTGACCCGGAGCCAGAAGAATCACAGGCAAGATATGATCCTATGGAAGTAGATCTAGGTGTAATACCAAAGGAAGATCCCGGAGAAGAAGAGCCAGAAAAAAAAGTCGGAGTTAGAACCAGAAGAGGAATCTGAGGACGAGCCAAAGTGTCACACCTCGAACCCTATGAACACGCAACATCCCACTATGGTCGTTGAGATGCGATGTCCTAAGACTTGTCGCTGACCCTTCATTTTATCTTTTAATACGCATGCGAAAGCGATCACAACAATTCCCAGATAACAACAACAAATAGAGATATTTAGGAAAACTAGTCTAGCACAATCCGGACATCAGTCCGCACCTGCAGCACCTGAACCTTTAGTGGCTGAGCTTGACCCGGAGCCAGAAAAATCACAGGCAAGATATGATCCTATGGAAGTAGATCTAGGTGTAATACCAAAGGAAGATCCCGGAGAAGAAGAGCCAGAAAAAAAAGTCGGAGTTAGAACCAGAAGAGGAATCTGAGGACGAGCCAAAGTGTCACACCTCGAACCCTATGAACACGCAACATCCCACTATGGTCGTTGAGATGCGATGTCCTAGGACTTGTCGCTGACCCTTCATTTTATCTTTTAATACGCATGCGAAAGCGATCACAACAATTCCCAGATAACAACAACAAATAGGGATAATTAGGAAAACAAAATACAACAGTTAAACAACACTATTATAATTTACACTTGATTAAATCCTGGGAACATTTTTACAAGCCCGTTTTGGGTGCTACCACAAAAAGCCAGCAAAAGACAAAAGGTTAGGGTTAATCTACTCCATCCAAAAAGTCGATCCTAAAAAGCTAGCTTCCGGACACCCTGAACCAAACCAAGTGATCAACAAGCTAAGGACTTGAAAAAGGGGTTAACAATAACAAATGAGATAAAAGTCTTAATAAGTTAACGGCCTAAGCCCCGCTTAGGAGGCTAACTCGAACGGGGGTCCCTAAACAGGTAAAACAACAACAACATTAAACAATCATAGGCATCCTTACCTCGCCTTAGTACACTCATTGATGAAATGCATATGTCGCATACTTGAAGTATTTAAATAAATTTCCCATGCATCGGTGTATCACAGGCGCGCGTGTCTCGATTATAAGACAGAATCCACTTGGGCACATCCTATACCATGTCTAGCAGTTTCTATTACATAATCAGACACTATGCATCACACGTATCAAATTATTACGCTCCTTCGAGACCACCACACATCAAGCAATACGGAGCAAGATGGCAGTTTACTGGTATGACTGGGCTCCATCCTGCCCCGTCGGGCACGGCTATGTCAAATGATACACAGGATGATGGCATTCCAATATGGCAACATCAAATGATACACAGTAAGATGGTATCCCGTAAGGTGCATCGAGTCCAGCATTGGGTCGCGACAAGACATCCGGGGTATCGACACTCCAAATATTCCCCAGGCATTCGATAAATCGGGCAACGTCAAGCGATACACAGAAAGATGGCTCAAACGTGTGACCACATGAGCACACAAGCATTCCGGCCAATTATTATCTTTTCAATTAGCCCATGTGTACATGAATTGTGCTCTCATCGATGTCATACAATAATACCAAATGGTCACACATGCAAACAGTCAATCAATTCTTGCAAGCTTCGATACCAAACACGAATATCAACCACAAAGCATCGCTTTTATTACTTGGCATAACAATAAAAATAATTTAATTCCAAAATCTCATAAATTTTCTTGAAAACTTTCATTCAAAACAATTTGTCAAATAAATCAATTTAATACGACGATTCACAACATAATCGTCGCTATCCAAGCTAGAAATCATAATTTGAGATTAAAGATTTTTTGAAATAATAATAAATAAATTCGGAAATTAATTATTTAATACTATCCGAAAATAATTTATTTTTCCTAAATTCAAAATATTTTCTCGAATCATAATCATTCAAATCATTTGCTAAAAATGCCAACTCATATGGCAAAAACCAACATTGGCATCACAAATTGACGTTAGAAATTTTTCGAAAACCAAATATTATTATTTTTGGAAATTAATTATTTAATAATAATATAATAATATTTAATTTGGAATTAATTTATTAAATAATAAAATAATATTTAAATTTCAAAAATAATTTATTTAATAAAATAATCAATAACAATAAAATAACTAATAACTTATCACCACATAACGATAGCCTATCATGATTTCTAACGATAACTTATCACCCGACGATAACCTATCACTAAAGATTATCCAATAATCCAACATTAACTTAATCTAAACCTTAATTAGACTACCATAAGCAAGTTTAACACCATAAACGAGGGATTATGGGTTAACTTACACAACTAACGCCGGCGAAGGCAAGAGGACGACGGCGGCGGCAAGGGTGGTCCGTGATGTCCTTGGATTTGCTCCGGCAAGCGGCGAACGGGTGTAGTGAAGGAAGATAGCCGTTGTGGGGCGGCTCCGGCGTAGTTTGGGGCTGTTCCCGATGGTTGGGACAGCGGCGGCGATGTTAGTGGCAGTTGGATGGTAGCAGCGAGCGGCAGAGGCGAACGGTGGTTGAACCGGCGAGAGGTGCTTCTCGCTCTCGGCTTAGGTGAACCAGCAACGGTAGGCTTCGGGCAACTAGGTAGAGCTGCTCGGTTGGGGAAGGGCTTGAGGTGGAGGCGGACGGAGCGGTGGCGGCGGCGCTTGGTGGCTAGACGAGGCAGAGCTGGGACGGAGAGAGAGAACAGAGGAAAGGGGAAGGGAGCAGTGGCTGGAACAGGGGAGTAATGGCGAGCGGATGGCGGCATGGCTCGGCCAGGAAGGAGTTGGGGTGGCGCGGCGGCTCGGATGGTGTGCGGTGGACGACGGCGGTGTGTGGTCGGGCCGCTGGGCCGACGAGCAAAACAGAAGCAAAGCCAAAAGTAGTCGGTGTCCAAAGAAAGGAGGAAGAAGAAGAGAAGAAAAAGAAAAGGAAAAGACAAAGGGAAGAGGAGAGAGAGAGAGAGAGAGAGAGAGAGAGAGAGAGAATGGTCAAATTGTAATAATTGCGATCTAACGGCTACGATTCAAATCCAAGAATGATCCAACGGTCCCCGAAAATCCTAATTAATAAATTTAGGATTTGGCCCATGGATACTAGATAAAACATACTACGAAGGAGGTCTACCAGTTCAAATCCGCACCCTGTCAAAAATTCACTTTTCACCAATCTCGGGTAATATCGAGGTGGGCCACAATAATATCGATACCGTCCAATTAAATTCGTCATGAAATTCCGAAAAATTCAACACCAAAGTTTGGGCCCTAAATAACGACCAAATTCGATTAAATGCGATTTTAGCGAAATCTCTATTTTAAAAATAATAACCGGGAGTGATTAGTTCTCGGACGAGATTTTACTATAAACACACTGACGAATTACACGTTTTATAAATCCCAAAAATGAGTCGAAATTCGGAATGTCACATAGAGAAAGGGTCAGAAGAGGAGTCTAATGAGGAGGAGCGAATTAAGGTTCTGCTAGAGTCAAGTGATGGGGACAACCCAATTGAGATCGAGGCTGATTCAGAGCCCTCTGAGGAGCAAGTGGTTCAGGAGAATTTAGACTTGGGTTCTGAGGAGTCAGACTCGGAGTGGACGCCATCCAAAGGGCGTTGGGGCTAGTTTAGGGGTTAAGTAAACCTTTTGATGTTTTCCATTTTTGGGAGATAGGATATACATAGACTACTGATCCTTTTTAATATCGGTGGTGTATAGTTTAGAAGTTTGGTGTGCATGTATATTATATGGATTGTATATGGCGGTTGTTGTATAAGTTTGAATTGTAAATGGATATTGTATATTTATCTAGGTGTAGTATGATGTTTGGTGGCTTAGCAATTTATTTCTCCCTAGTACCCCACGATTTTATTGTCCGGATTTATATTATTATTTTCACCGCGATTAAACTCTGATGGGATGATTGGGTCGGCGACATTTCTTGGGACGTTGCACTATTTCGATCGTAGAGGGATATCGCGAGCTCGATGAGGATTTAGGACGTGACACGTTTTCGCATGCTCATAAGAAAGATAAAAAAAAGAACTAAGTCGGCGACGCGTCTGGGACGTCACACCAATAACCCCCGAAGTGAGGACGTTATAGTCGGAGTCAACACATACAAGCCCCAAGCAAGCCCAGAAAATATTTTCAAGACTCTTCCTTGCATGATCTCAGCATATCCTCGAGAGTATCGACAATTTTAAAAGGTCCTATGTCAATATAATAATTGAGTCATTCCACCAGAATTTTGCCCAATCAAAGCTGACAATGTCTCTCGGGATCATTCTTTGGATTATAACAAGACACAACCCCTACTCAATATTGCAATAGGAGCATATTATGGACTTGATTTAGGAGTACACCATTCAAATCCTGAGTGTACTTCATCATCACCCCTATGCTCTCATAAGACCCATGAGAAGGACTATTATCTCAAGATCCTTACGACCATGATGGTTTATAACCAGCACTCAGCCACGGTCTCAACAAAGATATCATCTAGGCAATGGGCCTAGCCGATCGTGCCAAAATAAAGAGCCGACATGTTTCATCAATCTCCCATCAGTCTTTTCCTTAAAAAAGCAAAAGTTATCCTTAGTCAATCTTTAAAGGTCTTTAAAGATGCGATTGCAGATTTGGCAGTACAAAAAGTCATCAGAGTCTATACAAGACAAAAGGACAGCTTGGGTGGCTAAGATAAAGACCTTGAATGGACTCGTTGTCTTCAACGGGTACAAAGTTCCAGGTGATGTTGACCATATTTAAAAGACGTGAATAATTGGCCCCTTTGTCTTTTGTACTATTAAGTATGATGAGTCACAGGCCATTGTCGGTCGAAAGTTTGCATTATTGGCTAGGTTCTCGTAACTAGCAATTATTATATCATCTGTTTTCTTTATGACATGTATATATATAAGGTAGTGCTTATAATAAGTTTGGAGGTAGAATTGAGCCTTTAGTTAAAAAAATCTTGTCGTTTGTGTATCATGAATCCTTAAACTTTCCCTTTTTTCGAAATTTTTTTTCAAAAAGTCATAAACTTATTGAACTTTACCAATTCAGTTTTAAAACTTTTAATTTTGTTAATTAAATTTTAAATTTTTTCACGCTTTACGAATTAAGTCTATCTTGCCAATTTTAATTGGAAATCGTTAACGTGAATGTTAGCTGTCCTACGTTGAATAGCCGGCGCTCACGTGAATAATTTTAATAATATTTTTTTGAATTATCTTTTCTTTTCTTTTCTTTTCTTTCTGTTCCCTTTTTTTGTATTCACGTTAGCGATTTCTAGCTAAAATTGGCCAGATTGACTTAATGTAAAACTTCAAAAGCTTTAGGATTGAATTAGCAAAATTGAAACTCGTTGGACTTGGTAGAAAAAAAAGAAAGAGAAAGAAAGAAAAAAAGAAAAAAGAAAAAATTTGATTTTTTTTAAATTATAAAAAAATTATTCATGTCAGCATTGGCCGTCCAATATGGCATAATTGGCATCCATATCAGCAATTTTCAGTTAAAATTGGTCAGATGAACTCAATTTGTAAAACATGAAAATTTTAATGACGTAATTGATAAAATTGAAAGGTTTAATATTGAATTGACCAAAGTGCAATAGGTTTTTGAGTTTTTGAAAAACTTTCCCCCCTTCTTCCTTTCTACGTGGTATGATTCTTTGAAAAAGGTGTACATGTTTTGGTTAGTGCTGATATTATGCTTTGCACTAAAACTCTACTACTATAGAGTATTTCTATAGTTTGAATCAAAACTTAAAGAGAAATCTGATGGCTAAGAGGCAGTCCCTATTTACAGGCCAGGAGAGTTCTATTGTGAGATAGTATACTTGCCATAAATTTTGTCTTCGATTTCCCTGATTCGTATTATAGGGACAATCAACACAAGTTACTACAAATTTTTTCTTATTGTCACAAACGCATATTTGATGCTAACACATAGGTTGCAACTGGAAATTGACGACATATGTGGTATTAGTAGTGCTATGTAAATACTTTGTAGCATGATTAGATATATAACAAGATAATTATTCGGATGGTTTAATTTACTATATAGAGTAAATCTTGAGTTTGTATAAATTTGTATAGAAAATATTGATGGGTTTTTAACCATTAAAAGTGAGACAAACTAGTAATGTTTAAGGTTAGACAAGAGCTAATACTACGAAAAATTCCAAGCTGATACGCCTGTGACAAATTTATCCCAAATTAATTTTTTGACCACTAAAAACTCTAATTTGATATATTTGTGATAAATTTACCATATGTTAGTTTTCGTTAAATTGAATTTATACTACAAAGAACCACAGATTGGTACGCATGTGACAAATGGAGGATAAAACCTCAAACTAGTGCACTTACTAACTAATAGTGTCATTCAACTCAGCAATTTGACTATAAAAGTTAACGGAAACTAATAAATGATAAATTTGTCATAGATGTATCAATTTAGGGTTTTTCGTGGTATTAACCCTTATTTAAAAATCAATATGTTGCTGATTTTTTTTTTTTAAATATCAATTTTCCATGTTGGCTTTGGTTCAAAGGTAGAACTAGAAACTACCAAAAGTATAATCTTTAGAAAGTTAACGTGGCAATCAGATGATCAAAGAGACGATCGGACATGATGAGCGCCGAGTGGGCTGCGTGAATTTATAAATTTCGTGGAACTGAGTTCCTATTAAAATAAAATAACAACTTAAAAGAACTTTCTTTGTTAACTATATAGTAACACGCACGCTGCCAACCTAACAGAAGAAGTAAAATTATTTAACGAAAAAAGAAGGTATTAAAAGTTCGGCTGTGCTATTTGCACCCCATTTTGACTAAGACACTCATTTTTTTTAAATTAACTGACTGGAATACCCAATCTTTTGTCTTTTTTTTTATCAAGCTAACCAAAAAAAAAAAAAGCCCAATACCCTAAAAAACTTTAAACTTTAACTTTTGTCCCAATTTTACGTTTTGTCTCATAAAAAACTTTCAACTTTAGGTCAATTCTCAATTCTATCATAAACTTTTTTTTATCCAATAAAAAGCCCTCAATTTTAGGATATGTCTCAATTTTACCTTAAACTATTTTTTATTCTATGAAAAACCCTAACTTTAGGTATTGTCCCAATTTTACCATTTAGTCTCAATTTTACCCTAAAATTTTTACAGTTTCATAAAAAATCACAAATTTTTACTTGAGTCACAAATTTGCTCCCATTACCCTTCGTCCAAAATTTCTCATTGACAATTGATATATGAAAAGCTCTCAAACACGAGCTGTTCAAGCGCTCTCTGACTGCGAGAGATGGAATAGTCCTAAGCACGAGAGATCGACGAGCGCAAAATCACTAAGGGCAATTTTGATGGATGGTTAATGGAGAGCAGATTTGAGACTTAAGTAAAAGTTGATGATCTTTTATGAGACAAAAAATTGGAGTAAAATTGAAATTGGACCTAAAGTTGAGATTTTCATATGAGAAAAAAAAAGTTTAGGGTAAAATTGGTACTCGACCTAAAGTTGAGGTTTTTTACGAGACAAAAAAATTTAGGGTAAAAATTGGGACTAGACCTAAAATTGAGGATTTTTTTATAGGACAAAAAAAGTTTAGAGTAAAATTAGGACATGACATAAAGTTGAAGTTTTTTTATAAAACAAAAGGTAAAATTGGGACAAAAATTTAAATTTGAGGTTTTTTGGGTATTAGGCCCAAAGAAACTGACTTTAATTCATCATCACTTTTATCGGTTTCACAATATAAATACCCTATTACACCCACAAGACTTCATCTTACCATGCATTATGCTTAGCATAGACAAGGTTGTTAATTTTAATAAATGATCTCATATTTTTAATTACAAAAGCTATATAGAATATTAGAAATTTCTGTTTATGACGGCTATGAACACACATTTAGTTGCCTAGTTTTTGTCAAATAGTTTGAGCGAAACTATGTTTCAAATTTGAAATCTAAAATTTTAATCTATCTAGTTGATCTTGATCAAAAATGGAAAAAAAACTTATTATAATGTCGAAAAGGTTAATTTGTTAGAAATATGATTAAACGTTAAACATATCTATATTTATATCATATTGAAATGAAAGATAAGCAAAAAAGGAAAATAAAGTAACTTCTTGATGTTCTACTTCTACCATGAAGAAAATATGAATATCGGTTATAAATTCAATCTTATAGCAAGTGGATCAAAATTTTGAAATATGCTTAAAACTTTTATCTAAAATAATTTGATGTGAGTTAAAAAAGTGAAAAACGTATAACTAGAATTTCAACCCCGTCTTGTAATTTGGATTAAAATGAGAAAAGCTCAAAATAAGTACAAATAAGCCGTGTTTAACTTTAAAACCTACAATTCCAACCAAAAAAAATACTTAAAAACCTACAAACTATTCTAGAAAAACACCCACAAGGTCAAAATTAGTTAGATAGATAATTAGATTCAAGTTCAACTTTCAACTTTGAAATATAGACTCGCTCTTATTATTTGAATTGAAAATGGGTGATCAATTGTGTATTTATAAGATTTCATAAATAAAATTTCTAATCTTCTATACATCTTTTGTTATTAAAAATATGAGACCATAAATTAAAAGTAATAACCTTCTTTAGGCAAAGTGATAACATGATGCAAAATAAGATGATATCTTGTTGGACGTAACGAGGCATTGATATTATGAAACTGATGAAAGAGATTTTATATATATATATATATATATATTAAGTTAGTTTTTTTTTTTGTAAGGTAAGAAGTTTATATACTTTTCAACGCTCTTCATACAAGTGGTTGTACACAAAAACCTCGCACTTGAGGTGACGCATCATGTATCACAACAAGTGCAAAGATGTAGCGACTAATAAAAGGAGTTACAAGTAAGAGAGCACAGCGCCAAGGCCACAAAGAAGGCCAACAAAATCGGGAGTTACAAAATATTTACAAGGTAATCAAAAAGATTACTCAAAAATGGAAGGGGAGATGTCCCATCTTTGCTGTATTCTTCTGTTGTGAATGTTATCCACAACCGGCTTCATGGCCAAGCCTTTATCCCTTACGAGTTTAGTAAGGTGGTTGCGGAGGGCCGACATGAAAATAGGACGGTTCCTGAAGAGAAAGTGATTTTGCTCTGACCATATAATATGACACATTGCAGCAAAAGCGAAACGATCAATTTGTTGATGGAAGTTCTGGCCCCCAATAATACGAATAGACCATTGAAGGTTTTCTTGCCAAGATCTATTTTGCCAGATTAGTTTTGGCCCCCAATAATACTAATAGCCCCCAATATTAAGTTAGTTTTGTTGGTTAGCTTGATAATAAAAAAAAATGTTAATACCATGAAAAACTCCAAACTTATGTACTAGTGACAAATTTATTCTAAACTGATTTTTTGATGGCAAAAAACTCTATACTGATACATTTGTGATAAATTTACCCTCTATTAGTTTTCGTTAAATTAAATTTATACCATAAAAAATTACAAATTGGTATGTCTGTGACAAATAGAGGGTAAAACCTAAAACTGGTATATCCATAAACTGTCTTGTGTCATTTAACAAACTAATTTGATACTAAAATTTAATGGAAACTAACGGAGGGTAAATTTGTCACAGGTGTACCAATTTGAGGTTTTTGATGGTTAAAAAATTAATTTGAGATTTTCCGTGGTACTAACCCTAAAAAAAACAATACATTGAAGAATGAGAATAAGGGTATATTGGTCGGTTAACTAAAGAATGACTGTTTTAATCAAAATGGGATGAAAATGCCGCCAGCCTCAGAGTCCATATCTGTCGCCTGTCACTACCCAATCCGGCCATTCGACCCCTTTTTTATGTTACAAGTCAACTTCCTCTCCAAATTTAATATTTATTATATGTTCATGTGACAAGTAGACGTATATTGGGAGTGGTTTTCTCCTTTAATATTTGTTCTTAGGATTTGAAATTTCGAAATACATAAGTTAAAGCAAGCAACCACTATAATAGTATGAAATTAAATCACATATCACGTAAACAGTTAATACTAGGCCTAACAAAAATGAAGTTGATGGAAAAAATTATCCCAACAACAATGGTTGGGTTGAGCAATGACAAGGTATGTAATGCATGTCGAACAAAA
Source organism: Syzygium aromaticum (assembly GCA_024500025.1). NCBI lineage: Eukaryota > Viridiplantae > Streptophyta > Magnoliopsida > Myrtales > Myrtaceae > Syzygium > Syzygium aromaticum. Next base: position 32,435,284 of record CM044890.1, on the reverse strand, counting down.
TGAACTCACGGAAACCACCTTCTTCTTCGGTACACCAATACACCCCTCAACCACGATCCGAGAGCTCCTTATATACAGGAGGAACTCCTACGCAAAAGTTCCATCTGCAATTAAACAAATCCATGTGTGGCAGATTTTCCTCGTGTAAAGAGGTATCGATCAGCATTTGGCCGCCCTATCCCATCATACGAGTGGTCGAATCATGACTAAGGATATCGTCATCTTCCCTTTTGTCCCGTATAATGAATGGCCAGCGTTGCATCTGTGTTCCTTTGTTCAGCTGAACGAAGCTCTCTCTTTTAGTCAGGACCATTACAGTTTCTTCCATACTCAAGCTACACGTGATGGAGTGGCGTCATGGCTATTGACAGGCCAACATTGCATTTCCACCGACCAATCTTGAACGGTGGTTGAGCGTACATGATTCCTGACGAGTCAGGTTTCCTCACACGGTTTTAAATTCAAGACATATTGCAATATATTTTATGCCCAACGCTCATGACAAATAGAAAGTATATGGGGAAGAAGATGCTTTAATAAATTAAGGGATAAATCTATTAGAAGTTTTAGAATTTATCATAAAAATATAATTTAGTCCTAAAACTTTCAAAAAATACAATTAAGTCTTAAACTTGTAATTAAAGTGCAATCGAGTCCTAAAATTTTAAAAAAATCCAATCAAATCCTAAAACTTGTCAAGTTGATTTGATCAATTCCTTCCGTTGATTGCACTTTTTGAAAATTTTAGGACTTGGTTGCACTTTCGTAACAAGTTTTAAAACTTTATTACATTTTTTGAAAGTTTTAAGACTCGATTGCATTTTTGTGATAAATTTTAGGATTTTTTTGCACTTTTTGTAAGTTTTATAGTTAAATTGCACTTTCTTGACAAGTTTAAGGACTTTTAGTGCACTTATCTCATAAATTAACTATTGCTTTTTATTTTCCTTACAAAAGGTGAAACCAATGAGGAGTTACTGATAAAAGTAAATGAGGCCTCTTTGTCTCCTTCTCCCCAAGATTGTGTGAGTTGTGAGGCTGCTTTTGGTAGACCAGATATAATTTTGGATATGATAATTTTTATTCTATCAAGTATTTGGTAGAACATGAAGTTTGGATTTGTCCATATATAATCTAGATATAGCCCGGATTAAAAATCCCACCTAGGAGGTGGGACATACCCAGATAGGATAATAATTTAAAAAATAAATAAAGAAAAGAAAAGAAAAATATGAGAAAAAATAGATGTAAACATTGCGTATGATATTACAAACATTGCATATGATGACTTAATTCTAGGTGTTATATCCACCTTATATTCGGACATTTACCAAACATTGCATGTGATATTACAAATCCGGTCATTATCCTATTCAACCCTTTTCCTATCCAATAAAAAATCCGGATGACAACACGCAATATGAGTGTTTCACCTTCAAATTTATTCCAACAAATTGACTACCAAAAGAAATACATGGGGAAGAACGCGCTTAGCTAAATAAACGTGTTTGCCTACGCAGTTCCTCAACCTTCCTGACATAGGGATCCTCTGGCCTATAAATACCCATCAATAGGGTTTGGACACTCCCAGAAAAGCCTCTACCTTCCCTCCAGTGTTCTTCAGCGATATTCGGTCCGACACCTGAATCTAGGAAATATCAATAAAAATATGTCTCTTCAGATTTCAGCAGTCCCATCTTCTCCTCCCGTTCAAGAAAGAAGCCCGGTCGCTGAACGGCGGTCGGCGATTTTTCATTCAAGCATTTGGACAGATTACTTTCTAAAATATGCTTCTGACTCCAACTTAACGGTAGGATTTACGTTACTCTTTTTCTTGGATTACTTTCTACTGATAACTTTTCGGTTGTAATATTCTCTGAAAACTGAGAGCATAAAGAATATCTTGGAACATTGAGGATCGTCCCACAGCATTTGATAAGTAAAAAGAACAGAAGTTCTATACATGTTTTTTTTTTTTTTTGGTAAGAAAAGTTCTATACATGTGTTGGGCCTCACACGATTCAAAATTCCTATGCGAACCTTGTGGCATGCACATATGACTTAACGAATAGAGAAAGAACTTCTCTACCACCAATAAACCTAGTCTTAATGGTATAATCTTTAGGTAATTTCAGTTCATATTTATCGTTGTGGTAATAGGCAACCTAATACGTTTCTTGTATTCTTACTCAATTTATGTCAACTTCCTCTAATTTTTTGTTGGACTTTCAATTTTATATTGATCGTAGAGTTCCCATGGCATAGTAGAGGAACAATTTGAGAGATTGAAAGGAGAAGTTAAGAAGATGTTGACAAGTGCTACGGATAAGCCTTCGCAGAAGTTGAACTTGATCGATCAAATCCAACGCTTGGGATTGGCCTACCATTTTGAACTTGAGATAGATGAGCAGCTGGAACAAATCCATAGAAGTTATTTCAAGTTTCACTGTGGCGATAACGACGACAACCTACACACCATCGCTCTTCTCTTTCGATTATTACGACAACAAGGTTTCAATGTTTCATGTGGTATGTAATGTTCCAATTTTATTGATCCATGAGTTGGCGAAATTATATTGCAGACATTAGCTTGATAATCCATTGATTGATTAGAGTGAACAAATAATATCACGTACATGTTTAGTGTACTCTGATGCTGATTTCTTTATTCGTTAACCTGTCTTTTTACATAATACTCTTTTCCCGAGTTCTTCAAATTTTCTCGCTTTTGAAAGGTGAATAGTCCTTTCTCCTAATTCCTCGGTTTTTTTTTTTCTTGATTCCTTGGTTTAGTATGTCACTTTCCATCGTTTTCAATTGATTCTAGATATTGAACATGAAGCTTTTCACAACATCTATGACAGTTGCTTTCCCACTTTCTGTTTGGCCATATAGAAATCTTTAACAGGTTCAGGGACACCGAAGGGAATTTCAGCAAATCGATCATTGCCGACAAGCTGGGACTACTAAGTCTATTTGAAGCTTGCCATTTGAGTTATCACGGTGAAGATATTTTGGACGATGCACTCGCTTTTACTATAACTCACCTTCCATCAATTGATAAAAGACAAGCAAGCCCTAATCTCGAAAAACAAGTGAGTCATGCGCTACGTCAGCCAATCCATAAGGGTCTGCCAAGGCTTGAGGCGAGGTGTTACATTGAATTCTACCAAGAGGATCCTTCGCATAATGAAGTCCTACTCTCCTTGGCTAAGCTCGATTTCAACTCACTGCAAGAGCAACACCGAAAGGAACTCGGCAACCTTACCAGGTTAACTTCATGATAGCATGTCTGAAGTAGCTAGATGTTCTATCAACACCAGATTGCCGTACATTGATTATTGTAATTGCAATCTATCCTAAATCATTTGTACGTAACAAGAGTGTTGATCTCTTTGGAGGGGAAATTACCAAAAAAGTCCTAAACCTTTTACAATTGTGCCAATTCAGTCATAAACATTTTTTTTTTACCAATTTAGTCCTAAACTTTTGCAAACCAGCCAATTCAGTCCTTTTGGCTGGCCGGCGCTGACGTGGCCGCTGGCCGGCTGACGTGGCACCGGCCGACGTTCACGTGACAATATTTTAATATTTTTTTATTACTTTTGAAATTTTTTTTTTCCTTCTCCCCCCAACCTGTCTGGCCAGGGGGAGGCTCGCTGGCGAGGGCCTAGCTTAGGCAAGGTGAGCTGGGCCCTCGCGGTTGTTAGGCGAGCTCGCCCAGCTCCAGCAAGGTGAAGCCTGCCATGGCTGGTCAAGCTCCGCCTCGCCGGAACTGGGCGAGCTTGCCCAGCCATGGCGAGCTCGCCCTCACCGGAACTGGGCGAGCTTGCCCGGCCATGGCAAGCTCCGCCTTACTGGAGCTGAGCGAGCTTGCCCAGCAGCGGCGAGGGCCCAGCTCACCTCGCCGGAGCTGGACTTTTGCCGGCGAGCCTCCCCCTGGTCGGACAGGCTGAGGGGAGAGGGAAAAAAAATTTCAAAAGTAATAAAAAAATATTAAAATATTACCATGTGGACGCCGGCCGGCGGCCACGTCAGTGCTGGCCGACTAAAAGGACCGAATTGACTGGTTTGCAAAAGGTTTAGGATTAAATTGGCAAAAAAAAAAAAAACGGTTTATGACTGAATTGGCACAATTGTAAAAGGTTTAAGACTTTTTTGGTAATTTCCCCTCTCTTTGGATCATCAGTCTAAATTACTAGCTATATTTCCATCATTGATGTGTTTGCCTTAAATGGGATTTGTTGGTAAACTGTAGGTGGTGGAAGGAATTAGATATAGAGAGGGAGTTCCCATTTGCTAGAGATAGGCTTGTGGAGATGTATGTCTGGATGTTAGGAGTTTCTTTCGAGCCGGATTATGAGATCGCTAGAGGAATATTTACCAAAATGATGATCATTATTACCATTCTCGACGACATCTATGATGTCTATGGCACATTGGAAGAACTAGAACTCTTCACGGAAGCAATTGAAAGGTACATTTGGCTCTTGGAGGCTTTTCTCAGTTTTCCGACTAAACTTAATTACTTATTGTAATTTGATCAGCTGTTGATTATGATCAACTTTTATATTTTCTAAACTTGAACTCAGGTGGGATGTCGATGCCGAAGAACGATTGCCAAAGTGCATGCAGGTGTTTTACAAGACACTTCTTGATTTGTATGATGAAATTGGCTACGAACCGACCAGAAAAGGAAGATCATACTACCTCTTCTATGGAAAAGAAGCGGTAAGCCATTCGACGATACATCAATCAAATACGATTTTTAATCTATCCACTTAAAATAGAATATCGAGCTTTTCGATAAGGATGAGAGACTGTCATACATCTAAATCCACCAAATACATTAAAGCTCGAATATTGATGTACCTTTACGTTTGATAATGAATTCTCAGATGAAAATCCAAGTGAGAGCGTACATGGCCGAAGCCAAATGGTTCCACCAAGGCCACGTACCGACGATGGAGGAGTACATGCCCATTGCATTAACATCCATTGGTTGTCAATTGACATTTGTGACAGCGTTTCTGGGAATGGGAGATGTTGTAACAAAAGATGCATTTGACTGGTTATTATTCAGCGACCCCAAGATAGTGAGGGCTACACAAGTAATCACCCGGCTCATGAATGACATTGCTGGACACAAGGTATACAAAAGCTATACCAGTGAACATAATTTTATCAAGATTTTGTCTCATAGGTTTTATCAATAGGAGAAAATAGTTTCAACGGTATACATATATTTTTTATAGTTTGAGCAAGAGAGAGGCCATGTGGCATCTTCGGTGGAGTGTTTCATGAAACAATACGGAGTTACGGAGGAAAAGGCAAAGGAGGAACTCAGCAAACAAGTGGCCAATGCGTGGAAGGACATTAACGAAGAGCTGCGCCGTCCAACCGTTGTTCCCAGGGTACTCCTCATGCGAATTATCAATTTTGCCCGATCCATTAATGCGGCATATGGAGACGGCACAGATTACTACGTGAGTGCTGGAACTAATTTCAAAGAGTATGTGACTTGTCTGCTCGTCAATCCATTGCCAGTGTGATGGCTTGGAAGAACAAGATGAAGTACAAAGCCGTCATCGATTGCGTTAGACATTTCCGAATCTGCTTTGCGTCCAATTTGAATTGTGTGTTAACACTCGATCCTTGCTCCTCTCTGGCCTGAGAGCCCCCTTCTTTTTCTAGTGGATTTCGAATAAAATAAAACAAGAGGAGTCTGTAAAAAGTGTGACGTTGGAATATATTAATGTTCTATAGTATGAGTGGTTCATTTTCTTGATCAATATCAAAGACTTTTCATTCGACATATGCTTATGATGGTCTTAATACACTGTGACCAGCATAAATTACAATACCTAATGCTTTGTCTCACTATGCTATTTGCCACAACAAACAATTGGGTTAATTCCATAGTGCAACACTTTTCCACGCCCCTGGTACTGTTCACCAGGTACTGTGCAGGTTTCTCCCCTGATTGCAGGCGATTGGGTACTGTTCACCCACTGGGTTTTTCACCGATTCTCGTCGTTCTAACAGGCGGTTCTGGCTGATTCTTGGTGCTAGGCTTCGCCAAATGCTAACTAGTCACATGACGGGAGGATTTCTACTGCGGTGACCCATACAAATCGGGTAAATAGATCTGGGAATTTCTATGGTCCGGTGACTGAGATACTATTCACCCGACTGGATTTTCTGGGATTCTAGTGTTTTGTTGATTCATTCCTTCTGGAAACTTGAGGATTCTGTTGCCAGGCCTCTCTCTTTGTCCCGGTGAGTCCTTCACCGTGTATTTGATTTACTGTGAGGACAGATCTGGGTTTCTGGGTTTCTGCAGTACTATTCATTCTAGGTGAGCTTCCTTGGAGATTGTGTTGATATTCTGGTGAGTCTCTGATTAAGGGTGTCCCCCACTTAGTCCCTTCCACTCCCTGATCCTATTACTCGAGTAGTGGTCACTGGGAATCATAATATATGCTCTGGAGTGAAATCCATGGCTGAAAACCCCAATTCTCGGTTGTTGGCCTCTAAGCTGCAGGCATTTGACTTATTGGTGACGGGTAAACATGTGAGTGCTCTCCCTAAGCACCCCTCAGCTATTAATGTTGTCTCTTCTGATGCCACTCGCAGATCTTCTTCCTCGGTGGTGTTTGCGAAATTAAAAGGCCAAGCTTCCATTAGTGCAGTGGAAACCCCTATTGCTAGAACTTCGTCTAGTTTTGATAAGTCAGGCATAGTGATATCCAAAGCAAATGACCCTCAAGGTCGAAGGTCTTGCAGTAGAGGCCAAAGCAGGGGAAGGTCCATGCCTAACCGCTCCCATAGTTTTTTGAATGTTGCCGGGACTTCAACAGAACAGCAAATTGCACCAGTAACTAGTATTGACCGCATCAGCAGTAAAGGGAAGCCACCGCCCAAAACTCCTCGCCTTGACTCCAAAATACTACCTATGGCCCCCTATGAAACAAAGGGGACATTGCCCAGGCGTAGCCGAAGTAGAGGTGCCACATCACCCAAATTACCCCAGGTGAGTTCCAAACAACCAATAACACAACGATCTTGGGCAGCCGTGGCTAGGTCTGCTAAACAAGGTTACAAGTTGTCTTATATCCTCCCTACATTGATTGGGGGCAAACTGATAATTAATATTTCGGACGAGATTCTTGCGAGCTCCAATCCTAAATGGAAGGAATGTCTCATTGGTTATTATGTAGGCAAAAAATTACCCTTCAAAATGATGGAGAATGCCTTCAAAAATGTGTGGGGAGCCCATTTAGTAGAAGTGTTGGCCAACAAGGATGGGTTTTACTTTTTCCACATCCCAGATGAAGCTATTCGGAGGAAAATTGTGGATGGTGGCCCAATCACCATCTCCAGGGTTCCCATGATATTATAGCAATGGCACCCGACCCTAAAGTTGCAGAAAAATCAACACCAGTCATTGCCTATCTGGGTAAAACAGAGAGAACTACCCTATGCATTGTGGTTAGTAGCGAGTATTAGTGTGGTTGCGAGTGCCATAGGTAAACCGTTGCATGTTGACACACATACTGAAAATTTGAGAATGATCTCATATGCGTGGGTTTGTATTGAGATTAAGGCAAACCAATCTCTGCTAGACACTGTTAACATCTTTCTTAATGAGGAGAAATGGTCTATAGCTATTGAGTATGAAAGGTGTTCGAGATCATGCTTGATATGTGGAACTTTTGGACATAGTTGTCCCCCTACCTCAGTGGCCCCTGTTGCCGCTCCTGAGGTCGATCCAGTTGGCCAGGGACCTGTAATGACTGTTCAGAAAACCCCTCTCAGATCGGACGGGGAATGGGAGACAATCCGCAAGAAAAAAAGGTGTAGTAAAGGCAAGCTCCTCTAATCCTGTGCTAGCCACTGACTTGAGCTCTCATAATGCTACACCAAAAGTTGGGTGTGCCAAGGACCAGCCCCTCGTGCCTATCCTTGAAGCAAGATCTCCAGCTTCTTCTGGAGAATTTTCTGACTCAGAAGACTCTAATACTGAGTTAAGCAGTAATATTGGAAGTGAGCCTGAGGATGATCCTCCTTCCCTTACCCCTCCAACCTCAAATACGATGATTGAATCTATCCAAGCTGGTGTTATAGTGCGGGGGACTCCTGATTCTCCTCCTACTATCCCTACGATGGATATTCCCAATCCAGATATCAGTCCCAATACTGCCCCAACAACCATCCTGAAACCAAAGAAACGGATGGGGAAGAAAAGGCGGTAGTCTCACCCTTTCAGGTATTATGTTTTTTGGAGTATGGAATATTAGGGGGTCTCATGAATCCCATTATACAGTCTGAAATAAGATCTCTTGTGAGATCCAATTTCCTTTCTAGTATTGGCATTTTAGAGACGAATGTCGCTCCGTCTCTTTTCGATAACATCTCTAATGGGCTACTGCCGGGTTGGAAATAGATATCCAATTATACCTCATCCCCCCGGGGAAGGATTTGGTTGGGGTGGAAACCTCAAAATGTGGAATTGGAAGTTTTAAAGGTTTCATCCCAGGTTATTCATGGACATCTCCGTATTTTGGCTTTGAACAAACTCTGTTATTTATTGGTTGTTTATGGAGATTACACTTTTGTCTCTAAGCGGTCCTTATGGACGGATCTTATACACTCAAGTACTCGATTTGCCTCTCATCCTTGGATTGTTATGGGTGATTTCAATGCAATCTGCCCCCACTCGGATAGGATTGGCAGCTCTAATACATGGATTCTTGCCTTCGATGAATTCAGAATTTGCCTAGACCAAGCTGGTCTTGATGATCTCAGATATACTGGATTTAGGTTCACATGGTCGACCTCATCAGGTAAACAGAGGAAAATTGACCGTGTACTAATCAATGAGCAGTGGGCTAGAGAGTTCTCATTCTCCAAGGCTAGTTTCCTTGCCCCTGGTGTCTTCGATCATACCCTAATGATCATAAGGATTGAGCCTCCCAACTCTTCACGGATGACCCATCCCTCTTATTCAATGATAGTCACACAGATTTGGGAATCTCGCATTTCTGGTTCCCACATGTTTGTCCTCTATTAAAAACTCAAGCTCCTAAAAAGGAACCTCAAACAATTGAACAGGGAAGCTTTTTTTGACTTATCTTCTCGCATTGCCTCAGCAAGGTCATCTCTAAACTCCACCCGAGAAGCAATTGCGGCTAATCCTTCTAACATGGACTTGAAGATCATTGAAAAAGAACTGCTCCAGACTTTTTCAACTTTAAGACTCCAAGAGGAATCTTTCTTCCATTAGAAGTCTAGAATCAAGTGGTTAAAGGAAGGGGATCGCAATACTAGGTACTTTCACGACTTTGTTGATAAGCGCTGCCTTCAAAATCGAATTCTCTTGGTAACTGATAATGATGGCTCTATTATCTCGAATCCGGGTTCAGTTAGGCAGCACAGTATTTCCTACTTTGAAAATATTCTTGCTGCAAACCCTTCCAACTCCCTGCCTAGTATAGTTGAATTACAAGCAATAGTGGAAAGAACATTCAATGCCGATCAATCCAACTTCTTGGCCAGAGATGTTATTGACTTGGAAATTCGGGAATCAATGTTTTCCCTTGCCAAAGGAAAGGCCTCGGGTCCTGATGGGTTTAATGTCGATTTTTTCAAATCCACTTGGGATATAGTTGGCCCTTTAGTTATCTTCACTATTAAGGATTTTTTCCAATCTGGTTTCATTCTAAAGGAGATCAACAACACCATTCTGACATTGGTGCCTAAATTACTAAATGCCTCGGCAATGAGTGATTATTGGCCTATTGCTTGTTGCAACACGATTTATAAATGCATCACCAAGATTATGGCTATCATGTCCTGAACCCTACGAGTGTGCGATTATCCCTTCGTGGTCGTAATGTATGCGACATCCTAGGACTTGTCGCCGATCCAATTGAAACACTAATAAGTAACGCATGCGGAAGCAACCTCGAACTCTCCATACAACATACAAACAACGGGATAGTAGAGAGATAAAGAATACACATCAACAAGAACACTTTTATAAACATAACATCGATTACAACATATACATTTGCAAGCTTTCTACGAGGCCACTATCTACAAAGCACGCACAACAAAAAGGATTAGGTGGTTGGTAAGCTTAACTCATCTACAAAAGGGGCATTCAAAAGACGGGTAACTGGACCTATCCTCAATCCCCGTAGTATCCTGGCAGCGTCTCCGGATCAATTACGGTTGCGGGTCTGAAATGGTTTGGTTATACAACCATGAGAACACTTCTCAATAAGCAACTACCTAAGTCTCGCTTAGGCCAAAGCGTACCTTCGGACAATTCTAAACATGCAATACCGACATCCAACATGTCATAACAATCACAGGCGCTCTTACCTCGCCTTAGCACATACGTGAGCCCTGCATGTTAGAATATCGCCACAACATGGCAATTTGCTCCTCGAGCACATAATACAACCACATGATGTAAACGTGCATAAAATGATTATTAATCCAGACATGCTCAATAGCAACACAAGCACATTGCATTCCCCAATGCATAACACATGATTATAAATGTCCAGATTATTAACGGCCCCTCGGGCCACCGAACTCCCACCGGTCTTCTGGCGTAATCAAGTATCGTCCTGCTACTTCGGTGACGGCAACGTCTGGAACCCCTGCCCAGATGGCATTCCACAAAAGAGCATCGATCTGGCCTCCACCGCGATCGGCAATGTCTAGAACCCCCGCCTAGACGGCATCCGAACCCCCGTCGGGCATCGTCTAGAACCCCCACCTAGACGGAACGTGTCGTGACCATGTACACACCTCAACAATCATTACCAATTCTTATCTTTGTAAATTAGCCCAATGTCAACTAAATCCGTTAAAATGCCACGATAACATCAAATAATTCTCGAGAGAGAGAAAAACTGAGAATATACACAATTGGGTCCAAATTGGGCAGTTGTGCAGTGACAGAAATTCATTTGAAATAAATAGTAACCAATTCCAAAAATTCTAAATTTTGGATATGTCGTATAAAACATCTTGATAAACATTTTCCATGGAGGACTCAAAATCTAGATCCAACTGTAAGCACCTCGTTTTGTCACTTGAAGACAAACGAAATTCAACCCATATGGTCAGGCCACCTGACCATAAAAATGCATCTCATCCAGTACCTAAATCACTTTGGAAAGCCTTGAAATTTTTATATGTCATAGACATAAATGTTCTTAACAATTTTTGTGAAGAAAATTTGTTGAAAAGAGGTCTGGAAAAATTTATAGAAAATCGAAAAGACCAGATAGTCGGGTGAACACTAAATCCGGCAAACTAAATTCGGTCCAAAAATAGACTTCCGAATGGCCTAAAATGACTTCCAAAAATTCCCAAATTAAATTATGTCAAACTTCAAAATGTTATGAACAACTTTAATGAGAACACTTTCTCAAATTCGTCCCACACATGTCACAAAAAAATAGCAAAATTTAGTGACACAGCAGCAACCTTACCGGAAATCAAACAACAAGCACCACCAAGCAAACCAAGTACAACCAGCCACTAAATCAACTATCTACAACCCTTAAATCATCCCTAACGTGTCCATTAGTCACCCCTTAACCTAGTCAAGGGTTAGGAAGCCACTTACTTGGAAAAACCCAAGAAAACCGAGCAAGAATTGAAAGAAATGGTGGTGCGGTGAGCAGCGGTGGTCTCTGACGGTGAGAGGCGATTTCTGGTGACCTGGACGACGGCGGCTGCTGATCAGAACGAGGCTAAACAAGGGGCTGGTCTGGCGGGATGAAATGGAGAAGTCGAAGAAGAAGCAGAACTAGAAACAGAAGTGAAGAAGAAAGAAGCAGAAAACACGAAGCCAAGAAGGAAAAGAAGAAAAGAAGAAAAAGAGAGAGAGAGGAGTTGGTGGGGAGTCAATAGCAACGTGGGGTTGGTCAGGAAGTCAGCGGGGTCAGCAAGCAGAATAGAAGCAACAACGTGGGGCTGCTTGGTGGGGAAAGAGGGGGAGGAGAGAGAGAGAGAGAGAGAGAGAGAGAGAGAGAGAGAGAGAGAGAGAGAGAGAGAGAGAAAGTCAAACGCACTTGAGTGCGATCCGACGATCCTCGTTCAAATCTGAAAACAATCCAACGGCCCACAAAAAATCCTAATTATAAATTAGGAAAAAGGGCTAAAAGAAATCAAATAAAACAAACTACGAGGGAGGTTTACTAGTCCAAATCCGCACCCAATTAAAATTTCACTTTTCGCATATTCCAGACAATATTGAGGCTAGCCACAATAATATTGACACCGTCTAATTAAATTCGTCCTAGAACTCCAAGAAATTCGATACCAAAGTTCGGGCTCTAAATAACGGCCAAATTCGATCGAGTGCGATTCTAGCGAAATCTCAATTTTAAAAATAATAACTGAGAGTGATCGGTTCCCGGACGAGATTTTACTATAAGCACATTGACGAATTACACGTTTTATAAATCCCAAAAATGGGCCGAAATTCGAAATGTCACAATGGTGAACAGAACTGCTGCGGTGCTACCATCTCTTATTAGCCCCCAACAGAATGCTTTTGTCAAGAAAAGAATAATTGGGGATAACATATTACTTGCACATAAGCTATTTGCTGGTTTTCATCACCAGCCTTATTTATCGAAATGTGCAATCAAAGTTGACTTTCAGAAGGCATATGACATTGTTGATTGGGGTTTCATCCGTTTGGTAATGCAATCGTTTGGCTTCCCTCAGAAGTTCATTGAACTTATAATGATATGTGTCACTTCTTCAAAATTCTCCATTGCCATCAATGGAGAAATACATGGTTTTTTATCTAGTGGAAGAGGTATTCGCCAAGGTGATCCAATGTCTCCCTACCTCCTCACTCTAGTCATGGAAATTTTCATTGGCATCCTTAACGAGCGATCCTGGACTCCAAGCTTCAAATTCTTTTGGAGGTGTAAGCCTACTAGACTGACACATCTCTTTTTTGCGGATGATGTTATCCTGTTCTCGGAGGCAAATGTCGCTTCCACTACTCTTCTTAGGGACGGCCTTCAAGTCTTCTCTTCTTGGTCGGGTTTAAAGCCAAATCATAGCAAGAGTGAGATATTCTTCTCGGGCGGGTCTTTAGATTTACGGGAAGTTACTCAGCAATCCTTTGGATTTAACAAAGGTAAGCTTCCATTTCGCTACCTTGGAGTGCCTGTTATAGCTTCCAGACTCAGCAAGGCAGATTGTTGCTCCTTAGTGAACTCTATCACAGCCAGAGCGACATCCTGGTCCTAGCGTTTTTTATCTTTTGCTGGCCATCTACAACTCATCAAATCAGTCCTTCACACTATCCAAGTGTTGTAGGCAAGTGCGTTCAGCCTTTCGAAGTCTGTTCTATCTAGGATTGAGAGGATCCTAAGACAATTCCTATGGAAAGGTCCGGAATTGGGTGTTGGAGGGGCCAAAGTTTCTTGGAAGGATGTCTGTCTTCCGAAAGCAGAAGGTGGTCTAGGCATATGACGACTTGCAGAATGCAATAAAGCTGCAATGCTGAAGCATATTTGGGTCTTGTTCACATATAAGGAATCCCTTAGGTGTAGATGGATCCACTCAAACTTCCTCAATCTTACAAAATTTCTGGGTTGCTCCCATTCCGACTGCCTGTTCATGGGCTTGGAAAAAGATCCTCGACTTCCATCAGGAATTCCATCTTCAATTCAAATGGCAAATTGGAAATGGCGACTTCACATCCTTTTGGTTGGACTACTGGCATCCTAAAGGTCCCCTCTTTAATTTTTTTACAGACAAGGACATATACTCTTCGGGCATTCCCAGAAAGGCGATAGTCCGAGATTTTTATGCATCCATCTGGCAAGTGTCTTTTGTTACAGAAACTTTCAACTCCTGGACGGAAATCTAGCCTACTATTGACACGACTCGAAGGGATCGGCTAAATTGGCAAGGACACCCCTCTGATAATTTCTCTTTCTCTTCGGCCTAGGAACTTTTAAGGAATAGGGGACACAATGTTCCTTGGAGCTCATTTGTTTGGGACAATGGTTTTACTCCGAGACACAGCTTCTTGGTATGGCTTACTTGCCTCAATAGGCTCCCAACACAGGTGATGCTGCTGTCCTACCATAGGATCACTGAAGGCTCATGTGCATTCTATCATACAAGGCCAGACTTAATCGACCACCTATTCTTTGGGTGTGCTTTCATGGGCTCTCTTGCGCGCTTCTGGGCAGGAAATTGTAATATCTCATGGAATGCTGGCTCATGGATGGATATCATTAGTTGGGCAACCCGAGTCCTCGGTGGACAGAATTTCCATCAACGTATTGCTCGTGCCTCCTTTGGGGTGATGTGCCACTGCATTTGGACTGAACGAAATAATATCCTATTTAGGGATCGTAACCCCTACATGCCCGCACTTCGTGCTCACCTGGCAAAGACTGTTAGAGATGTGGCTATTTCTCTTCAACCTATTGAGGACACACTGCGTAACAGAAGAATTCAAGTCAAGTGGGGCATTCCGGCCTCTATCTTTTAGTGACTATCCTTGCTATTGTCTTTTAGTTGTTTTAATTTGTTTGGCCGCTGTTTTGGCTATTGCTAGTGTTGCGCACTTGGTGCTTAATTGCTTCCTTTAGCCGCTACACCTTTGCACCCGTCGTGACAATTTTGTGTCGCCTCAGGTACGAGGTTTTTGTGTTTGGCTACTCCTCTTATAAATTGCACATTGAAAAGTTAATACACTACTTACCTTACCAAAAAAAAAAAACAATTGGGTTAATTCTAATTTGTCTGCCTCTTGTAATTTCATGGTTGTCTGTGTGAACCTTCTGTAATTTCTCGTCTCAGTCAATATCTTATTCTCTTGTCTTTTTCGTATTGGATGTCCGAGCCAAAATTCCATCTGCCATTTCCGATTGTATCGAATTTGGCGCATGTGACATCACATGCTCACTTTCCGTCGATTAGTGAGTGCAAGATAGTCAGTTCCGTTTATAACCAAGACCGAAAAATTCCACAAGAGGGTTCTTCCTATCGCCAAAGAAATGTCTTCAAGAGTAAAACTTCATGATGAGAAATCGAGGTCATTCTGATTGTATGTTTGGTTTTCTTCCGACTCATTTTCATTTTCCTTGTAGCAAGAGCCAAAAATCCTTGATTGAATGTGACTAAATTAAGCTCACTTCTACTTCAATCTGCAGGCTATTGACATTCACTTTTTTTATTTAAATTGTTAGATATGTAGGCATCTTGACTTAATTAGCTCAAGGACCACGGTGCACGATTCTTTCACTCACGAAATGTGCGGCACTTAGGTCTAGGATCACTTTGTTTGTCCTAAGTAAACCTTGCTCTCACACTCACTCTTACACTCAAGGAAGGGAATTTTCAGAGAGAGATAGTAGAGAGAGAAGCTCTAGAGAATTCTTGAACTGCTCAAATGAAGTAAATGATACAAACGAGGGGGAGGGGTCCCCTGTTTATACAAAAACCTCTCTAATTACAACTATTGATCTACTACACAATCTAATGGCAGAGGATGTCAATCCTTGTCTAATCTATTAGACTGTAGAGATCCACTTGATCTAACAGTGGACGATATTGATCCTCATCACATTAATTTGATGGGGGGAGAGTGACTATCCAACGGTCGAGGATATCAATCCTTGTGAAGTAGATTCGATGGTAGAGATTGAGTTCCCTTGCAATCTAATGTCTTTGATGAGCCTCTTTGGATCAATGATGTGGAGTTCCTTTGGTTTGATGACATGGTGCTTTTTGATCTATGACATTCTCCCCCACTAAATCCGGCAACATACTCTTCGCCTTGTCGGGGAACCGTTGGATTTGATCGGGGAATTTCCGTAGAGACTCCGCCGATTCCCAACTTGCTTCACTTTCGGGTAGCCCTTTCCACTTCACCATATATTCATGAAGACCGGGATAATATTTTCAATGAACATACCTTTCAACAATGATGAATTCGACCTCCCGATCTTGTGTGACTCGAATTCTGATCGGTGCTCGATGTGACCTCGTGTGCTTGGGATGCTCTGTGTCTTTGTGACACGGATTGAGCACACTTGCATTGAACACAGGATGGAACTTAAGCTACGGGGGAAACTCAAGCCTGTGAGCAACCATCCCGACTCATTTAAGAATTCAGAAAGGACCTTCATAATGCCGAAGGAGACCTTTGTGAAGTTGGCCCCTTGTATTGTAGCAAGTGTAGCTTCACGAGGACAAGGTCTCCCACTTGTCAGCCGGTCTCTTCTTCTTATCGACAAATTTCTTCATTCGTTTGGTTGCCTTGTGAAGACATGATTGGGCAAGGTCGGTCTCCTCTTGCCATGCCTTGGCAAACTTGAAAATTGAAGGACTACTACCTTGATACCTCGCGGCTATGCCATTTGGGGTGAGTGGTTGATGGTCCATTACCATCTCCAATGGACTCTAGCCGGTCGACTTGTTCTTGTGTAAGTTGAACGAGAATTGTGCCAAATCAAGTAGTTTATGCGAATCCTTTTGGCTTGCACTTACGAAATGCCGCAAATAGAGCTCAATGAGGGCATTGGTCTGCTCCATTTGTCCGTCGGTTTGAGGATGCATGCTTGTGGAGAAGTTCAAATCCGACCCAAGTAGTATGAACAACTCTGTCCAAAACTTGCCAATGAATCGGCCATCTCGACCACTAACAATATTCCTCATCGAGTCATAGGAACATTTTTGTTAAGCCCACATATAAGTGCATTGGACCTAATGAGCATTTTTGGTGTCCCCATGTGCCTCCCCATGTGACGAAATTAACTTTTTGTTGCCTTGGGTTATTGAAAGGCCACAAAACATACTTTCCATCCCCTTAGGTTATCCAAAGACAACAACATATAGGAATCTTGTTGCCTTAGGGTCGTTTGTCGCCTTTAGTTTTGGACCAAAATAAATATTGCAGCATAATTAGATATATTAAAAGATAATTATTAGGTACGGTTTAATTAACTACATAGATATATAAGTAAACCTGGAATATCTATTAATTCGTTTAAAAAATATTAATAGGTATTTAACCATAAAAAGTGAGACAAACTGGTCCTTAAAAACAACTTAATCAGTTGCAAATACCATTATATATGTTGCTTTTTTTTTCCCCAATTTTCTGTGTTGGCTTTGGTTCTAACCTCAGAAACAACCTCAAGAATAACAATCTTTAGAAAAGTGACATCGCAATCTTTAAAAATATTAGATGGTGAATCTCCCGTCTAGGACAGCAGAAGATTCTTCGTTCTTCCAATATTTTGGTGCGTTAACTTCTAGTTCATGGGACTAGATAACTACGAGCGTTTTTCTTTTTTCCTAATTTGGAAATGTGAGGACCTCCTCAAGAAGGGCCCCTTGGACCCTGTGCCCCCGGTTCCTTCTAAACTTGAGCTTGCTTTTGAAGGTTGACAAACTTATCCTGGTTGGAAATGCACACCGATAACTGGGACGGCAATCGGGCATGCGTGACATCCTCGCCAATTAGGATACAGTACGTAATCACAGGTCTACAAATTCTGTTTTTGCCGTAATCACAGGTCTACAAATTCTGTTTTTGCACAATACGAAAGAACGGCAGAAGAATTCCTAGATACAGGACTAGTAACTGCCTGACGAATGTGGCTTTTTGACACCTAGAAAGCAACCATGCAAAAGTTATCCTATTTGCCCCAGGTGGTTTCCCCTGCACCGACGGTAAAAGGTTGGAAAGAAAAAAAGTTCAAATGAAAGGAGAAAAGGTAGGCACAATCTTCTCTCAGATTGAGCATCCGCTTTACATCGCGACAAGTAACACTTGTATCACCACAACTTTCGGCCTTCCCAACCTCCTGCAAAAAGGTTGGAGAAAAAAGAATAGGATCATCCTCAGCAAGGGCCTCGTACATTCAGTCGCACAATGTATGCCCATGTGTTCGTCACGATCTAACGGACACGCGTCCCTAGAGAAATAAAGTAACACCAGAAAAGGATTCTCTTTGTTAAGTGCATAGTAACGTGCACGCTGCCAGCCTGACAAGCCCAAACAGTAAATTCGATAAGTTGTTGCCGATGACCACGCCGCGCCGACCGAATAGAAATGCGCACTGAACTGAACATTAAGCTAAAGAAGTAAAACAATTTAACAATATAAAAGGCATTAGAAGCCGTATCTGTCCCTCCCCCCGCGGAGACTACCCAATCCTGCCATTACAACCCCTTCTTATATTCCAAAGTCAACTTCCTTTCCAAATTAATAGTCAGCACATGGAGATATAAGAAGTAAAGTATTAGAGTTTAGTTAATTAGCTACGTGTAGATATAACTTCCTCTCCAAATTTTCCTTTAAAGTTTGAAATACATTAGTTAAAGCAAGCAGCCACACCTTATCCATCAGACGTCGAAACTAGATGATGTTATATAGATTCACCGTACGCACATGACTAGGAAATAGATAATACATGGGGGAAGAACGTGCTTAGATAAAATAAACGTGTCTGCCATTGCAGTTCCTCAACTTTTCTGACATAGGGATCCTCTAGCCTATAAATACCCATCCATAAGGTTTGGACACTCCCAGAAAAGCCTCGACCCTCCCTCCAGTGTTCTTTTGCTATATTCGGTCCGACAGCTGAATCTAGGAAGTAGAAATAAAGAAATGACTCTTCAGATTTCAGCAGTCCCATCTTCTTCTCCTGCTCAAGAAACAGGCCCGGTCGCAGAACGGCGGTCGGCAATTTTTCATTCAAGCGTATGGACGGATTACTTTCTCAAATATGCTTCTGACTCCAACTTGACGGTAGGATTTACGTTACTCTTTTTCTTGGATTACTTTCTACTGACAACTTTTCGGTTGTTATGTTCTCTGAAAACTGAGAGCATAAAGAATATCTTGGATTATTGAGGATCGTCCCACAGCATTTGCTAAGAAAAAAGAAACGAAGTTCCAGTTTATTGGAAACTCCATGCACGTGTCGGTCCTTACATGATTCAAGATTTCTAAGCGAACCTTGTGGCCTGCACATATGACTTAACAAATGTAGAATGAACTTCCCTAATCTTTAAATAATTTCAATTCATATTTATCGTGGTTGATCAGGTCATATATGTTAGGATTCGGCATACAATTACATGGAAATAGAGAGTAAAAGTGAGAAAAGAAAATTGAGATACAAGGTTTTTACCCTTTTTAATCCTCAAACTAAGGCTACATCTAATAGAAGATTTTACCATAATTAGCATATTGCATCTCTCTGTTACATTCCTCAATTATAAGAGAAAGAAAATATATATAGATAACAGTAGATACTCATGAGCTAAAGTCCAAACTACTAACAAAATACATGCTCAAAATATAAAAGTCATCTAGCTTCGCTGGGGCACAACCCCCTATGACCCCTCCCAGCTCACC
Organism: Syzygium aromaticum; assembly: GCA_024500025.1. Taxonomy (NCBI): domain Eukaryota; kingdom Viridiplantae; phylum Streptophyta; class Magnoliopsida; order Myrtales; family Myrtaceae; genus Syzygium; species Syzygium aromaticum. Next base: position 32,415,846 of record CM044890.1, on the reverse strand, counting down.
CAGGAGTGGGAGCCGTGTGCCCTCCTATCAGAAGGAAGTACAAACCATACCCCAACAATAGGCAACCTAATACGTTTCTTGCATTCTTACTCAATTTATGTCAACTTCCTCTAATTTTTTGTTGGACTTTCAATTTTATATTGATAGTAGAGTTCCCATGGCATAGTCGAGGAACAAATTGAGAGATTGAAAGGAGAAGTGAGGAAGATGTTGATAGGTGCTATGGAAAAGCCTTCGCATAAGTTAAAAAATCACACGATGTGATAATTTATTTAATAGAGGTCTTATATTGACCTTTATTTGAGAATTCGAGGTATTTGATCGAAGAAAAAATTATCTCCTCAATTATAAAATAGGTAAAAGGTCAAGTATTTGCGGCATCATTGCCCTAAAGTTTTATTTAAGTCACTAACGCAAAACATGTTTACTGCACAGAATTCATGGCCACATTCACGGCCACAAATTGAGAGAAACGGAGAGGCCCGGTGTCGTTCAAGAGAAAACAAAAGCAAGAAAGGGGATGGCACCTTTTTCATAGAGAAAAAGCCAAAATAAACACAGAAAAAGGCAACTTTCCCACACACGCCCCCACCCCGTCCGCCCCACCCCCACCACCCCCGCCCCCCGCCCCCCCCTCTCTCTCTCTCTCTCTGGCCGCCGCATATATCACTCAGCCAAAGAAGGAAACGAGGTCTGCACATAGTTAATTGGGCGAACGACGGCTTGACGTGTAATGGGAGTGGTTTTTTCCTTTAATTTTTGTTCTTAGGATTTGAAATTTCGAAATACATTAAATAACAGCAAGCAATCACCATAATAGTATGAAATTAAATCACATATCACGTAAACAGTTCATACAAATACTAGGCCTAACCAAAAAAAAAGAAGTCAATGGAAAAAATTGCCCCAACAACAATGGTTGGGTTGGGCAGTGACGTGGTACGTAATGCACGTCGAACCAACTAATAACTAGACCCAAGTCAAAGTCTGATTTAAGTATGATTCACTACCCAAATATGACTCAATAAGAACAAGAAACAACAATTAGCTAATTCAATTTTTGGAAAGGTTTATAAATATTGAGCTAATTTAGGAGGCCTCTAGTATTGCTTAGTTTTATCTTTTTATGGCTGTGCCATTGTCCTTCTTAATGCGAAATGATCCTGCACTCAAAATTGTTTGAAGTTATTTTCCAAACCAGCGATGGCCTCATTCTTTAGTTCTTAGGATGACGATCAATATCCTCTCTTATAATATACACACAACAACCAGCACAACCTACCTATGACTTCCTTAATTTATTAATTGAAAAAAATTATACACAATGCGATACCAATGTCTCAAACCTTTTTTGGTATCATCAAACACCCCAAATTTTTACTAGCATGACAAACATACCTTTTGGCCGTTAAACTTCCGACATGGGGACTTACATGGACAATGGCAAGCAAATGGAGCTGACCTAGATCTGGAAAATTTCCCTGCAAGCCTAAACTTTACCTAGCGTAACATCAATGCCCCCCAAAACTTTGCCTAGTGTCCAACATAAGGAGTGCGCAGCTTAGCAGCGTCAAATAATCTTTAATGCAAATGTATATTGCCAGGCAGACAGCAGAAGATCTGACCGAGTAAGGTCAAATTTGCTGATTTGACTATGGCCATTTCATATATGTATATTGCCAGTCACAATGCTGAAGGAAAACAGAAGAACCATCACCAGTAATATGCTTCAAATGAGGCTAAAAACCTCTCTTCAGTTAGAACTTGGATGATTACAACTGAAAAAGTACTAACTTGACGTCACAGCACAAGTTGATATAATGTTCAAGAAAAAGATTAAAAAAGAGGAATTTACAACTAACTTGGATGATTGCACAGAAAAATATCAACTGGACATCGGTAACCGGGTCAGTTTTTTAAAATAACAAACGAAAGCAGAGCGATCCTCTTCTTGCGAAACGGGTGGTGGAGAGCTACTCCAGTTTTATAGTGCGTGTGAATGATATATCAATCTGACCTCGAAATTAAATTATATACAAAAGACTCGTCGCAAAAATGGAGAGAAAGTGTTTCGGAGAAGATAAACGTTTGCATTTTCTGTTCCTTATTCTCTCGACTTTTCGAACATAAGATGCTATGGCCTATAAATACCCATCAACAAGGTTTTGACTTCTCACAACAAGAGCCTCTTACCCTCTAGTGTTCTTCATCTTTTGGTCAGACACCTTAAAATCTAATAACAGGGAAAAACACATGTCTCTTCAGTTCTCGGCAATCCCATCTTCTCCTTCTGCTCAAGAAACGAGCCACGTAGCCGAACGCCGGTCTGCGAATTTTCATCCAAGCCTTTGGGGGGACTACTTCCTCATATATGCTTCTTGTTGGCCACGAAAACGGCATGCCCATGATCATCATAATTAGAAATCGAAACATGTTAATGGAGAAATTATTGATTCGCGTACCTAATTTGGAATCCATCGAATTTGATGCGGAATTTGCGACGATTTCCGAACATAAACTCAAGTGCTTCTCCCCTATCCCCTTTATTAGAACACTGGCTTAATGAGATTGTCACTCACGAAAAGAAAGTTATCTCTAGATCCGTATATGAGTCAGATTGTACATCATCAGGTTAGGAGAGGGACTTGAGCGCTATTTATAGAGTTTTCAATCACGGGCCGTCTCATTACGGGCCGGGCCGTATTCAGCCCACACTAGCCAGTCCCATATTAGACTTATTAAAAATCCATATATCTTACATTTATTAGATTAAACTAATTCAGTTAATTTCAATTAATAAAGCCCACATTAGAAAATTCTTACATTTTCCCACTTGGGCGATATTAATTGAAACAGAACTGTGTACGCACTTTTATATTGGTCTAGAGATTATTCTTAATAGTCAATCCGATCCCATAAAGTCTCGAACACCAAATCATGGCGGTAACTGCATGTACTCACACAAAGCCTTCCATGATTCCAAGTGCTTTCAACTTTATTGATATAGATTCAATATGACAGTGTGTCAAATGACAAATACCTCATGATGAGTGATACTTCATGTGTTGTCTATTTTGTTAGTCCAAATCCTTTTTCCTTAAGTGTCACAAAACCTAGTGTGTTACTAGAGAATGCCCTTCATGGTTCCAATAAACCTTCATATATCTTACCTTGATAGTTAACTGTATTTTATGTGTAACAAGACATATCGTTAAGGCTAATACTAATAATGCCCCATAGCCTATACTCAAGGTTTACACAATGCCAAGAGATTTTCATCAAATATGTGTACTCAACTTGATAAATCTACATTCACAACTACCTCGTTGAATGCAAAAGAGTTGATACATATTCAAATATTACAAAAATATAGCAAAATCTCCTTACCAAAAAAAAAAATATAGCAAAATCAGATACAAATTTCATAAGAGCAACATAAAACTAAACAGTTTCCACTAATTAACAATACCCCACGATACTCCTAAGCCCATGTTAATGACATGTCGATCAAATACACAAAGGCGAAGGCCTTTAGTTAGTGGATCTGTAATCATATCATCTGTCGAAATGTGTTCTACTGCAATGTCACCATTCTGAACTTTTTCATCAAGGTTTACATAATGCCAAGAGATTTTCATCAAATATGTGTACTCAACTTGATAAATCTACATTCACAACTACCTCATTGAATGCAAAAGAGTTGATACATATTCAAATATTACAAAAATATAGCAAAATCTCCTTACCAAAAAAAAAAAAAATAGCAAAATCAGATACAAATTTCATAAGAGCAACATAAAACTAAACAGCTTCCACTAATTAACAATACCCCACGATACTCCTAAGCCCATGTTAATGACATGTCGATCAAATACACAAAGGCGAAGGCCTTTAGTTAGTGGATCTGTAATCATATCATCTGTCGAAATGTGTTCTACTGCAATGTCACCATTCTGAACTTTTTCCTTTATAGTTAGGTATTTGACCTTCATATGCTTAGACCCCTTGAGACCTCTGTTGTTGTTAACAAACAATACTGCAGAGTTATTGTCACAATACAATTTTATGGGCATATCTACAAAATCAAATACGGTCAACTCTTTAATGAGGTTTCAGAGCCAAATTACCTGAGTAGCGGCCAAAAAGTATGCTACAAACTTCGCTTGCATGGTAGAGGATGTTATTGATTTCTGTTGCTCACTTTTTCGTGATACTGCACCTCTTGCTAACTTAAAGATGTAATCTGTTGTCAACTTCTTTTCATTCTGACAGCCAGCAAAGTCTGAATCCGAATACCCAACTAGCTGTAGGTCCTGAACATGTTTGTAAATAAACATATAGTCTTTTGTCCTCTTTAAGTATCTCAAAACCTTCTTGGCAGCAACCCAATGATTGTGTTCTGGATTTGACTTATATTTGCCTAGAAGTCCTGTTGCAAAAGCAATATCTGGTCTAGTACATACTTGAGCATACATAATACTCCCAAATGCACTAGCATAAGGTACATTCTTCATTTGGGCTTTCTCAAAATCTGAATGAGGACATTGTGACAGACTCAATTTATCACCCTTACTGACAGGAGCAATTCCTAACTTGCATTGCTGCATGTTAAATCTTTTTAAGATATGATTAACATATGCCATCTAAGATAAACCTAATAGTCGGTGAGAACAATTCCTATGAATCTCAATGCCAAGGACAAAAGACGCCTGACCAAGGTCCTTCATATCAAAGTTCTTTGACAATATTCGTTTTGTCTCATGCAATAAACCAAGATCACTGCTTGCAAGCAGGATATCATCCACATAGAGTACAAGAAAAATGAATTTCCTCCCACTGACCTTGCAGTATATACATTGATCTACTTTGTTCTCAACAAAACCAAATGAAACGACAACACTATAAAACTTCAAGTACCATTGTCTAGAAGCTTGCTTGAGACCATAAATAGACTTTTTCAATCTACATACAAGCATACCTGAATCATTTGCCGTAAAACCTTTGGGTTGCATCATATAGACTTTTTCATTAAGGTCTCTATTAAAAAAGATAGTTTTAACATCCATTTGGTGTAACTCCATATCGAAATGAGCTACCAATGCCATGATCACTCTAAAAGAATCTTTAGAAGAGACTGGAGAAAAAGTTGCCTCATAGTCTACTCCTTCTCTCTGAGTGAAACCCTTGGCTGCCAGTCTGGCTTTAAACTTCTCATTCTTTCCTTTAGAATCTCTTTTAGTCTTATACACCCATTTGCAGCCAATGAGTCTATGACCTTCAGGTAATTTAACAAGTTCCCAAACTCTATTATGCTTCATAGACTGCATTTCATCTCTCATTGCATCTAACCACAGTTCCGATTGAGGACAAGAAACAACTTTCGCATAAGTCACTGGATCAGCCACAGAACTAATGTCGTAGTCTTGCTCTCCTATATAGACTAAATAGTCCAGTGGTATAGTTAATTGTCTCTCTTTATTGGATCTCCTTGCTGGAGAAGCAATAGCCACATGCTGCACCTGAGAGCCTTGAGGAATTTCATTTGGAGCTGTTTCGACAGTAGGATCTTGAGCTTCAACAGGTTCAATCTGTAGTGTGAGAGTCTCCACAATTATCTGTATGAGAGGAGATAAAGATACAACATTACCCATCATACTATTATTCTCAATAGTCTGTGAGCAGCTACTTTTTTCGACCACATCAAACTCCAGAAGTTTCGTTGTCTGTGATTCCACAATTATTGTGTCTCCATTGGAATTATAGAACAGATATCCCTTTGAATATTTCGGGTAAGATACAAAGTAACACCGAGTGATTCTAGAGTCCAATTTACTTAATATTGGATTATATAACTTCACTTCTGCAGGACATACCCAAACCTTAAGATGGTTTAAGCTAGGCTTACGTCCAGTCCATAACTCAAAAGGAGTCAATGGAACAGTTTTAGTAGGTACACAATTCAGAATGTACAAAACTATTTTCAAAGTTTCATCGCACAGAAAACCATGTAAATTTGTCCTCCTAATCGTACTCCTCACCATTTCCATAAAGGTGTGATTGTGCCTTTCAGCTACACCATTTTACTTAGGATTCCCAGGCATAGTAAACTGAGTCACTATCCCAGAATCCTTTAAGTATTTGGCAAATGGCCCCTTAAACTGTCCGGCATCGCCATGTTTACCATAATACTCTCCACCTCGGTTAGATCTAACAACTTTTATGACCTTTCCCAATTATTTCTTGACTTTAGTCCGAAAAATCTTGAACTTGTCAAGAGACTCAGATTTTTCTTTAATTAAGTACAGATAGCCATATCGATAATAGTCATCAATAAATGTGATGAAATAAAAATTTCAACACAAGGTTGCTGTATAGGGTCCACTTATGTTAGTGTGAATGACCTCTAACAGGTCAGAACTTCAGACTGCAGTTTGCTTCCTTATCTTGGTCATTTTATCTCTACAACAGTCTACGCATATCTCTAAGTCATTTTTAAGAGCAGTCAGGATGTTAGTCTTTATCAGCCTTTCCATTCTATCCTTAGAGATATGACCAAGCTATTTATGCCATAATGCATAAGACTATTCCTTATGTAGTGGTCTCTTGGAAACAACCTTTTCAGCCGTATAAGCGATGTATATGTCATTGGGAGACAAACACAATTTGCACAATCCGTTGGACATATTATAGCACCCAACCTTATTTGAATTAAGAAACAAAGAAATAACATTATTCTTGATTTCAAAAGAGTAGCTATACATGTTCAAACACGATATAGAAACTAGGTTCCGTCTAAAAGAAGATACATAAAAGGTGTCTTTCAACATTAATCTAAAACCAGAGTTTAGAATCAAAATAACATCTCCCACAAACACAACATCAACTTTCTCGTTGTTTTGTACAGTGAGTCTTGACTCATCCTGATTTGGCTTCCTCCGGTTTATGAATCCCTGTATGGTAAACACAACATGATTAGTTGCACTGCTATCGAGCCACCAAGAATTGGATGGTGATTATGATAGGTTGGATTCACAAACAAGTGCCAAAGAATCATTACCTATAGGCTTACGTTTGGATAACCAAGTTTTAAACTTTCCACAGTCTTTCTTTATGTGACTTTTCTTCTTACAAAAGAAGTAACAGTCACTATCCTTTTTGAAAGATGTTTTCCTTGGACTCATATTATCAAATTGACCGGTAGTGTCATGGGTACCTTTATGAGTACGATTTTTGAACTTCTTATCCTTCCTTTTGTGGGAACCAGAAACATATAAGGCTAGATGCCTTTTTTACTTCTTAATTTTCTCTTCCTCTGCCACCACCCTTATTATCAAGTCATTAACTGATCAAGTCTCGTCTTGAGAATTGTAATTTGTCTTTATAATCCCAAAATTAGGTGGAAGGGTGTTTAGGGCTTGATGCACAATGCAAGCATCAAGAATGGAAATATTAAGAGCTTGAAGCTTCGTCTTTAGGTCTACCATCCTAAGGACATAATCTCTAACCCCAGTAGTACCATTATACTTTATATTGAAGAGCTTTTGAAGAAGTGTACCAACCTCAGCGTTAGATGAAATGCGATTTCTAGCCTCTAAGGCTGCAATCATTTCCTTAGTAGTATAGTCATCTAGCAAACCACTTTTCGAGTGTTCTTGAATGAATTTCTTCATTGTCAATAAGCAAATCCGATTGTTCTTTTCCCAGGCAGCATAGTCCGATTTCTTAGCTTTAATACTAGTGGCTGTGATATCTGCCGGCTTATTCTTTGTAAGAGCAATGTAAACATCCGCCAGCTCCATTCCAAATAGAAAATCCTCTTTCCATTTCTCAAAGTTCAATCCAGTAAGGACTTCAATAGAAATGAAATTGCCGTTTATAGAAAAGGTGACTGGAAAATAAATAAACAATATAATCAGCATCATATGAGTACTTATCCAGAGAGTTACATACATTATCACATAATCACCTTTGGGCAGAAAATATGACATGCAGTTGTACACTCTCCACATGACAACGGCCTGTGTTCAGCCGGTCAAACTGGTATGAATAGCAGGTTCAACCGGTCAACGGTTAACGAACCAGTCCGACCGATTGACTGGTCGGGTCGAAACTCGGGTTGGGTCAACACTCAGGTTGGGTCAAGATCTGGGTCGGGTTAACACTTGGGTTGGGCCAGGATCTAGGTCAATTGGATCTGCGCCCCCGCTGACGTCATCTGACGGTTATCAGCAGAAAAATGCGCCGGTTCGGCACGGCTGTGCGTGGCCTTCACGCACCACTATGCCACGGCGCGTGTCGGCGCATGCGGCCTCATCTAGTGACGTACCGCCCATCAATTTTTTTGTCTCAATGAGTAAATTCCGAATATATAATAAAATTTTATATTCACCCAACAAAAAATTTCGAAAATGGGTAAAAACCTCTCGAACATAACAAAAACGGTCATAATCTGCATGTTTCTGTTCTAATCTATGGCAGGCTCTGATAACACATTTTGGCCACGAAAATGGCACGCCCAAGATTATCATAATCAAAAATCGAAACACGTTAATGGGGAAATTATTGATTCGCGTACTTGGTTTGGAATCCATCGAACTTAACGCGGAATTTGCGATAGTTTTCGAACACGAACTCAAGTGCTTCTCCTCTATTGCCTTTGTTAGAACACTGGCCTAATGAGATTGTCACTCATGAGAAGAAAGTTCTCTCTAGATCTATATGTGAGTCAGATTGTGCATCATCAGGTTATGGGAGGGACTTGAACGCTATTTATAGAGTTTTCAACCACGGGCCCTCTCATTACAAGCCGGGCCGTACTCGGCCCACAATAGCCAGTCTCATATTAGATTTATTAAACATCTATATATCTTACCTTTATTAGATCAAACTAATTCGGTTAATTTCAATTAATGAAGCCAAAATTAGGAAATTCTTACACTTCTGACTCTTACTCGATGGTAGTGACTTTAATAACATGCTTAAAACTAGCTACGTGCTTCTGAAAATTTGGAGTCCTTACATTTAGCAAAAAGGGATAGCATATGTATGGCGCCTCAAGTATCATCTTTTCTTGTATAGCATGGGTCCAACCATTGGCTTCAACCTAAACGCTTTATTTTATGGACCCTCTAGTCCAACGATAATTGGCGTTGTTATACATTATTATCTTGTTTATTGCACCCCAGGTTCCCGAAACGAACTCAGTTTTCATGTCTATAGGTCAAACTATAACGTCCAACAGTATTTCTATGTCAACAAATTGTTTTTCTCGTGGCTCAAGCTCCTGGAGACTCTCAGCCTTGCTGATCATACAGTAGCGGGCGAAATGTCCTGTTTTATGTTATGTGAAAAGGATTATATAGCGAAGTGCCTGTTAGTTTCACCCTTCTGAGGTGCCTAATGCGACGAGCCATTCATACATTAATTTGTCTATTTTGGAACAATAAAAGGCGAAACTTGTGACTCGTGCGCCATGTGTGGTTCATTCATTTTATCAGAACTTCCACGGCATAGAAGAACAAATTGAGAAGTTGAAAGAGGAGGTGAAGAAGATGGTGGCCTCTATTGTGATGACTTCGCAAAAACTGGACTTGATCGATCAAATCCAACGGCTGGGAATCGCCTACTGTTTACAAGGTGTGATAGACGAGCAACTAGAACAAATTCACAAGAGCTATTTCGAACTTAATGATGGCGATCATAACCGCAATGACCTTCACATGGTTGCTCTTCTCTTCTGATTGCTACTACAACGCGGCTACAGGATTTCATGTGGTATGTTCATGAATCATTCAGTTAAAAGTCCATTCCGTTGATGTATGTCTACCAAGGTAAAGTAATAGAAAGAATTACAGCATTAATTCATGTATAGATGTTAAGTTTTTTTTTTTTTTGTTTTTTTGGTAGAATTATAGATGTTAAGTTGACTTAGATCAGATTCTTCGCCCTTTTTCCTCCAGACGTTTCTCCATGAGTTCTGAGTTCTTCATTCTTTTCGTCTTAGAAAGGAAAACGAAACTTAATTAGAAAAACCTGTTCCTATCCATTCAATTTCTAGGAGAAAAATGTGTGGATCTATATAATAAGCTCTGTAAAAATGGCAATCAAGAACATCTTTAAGTATATAGCTAATTGTATTTTTCCCGAATTTTGATTGGTGACATAGAGATCTTTAAAAAGTTCAAAGACTCTGGGGGGAACTTCAGAGAATCACTCACCGCTGATATACGAGGAATGCTGAGTCTATACGAAGCTTGCCATCTGAGGGTTCACGGAGAAGATGTCTTGGACGAGGCACTTTCTTTTACTCTAACTCACCTTGAATCAATTGATGAAAATCAAGTGAACCCCACTCTGGCAAAGCAAGTGAGTCATGCTCTACAGCAGCGGATTTACAAGGGTTTGCCCAGACTAGAAGAAAGGCAGTATATTCCAATCTACCAAGAAGAGCCTTCCCACAATGAAGTGCTACTCTCTTTGGCCAAGCTAGATTTCAACTTGATGCAAGAACAACACTAGAAGGAACTCAGCCATATCGCAAGGTTAACTTCTTAATAACAAGTCAAGGCAAATTCAGTAACCTCAATTACAACTCTTAAATGAAGTGCACATATTTCATAGTTCCCAACTTTTCCCCTTTTTCCTATGTTGTCTTTGTGGCGCAAATTGTTCTCCATCTATAGATTGTGGTTACAATTACACATTTCAAAGAGAACTAATAAGTCATGAATTCATCGGTCCATATTATCTAACAAACTGAACTGTGTGATAAATGAGTGCCTAACATTAACTAGATTTGGCAAATAATTTGCAGGTGGCGGAAGGAATTAGATGTTGCGAGGAACTTTCCTTTTGCAAGAGACAGGCTTGTGGACTGCTACTTCTGGATTTTGGGAGTATATTTTGAGCCAGAGTTCGTCCTCACTATTACTATCATGCCCCATACCCCACTGAGCCCACGACATCCCTCCATGGTCATATTTTGAATGCGACGTTCCAAGACTCATCGCCGACCCAAACGAACATCAAAACATAAAGTGCATGCGGAAGCAATTATAATACCTAGACAAGTCTTGAAGACCAAGGGCAGTAGGAGAACACTTGAACAAATCAACCACATACTTCATTCAATGGCAAGTACTTACAAAATCCAACCTTACATACAAAAGGCCAATAGGGTTAAAACCACCATCATAAAAAAGGGATAAGTGATCGGGTTGGCTAGCCTAGCTATATAAAAGGGTCCACCAACTTCATGGGCTCTTTTTCGGAGTCTTGCTGTAACACCCCAAACCTCGGGGTCATTCACGTGACGTCACGTTCATTATTATCACAAGCGAAAGTATTTCTCGGGGCAATCACAATTAATTCACACAGCAGAAATAAGACAAACAGCATCATGAGCAAACCTTATGTTTACAAGACACGCAAACATATTTTATAAGTCAACTTAGCCGACTTTAGCCATTTACACAACAAAACGTTATGGCTTGGGTGTCCTAAGCCCACTACTGCTTCTCGCTCCTCGCTTTCCCCGAACTCTAACATGGCTCAAACTCCCCCTGTCACCACCATCCTTTCGACCATCCTATGGACCTTTGAGGGAAAAACGGGGGATGAGTCAGGGAGACTCAGCAAGTGAAAACACTAATATCAAGCGAGGATATATTGATCGCCGTTAACATAAGTCGGCTCTTACTGCACCTGCATCGATGACAGATCAATAGCAAAGTTCAACCAGAGAACATCAAGCATGGCTATAACATGTGCACCTTGCCATTCAAGTCTCGATTCTATCTCAAAACAACATCAAGCTTGAAACATGATCAAACCAAGGAAATGAACCAACTACGACCAACCAAACGACCGAGAAATGGTCCAAGCAAACCACGTCACAACACATCTCAACATCCTTTCCCGGTATTAAAAAATTCACTTATTCAACCAACCAACTCGAATTAAAAACGAGAGGTGCGAGTCTCGGTGATTCTCAGTGGTTCTTGGGATTGAACACGAACACTCGGGCCTCGGACGCGGTTTCCTCGTTCGATCAAACCACAAGAGAGACATTGACTAATTGATAAGCTTTCTCTCTCTCTCTCTCTCTCTCTCTTCCTCTCGGCTTCTCTCTCTCTCTCTTGGCCGAATGGCCTTTCTCTATTTATAGAGGGACAAAACTTGGGGCCAAAGTTTAGGGCTTGGATGAGATAAGTGCACGTGTCACTTGGGTGTGTGAGGTAAGCGCGCGTGTCATCCAACCATTAATAGCCTAAGTCAAAAATCATAATGGCCCATTAATCTCTCTCTCTCTCTCTCTCTCTCTCTCCTCAAACTTGGCCGTGGCTTCCTCTCCCTTTCTTGGTCAAAACTTGATGGCCAAGACTTCATAATGGCTTCATAAAGACTTGTGGAAAAAGAAGGCCAAGCAATCAATGCAAGTCATTAATGAGGCTTCTTGAACAGGCTTCATTCTTGGCCATTCATTTTCAAGCTTACTTCTCTATTTCGTTTTGCCCCTGGTCCGACCTCCGATCGAAGCATAAAATATCTCATTTGAAAGCTCAGAATGCTTATTTTAAATCATTAGAAGACATCAAGTCAAAATTCCAACGTTCTCATACAGAAAATACTAAATCCTTGAAATCTGGCAAAACCGGACAGTTTTTTACTGTTCACGAAATCAGACTTAAAATCATAGTAAATGAACTCCGAAAATTCTCAAATTTGAATATGTTATAAAGAAGACCTTAAAAAACATTTTTTGTGAAGAACATAAGTTCGAAATATTTCTGTAAACACCAGTTTTAGTGGCTCAAAGACAGACTAAAAACAGTTCGCTGAAACAGGATTCTGGTTTCTAAAATTAAGCTTTGTTCAGAATCCAAATGATCTCAGAAAATTACAAAATTTATACACGTTGTAGAAAAGGACGTTCTCAACAATTTTTCTGAAGGAAAATTTTCCAAAATCGGCCCAGAAAAGCTTGTAGAAAATAAAGACGGTGTGAACATCACCGAAATATCCATTCTGGACAGTTTCACACGGTCAGAAAATTAGGCCATCGTACAACCCAAATCAACTCCAAAAATTATGAAATTAAAGTATGTAAAACTTCAAGATTTTTAGAACAACTTTCAAGAAGAAAGAATTTGGAAATTCGGATCACAAAAGTCTCCCCAAAAATAACAAAATGAAGGGGTACAAGGGATCCGAATTGGGTTTTCCAAAACAAGAGTAAAAATTTAGTTCCGATTGGAAAACCACCAAACTTAAACCATAGCCATTTCCCAGGGACTGAAATTGAGGATGTGACACTTGCTCCATTGGCTCTTCCCCAGGATCCCAAAATGCTGTGATAGACCATTCATGGTTTGGGTCGAGGATATGAAATAGTTATATAATAACCATGAGAATGAGTCTCAATAAGCAAACACCCTAAACCCTACATAGGCTAACGCGTACTTCTAGACAATTATAATAACACCCAATACATTTAATCACATGCAATAACATTTAAAGGCACTCTCTAGCCTTATCTCAATGCATATATAACATTGCACGTTAGTTGAATCGCAATAACATAACCAACTTCTTATTGCACATGCACTTTAAGATACAACCAATTTCCTATGCATGCATTCATAATAACATTCTAACCTATTCCATTCTCAAACTCTACACGTGCTTACATCTTTCAACTTTCGACACACACATGTGTTCACTTCAATCAATACCGACCCGCATAACATATCTCAGGCCCACCTCATCGTGCGACTCGCGTAACAAGCATCAAGTCTACGGCACGACTCGCGTAAAGATGCATCAAGTCCACAATATGACTCATGTAAAGACGTATCAAGTCGGCAGTCCTCCGGTTTATCCGGGCATTGTTTTGCGTAACGTGCCTCAAGACAAATCCAATTTCTTGTGTAAACACACCTCAAGGATTATAGGATCAAACCTCATTCAATTTCATGCCTTTCCCCGTGTCAGCACGCCTTAGGGTTTATAGAACCAAATGTACATTCTAATTTAATTTCATGCCTTTCCCTGCATCAATACGTCTCAGGGATTATCGATCATACATGATACATATCGCATTCCCTTCACACAACATGCACTTGCCCTAATCACACACAAATATGCTTAATTCCAAATCAACAACTCAATCCAACCAATCCATTCATAAGGGTAGCAATGTAGCTCAACTATATCACCCAATCATTCCAACACTTTTCAATCCACAATTCAAGTTATACACTTAATAGCATAAATCTACACATCTCAACATTAAACTCAGCCACCAAGCACCACAACATTAAACTCAGCCACCAAGCACCACAACTCAGCCACAAGAAACAAGGGAAAACCGAATACATAGATATGGAGCAATTCTGGGCTAGCGCACAGTTATGAGATTCCTTTTAAAATAAATATTAATTCAACTCCAAAAATTATGAATTTCTGATATGTCCTAGAAGATATCTTGATGAACATTTTTTATGAAGAACACAAAACCCAATTCTGCCTAGAACCATCTCTTTTTGTCATCCAAAGTCGGACATAAAACATTTCATTCGGACTGGCCATCCGGCTTTAAAAATGCATTTCAAGCAGTAACCAAATCTCCTTAGAAAACTTTGAAATTTTTATATGTTATAGCCACAAATGTTTTCAACAAGTTTTGTGAAGGAAGTATTTTGAAAATGAGTTTGGAAAAATTTATAAAAATTCGAACAGACCCGAAGGTCGGAGGAACAGTGTTTTCAGTCGACTTATTTTGGTCCAAAGATGGACTTCTGAATGGCCTCAAATGAATTCCAAAAATTCCCAAATTAAATTATGTTATATCTCAAGATGTTTTGAACAACTTTCATGAAGGACAATATCCCAGATTCGTCTCACACAGGTCTCGCCAAAAATAGTAAAATCTTGCGATGCAGCATCAACCTTATCGGAAATCAACCAACAAGCACCACTAAGCAAACTAAGCACAAGCAGCCACTAAACCAACTATTCACAGCCCTTAAACCATCCCTAACATGTCCATTAGTCACCTCTTAACCTAGTCAAGGGTTAGGAAGCCACTTACTAGAGAAAAACCTAAGCAAATCCAAGCAAGGAGAAGCAGCAGCAACTCCGGCAGTGAGCTTAGCTCACGGTGGTTGAATTGGGTGAGCGGCGGCACTCATGGTGGCCGGACGGTGGTTGAGGGTGGCTGAGCAAGGGGGCTGGTCGGTCTGATGAGCAGCAACAAGAAAAAGCAAGAAGCAAAGAAGCAAAATGAATAAGAAAATAGAAGCAATAGAAGTGAAGAAGAAGCAGTGGCAGCAGCAATGAAGGACAAAAGCAGCATGTGAGGTTCATCATCGGCAACAACAGCAAAGGCATGGGCAGCAGCAGGTCAACAGAGGAAGTCAGCAAGGAGGAGAGGTCAACAAGTCAGCAGAAGAAGGGGTGTCAGTGGCAGCAAGCAGAAGCAATGTGAGGCAGCATCATGGGCAGTCAGCGGGACAGAGGAGTCAACAACGCGCGGCAGCTTGGCAGTCAGCAAAGCAAAAGGAAAGCAGAAGCATGTGAGTAAAATAGAAGCAGAAATAGAAACGTGGGGATGCTCGGCGGGGAAGGAGGACGAGAGAGAGAGAGATTTTCAACATTATCCACCCAAATATTTTGTCCGTAATTTTCCTTTTTCTGCAATTCCAATCAACCCGATAATTGGCCACACTTTATCGAGACGACGTCCAATAAATTAGTCGAGGAAATCTTGAAACTTCGATACCCAATTTAGATTCTAATTAATGGCCAAATTCAATCGAATGCGACTTTAGTGCATCTCGAACTAACAGATTGCTTTTAGGAATCTACACGTATCAACTCGTGGCTGATTTGATATCAAGCTACATCTAAGTTTACTCGAGCCATGGCGACCTCGGTTGTCATGTAATTGCGAGGGTCAATCACTAGTTCCAAATGATGGGATCGTTTGGATTAGGTTTATGATTGTTCAAAATTTATACAATGGCCAAGTGGAATCACCCGCGATCCAATTGCACGACATTTGCGAATCGCTTCGTAACCATCCTTGATCGGCCTTTAATGGCCCAAAATATTTCTTCGCCAATTTTTATGGTTGAAGTGTCAATTCATGTTCAAGTTCTTAGGTCCACGTACTTGATTCCTAGCTAGCCATTCTCTAACTATTAGTCTACTCAAGAGTGATCAATTCCGTGCAAGATTTATTGAAAGCGCATTGAAGAAATATTCATTTCATAAATCCCGAAAATTGGTCGAAATTTAGAATGTCATAATTACTGACCAAAATGATTGCCATGACTTCCATTATTGATGACATCTATGATGTCTATGTTACATTGGAAGAATTAGAACTCTTCACTGAAGCTGTCAACAGGTAATCACTGAGGTCTTGCTTATCCCGAAAAAAAAGTTGAGCTCTCAATGGCATCCATACACTAATCTGGCACGTTTCATTACGATTTCAGGTGGAGCATTGATGCCATAGATGCACTGCCAAAGTACATGCAAGTATGCTATAAGGCACTTCTTGGTGTTTTTGATGATACTGAGAAAGCAATAGCCGAGAATGGAACATCATACGGGCTCTACTATGCAAAAGAAGCAGTGAGAGCTTTACATATTGCTTCCGTTCAACTAATTTTTACTCAGTCCTGCAGTAAAAGTTTAAGATTTTTATTAGTATCTCCGTTGTATGAGAATTCGATTACGTAACTGACTATCAAACTCACTCATATCACATTTTTTTCCTACTTGTTGTCCATTGAAGAGAGATGTAATTCTCGACCGAATTACCTTGTATATTAGGCTATCATATAAACTAATTACCATGTTGACTCGAGAAAAGAACCAAAAAAATAAGAAAGCGAGAAGAAATCTGTGCAAGTTGCATTTAGAGAGGTTTCCTTTTCGGCCAAGTAGTTTTGCATTGATGTGATATAAGGATGCAGAAAGGAGCGACTTAAACGTGTTGGATTCTCTCGTTCTCTCTTCCTTAGATGAAAAACCTTGTGAGGGCCTACTTTGCTGAAGCCAAATGGTTCCATCGAGATCACGTACCAACGATGCAGGAGTACATGGCCGTGGCATTAGTGACCTCTGCCTATGAAATGCTGCCCACCACTTCATTTGTGGGAATGGGAGATCTTGCAACAAAAGATGCTTTCGACTGGTTGTTCAGCGGCCCCAAGATGGTGAATGCCTCGGCAACAATTTGTCGGCTCATGGATGACATCGTCTCTCACCGGGTGTGTCACCAAGAAGAGTATATTCTCATATTGCACGTTTTTTGCCCATGCAGGCGCTTAGTCAGTTAAATGAATCTTTTTGTTTGACATCTGTCGGTCATCGTTCGAACTTACAGTTTGAGCAGAAGAGAGGACATGTGGCATTGGTGGTGGAGTGTTTCGTCGAACAATACGGCGTCCTGGAACAAGAAGCGAAGGACGAGCTCGGGAGACGAGTGGTTGATGCATGGAAGGTGTTGGAGATACAATTTGATTATGATTATGATTATTCTAATCATGGACTAATTGATCCAATCAATCCGTAAGATTAGATATTCAGACAGTAGAATAGGAAAAGTTATATTGAATATTCTTTCCATTATTCATCCATCTTGTAATATAAATAGGCATGTAATACATGTACAACAACAGAGCAATACAATACAATTTCTCAAATATTTTCAAATTCTATCATGGTATCAGAGCCTCCTTTCTTAGCCTAGCTTCCGCAAAAATCTTTTCGAAATGCCTGTGTTCTTGTTTTCTGATTTGTTGTAGCATTCCTATATTTGCAAAACAACATCAGCATTTCGGAGGAATTCTTACTTTACGATACCAAGCAGAAAAATCAAAACACAAGTTCAAGCGAAAACTCACCACGAAATCAGACTTCGGATCAAATTGATTTGACCAAAGAAGAGTCTGTTGCATCTGCTCCTGTTCCTGTTTAGGTTCCCGCCCCGGTCCAATGGCCACAGGTCCACTGGTTTCCGATTCAAGGCCAATGGGCTGCTGGGCCAAGCCAACCTTGGACCCAACATAGTCCACTCGGAGGAGAAGCAGTCTCAGGCCTCGGAACTCCCGAAACCAATCCAAACAGTGGGCCAGGTAGGACATCTTCGGAGCAAAATCCGATGGGTCTAGGGACAAATCCCTACCCGGTATCCAACTCGGCTTGGTGCCCTATGCGTTTCTAGCTGCCAGCGGCCGCCTGGAGCTCGGCAACCCACTATACTCATCACCGGGCATCGGACCTGAGCTTCAGATCATCAGCCCAGAGCTCACTAGACAACTACACAATTTGGGCTCGGGACTTCCAGTGAGCTATGGTGACAAAGGATAAAGATAGTTTTCTCGACGGAACCGTGGTGCAACGAGCTCGTGCGCACATGGATCGGAAATTGCCTAAGTCCCGAGATCGCCGCCGGACTCTCACCGACCGAAGATTTGACAGCCATGTGGGATAATATCCGAGAGATGTATGGCAAACTCAACCGCGCCAAGCTTTTCTCATTAACCCAAGCCTTGTTGGAATTGAAGCAAGGGAACCTCTCGGTTACTGCTTGCTTCAATCGACTTTTGGCCCTATGGAACGAGCTTGAGGCGGTCGAGGAATAGCTCAAAGGATCTGAGTCAACACACCGACAATATCATGCGATGAAGGACAGAGAAAAAGTCACAAGATTTCTATAGATTCTGAATGAGAGCTACTCACATTTTAGATCGCAAATTCTAGCCATGGAGTTGGTGCCGCCACTTGGATGAATATATCAGTTGGCCGTCCAAGAGGAAAGCCAGCGTTTAGCCACGATTGAGTACGTGCGGGTAGGGAACAACATCACACTTGCGGCTTCGGCGAGATAGGCGCAGCGAACTCTCGAGGACATCACACTCGCCGCTCCAACGAGGCAAGCGCAGCGAACTCTTGGGAACCATGGAGCTCCACGAGCGGCGTTTGTCTCTCACTCAGCAAAAGAAGGAAACCCTAAGCGGTTTTAGGTGGACGGCCCAGATCAGAAAGAAGGATATGACGACTAGCAATTGTCCATCCATTTGACCGAATCCAATGGCCATTATCATGCCTCGTCAACGTCGATTTTTAAACCATCGAATGGTCCACGAAGTGCCACATCATCACATAAGGGGATTGGGCAAAATTCAAAAATAAAAGGTAAATTTTGCGAATTTTGCAAACGCTCACATCATACTTGTAACGCCCCCAACTTCGGGATCATTCACGTGACGTCCCGTTCATTATTATCACAAGCGGAAGCATTTCTCGGGACAATCACAATTAATTCACACAGCGAAAATAAGACAAACAACATCATGAGCGAACCTTATGTTTGCAATGCATGCAAACATATTTTACAAGCCAACTTAGCCGACTTTAGCCATTTACACACAACGAACATTATGGCTTGGGTGTCCTAAGCCCACTACTGCTTCTCGCTCCTTGCTTTCCCCGAACTCTAACATGGCTCAAACTTCCCCTATCGCCGCCGTCCGTTCGACCATCCTATGGACCTGAGAGGGAAAAATGGGGGATGAGTCGGGGAGACTTAGCAAGTGAAAACACTAATATCAAGCGAAGATATATTGATCGCCGTTAACATAAGTCGGCCCTTACCGCACCCGCATCGATGACAGATCAATAGCAAAGTTCAACAAGAGAACATCAAGTATGGCTATAACATGTGCACCTTGCCATTCAAGTCTCGATTTTATCTCAAAATAATATCAAGCATGAAACATGATCAAATCAAGGAAATGAACCAACTACGACCAACCAAACGACCGAGAAACGGTCCAAGCAAACCACGTCACAACGCATCTCAACATCCTTTCCCGGTATTAGGGAATTCACTTACACTGAACGAAACCAGAACTAGAGAGTAGAAAAATGGACGGGAAAGATGATGGCCTCGGGATCTCGGGCAACTCGTGGTGTCGACCCCTTTCTTTTCTTTCCCTCGGCTTTCTCTCTCTTGGTTTTCTCTCTCTTGGTTTTCTCTCTCTCTTTTGCTCGGCTTTCTTTCTCTTTCTCTCTTTGGCCGGTTTTGTGTGTCAATCTCTCTTCCAATGGCCTCTATTTATAGAGAGATAAAACTTGGGGCCAAAGTTTAGGGTATGAAGTCATGGCATATGTCATGTGAAGCATGAGGTCATGGCTTAGGTCATTCAAAGCATGAGGTCATTGCTTACCTCACATGACCATTATGACCATTAAGAACATAAGCCAAAAGCCATGATGAAGGTGATAAGCTTGGACCAACTTACTTATCAAGTTTGGACTTCTAGAATCCTCCTAGTCAAAACTTGCTCCCCAAGTTTGGGCTTTCTCTAGAATCATCCAATTCTAAGCTTGCTTCTCTATTTCATTTTTCCCCTGGTCCGACCTCCAATCAAAGCCTAAAATATCTCATTTGAAAGCTCAGAATGTGTACTTTAAATCATCAGAAGACACCAAGTCAAAATTCCAACGTTCTCATATAGAAAATGCTGAATCTTTGAAATCCGACAAAACCAGACAGTTTTGCACTGTTCACGAAATCGGACTTAAAATCATAGTAAATTGACTCCAAAAATTCTCAAATTTGAATATCTCATAAACAAGACCTTAGCAAACATTTTTCGTGAAAAACACAAGTTCGGAATCTTTCTGTAAATACTAGTTTTAGTAGCTCAAAGACAGACTAAAAACAGTTCGCTGGAACATGATTCTGGTTTCTAAAATTAAACTTTGTCAAGAATCCAAATGATCTTGAAAAATTCCCAAATTTATACAAGTTATAGAAAAGGACGTTCTCAACAACTTTTGTGAAGGAAACTTTTCAAAATCGGTCCAGAAAAGCTTGTAGAAAATAAAGACGGTGTGAACATCACTGAAATATCCATTCTGGACAGTTTCACACGGTCAGAAAATTAAGCCATCATACAACTCATCTCAATTCCAAAAATTCTGAAATTAAAGTATGTAAAACTCCAAGATGTTTGGAACAACTTTCAAGAAGGAAGTGTTTGGAAATTCGGATCACAAAAGTCTCCCCAAAAATAACAAAATGAAGGAGTACAAGGGATCCGAATTGGGTTTTCCAAAACAAGAGTAAAACATTTTGTTCCGATTGGAAAACCACCAAACTTAAACCATAGCCATTTCCTAGGCACTGAAATTGAGGATGTGACAATACTATTGATACATGTTGGAAATTGCATGGAAAACCAAATGATAAAGAAAAAAAAAAGGGAAGAGAATATTCTGCTTACCAGGTTTTAGTGCAAGGGATTGAAGGGGAATCTCAGACTATTACACAAGATCAATATCAAAACATTATAAGAGCCCTCAATCAATTAAGGACTACCGATAAGACTGCAAGTTTCTCAAATACTTCTTTCTGCAAGACGAATTCAATTTCGGTTGATGCATGGATAATTGATTCAGGTGCTAATGACCACATAATATGCAATGATCAATTCCTTTGTCATGCCCACAAGGAATCTCATTCTTCCGTGTCGGTACGCCTTCCAAATGGGGATGTCACATATGTCACCGAAGTTGGCACAGTTTATCTTAGTCCAAATATCGTCCTTAAGAATGTCCTTTATATTCCAGAATTTGAGTTCAATCTTATATCTGTTTCCAAGATCTATGAGGACAATTCTTGTCGTGCTATATTCAACTCCAAAAATTGCTTCTTTCAAGACTATTCGACTGGCAAACTGATAGGTTTGGGTAGTATCAGATAGGGACTATATTTTTGGATCAATTTTCCTGATGATTTTCATCTATCTTCATTAAATAATATCATTTTCTGTAATGCTACCACAAGTGATAAAATTATTATTTCTCATCAATGATTAGGTCACAGTGCACGTGTTCCTCATCCTAAATGTCCCGTTTGTCCATTAGCTAAACCATCACGAGCATCATTCCCAACAAGTACATCTCGAGCTACCAGTGCATTCTCCTTACTTCATATGGATATTTGGGGGCCTTATCATACCCCACATCGTGATGGGTCTTGTTTCTTTCTCACTGTGGTTGATGACTATACTTGTGCCACCTGGACATTTCTTATGCAATCAAAAAGTCAAACTTTTTCATGCCTGTCAAATTTTTTCTCTCTGATTGAAAATCAATTCGGCAAATCTGTCCAAAGAATTTGTACAGATAATGGGCGAGAGTTCTTCACTACATAATGCACTTCTCTCCTATCCTCCCATGGGATACTTCATGAAAGCTCTTGCAACTATACTCCCCAACAAAATGGGATTGTAGAGCACAAACATCGACATCTCCGAGAAGTAGCCCGAGCTCTCAAATATCAAGCTTCTATACCTAAAAATTTTTGGGGTAATTGTGTAGTCACAGCAGCCTATTTAGTCAATTGCATGCCAACTCGAATTTTTGAAGGATGGACTCTGTTTGAAATGCTCTTAAGAAAGAAGTCGGAGATCAACCACTTAAGAGTTTTTGGTTACTTATGTTATGCCACAACTGTGGGCCCTCGAAATAAGATGGATCCTTGCACACTTCGATGTATTTTTATGGGATATTCTCCTTTACAGAAAGGTTACCATGTCATGGAAATATCTACGGGGCATTTCTTCATCAGCCGAGATGTCATTTTTCATGAAGATGTATTTCCATTCCAGGATATGACAACTTTGTCACAATTATGACATCAAATCACCGTCCATTCTTATCAGAAGAAGATTTATCCGTGGGATCTCAATACGACTTCATTGTAGCAGATCCTATGTTATCTACATTAGCCATTTCAAATTCTTTGAATGGGGATATTGAATCACCAATATTATCACCTAAAGAAGATCATTTGCCTGCCTTGTCAGTGACACCTACCTCATCACTAGGATCTCTAAATCCGTATGTTGATGATCTTTGCTCGATAGTTACCGAACAGATGCCTATCGATCAACCTCGACGTTCTGGACATCACATTCGTCCCCCTACATGGACAAAGGATTACATATGTCCCACCTTGGATTCTCCAGGTACACATTATCCTGTCTCCTCTTATGTTTCATTTAGTCGACTATCACTAGAATATATATGTTGTATTAGTCGCATATCTGAGGAGTAGGAAGCAGCACACGATCCGCGATGGCAACAGACCATGGAAACTGAGTTACGTGCTCTCACCGAGAATCACACTTGGGACATTGTTCCCCTACCTTCACATCGGAAACCAATTGATTGCAAATGTGTATACAAAATTAAGTACAAGGCAGATGGCTCTGTTGAATGCTACAAGGCTTGCTCGGTTGCGAAAGGATTTACTCAAAAAGAAGGTTTCGATTATCATGAGACCTTTTCTCCAGTCGCTAAGGAAGTAACTATTTGTTCTTTCTTGTCCATTGCTGCACTTCGTGATTGGAAACTACATCAAATGGACGTCCATAATGCTTTTCTCCATGAAGATCTAGATGAAGAAATATATATGGAACTTCCACAGGGCTTACGAAGACAGGGAGAGTCTCGGATGTGTTGTCTCCGTAAATCCCTATATGGGCTCAAGCAGGCATCTCGGCAATGGTACGCAAAATTTACCACTACACTTACAAATGCAAGTTTTCAATATTCCAAATATGACTATACCATATTTACTTGGACTAAAGGTACTTCATCAATTTATCTGTTGATATATGTCGATGACATACTTATTATGGGAAATGATAACTCTGCTATTGGAAAATTTAAAGAATATCTGCATTCTACTTTTCATTTCAAAGATTTGGAACCTCCCAAATATTTTCTTGGGATTGAGATAGCTCGATCCAACAGAGGAATTTGCCTCAGTCAGCAGAAGTTCATTTTAGAAATTGTTTTGGAAGCAGGACTATCAGGATGCAAACCAACTGTCATACCAATTGAGCAAAATGCTAAACTAACGACGCATGAATATGATATGAGTTTATCATCATCCGATAAGAATCCATTGCTTAAAGATCCATCAGGATATCAACGACTTGTCGGGAAGTTAATTTATCTTACCATGACCAGACCTAATATATGTTATGCAATACAAATACTCAGTCAATTCATGCATAGCCCGAAACAATCTCATATAAATGCAGCTCTGAAAGTTGTGAAGTAATTAAAAGGATGTCCAGGACTTGGCATACTTTTGTCTCGTGATTGCAACATGAAGAAGACAGCCTACTGTGATACAGATTACACCACTTGTCCTATGACCCGAAGATCCATTACTGGTTTTTGCATAAAATTGGGAAGGTCCTTGATTTCATGGAAAACAAAGAAGCAATTGACTGTCTCATTATCTTCAGCTGAATCAGAATATTGAGCTATGGCAAAAACTGTTTGCGAAATAGTATAGATACGAGGATTACTCTCTGATCTTGGAATACATGTAGATTGGCCAAGCGTATTGTTCTGTGATAATGATGCCACACTCAAACTAGCGGCAAATCCAGTATTTCATGAATGAACAAAACATATAGAGGTTGATTGTCATTTCACTTGAGACAAAATTCAAGAAGGGATAATCATAACAAAAGGAATTGGAACGGAGGAACAACCTGTGAATATTTTCACCAAGCCACCATGTCAGAAACAACACACATATCCACTGAGCAAGTTAGGCGTTTTCGACATTTATAAGTCGTTAGCTTGAGAGGGAGTGTTGGAGATACAATTTGATTATGATTCTGATTATTCTAATCATGGACTAATTGATTCAATCAATCCGTAAAATTAGATATTCAGACAGTAGAATAGGAAATGTTATATTGAATTTTCTTTCCATTATTCATCCATCTTGTAATATAAATAGGCTTGTAATACATGTACAAAAACAGAGCAATACAATAAAATTTCTCCAATATTTTCAAATTCTGTCAGAAGGACATTAATGAAGAGTGTCTTGCTCCAACTGCGATCCCATTGCAACTTCTGATGCGAATTCTCAATCTTACACGAGTTATCGATGTGTTGTGTACGGATCAAGATAACTACACCCATGCCGGGACCAAGCTAAAAAATTATGTCACTTCTCTGCTGATTTATCCCTTACGCATGTGAAATTCGAGCTTAATTAGTTTTTCTGTCTGAAGTTTCTTTCTATTATGCGAGCCGAAAGCAGCGATGGGTATCATTGAATGAATAGATAATCAATATCATCGAATGAAATTCTATTATATATCCTTATTACTTTGAGATGATTACACCGAATAGATGTCCAAGCCAAAACATGGAAAGCCTTCACAAGACATATAGACTCGAACCCTTATTTCCTTCCATTTTTCTCTTTTTCATTTTGAGGGGACACGTGCGGCAATATAGCCACATAATTTCCTTGCAGAAACATGGCAAAAGTCAAGTTTCTTTTTTTTTTTTTGGTGGAAGGCACAAGTCAAGTTAAAAAGGACTTTTTTTTTTTAAGAGAATGGGGAAATAATCACGACAAATCTATAACAAGTTTGTGGGTGAGGGGTGGTGTTTGGGGCGACCAAATGTATAATTCAATAGTAGATAATTTTTTAGGGAAAATTGTCCTAAAAGTCCTAAATCTATTGTACGGAGGCCAATTCAGTCATAAACTTTTCAATTGTGCAAATTCAATCTTAAACTTTTTGACAACTTACCAATTTAATTTTAAACCTTTTAATTGTGCTAATTTAGTTCTAAATCTTTTAACAATTTGCCAATTTAGTTCTTTCACCCA
This sequence comes from Syzygium aromaticum, assembly GCA_024500025.1. Classification (NCBI taxonomy): domain Eukaryota; kingdom Viridiplantae; phylum Streptophyta; class Magnoliopsida; order Myrtales; family Myrtaceae; genus Syzygium; species Syzygium aromaticum. The sequence continues at coordinate 32,390,099 of CM044890.1, read as the reverse complement.
ATTAGTGTCAGTTGTCTTACGGAGTACTTTTGGCACTGACTTGAACAATTTTTGCAATTTTTTTCAATTTATTTTCCTTTTTTCCCTTCGCCGGCCATCGCTAAGTCTTGTTGATGGTCGGCAGAGGTGGCCAACCTCAGGCGAAGGCCGCCCTTGTCGGCCTCGGGCAAGGGACGCCCTGGCTTGATCTAACTAGGGCGGGCCTTGCCAGCCCAAGCGTAGGTGTCCCTCGCCTAAGGACGGCAACCTCTGTTGTCTATGGACAAGGCTTGGTGGAGGGAAAAATGGAAAAAGAAAAAAAAATAAAAAGAAAATAAAATAAAAGGAAAAAAAGAAAAAAAAGAAAAAAAATTATAAAAAATTATAAAAATTATCCACGTCAACACTAGTCGTACCATGTAAGATGGTTGATGCTGACCAGATCGCTACTTCAGTGATTTCTAATCAAAATTAGCTGGAAGGACTAAATTGACAATTCGTTAAAAGATTTATGACTAAACTGGCAAATCATCAAAACTTTTAGAACTAAATTGGTACAATTGAAATATTTAGAATTAAATTGGCATAATTGAAAAGTTTAAGACTGAATTCATTGCTGTACAATAGATCTAGGATTTTTTGGACTATTTTCTCTAATTTTTTAGTGAATGCATCATGACCATGACAAATATATTTATAGAATTATCCATATGTCACTCATCCAATTATGAATATGTAAAAACCTGTTTACATTGATAATGAACGTAATAATATATTTTTTTTATAATGAAAAGCATGATCTTTGCAAGATTTAGCTTTTAAATTAGAAGGTTATTGATAAAAAGTTCCTAAAAATACTTTTTAAGACTTGGAAAATTATCGAAAAAGACTTAAACCTATTGTATACCGACCAATTCAGTTCTTAACCTTTTAGTTGTGCCAATTTAATCCCCAAACCTTTTGACTGTTTGTCAATTTAGTAACTCCGGCCAATTTAGACTGAAAATTGTCGACATAACTTGTCTAACCAAGGGAGTACTTCATTTTATGAGATGTGGATTGGCCTCTATCGAGACCTTACCTCAAAGTGCACCACCTAGGGATTTGGTTAATGGATTGTCAAGCCTAGACTTAATTCAGACTTTCCCAAGTCCATACCAATTTGCAATTTAAGGTTTAAGTTCTTAACATAAAAGATTATTTCAATTGGGAGTCGCCACTAATCTATTTTTGGTGGGTTGATTAGAAACCCAAGCAAAGTATCGGGAATTCTACTTTACTCCTATGAACAAGAGATTATGGATTTGAGGACTTGTTTATACTAAATTACTCAAATGCCCTTTCGGTGCCTTTTCTCTTTTATTTTCAAAAATATTTTGACAAACAATTTGGATTCATTTTAACTTAGCCACTAATATGTGGGTTGATCATACGGGTGTGCAATCAATAATGTCACACCCAATAATCAAAACAATAAATAAATTGCAAGATAGGGATTTATCTCAAAGCAACGAAAGCATCTACAATGTTAGCTAGAAATCACATCATCGTCCTAAATATGATTTCGAATTAACACGCAATTTCACTCAAATATTTTTTTTTTTTAGGATTTTCTCTCATTTAAATGAGAACTAACCTATATGCATTGCATGTAATGCAATTATTCTAGTGAGATGACGTACAAAGCATGTCTATTTTAACATGACACGCATCAATTAAATGACCTAACATGTAATTTCAAATGACGGGTAAAAATGATATGCAACTATTCTAGCATGACGTACAATTTCATGAACCTAACATACAGTCATTAAATGACATGCAAGCAATGACATAACAAGTTATGAATGACGTGGCAAGATGACAATGCGACATAGTATACGTGACATGTAGTAATGACATGTCAGAATTGATGCAAGCATGATGTAGTTAATCTATATGACATGCGGATGATACTTTTTTTTTTTTGTATTTTTCATTGAAATTCGAAATTATTAAATAATGAAAATTTATATCTAGTGCAATATATTATCCAATTCATTTTAGGAATTAAACTAGGCTAAATCCTAAAAGTGGACGGTTCACGTATGGAGAATTGCATTATCATTCCACCTTTAAAGAAATTTTGCCAGTCAAATATGGCATTAAGAAGTTCGAGTTTCATCTCATTAGAAATCATTTTATTGTGGAATTAAATATGTGTTCATTCTCTAAGATACTGAAATTTAAGCAGAAGCAATTTCCTCATCCCCAACTTCTCAGGTGGACATAATGGTTCTCAAAGCTCTCTTTTCAGACCAAACACATAACAGGAAAGAATAATGCGCTTGCCGATTTCCTGTAACACCCGAAAGAATTCACATTATCTATAAATATGTATGTGATGGGAGGATTCAAGCCAAAGAAAATGAAGCCTAAATGGCTCTCCTACTCATATCTACCAGAAGTACCTAGACACATCAGGTCCAACACCCTCTTTGACAATCTTCGAAATCTTATGTGGGTTTGCCATTTTAAGATTTTCACAAGATATGGACGATTGAGTCTTCGTTCAAGGGTATTGCATCTAGAATATCCATTTATTCACCCCTTGTCCTTAGCACCAGATGAAAAATTTCCAAAATAACTTAAATGGTTTTATTGGTATTTATTCAGTCTTCATGGTATAGCCATTGAGTTCTCAACAACAAAGATGCCTCTTATCATTGGCAAAATTATCCAAGGAGAAGAAAGGTACAAACATCTTAGTGAACTGCTTTATTGGCTTAAGCCATTAGAATCATGGAAATGCATTTTCAAAGAACAACTGAAAGCACGTGGAACTGATCTAGAACTTATCATCTTGTTCTATAGACCATGGATTATTTTTAAGCGTAATAGAGATATGTGCAAAACCCCAGTAGAAGTCGGAGTCAACACATGCAAGCCCCAAACAATCCCAGAAAAGATTTTGAAGACTATTCCTTGCATGATCTCAGAATATGCCGGAGAGTATCGAGAATTTTGAATAGTCCCATGGAAAGATAATCGAGTCATTCCACCAGAAATTTGGCCAATTGAAGTTGATAATGTCTCTTGGGATCATTCTTTGGATTTTAACAAGACACAACCCCTGGTCATTATTGCATTAGGAGCATATTGTGGAATTGATTTAGGAGTATACCATCAAATCCTGAATGTATTTCATCATCACAAGACCCACCTATACTCTCACAAGATCCATGGGAATGACCATTATCTCAAGATCCTTACGACCATGATGGCTTACAGCTAGCACTCAGCCTTGGTCTTAACAAGGATGCTTCATCACATCAGCTAAGCAATTGGCTCAGCCAGTCATGCCAGAAGAACGAGCCGCCAGTTCCATTGATGTTCCATCAAGTTCTCATCAGTCTCTGCCAAAAAAGCAAAAGTTGTTAGAAATTTTCCCACAGATCTGTCCTTAGTCAAACTTTAAAGATGCGATAACAGATTCGGAAGTAGAAAAACTCATCAGAGTGATTAGAAGAAAGAAAGATGACTTGGGCAACTGAGATAAAGACCTTGAATGGACTCATTGTCCTTAATGGGCAGAAGTCCCGTGTGATGTTGGCCATATGTAAAAAGATGTGAATAATTGGACCCTTTGTCTTTTGTACTATTAAGTATGATGAGTCATAGGCCATAGTCGACGGAAATTTTGTATTATTGGCTAGGTTCTCGTAACCAACAATTATTGTATCATCTGTTTTCTTTTTGACATGCATACATAAGGTAGTGCTTGTAATTAGTTTGGAGGTTCAGTAATAAAATTATCCTAAAAGTTACAAACCTATTGCACTTTGTCCAATTTAGTCCCAAAACTTTCAATTTTGTTAATGGAGTCTGAAACATTTTCACGTTTTACTAATTAAGTCCATCTGGGCAATTTTAACTGGAAATCCCTAACGTGAATGCCGGCCTTCTTACATGGCACAGCCAGCGCTCAAATGGACAATTTTAATAGTATTTTAAAATTTTTTTGAAATTTAATTTAATTTAATTTAATTTTTTTATTGCTCTTTTTTTCTCCGAAGCCCAGTAAGGGTTGTCGGCCCTAACTGTACTTGGTAGAAAAAAAGGGAAAAGAAAGAAAGAAAAAAGAAAAAGAACATTTTTTAAAATTATAAAAAATTATTTATGTCAGCGCCGGCTGTTTTACATGGCACTATTGGCGTCCATGTTAGCGATTTTCAGACAAAATTAGCCGGATGAATTCAATTTACAAAAATAAAAATTTTTAGGATTTAATTGGTAAAATTGAAAGGTTTAAGATTGAATTGATCAAAGTGCAATAAGTTCTAGACTTAATAACTACAAACTATCGATAAGGCAAACAGATCAGCAGCCTACTAGGTCAGCATCATTAAAAACGGGTCACAACCAACTCTAACAACTAACCCCTACACCCACGGGATGGCATCCACTCAGACTGACTCTCCTCATCGTCCTCGTCGAAATCCTCCTCAGCCTCGGAATCTTCCGACGACTCCGAGTCGGCTTCAATCTCAATTGGATTATCCTCGTCCTCACCCGACTCTACAGGGACCTCAATCCTCTTCTCGTCATCATGCTCTTCATCCGGCTCGTCCACAGGCTCATCCACGGGCTAATCTACTGGATCAGCCTCCTCCTCTGGTCCTTCCTCGGGTATCACACCTAAATCTAGGTCCATCGAATCATACCCGGCTTGGGATTCCTCCGGCTCAGGGTCGGGCTCCGCCATTAAAGATTCGGGCGCCGCAGGAGCATGTTGATACCCTGACTGGGCGAAGCTAGTCTTCAAACTAGTCATCTCGCCGTCTGAAGGGGGTATGGCTGAAGGGTCCCAATTATCTACTCTATCAAATGGGACATCAAAATCGCGGACGGGGCCAAACTCATTTACCCCATCCCTAAACATCCAGGCCATGTACGTATGAGCCTGTCAGAGGGATAGCCCTATATCTATCCAAACAACTGAGGTGTGCTTGACCCAAGTCATATGCTCGTCTATCGGATATTTTACGAGGTTATGATCAGTGTGCATGACTATCCCAAAATGCTCTGGTGGCGGCGGCGGTAGATTCATGGCTCCGGCGGAGGCTCTGAAATGGTTTGGTTAAAACAACAATGAGATCATATCTCAATAAGTCATAACCTAACCCCCACCTAGGCTACCACGTATTTCCAGACACATCCAGACATACCATCAAACAATTCACACAAACATCAACCAAACATTCACACTAACCTGGACTCATGGCATAAGCAGCTTGCACGTTAGTGCACAAACACAAAAAGCAATCCTCACACACATTCTTGATCATTTTCACGCTCAAACACATACCACAATCACACTATAATTCCACACTCTACAAATCCACACTCATTCACGCACCATCGCATCATTTTCATTAACTTGCCATCGTGACCCGCGTAAACACGCCTCAGGTCCGATCTCACTTTCACTTGCCACACCATACCATCTCATACTTAATCACATTCCTCAGCCCACATAAACATGCCTTAGGCTTACCGATCGCGACCTGCGTAAACACACATCAGGTTCGACCATAATACTCGACCCGCACCAAATGCGACAAGCCTACATGATCGAAACCCGAGCTTATAATGCCTTGGTCCGATCTCGGTCTCACCCTTGCTGATCATGCCTCGGACCGATCTCATTTTCACTTTCTTTCTTCAGCCCACGCCAAATGCGACAGGCCTACGTGATCGCAATCTGAGCTTATGATACTTGGCCCGATCCCACAATTGTATCACGACCCGCATAAACACGCCTCAGGGATTTTAGTAATCACACGAACATATTCACAAGCCATTCATTTTATCTGCACCCCGTGTAAACACGCCTCATGGCCTTTTAGTGATTATACATGCATCGCACGCTAAAATTCTCACACGTGCACATACTCGGGCATCAAACACGCGCACTCAGACGCGCCCAAATCAACCAATTCAATCAGTCTCATCACAAAAGTACAACCAACACGCAAATTGCCCTTTTTTACCATCAAAGCTACGATATTTCACTTCCGGCCCTTCACGACACTTTCACGAAATTACGAGCCGGTCCTAATGGTACAAACCACGCACCGAACATACCATCACAACACTCCGAACAACAAATCACAGTCATCAATTGGTCTCTAAAATTCCACTAAAACCTTCCGATTTTAATCCCAAGGCCTGTTAAACCAATCAACCATTAAATTTCACTAAATCGCGTCTAAATAGGTCCAATAATACCCGATAAATTAGGTGAGGGTTTAGATCGCGACTTACCCGACTTTAGACTAACTCGGCTAGAGTGGCAAGCGGCGACAAACCAACGGTCTCACGGCGACGACGACGATCGGCGTGGCGACGGCGACGGCGACGGCGAGTGGCTTAGGCATGGCCGTGAGAGATAGGGAGAGGGGACGGTGGCGGGACGGCGTGAGGGAGGGGACGGTGGATCGGTGGCAAGATGGCGGACGAGTGGCAGCTAGCGAGCGGCGGCGTGGGAAGGAGGAAGGGGCGGCGTTTGGCAGTGAGGGGGAGAGGAGAGAGAGTGAGCCGTGAGAGATAAGAGAGAGGAATGAGGAGAGAGGGAGAGATGGGTCTATATAAACCAATAATTTGAACCTTAATGGCAAAATGACCAATTTACCCTCCTCTCTACTTTTCAGCCGACGATCGAGATTCGATTTTATCCTAAGATCGACGGTCACGATCTAATCTTTTTCCAAAATATCCAAGGACAATTTGGGAATTTCATAAAATTCTAAGGGCAAAATTGTCCTTTCCAAAAGTTAAGGCAAAATGACTAGAATGCCCTTGCCCTTTAATATACTTAGCATTAATAAACTTCTAGGGGCAAAATAATCATTTTCCATTTTTCGCCGAATTTCAATTTTTCTGAAGGATTCGGGAAAATCCAAAACTGTACGTTCCAATAACAACGTCGTCCAAATGTCCTGTCGTGACATCCCTGATTTTCTAAGCCCAAATTGGTATCTAATTAATAATTGAATCCTATGCAACGTAACTTGTGCGTATCTTAAACTAATAAGCAGCTTTTGGGGAAATTCGTAGAATCAACCAGTGACTGACACTAAATCAAGTCATGTGCAAGTTTATTCGGATCATGACAATCTCGGTTGTCATCGAAATTGCGAGGATCAATCACTAGTTTCGATGGGCGAGATCGTTCGGTATAGGTTCTGGATTATTCGTTAATTCATTTCGTGATCAAACGGAATCACCCATGATTTACTCGTATGACAGTGACGAATCGGCTAATCACTATCCTAAGATCGGCCTACATTGGCTCAAAATGTCATCTCAATGATTCCATGGTCGAAAATCAGTTCACGATTGAATTTTCTTTAGTCGTACAAATTTAAATCCCTAATTAGCATTTTCCTAATGGTTAGTATCTCAAGAATGATCAGCTCCAGGCGAGAACTAATTACAAGTATGTTAATGAAATCTTTCATTTCATAAATCCCAATTATGCAAATTTCGGAATGTCACAGGAAGACCCTTCTCTCTCTCTCTCTCTCTCTCTCTCTCTCTCTCTCTCTCTCTCTTCAATCTGTTGTCTTTTTTTTTTACCAAGCTAACAAAAAAAACTAATTTTAATACATCATCTCTCTTATCAGTTTCATAATATAAATATCCCGTTACACCCAATAAGACTTCATCTTATCATGCATCATGCTTTGCCTAGAGAAGGTTGTTAGTTTTAATAAATAATTTCATATTTTTAATCACAAAAAGCTATATAGAAGATTAGAAATTTCTGTTTATGATGGCTTATACATTTAGTTGCCTAGTTTTTATCAAATAATTTGAGCAAAACTATGTTTCAAAGTTTAAATCTAAATTTTAATCTAATTATCTAGTCGATCTTGCTCAAAAATGGAAAAAAAAACTTATCATAATGTCCAAAAGGTTAATTTGTTAGAAGTATGATTAAACGTTAAACATATTTATATTTAGATCAAATAGAAACGAAAGATAAGCGAAAAAGGAAAATAAAGTAACTTCTTGTTGTTCTACTTCTACGATGAAGAAAATATCAATATCGATTATAAATTCAATCTCATAGCAAGTGGATCAAAATTTTCAAATATGTTTAAAAATTTTATCTAAAATAATTTGATGTATAATTAGATTTTCAACCCCATCCTGTAATTCAAATTAAAATGATAAAAGCTCAAAATAAGCACAAATAAGTCGTGTTTAACTTTAAAACCTACAATTCCTATAAAACTAAAAAACTAAAAAACCTACAAACTATTCTAGATAAACACCCACAAGGTCAAGATTGGTTAGATAATTAGATTCAAGTTCAATTCTCGACTTTGAAATATAGACTCGCTCTTATTATTTGATTTGAAAATAGGCGGTCAATTGTGTATTTATAAGCCATCATAAATAAAATTTTTAATCTTCTATACATCTTTTGTTATTAAAAATATGAGACCATCAATTAAAGGTAGCAACCTTCTATAGACAAAATGATAACATGATGCATGATAAGACGATCTCTTGTTGGATGCAATGGGGCATTTATATTAGAGTTGATACTATGAAAAACCCCAAATTAATACACATGTGACAAATTTATCCCAAACTATTGTTTTACCATAAAAAACCCCCAACTGGTACACTTGTGACAATTTTATCTGAATTAATTTTTTAACCACCAAAAACCCTAAACTGGTACATCTATGATAAATTTATCATTCATTAGTTTCCGTTAAATTTGACTGTCAAATTGCTAAATTTAATTACATGTGGTAGTTGACAAGTATACCAGTTTAGGGTTTTATTCCTTTGTTTGTCGCAAGTTTATCAATTTGTAATTTTTTGTGATATTAATCTAATTAATGAATACTAACAGAGGGTAAATTTGTCACAAATGTACAAGTTTTGGGTTTTTAGTGGTTAAAAAATTTAGCTTGGGGTAAAATTATCACAAGTGTACTAGTTTAGGATTTTTGGTGGTAAAAAAATTAGTTTAGGGTAAAATTGTCACAAGTGTACAAGTATGAGGTTTTTGGTAATCAAAAAATAGTTTAAAGTAAATTTATCATAGGTGTACTAGCTTGGAATTTTGGTGGTCAAAAAATTAGTTCGGGGTAAAATTATCATAAGTGTACCAGTTTTGGGTTTTTCGTGGCATTAACCCTTTATATTATGAAACTAATGAAAGAGATTACACATATGAAGTTAGTTTTGTTGGTTAGCCCAATAAAAAAAAAGTTTTATACGACAAAAAACCTCAAACTGTTATATATGTGACAAATTTACTCCAAACTAATTTTTTGACCACAAAAAATCCTAAACTGATACATCACTAACAAATATACCCCAAACTAGTTGTTTGTGTAACACCCCCAACCTCGGGGTCATTCACGTGACGTCCCGTTCATTATTATCACAAGTGGAAGTATTTCTCGGGACAATTACAATTAATTCACACAGCGGAAATAAGACAAATAGCATTATGAGCAAACCTTATGTGTACAAGACATGCAAACATATTTTACAAGCCAACTTAGCCGACTTTAGCCATTTACACACAACAAACATTATGACTTGGGTGTCCTAAGTCCACTACCGCTTCTCGCTTCTCGCTTTCCCCGGACTCTAACATGGCTTAAACTCCCCCTGTTGTCGCCGTCCGTTCGACCATTCTATGGACCTGAGAGGGAAAACAGGGGATGAGTCAGGGAGACTCAGCAAGTAAAAACACTAATATCAAACGAGGATATATCGGTCGCCGTTAACATAAGTCGGCCCTTACCGCACCGGCATCGATGACAGATCAATAGCAAAGTTCAATAAGAGAACATCAAGCATGGCTATAACATGTGCACCTTGCCATTCAAGTCTCGATTCTATCTCAAAACAACATCAAGCATGAAACATGATTAAACCAAGGAAATGAACCAACTACGACCAACCAAACGACCGAGAAACAGTCCACGCAAACCATGTCGTAACGCATCTCAACATCCTTTTCCGGTATTAGGGAATTCACTTACCCAACCAACCAACTCGAATTAAAAACGAGAGGCGCAAGTCTCGGTGATTCTCGGTGGTTCTTGGGCTTGAACACGAACACTCGGGCCTCTGACCCAGCTTCCTCGTCCGATCAAACCACAAGAGAGACACGGGCTAATTGATAAGCTTTCTCTCTCTCTCTCTCTCTCTCTCTCTCTCTCTCTCTTCCTCTCGGCTTCTCTCTCTCTCTTTCTCTTGGCCGAATGGCCTTCCTCTATTTATAGAGGAGTAAGGCTAGGGTTTGGATGAGGTAAGCGCACATGTCACTTGGGTGCGAGAGGTAAGCGCGCATGTCATCCAACCATTAATAGCCTAAGTCAAAAATCATGATGGCCCATTAATCTCTCTCTCTCTCTCTCTCTCTCTCTCTCTCTCTCCTCAAGCTTGGCCGTGGCTTCCTCTCCCTTTCTTGGTCAAAACTTGATGGCCAAGACTTCATAATGGCTTCATAATGGCTTGTGGAAAAAGAAGGCCAAGCAATCAATACAAGCCATTAATTAGGCTTCTTGAGCAAGCTTCATTCTTGGCCATTCAATTTCAAGCTTACTTCTCTATTTCGTTTTCCCCTGGTCCGACCTCCGATCAAAGCATAATTTATCTCATTTGAAAGCTCAGAATGCGTACTTTAAATCATCAGAAGACACCAAGTCGAAATTCCAACGTTCTCGTATAGAAAATGCTGAATCTTTGAAATCCGACAAAACCGGAAAGTTTTGTACTGTTCCCGAAATCGGACTTAAAATCATAGTAAATGAACTCGGAAAATTCTCAAATTTGAATATCTCATAAAAAAGACCTTAGTAAACATTTCTCGTGAAGAACAAAAATTCGGAATCTTTCTGTAAACACCATTTTTAGTAGCTCAAAGACAGACTAAAAACAGTTCGCTGGAACAAGATTCTGGTTTCTAAAATTAAGCTCTGTCCAGAATCCAAATGATCTTGAAAAATTCCCAAATTTATACACGTTATAGAAAAGGATGTTCTCAACAACTTTTCTGAAGGAAACTTTTCCAAAATCGGCCCAGGAAAGCTTGTAGAAAATAAAGACGGTGTGAACATCACCGAAATATCCATTCTGGACAGTTTCACACGGTCCGAAAATCAGGCCATCGTACCACTCATCTCAACTCCAAAAATTCTGAAATTAAAGTATGTAAAACTTCAAGATATTTGGAGAAACTTCCAAGAAGAAAGCGTTTGGAAATTCGGATCACAAAAGTCTCCCAAAAATAACAAAATGAAGGGGTACAAGGGATCCGAACTGGGTTTTCCAAAACAAGAGTAAAACTTTAGTTCCGATTGGAAAACCACCAAACTTAAACCATAACCATTTCCCAGGGACTGAAATTGAGGATGTGACAGTTTGACCACCAAAAACCTCAACTGATAGATTTGTGATAAATTTACCCTCCGTTAATTTCAGTCAAACTGGATTAATATAACAAAAAATCACAAATCGGTTTACCCCGTAGCAAATGGAGCGTAAAACCCAAAACTGATATATTTATTAATTGCTATGTGTCATTTAATACTAAAAATTTAACAGAAACTAACGAATGGTAAATTTGTCATAGGCGTACTAGTTTGGAGTTTTTTATGGTAAAAAAATTAGTTTATGATAAATTTGTCACAGATGTACAAGTTTGAGATTTTTCCGGGTATTAATCCTTAAAAAAACAATACATTGAAGAATGAGAATAAGGGTATATGTCGGTTAATTAAGCAATGTGTGTTTTCATCAAAATGGGGTGAAAAAGCCGCCGGCCTAAGAGTACATATCTGTCGCCCGTCACTACCCAAACCAGCCATTCAACCCCCTTTTTTTTTTGTATCACAAGTCAACTTCCTCTCCAAAGTTAATATTTTTGATATGTTCATGTGACAAGTAGACGTGGATTGGGCGTGGTTTTTTCCTTTAATTTTTGTTCTTCGGATTTGAAATTCGAATTGCATTAATTAAAGCAAGAAACCACTATAATAGTACGAAATTAAATCACATATCACGTAAACAGTTAATACAAATACTAGGCCTAACCAAAAAAAGAAGTTAATGGAAAAAATTATCCCAACAACAATGGTTGGGTTGAGCATGTCGAACCAACTAGTAACTAGAGCCAAGTCAAATTCTGCGTTAAGTATGATTTACTACACAAAAATGACCCAATGAGAACAAGAAACATAATTCAATTTTTGGAAAGGTTTCATAAATATTGAGCTAATTTAGGAGGCCTCTAGTATTGCTGAGTTTTGTCTTTTCTAAAAAAAAGATATGGCTGCGCCATTGTCCTTCTTAATGCGAAATGATCCTGCACTAAAAATTATTTCAAGGTACTTCCCAGACAAGCGATGGCCTCATTCATTAGTTCATACGAATAAACTATAGATCTCTCTGAACTTCTCTGTTTTCCCCCTCAAAAAGTGTAAAACATATCACTCGTGCAAGTTTTGAATTAATTCCAAACGCACCATCATCGTCTACGTCTTATTCCAATTCAAGACACAGCGCGAGCCGATCATGAGCTTTTTTTCTTTTGTGCACTACACGTTAATGACATGATATATCAATCAGATGTCGACATCAAATGATATTGTCTAGATTCACTTTATCGTATATATAAAGAGTCGTTGAATAAAATGCAAGAGACGAGCTTATAAATCGGACATTAAATTTATATGATTGAATTATCACAGAGTAAATTGGCTAAACCACTCGGGTTTAATTGCAGCCAACAAAATGAACTCACGGAGTGCACCAAGACACCCTTCAACTACGATCCGAAGCTCTCCCTTTTAGTCAGGACCATCACGGTCTCTTCTTTCTTTCCATACTCAAGCTACACATGTTGGAGTAGCGTCATGGCCATTGACAGGCCATCATTGCATTTCCACATAACAATCTTGAACGGTGGTTGATACATAATTCCAGTCGAGTCGGGTTTCATGACAAATATAAAATACATGGGAAGAAGATGCTTTGATAAATTAAGGAATAAATCTATGAGAAGTTTTAGAACTTGTCACGAAAGTGTAATTTAGTCCTATAATTTTCAAAAAATATAATTAAGTCCTAAAACTTGTTATAAAAGCTGTGCAAATGAGTCTTAAAACTTTTAAAAAGAGCAATCAAGTCCTAAAACTTGTTAAGTTGATCCAATCAATTATTTTCGTTGATTGCCATTTTTGGATATTTTAGAACTCGATTGCATTTTCGTGACAAGTTTTAAGATTTTATTATACTGTTTGAAAGTTTTAGGATTCGATTGCGTCTTCGTGGCAAATTTTAGAACTTTATTGTACTATTTGAAGTTTTATGACTAAATTACATTTTCGTGATAACTTTTAGAACTTCCAGTATACTTATCCCATAAATTAACTATTGCCTTTTCTGTTCCTTAGACAAGGTGAAACCAATAAGGAGTTATCGATAAAAGTGAATGCGCCTCTTTGTCTCCTTCTCCCTGAGATTGTGTGAGCTGTGAGTGTCTCACCTTCAAATTTATTCCAACAAATTGACTGCCAAAAAGAAATACACGGGGAAGAACGTGCATAGCTAAATAAACGTGTTTGCCTTTGCAGTTCCTCAACCTTTCTGACTCCATCCATAAGGTTTGGACACTCCCAGAAAAGCCTCTACCCTCCCATCTTCGGTCGAACACCTGAATCTAGGAAATAGCAATAAAAAAATGTCTCTTCAGATTTCAGCGATCCCATTTTCTCCTCCCGCTAAAGAAAGAAGCCCGGTCGCTGAACGCCGGTCGGCAAATTTTCATTCAAGCATATGGAAAGATTACTTTCTACAATATGCTTCTGACTCCAACTTGACGGTAGCATTTACGTTACTCTTTTTCTTAGATTACTTTCTGATAACTTTTCAGTTGTTATGTTGTTTGAAAACTGAGAGCATAAAGAATATCTTGGAACACTGAGGATCGTCCCACAGCATTTTATAAGAAAAAACAAAAGAAGTTCTATGCATGTGTTGGTCCTCACCCGATTCAAAATTTCTGTGCGAACCTTGTGGAATGCACATATGACTTAACGAATGGAGAAAGAACTTCTCTACCATTGTTGACACCTAAATTTTAGCACATCATTTAGTGTTTAATTGCATAGAAAATTAGGGATTAAATTTTAACCCCTGAACAAAAATATTAAAATTGCATAACATATAGTTTAAGTTCATTTAGATTAATTGCATCCCGCATCGGATTGGCGGTGACAAGCGAGCTTAAAATTCATCACGTGAATCGAGCTCGGGCATCGAACGAGACTCGGTTCACTCGAAAAGCATGGGCCGAAAATCACACGCAAAAGGGCTTGGTTGTTTTAATTTGAGCTTAAATTAGCCCATTATGCTTAATTAAAGAAAAACCCAAATTAATTCAGCCCACTTAGAAGCCTAAACCTAAGCCTGTTAGCACTAAAAGCCTGGCTAATTGACCTAGGTTTTCATTATAAATACATGCTTATGGGGAGCTTTTAGATTGTCAGAACATCAGAATTTTTAGAGAACACAAGCGTGAGCAAGAGAAAAGGTGAGATCGGTGAGTGAAAAGAGCGAGACATCCCCGCTACAATCACCAGCGTCCTCCACTGCTCAAGCCCGGGAAGCCTCCTCTTGCCATTTTCCTTTGTCGGAGCTGCACCTTATATCCAGTCGTTGCACAACCTGTGGCCGTACTTCCAGCCACAGTGTATAGCCCAAAGCTTCCTTGGCTAATCCTTTGCATGGCAAAATAGCCACGTGGTGCTCTTAACTGGTTCTTTGCAAGTTTTCGCTGGAGTTCCAAGTTGTCCAGAACAAACCAACGCTCTTGCATCAATTCAAGCGCGCCTTTGGTGACATTAGCTCAGCAATCTCAGAGAAGCTTTGCAGATCCTCAGCCGTGTTCGGTCAAGCCCAACCGTGAGTCAATCGCTACAGTGCATCGTCGAGCACACCGTAAGGAGCCCCTCCTTGGCCGAGCACCACTTCACCGGCCACACGAGCCGTCCGTTGCGAGTTCGAACTTGGAAAGTCGATATCCGAATTAGATATTGCTGCACTAACATCATCAAGCCGCACTCCTCAACTACTGTGAGCAATCGCAAGGTCAGTTCTTGCTGCGCCAACCGTTGAGCGACCATACCACCGCAACCGTCGTTGAACGAAGCATCTCTATAAGTGCCGAACACCACCGCTGTTGCTCTTGACGTCGCGCCATCGCTTGCGACACATCGCCGGTCACCATCCCGACGCACCAACGCACCGTCGATTCGCAATCCCAATTCGCTGCAAATTCAAATTTGGAAAGAAATCTGCAAATCAGGTAATTATCCTATTCCAATTTGATTTGAATATTTGGTTGCCTATTTTGTGCTTATTGATATCTAATTTTGCATATTTGAATAATAGGCATTATTCCAATTAAGATTTTATTTTATTTTATTTTATTTTTTGAAATCTCGGATATCTATTACTTTTCAAACTTGGATAAAATTTAGAATTTTTGAAATCTTTTGAATATATCCAAGATATTTAAAATATCGAGAATTTTTCAAGATGTGATTGATTAGGAAAATTTCCTAATCCGCAACCGCACACGTGGAAATAAATCTATCTATCAGGCTTTAGATAGAATTATTTCCATAGCGGGTATTTTGAATTTTAGGATCGATCTGTCAGGCTTCAGATCGAAACTTAATTCAAAAGATTTAGCGGTTATTTTTTTACTTGATTTTAATTTCGAATTTTGATTTAAAAAAAAAACCAAAAGATTACTCTAGAATAGGTTAATTTCTTTAGTTTAAAATTGCATGTTTAGATAATTGGCATTTTTAATTTCGAATTTCATTAAAAAAATACCAAAAAAAAAATAATAATATGCACGTCATTAGAAATAGGTCACGTCGTCGCATGACATATAATTTGCATGTTAGATTGCATTAATCGCATGTCAATTTTTGCACGTCATTACATATAGGTTAGCTTTCATTTAAATAAGTGAAAATAAAAAATTCTGCACCTTTAAACTCTAAGTCGGGATTTATCAAAATTGCCAAATTGGGTATTTTTCTTGAAATTGGTACCGAAAGGGCGTTAGGGAATCTAGCGTAACCAAGTCCCCGAATTCATAATTTCTGGTTCGTAGAAATAAAATAGTACTCCCGCTATTTTATTTAGGTTTCTAATCAACCTACCTTAAATGATTAGTGGCGACTCCCATTGAAAATATTTGCATGCTTACAATTGGACTTAAGTTGCGAATTGGTAGAGTTTGGGAGAACTCGAGCTAGGTTAGTTAATTTAATTGATCTAGTAATCCATTAGCCTAAGATCGAAAACACGATTTTTTTTAGGTCGCGACAGCTTGGCGACTCCGCTAGGGACAAACTTGAATTTTTTTGAAAATTTATGGAGGACTTAGGCCAAAAAAGAATTTTCAAACAAAAATCACTCGATTTGGCAAAATTTAATTGAATTCTCATTTTTAAGTGTTAAATGTTTTTGCAGGATGGGAGTTATAAGGGGAGTAGTGATTGGCTAACCCTTTGTTTTGCAGGTTTGGTGAAGTGAAATTTAATTTAATTTTCGTACTATTGAAGTGTTGGTTGCATATAATTGTTGTGCATGATTTACAGTATTTGCACTACATCACACACAACCTGTGACCGGACCTGGGTCACACCCATAGTTTTAAGATGGTATTTAGGTGGTTCTTTAACCTTGGCGGTAAGGCTTCGCTAAAGGTTATCCCATTTGAATCCCGAAAATTTTTCAAAAAAAATGGCTCAAGGGTCGTCCTCATGCACGTGAGGCTACAATGCATGGGGTTGCCCTTGTCGACCGAACCAAGCCGAAGTGATTGGACTCGACTAGTCATGACTATTGTATGCGAGGCTGCGACTAGTCATGACGATTGTACGCGAGGCTGCGACGCGTCGTTTCGTTCATCATTTCACTTTGCAAAAGCCATTAGGATAGATAAATTAAGATTTAAACTCACGATTCATGTGCATGTCTATGTTATTGACATTTTCTCCCCAAAGACGGTAATTTCTCAAGCTTTATCTTTGGTTTTCTTCATCTTATTTTGAGTCGGTCCATGATTTAGGTTGAGTCATTTGGCACGTGATCTATATAAGAATGGGTCGCCTTGATATCCGTTTCGTGCCTACTCCGAAGCTGGAGCTCAAGAAGCTATGGAGCCAGTTGAAGCCAGATGGTCAGCAGTACGTTCTCAAACGCATTGGATTCATGCTGCCAATCCTAGACATAGATGTTCAGAGCGGGATCATGCAGGCATTCGCTCATTTTTGGTGCCCCGAGACAACCACATTTGTGTTGGGAGGTAAGTTTGAGCTCACACCGACTCTGGAAGAATACAGTATTGCCATTGGAAAAACGATTGAGTTGGATATAGTCGAACCACCCATTAAGGTAGATCCTGTGGTAGTGCTTGCTGAATTTTTGAATTTGACTAAAAAGGAAATTGAAAAAGTGCTAAGGGGTAATTGTCAAGCATGCCCATTATCTTTTCTTATCGAATGTTTTGAAAATAACTCTGTCCTCATGAGATCTAAAATTTTTATCTTAGCTTTTTTTGGACTCATCATTTTTCCATTCCGTCAAAATGCTATTGATCCTGTCATAGCTTGGACGGTAAAACTAATATGTGGTGGAGTTAGTTTTATAAACACAATTCTAGCAGAGACTTTCATATCTCTGACACGATTCAAGAAAGGAAAAGATAGAACTTTTCGAGCCCCGATTGAGCTTTTACAAATCTGGCTTTTCTCACACCTTTCTCAATTTGGGGAAGATATGACTGTATTTGAAATGGGCATGACCGATAACCCTATTTTAAGGTTCAAACAAATACAAGATCAAACTAAGAGTTTGCACTATACGCAATGGGTCCATCTGTTCAAAGATCCAAACTCTAAGATTTTCCTTTGGCAAGCTGTGTGGTTTCGGGAGGTCGAGGCTCGACTATACCATGGCGATCAGAAGCCCATACCTTTGATGGGCATTTATGGGGCAACCTGCTATCAGCCCCTTCGGGTTACACGTCAATTTCGAGTTCTACAGGATGTCCCACCTCCACTCAGGCCCAATGAATTTCAAGTCCAGTTCGAGAAAGGCGAGTCCTACAGAGTCGAGCTTAGGCGTCATTCTGAGGCTTGGTAGAATTGTTCCACTCAGAAGCTGATTTGGCCCGCAGATGAGCCCACTGGAAGAATGAAGCGTCATTTTGCCACGGACCAGTATGTTCAGTACCATACCATCCCTGCTGAGATACTCCCGAAGATCCCGGTCGTGACAGTACGGCATACCCTTCAGACTCAAATCAAAATCAGCGAAGAAAAGGCGATGAAGGCCCAGGATAAGGCAGATGCTCTGGCTGAAGAGAATGCACGATTACGGCGTGCTTTGAAGGCCCATTCGTCTATAGATCATGTAGCCTCTAAAAAGAGGAAGACCATCTGATTTCTTGTTTGGTTTAGGGAGTTTTTCTTTTTTTTAGGAGGAAATGTTAGCTTGCTATTAACGTTTTCTGGTAATAGATGTCTAGACATTTTCCATTCTGAGCAATTCAATGAAAAACATTAAGTTATAATTTGTAAATTTTGGAATTAGTCCAAGTTTTTATTGAATGAAGCAATTTGGAATTTCAGGATTTACTGGACGAATTGGTCTTTTGAAAGAAATTTCATCTTGAGGATCTAAGGGATGTCATGGACCGACTCGTTATTCTTACTTGTTGTATTCATTCAATCGTTACTTTTGCAGGTAATTTGCCACGGATCCCCCTCATCCTCATAATACTCGATCGGTGACCAAAAGAAGGATGGCCAATCAAGCCGAGATTGCAGCCATGATTGACGAAAAGCTGAAAGAACACATGAATACAATCAATGAGCAGATCACGGCTGCTATGTCCAAAATGATGAGTGATCTCATGGCCAAGCAACAACAGATCAATGCTATCTCTCAATCGGAGATTCCGCCTCCAACTCGTCAAGGTCTCCGTCTCGACAAAGCTCCTGCAGTGAATACTAATCCAACCTTTCAACTGGATGATGTCATTTTGACTGACACTAGTGCGTCTCCGGCGGCCGATGTTCTTCATCCACCCCCCAATGATGAAAATGCTAAATTGCTGGCTAAGCTCGACCAGAGATTACGTGAAGTAGAGGGAACTCAAAGTTTTCCGCCTGTTGATTTGTCTGTTTTTACTCGGGTCCAAGTGCCCGATAAATTCAAAATGCCATCCTTCGAGAAGTATGATGGCACCTCGAACCCAATTCAGCACATCGAGATGTACCAGGGGCTCATGAACAGATATGTTTCTAATGGACCTTTAATGATTCAAACCTTTCAAGCAAGCTTGAAGGATGCTGCAATGAGGTGGTATACCAACCACCAGATCAACCGGAAAGACTCGTGGGAAGAAGTGGCAAATCTTTTCGTCAAACACTTCAAGTTCAATCTCGATGTCACCATTACAAGGGAAGACCTGGAGAGAGCTGAGCAGAAAAAAGGCGAGACTCTAAAGGAGTATGCCACTCGTTGGAGGAACATGGCGGGACAGATTATGCCCGAACCCTCAGAACGTGACTTAATGAAGTTGTTTGTGTCCACTCTACCGCAGCCGGTTCGTTCACGAATGTTAGTGACGGCCGTCCAATCTTTTAGCCAGCTGATAGCCATGGGTGAGGAGATTGAGTCTGGGCTCAAGAAAGGATGGTACAGTGAGTCGGGTTCATCAGGCAAGAGATTTGCTAGTAAGAAAGACAAAGAGCATGCCCCTGAAGTCAACATGACTTATGTACAGAAGATGCCAGCGCAGGCCCCGAAACTACAATTTACCACCAAGCAGCCGACCTCTTATGTGCAGCAAGGCCGGCAGGACCCACGCCCGCAGCGCAAAACTCGCCAATTTACTCCACTTCCTGGAACGTTATCTCAGGTACTAGCAGTGCTAAGGAAGAAGAATTTGCTGAGTTCGGAGCCACAAAGATCTAACGCTGCCGGCTTTGCACGATACGATCCGTCAAAGAAATGCGATTACCATAGAGGTGAGGTGGGACATTCGACAGACGACTGCCAAGTACTCAAACATCGAGTACAGGATCTACTCGAGACTGGAGCGTTTACACTACAGCCAGCCGGTAAGCCCAATGTGCAGAACAATCCACTTCCTGATCATTCGAGCAGTGCAAATGTTGTCCTTGGCCCGGCGGTCGAGCGAGTTCAAGACTTCATAGTCCCTTTCGAAGATATGTTCGACGCTTTAGTCCGAGCTGGTTATGTTTCAACCGGTAAGGTGGTGTCATTCGGTGAAATAGAAAAGAAGGTAGATGAGTTGTTAAGAGAGGGAATGATTGGGATGGTTGATGAATTCGGGGTAGTGGCCACTACATCTCAGGTCATCATTGACTGGAATAAAGAACTCGCAATGCTAACCGATGAACAAGTTAAGTTGGATCCTGAGCTAATTGACATGCCCCCTCTTGAAGATGCCTCTGATGATGACCTTGGGATTGTTATACCCGATGCTTCTGAAGCATTGGTGATGGCATCACCTCAGCCCTACGCTTATGAAAGTGACAAGATGGTTCCATGGTCATACAATGTTGATCTGATAACAAGATCGGGGCGAACTTATGCTGATAATCCACCTGTCAAGCCAGTAGTTGAGAAAGAAGCGAAAGAATTCCTAGCTGTGATTAAGGCTAGTGAATATAGTGTGGTTGATCAGTTGAGAAAGTTGCCTGCACAAGTCTCGTTGTTGGAACTTCTTCAGACATCAGAGAAGCATCGGGGTGCTCTTATGAAAGTTTTGAGTGAGGTTCATGTGCCCGAAAATATTGAAGAAGATAAGTTAGAGGGGTTTGTCGGGACGATCCTCCTCAAGGATCAAGTAGTATTTTCTGATGAGGAAATTCCAGTTGAAGGACGTGGTTATAATAAAGCGCTTCATATATCAGTGAAGTACAAGGAGACTCACATGGCTAGAGTGCTTGTTGATAACGGGTCAGCTTTGAATTTATGCCCGTTGGCTACTTTGAAAAGGCTAGGCATTAAACCATCTACCATGCAAGCAGCCAAGACTTCTGTTCGAGCCTTTGATGGAGCAAAGAAGGATGTGATAGGCCAGATTAACTTAGAGCTGCAAATCGGACCTTCGGTGTTCGATATTCTTTTTCAAGTGCTGGATATCCCTTCTGCTTTCAATTTTTTGTTAGGGCGGCCATGGATCCACAATGCAGGTGCAGTGCCCTCCAGTTTGCATCAGAAGATCAAGTTTGTCGCTGAGGCAAAGTTGGTTACAATTTATGGAGAAGAAGATCACCGAATCTTCAACGCGACATCGGTCCCATACATGGAGCCCGATCATGTTGAGGAGGATAGCTATCATTCATTTGAGATAGTTCAAGTTGTTCAAGCTTCCTCTGACATGCCGTTGCCGGCTCCAGAAGTTTCTAATGCAGCTATCATGGTGGCCAAGGTCATGGTCGGTAATGGTTTTAAGCCAGGTCAGGGTCTTGGGAAGGAAGGTCAAGGCATTCGTGCCCCGATTGAGACAAATGGACAATCTCACAAAGCTGGTTTGGGATATCATGGGTCGGGAAGCCGCGAACAAGACCTCGGTTGTTGCAGAGGCCAAAGAGGAGTAGGTCAAAGTCCCTTACCACCTCCTATTGACCACATCTTTCGCTCAACTGGAGTAGTCGAGGGATATGAGCATTTAAAATCGAGCCCTACTGAGGATGATCTCGGGCTTATCTTTCCTAAGTCGCCACCAGCCCTAACTGACTCGCCCAGGAAACATGGTAAAGCGATTTTGGTCAGTTTGTCTGATGATTCTGAGGATGACCAGCCACCCTGTATTTTCAAGAAGCCGGAGTCGAGGGTAGTGGACTTTGACTTTAATGACGATATACCCTACCTCACTGGTTGGTTTGCTGAGACCTCCATTGGTGCAATCACTGAAGGACCACTTGAAGGGATGGGCGCTGGCCCTCAAGAGTAATTATTTCTAGTTTTCGTATCTCCCCTGCGTGGGAATCTTTATTATTTTCGATTTTCATTAATGTTACACTTAGGTTTTTCAATTCAATAAGATGTAATTCATTGATTCAATATCAATAAAATTACAGAAGTTTTTATTATTTTGAATCTTGTTGAAATACCTTAAACCAACCCGATGACGATAACCAACGATTGGAAAAATTTGTCATCTACGGTAAGAACTGAGGGTTGGGCTTCTCAAGAATTCTTGTCTCGAGGTCTTCGAAAGCAAAATGAATTTCAAAAAAAGCAATGATCAATTTTCGAAAATTGCATGTGGTTAAGCCCTGTCTTGTCTTTTTGATCCATTTCCTTTATGTTTCAGGACTAATCTCGAGGCATGCGAAGGGACGGGAATCATGGATCCTCATATATGTGATGCAAATCAATCCGATGACTTAGACGATTCTGATCCGAATGATGAAGAAATACAACGGAACTTAGAAATCCATGAGAAATCCAAGCCTCTAACTGTTGAAGAAACCGTGGTGATCAATCTTGGCGACACGGAGAATCCAAGAGAAGTGAAGATTGGGGCATGTCTCCCTAAAGATGTGGCCAAACGCTTGACCCAATTGTTGAAGGATTATCAAGACATCTTCGCTTGGTCTTATACTGACATGCCGGGCCTCGATCGATCGATCGTAGAACATTGTCTACCGACTGATCCTTCGATTGAGCCCGTGAAGCAAAGGCCGCGAAGAGCTAAGCCAGAACTGGCAAAGAAGATCAAGGAAGAGGTCATGAAGCTTCTTGACGTAGGGTTTATTGAGACTACCCAATATTCAGAATGGGTCGCTAATATAGTCCCAGTATTGAAGAAAGATGGTCGGGTTCGAGTGTGCATTGACTACCGAGATCTGAACAAAGCTAGTCCTAAAGATGATTTTCCACTCCCACACATTGATGTGCTTGTGGACAGTACAGCCGGGTTCGAACTATTTTCCTTCATGGATGGCTTCTCAGGTTATAATCAGATCTTGATGAACGAGGATGATAAGTTGAAGACAGCATTTACCACTCCATGGGGGACATTTCACTACAAGGTGATGCCCTTTGGTCTCAAAAATGCTGGAGCAACTTACCAACGGGCAATGGTCACATTATTCCATGACATGATGCATAATGAGATTGAGATCTACGTTGATGACATGATTGCAAAAACTCGGCGTGGAGAAGATCACATAGAAACCTTAATGAAATTATTCAACAGGCTTCGCAAGTTCAAATTGCGCCTCAATCCAGCAAAATACGTGTTCGGGGCAGCCTCTGGCAAACTACTCGGCTTCATTGTCAGTAACAAAGGAATTGAGATCGACCCGTCAAAAGTGAAGGCCATTTGTGAAATAAAATCTCCCTCTTCGGTGAAGGAAGTTCGTAGCTTGATGGGTAGACTAAATTATATAGCCAGATTTATTTCTCAGCTATCTGAGACAGCAAAACCTTTCTTTAAACTTCTCAAGAAGAATGCGCTGGTTAGATGGGATGAAGAATGTGAACAGGCATTCGACAAGCTTAAGCACTACTTGATGAATTCGCCGGTGCTTGTTCCGCCGACACCAGGGCAACCTCTGATACTGTACCTTACAATCCACAGTGAATCCTTAGGCGCCATGCTTGCTCAACGAAGTGAAGAGGATGGAAAAGAGCGTGCGATTTATTATTTGAGTAAGAAGTTCACCGCCTCTGAGATGAACTATTCTGAAATAGAAAGGACGTGCGCAGCACTGGTTTGGGTGCTACACAGATTGAGGCAATACACTTTGCATTATCAGATATTGCTTGTAACAGAGTGTGATCCCATCAAATACTTGCTCAATCAACCCGCTTTGATTGGAAAACTGGCAAAATGGCAGATTCTCATCTCAGAATTCAATGTTCAATTCTTGTCTCAAAAATCAGTCAAAGGACGAGTAATTGCTGATATCCTGGCCGAAAATCCTGGGAAAAATGAGGATCTAGG
Organism: Syzygium aromaticum; assembly: GCA_024500025.1. Lineage (NCBI taxonomy): Eukaryota > Viridiplantae > Streptophyta > Magnoliopsida > Myrtales > Myrtaceae > Syzygium > Syzygium aromaticum. The sequence goes on along the minus strand of CM044890.1, from coordinate 32,366,017 downwards.
TCCGTTAGAGGATATAGTCATGCCAATTGATGAGTATGTATGGACCATGTATTTTGATGGGGCCGTAAACTTATCAGGATCAGGTATCGGGGCCGTTTTAATATCCCCAGGCGGTCAACATTATCCAGTGGCTGCAAAATTGATATTTCCTTGCACGAACAATATCGCTGAATATGAAGCATGCATCATCGGGTTACAAGCCGCTATCGAAATGGGAGTAGCTCGACTTAAGGTGTTCGGGGATTCAACCCTCATTATTCTTCAGACCGTTGGTAAGTGGCAAACTAGGAATGCTAAGTTGCAGCCCTATCACGCCTATTTAGAGGAGTTAGTGGAAGAGTTTGAAGACATTTCGTTCGAATACTTGTCGAGGACTCAAAACCATTTTGCCGATGCTTTGGCTACTTTATCGGCAATGCTACGAGTGACAAGTGGGTTAGAAGTTGAACCTTTAAAGATAGAGGTTTTATAGAAACCAGCTTATTGCATGGCCACAACAGAAGAGCCTGACGGCAAGCCGTGGTATCATGATATCAAGGCATATCTTCAAACACAGGAATTTCCTGACAAAAGTACCACATCTGACCAGAAGTATATCAAGAAAATGGCGTCGAAGTTCTTCTTGAGCGGAGAATGTCTATACAAGCGGTCCTATGATTCGGTCTTATTAAGGTGTGTTGATTCAACTGAGGCTGTTCATTTGATGCTAGAAGTACATGAGGGAGTATGCGGTCCGCACATGAATGGTCATATGCTAGCAAGGAAGATAATGAGGATGGGTTATTACCGGCTCACTTTAGAGAGTGATTGCATTCAACATGTCCGAAGTTGTCACAAATGCCAGATCCATGGTGACAAGATTAATACTCCCCCGAATGAATTGCATCAGATGTCTGAACCATGGCCATTCTCTATGTGGGGCATTGATGTGATTGGCCCAATCAATCCTAAAGCGTCAAACGGACATCGGTTTATCCTGGTCGCTATCGATTATTTTTCGAAGTGGATTGAAGCTATGTCCTATACGTCAGTGACGGCACGGAATGTGGTGAAGTTCATTCGTCGAGACATCATTGCTCGATATGGTGCACCTGAGACCATAATTACTGACAATGGGTCGAATCTGAATAATAAATTGGTGGATGATCTGTTCAAGGAGTTCAAGATCAAGCATCTGAATTCCTCTCCATATCGTCCGCAGATGAACGGAGCAGTCGAAGCAGCCAACAATAATATCAAGAAAATTTTGGCTAAAACAGCTGAGAACTATCGTGATTGGCATGAGAGATTACCATTTGCACTTATGGCATATCGGACTTCTATCCGGACATCTACAGGGGCAACTCCATATTCTCTTGTGTACGGTATGGAAGCAGTCTTACCTGTTGAGGTTGAAATTCCTTCGTTACGTATTCTTTCACAGGAACAATTGTCAGAAGCAGATTGGATCCAGCAGAGATTAGACCAGTTGAACCTGATTGATGAGACAAGGCTTAGAGCTATATGTCATGGCCAGTGCTACCAACAACGAGTTGCTAAATCTTTCAACAAGAAAGTCAAGCCTCGACATTTTCAGGTAGGCGACCTTGTCCTGCGGAAATTATTGCCGATAGTTCCTCTTGCAGAAGGAAAATTTGCTCCAAATTATGGCGGCCCGTACATTGTGAAGAAAGTCCTTCCAGGAGGTGCTTTGATTTTGGCCGAGATGGATGGTCGTGTTTTTTCCAGTCCAGTTAATTCTGATTCTGTGAAGAAGTATTACACTTGATTTGTACTCATTCTGACTTTGTCTCAGATCGAATTTCGTGAATCAATTGATTTTCTTGTTATGTTACTAAGCTTCGTTTGAGGAAGGCTTTCGATTTGGCAATCTATTTCTGTCCTAATGAGGCGATCATATTGTATGAGAGACTTCAAGATGATGAAAGGCAAGCCATTTCCATACATGTCCTGAATAATAATCCCCAATGCGAGTTGAGTGAAAATTCCGTGCTGACAAGGTAAAGGATTATCTCACGAAAAGTATGACGACCAAAATGATAAGAGGCATTCATTTCCTCTATCTAAACACTACAGGTTATCACTTGCTTAACCCTTTGAACGGAGTTTCATTTGTTACCCCTGTCAGGAACAACCCCCATACTGGGGCAATTTCTTAAAAAGTTCAAAATGGTTAGAATTTTCTTGCTTTCACTTGCATCAATCTTCAAGTATATTTATTGCATGCAAATTCTGTGTTAGCTTGAGTGCCTTAGATATGACGAAGAGCATTTCTTTCGCTATCCTACACACTTTATCCGTTGCTTGGCCCATTTGAGCCTACAATTTCATTTCATAAGAACCCAATTGGTGATCATCCCTCACACTGGGGCAAGGTAAAAACCATTGCTATCTGCACAACATATTCGGAGCGCCAATGAAGACCCTGAGGATCCAAATGTTAGTCATTCAGTCAAAACAAGCCAAAGTGTGGCTGGCCAATGTATGCATTATAGACAGTATGTGTCAAAGGTCAAAAAAAAAAAAAAAAAAAAACTAGGAGGCATGAAAAGCAGTGTGCCTGGTAAAAGCAAGGCCAATGCCAGTAAAAATGATGAGAGAAAGAAAGGTTTTGGTGAAAACTGAGTCAATATGCAAGATCATTCTTCAAGGAAGAGACCATTTGAAAGTTCATTTATGGAGCAATTGCTAGAGATAGATCAATGGTACCAGTAGCATGATTGGATGATCACCAATTTCCATGTTCATAATACCCCCTTTTGATGGAAATAGGCCATTCATTTCAAGCCTACCCGAATCTACGTTACAACCCTTACCGAAATCTTTTCAGAATATGGCACTTAAGTTAACGTAGAATTTCAAATGCTTATAAGTGTTGCTCGAAGAAGTGCGAGCAAGATTTTTCTATCTCATTTTTGCAGTATTCCTGACTTGTAAACCCAGAGCAGCTGGTGATATCATTTCTTTCAAAGCCATGACTCTCATGAGTCCCCATTGTGAAACCTTTGACCAAGCCTGCGTTTCAGTCCTTATAAAAGACCTCTCAGATTGGTCAAGTTATACTGATTGTGAGAATATCCGAACCATTGTCAAGCACGATGAAGAGAGTTCGAGTGATTCTTATACCCGCATCAAAGGTCGGGTCAAAAGCCTTTCATTGAGAGCGAGTGAAAATTTCTTTCTGATTAAAGGTCTCTCATTTAATGTGATCAAATTGTCAAAAGGACGAAATTGTTGTTCTTATTGATAAATTCCCCAGTGAAGCTTAATAATGCAAGCAGATTCATGAATTATGTTTTCTCTGCTCCTGCGCATGTGTTGTTTTAACCTTTTCTCAGGTAAAAACAGGTGCAATGCAATTGGCGTTGCCATTTTTATAACACAAGAAGAAATCAGGTACATTTACTAATTATTCTTCATTATTTCTCCCTCCGGAATAGGAGAAATTATCTCTTTCATATGTTTACCAAGTGGAATAGGTGACATATCTCTGGGTGCTGCTAAGTGGAGTACGAAGCACACCCCATCTCTTGGTGTTGCCAAGTGGAGTACACGGCACACCCCATTTTATGTTGCCAAGTGGAGTACGCGGTAGCATAACACCCCATTTCATGTTCGCCAAGTGGAGTACACGGCAGCATAGTTTCTCGTTTTGTGTTGTCCAGTGGAATAGACAACGCACCCCATTTAAATGTTTGCCCAGTAGAACAGGCAGCATAGTTTCTCATTTCGTGTTCACCCAGTAGAATAGGTGACACAACTAACCACATGATCACCCAATGGAAGAGGTGACATGGTCCTTTTCGTAATTGCCCAGTGATATAGGCAACACGTCCCATTCTTTCTTTATATCATGCGCTATTTCGCATCTGTAGGAAACTACAGGTAACAAATAGACAATTCTGTATCTCGAGAACCTTACTTCCAGTGGACTAGAAGTTTGGAGATCAAGGGAGCTCACAGCATTATAAAGTTTTCCCTCATTTAGACGTTTTTTGTGCGATCCGTATGTAAGGTTCTTTCACCGCTCTACATGAAGTGAGAAGCCTTAGCATACGTTCTTTATTGTTTGCATATGACACATCATTGCATTTAAAAAAAAAAAAATCAAATCATTCATCATTTTGCATAGTTTAAATTTAGGTCTCGGTCTTTGAGCGAAACCTCTGCGAGCCTCCACTCAAAGAGGGGCAGCTGTTGACACCTAAATTTTAGCACATCATTTAGTGTTTAATTGCATAGAAAATTAGGGATTAAATTTTAACCCCTGAACAAAAATATTAAAATTGCATAACATATAGTTTAAGTTCATTTAGATTAATTGCATCCCGCATCGGATTGGCGGTGACAAGCGAGCTTAAAATTCATCACGTGAATCGAGCTCGGACATCGAACGAGACTCGGTTCACTCGAAAAGCATGGGCCGAAAATCACACGCAAAAGGGCTTGGTTGTTTTAATTTGAGCTTAAATTAGTCCATTATGCTTAATTAAAGAAAAACCCAAATTAATTCAGCCCACTTAGAAGCCTAAACCTAAGCCCGTTAGCACTAAAAGCCTGGCTAATTGACCTAGGTTTTCATTATAAATACATGCTTATGGGGAGCTTTCAGATTGTCAGAACATCAGAATTTTTAGAGAACACAAGCGTGAGCAAGAGAAAAGGTGAGATCGGTGAGTGAAAAGAGCGAGACATCCCCGCTACAATCACCAGCGTCCTCCACTGCTCAAGCCCGGGAAGCCTCCTCTTGCCATTTTCCTTTGTCGGAGCTGCACCTTATATCCAGTCGTTGCACAACCTGTGGCCGTACTTCCAGCCACAGTGTATAGCCCAAAGCTTCCTTGGCTAATCCTTTGCATGGCAAAATAGCCACGTGGTGCTCTTAACTGGTTCTTTGCAAGTTTTCGCTGGAGTTCCAAGTTGTCCAGAACAAACCAACGCTCTTGCATCAATTCAAGCGCGCCTTTGGTGACATTAGCTCAGCAATCTCAGAGAAGCTTTGCAGATCCTCAGCCGTGTTCGGTCAAGCCCAACCGTGAGTCAATCGCTACAGTGCATCGTCGAGCACACCGTAAGGAGCCCCTCCTTGGCCGAGCACCACTTCACCGGCCACACGAGCCGTCCGTTGCGAGTTCGAACTTGGAAAGTCAATATCCGAATTAGATATTGCTGCACTAACATCATCAAGCCGCACTCCTCAACTACTGTGAGCAATCGCAAGGTCAGTTCTTGCTGCGCCAACCGTTGAGCGACCATACCACCGCAACCGTCGTTGAACGAAGCATCTCTATAAGTGCCGAACACCACCGCTGTTGCTCTTGACGTCGCGCCATCGCTTGCGACACATCGCCGGTCACCATCCCGACGCACCAACGCACCGTCGATTCGCAATCCCAATTCGCTGCAAATTCAAATTTGGAAAGAAATCTGCAAATCAGGTAATTATCCTATTCCAATTTGATTTGAATATTTGGTTGCCTATTTTGTGCTTATTGATATCTAATTTTGCATATTTGAATAATAGGCATTATTCCAATTAAGATTTTATTTTATTTTATTTTATTTTTTGAAATCTCGGATATCTATTACTTTTCAAACTTGGATAAAATTTAGAATTTTTGAAATCTTTTGAATATATCCAAGATATTTAAAATATCGAGAATTTTTCAAGATGTGATTGATTAGGAAAATTTCCTAATCCGCAACCGCACACGTGGAAATAAATCTATCTATCAGGCTTTAGATAGAATTATTTCCATAGCGGGTATTTTGAATTTTAGGATCGATCTGTCAGGCTTCAGATCGAAACTTAATTCAAAAGATTTAGCGGTTATTTTTTTACTTGATTTTAATTTCGAATTTTGATTTAAAAAAAAAACCAAAAGATTACTCTAGAATAGGTTAATTTCTTTAGTTTAAAATTGCATGTTTAGATAATTGGCATTTTTAATTTCGAATTTCATTAAAAAAATACCAAAAAAAAAATAATAATATGCACGTCATTAGAAATAGGTCACGTCGTCGCATGACATATAATTTGCATGTTAGATTGCATTAATCGCATGTCAATTTTTGCACGTCATTACATATAGGTTAGCTTTCATTTAAATAAGTGAAAATAAAAAATTCTGCACCTTTAAACTCTAAGTCGGGATTTATCAAAATTGCCAAATTGGGTATTTTTCTTGAAATTGGTACCGAAAGGGCGTTAGGGAATCTAGCGTAACCAAGTCCCCGAATTCATAATTTCTGGTTCGTAGAAATAAAATAGTACTCCCGCTATTTTATTTAGGTTTCTAATCAACCTACCTTAAATGATTAGTGGCGACTCCCATTGAAAATATTTGCATGCTTACAATTGGACTTAAGTTGCGAATTGGTAGAGTTTGGGAGAACTCGAGCTAGGTTAGTTAATTTAATTGATCTAGTAATCCATTAGCCTAAGATCGAAAACACGATTTTTTTTAGGTCGCGACAACCATCAATAAACCTAGTCTTAATGGTATAATCTTTTGGTAATTTCAGTTCATATTTATCGTGGTCGATCAGGTAATAGGCAACCTAATATGTTTCTTGCATTCTTCCTCAATTTATGTCAACTTCCTCTAATTTTTTGTTGGACTTTCAATTTTATATTGATCGTAGAGTTCCCATGGCATAGTAGAGGAACAAATTGAGAGATTGAAAGGAGAAGTTAGGAAGATGTTGAGAAAAAGTTTGTATGGTCTCAAGCAAGTGCCGAGGCAATGGTATATGAAGTTCGAATCATTTATGGAAGATCACGGGTATGGTAAGACCAACTCTGATTCTTGTGTTTTTATGAAAAGATTCTCGGATAATGATTTTCTTATCCTTCTACTCTATGTGGATGATATGTTGATTGTCGGACATGATGCTAAGAAAATCAAGAGTTTAAAAAATGAGTTGAGTATAGCATTTGCAATGAAGGATTTAGGTCCAGCAAAGCAAATCCTTGGCATAAAAATTACTCGTGACAGGTTGAACAAGAAACTTTGGCTATCTCAAGAGAAGTACATTGACAAGGTGTTGGAAAAATTCAACATGAGCACATGTAAACCGGTAAGTACTCCACTTGCTAGTCATTTTCAGTTGAGTAGTGACCAGTGTCCTACAAGTGAGAAAGAGAAGGAAGAGATGATAAAAATTCCTTATGCATTGGACGTGGGTAGTTTAATATATGCAATGATTTGTACAAGATCAGATATTGCTCATACAGTTGGTGTTGTGAGTAGGTTTCTATCAAATCCCAGTAAAAAGCATTGGGATGTTGTTAAATGGGTTTTAAGGTATCTTAAAGGCACTTCCAGATTCTGCTTATGTTGTGGAAATGTAAAGCCTAAGTTAAGTAGCTATTCAGATGCGGACTATGCCGGTGATGTTGACTCTCAAAAGTCCACATCGGGTTACATTATGATTTTTGCAGGGGGAGCGGCTTCATGGCAGTCAAGATTGCAAAAGTGTGTTACTTTGTCCACGACTGAAGTGGAGTATATCGCTATTACCGAATGAGGTAAAGAACTTTTGTGGATATAGAAATTCCTACAAAAGTTGAGCTTGAAGCAAGAGAAGACCGTTCTATATTGTGATAACATGAGTGCTAACTATCTTAGCAAAAATCTGGTGTTGCATTCAAGATCAAAGCACATTTATGTGAAGTATCATTGGGTTCGAGAAAAATTAGAAGAGAAGCTTTTCCTACTCGAGAAAGTCCACACCGACGACGATGATGAATCCGACATGATGACCAAGGTCTTGCCAGTGACGAAACTTGATTCCTGTAGAAGCAAAGCGGGCATGATGGATCTTCCCACATGAGGTGGAGGGGGAGATTTGTTGACTGGGTCCACCTTATATGGGGCCCAACTTGCATAAAGTAAATAGAAAGAAAAGAAACAAAAGTCAAAATAGAAAAGAACAAAAAGAAAAGGGGCAGCTTCATGCATGTGCCCAGAAGAAAAGAGAGAAAAAGAAAAGTGAGTCTCACCGAGAGCTCACCGAGAGTGCAGGGGCGAAGAGGAAGAAAGGGGCGCATCTTGGCGGTCCGATTTCGAAAGCCAAACGTTGTCAGAATTTGCTCAAATTTTAGTATATTATTTGTGAGACCGAGAGCTAAGAGTTGATTGGTTTCGTTCGTTGAGAATCTCCTTCAAACTCTCCATTCACGCTTAGGGTTTTCTCCTTCCATTTGTGTAAATCCACCTTTGTGATGATGGAATGATGTTGTAATGTTGATGTTGTACCTCTAGTGTGTGACTAGAGAGGAAACTAATGTGTATCCTACTATTCTTGGTGATTAGTAAAAGTTTTATGTGAGGGGCAGTCCATGATTTTTCCCTCATTGGGTTTCCACGTTAAATCTTGGTGTTGTTCGTTGTTACATTTGTCTCTTTATAATTGTGAGCTTATATTGTTGAAATATTGTGGGTTGTTGTTGGAATTAAGTCAATTTTGGTCGATTTAGTTTTGGGGGAGATATTGATCCTGAATTGGCTTGGTTCTTGGTGAATCGTTGCCGCAGTTCTCCCCAACACTTCCATGCATCAACCACTCGTCTCCGGAGCTCGTCCTTTGCTTCTTGTTCTGGGACACCGTATTGTTCGACGAAACACTCCACCGCAGACGCCACATGTCCTCTCTTCTGCTCAAACTGTAAGTTCGAACGATGACCGACAGATATCAAACAAAAGGTTTCACTTAACTGACTAAGCGCCTGCATGGGCTAATAACATGCAATATGAGAATATACTCTTCTTGGTGACACACGTGGTGAGAGACGATGTCATCCATGAGCCGACAAATCGTTGCTGAGGCCTTCACCATCTTGGGGCCGCCGAGCAACCAGTCAAAAGCATCTTTTGTTGCAAGATCTCCCATTCCCACAAATGAAGTGGTGGATAGCATTTCATAGGCAGAGCTCACTAATGCCACGGCCATGTACTCCTGCATTGTTGGGACGTGATCTGATGGAACCATTTGGCTGCAGCAAAGTAGGCCCTCACAAGGTTTTTCATCTAAGGAAGAGAGAACAAGAGAATCCAACGCGTTTTAGTCGCTCCTTTCTGCATCCTTATATAGCATCAATGCAAAACTACTTGGCCGAAAAGAAAAACTCTGTAAATGCAACTTGCACAGATTTCTTCTTGCTTTCTTAATTTTTCGGTTCTTTTCTCGAGTCAACATGGTAATTAGTTTATATGATAACCTAATATACAAGGTACTTCGGTCGAGAATTACGTCTCTCTTCAATGGACAACTAGTAGGAAAAAAATGTGATATAAGTGAGATTGATAGTCAGTTACGTGATCGAATTCTCATATAACGGAGATACTGATAAAAATCTGATACTCTTACTGCAGGACTGAGTAAAAATTAGTTGAACGGATGCAATGTGTAAAGCTCTTACTGCTTCTTTTGCATAGTAAAGCCCGTATGATGTTCCATTCTCGGCTATTGCTTTCTCAGTATCATCATAAACATCAAGAAGTGCCTCATAGCATACTTGCATGTACTTTGGCAGTCCATCTATGGCATCAATGCTCCACCTTAAATCGTATTGGTATGTGCCGGATTAGTGTATGGACACCGTTGAGAGCTCAGTTTTTTTTTTCAGGATTAGCAAGACCTCAGTTATTACCTTTCAATAGCTTCAGTGAAGAGTTCTAATTCTTCCAATGTACCATAGACATCATAGATGTCATCAATAATGGAAGCCATGGCAATCACTTTGGTCAGTAGTCATCTAGCGAGGATGAACTCCGGCTCAAAACATACTCCCAGAATCCAGAAGTAGCACTCCACAAGCCTGTCTCTCGCAAAAGGAAAGTTCCTCGCAACATCTAATTCCTTCCACCACCTGCAAATTATTTTCCAAATCTGGCTAATGTTGGCACTTCATTTATCACACAATTCAGTTTGTTAGATAATACGGACCGAAGAATTCATATGACTTAGTTCTCTTTGAAATGTGTAATTGAGGTTTAACTGCGAACAGTTTCCGCCACAAAAGACAACATAGGAAAAAGGGGAAGAAGAGTTGGGAACCATGAAACATATGCACTTCATTTAAGAGTTGTAATTGAGGATACTAGATTTGCCTTGAGTTGTTATAAAGAAGTTAACCTTGCAATATGGCCGAGTTCCTTCTTGTGTTGTTGTTGCATCAAGTTGAAATCTAGCTTGGCCAAAGAGAGTAGCGCTTCATTATGGGAAGGCTCTTCTTGGTAGATTGGAATATACTGCTTTGCTTCTAGTCTGGGCAAACCCTTGTAAATTGGCTGCTATATGGCATGACTCACTTGCTTTGCCAGAGTGGGGCTCACTTGATTTTCATCAATTGATTCAAGGTGAGTTAGAGTGAAAGAAAGTGTCTCGTCAAAGACATCTTCTCCGTGAACCCTTAGATGGCAAGCTTCATATAGACTCAACATTCCTCGTATATCAGCAGTGAGTGATTCTCTGAAGTTCCACTCGCTGTCCTTGAACTTTTTAAAGATCTCTATGTCACCAATCAAAATTCGGGAAAAATACGATTAGCGATATACTTAATGATGTTCTTCATTGCCATTTCTTAGGAGCTTATTATATAGATCCACACATTTTTCTCCTATAGGAACAGGTTTTTCTTATTAAGTTTCATTTTTCTTTCTAAGACGAAAAGAATGAAGAACTCAGAACTCATGGAGAAACGTCTAGAGGAAACACGGTGAAGAATCTGATCTTAGTCAACTAGTCATCTATACATGAATTAATGCTGTAATTCTTTCTTTTACTTTCCCCTGGTAGACATACATCAACGGAATGGACTTTTAACTGAACGATTCATGAACATACCACATGAAATCCTGTAGCCGCTTTGTTGTAGCAACCGGAAGAGAAGAGCAACCATGTGAAGGTAATCTAGGTTATGATCGCCATCATTAAGTTCGAAATAGCTCTTGTGAATTTGTTCTAGTTGCTCGTCTATCACACCTTGTAAACAGTAGGCGATTCCCAACCGTTGGATTTGATCGATCAAGTCCAGTTTTTGCGAAGTCAGCACAATAGCAGCCACCATCTTCTTCACCTCCTCTTTCAACTTCTCAATTTGTTCTTCTACGCCGTCGAAGTTCTGATGATACGCATGAACCACACATGGCGCACGAGTCACAAGTTTCACCTTTTATTGTTCCAAAATAGACAAATGCGTGAATGGCTCATCGCATTAAGCACCTCAGGAGGGTGAAACCATCAGGCACTTCGCTATATAATCCATTTCACATAACATAAAACCAGACATTTCTCCCGCTACCATATGATCAGCAAGGCTGAGAGTCTCGAGTAGCTTGAGCCACGAGAAAAACAATTTGTTGACATAGAAATACTATTGGACGTTATAGTTTGACCTAAAGACATGAAAACTGAGTTCTTTTCGGGAACCTGGGGCGCCATAAACAAGATAATTGTGTATAACAGCGCCAATAATTGTTGGACTCGAGGGTCCATAAAATAAAGCGTTTAAGTTGAAGCCGATAGTTGGAGGTATGCTATACAATAGAAGATGATTCTTGATGCGCCATACATATGCTGTCACTATTCGCTAAATGTAAGGACTCTGAAATTGCAGAAGTGTGTTGTTGGTTGTAAGCAAGTTATTAAAGTCGCTACCATCGAGGATGAATCAGAGGCATATCTATCACACCCCAAAATCTATCAAAATGGGGGATGACACAGCCGTCCTTCCACCTAAAGAACGCAGCTTCAAATCACCCAAAAGTTCCTATGATATTACTCTCGTTCTATTGACTGCTAACCAAAGAATCTGAAAGATTGGGAAAAAGATGAGGGTGAGTAACGACAGCTCAGTAAGCAGTGCGTATCTCTTCTAAGCAGATCGAACAATCACTATACATAAATACATAAAGTCGTTCCAGAATTTCAAGAGTCAAACTCAAGTTGTAAAATACATATCGAGTCACATAAGAGTTATTTCATTTCAATAAGTTTTATACAATTCAGAAAATACTCATTTAAATCATCATAAACATCAATGGTCAAGTCCATTGATCAATCTCTATTAAAAACTATGTCAATGGTCAATTCCATTGACTAATCTCAAATCACACATCAATGGTCTATTCCATTAATGAATCTCATCAAAAGCACATGCCAATGATCCATTCCATTGGCCAATCTATTGCTCAATATTTAACCATGGTCATGACACAAAACCTTATGACAAGGCTACCAAGATTCTCCCCTTGGCAAGGTCTCTACCTACAAAGCCGGTGGCTCGGCCCAAAAGGATATCCTAAACCCGGTATGCATACCCCAAAAGCCCTCAATGGATTCACAGTCATATTGAGTATCAAACAATCATCATCCAATATCAGAGATCCAATTCAGAATACGTTTCACAATCCAAACAAATAACTTTCTCACAACACAGCTCAACCTCCAGAAATACATTTTGGCATTTTTTTAATCATTTTCAAAGTCATTTCTCAAACTAGTTTGCAACGAAATATATATATGTATCCTTTCACAATACATTTCCAAAATAATTCCCAAATCATTCTCAAATACTAAAAAGTAGTAAATGCCCGATCCATACTTTTATTCAACAAATATGTTCTTTCACAACTTGTATGATTACTCAAATCCTTATTACTTTCAAAATATGAGTTTATAAACTCAAAGAAAAGATAACACTACTTACCTAGAATGCCCCAAAACCAAATAATGTGGTTAAACGCCCCAATAATCTCGTAATCCTATCAATTGAACGAGAATCGATATCAAGACGAAGTAAGATACTGAGATAATTACTAAACAGCTAAACGATGCTTAAACGCTGATAAGACAACTCAAAGACGCCCACAAATTGCTTATCCAAAGCCATTATCCAAATTGTCCATAACGCGGAACTTTAGTGCAAAACTTAATCGCATTATAACTTTCTCCATCGAACTCCGATCCTAGCAAACTTATATTCAAAAGAAAGCCCGTTCCGAGTATTACAAAAGCCCCAACTTAGCCGTCCCAAAATCCAGCCGAAAACCAATGAAAATCAGCCTAAAGCCCGTTGGTCGTGCACTATTCACCTTGTGCGGCCAACTTCAACAATTTATATTGGGCAAACCGTAAATCCAAATTAAGATCCGTAAAATCCAACAACTCCATGACACCCTAAACTACCAATTCTATATATATACGCAGCACAACGACTTAAAAATCGAACTTCGCAGCTTAAATTTCCCAAAATTCTGAATTTAAATCCTAAATCGGAAAACTTCTCCGATTGGACAAACGAGGAACGCGAGTGCTTACCGAGTGTTGCAATACTAAGTCGGATCGGTTAGGCGAGGTTCGTACGGCGAAAAATCCTCCTCCCTTCTTCTTCTTTTTCCTTCTCTCTTCCTCTCTTTCTTTCTTTTCCTTTTTCCCTTCCTCGGCCGAGCATGCTCTCGATTAAATAAGAAGCCCCACTGTTCAGCTTTTGAATTTTTGACTTTTTGACCCTTTTTTTTTTGACCGGGTCAAAACCCATATATTACATTGACAGGTGCTACAAATAAGCAGTCGCAGAAGTTGAACTTGATTGATAAAATCCAACACTTTGGGATTGGCCTACCATTTTGAACTTGAGATAGATGAGCAGCTGGAACAAATCCATGGAAGCTATTTCGAGTTTCACTGCAGCGATAACGACGGCAACCTACACACTGTCGCTCTTCTCTTTCGATTATTACGACAATGAGTTTTCAATGTTTCATGTGGTATGTAATGTTCCAATTTTATTGATCCATGAGTTGGCGAAATTATATTGCAGACACTAGCTTGATAATCCATTGATTGATTAGAGTGAACAAATAATATCACGTACATGTTTAGTTTACTCTGATGCTGATTTCTTTATTCGTTAACCTGTTTTTGTACATAATTCTCTTATCCGAGTTCTGCAAATTTTCTAACTTTGAAAGGTGAATATCCTCGGTTTTTTTTCCTAATTCCTCGGTTTAGTATGTCATTTTTCCATCGTTCACAATTGATCTAGATATTGAACATGATGCTTTTCACAACATCTATGATAGTTGCTTTCCCACATTCCATTTGGCCATACAGAAATCTTTAACAGGTTCAGGGACACCGAAGGGAATTTCAGCAAATCGATCATAGACGACGTGCAGGGACTATTAAGTCTATTTGAAGCTTGCCATCTGAATTATCACGGCGAAGATATTTTGGACGATGCACTTGCTTTTACTATAACTCACCTTGCATCAATTGATAAAAGACAACCAAGCCCTAATCTCGAAAAACAAGTGAGTCATGCCCTACATCAGCCAATCCACAAGGGTCTACCAAGGCTTGAGGCGAGGCGTTACATTGAATTCTACCAAGAGGAACCTTCGCATAATGAAGTCCTACTCTCCTTGGCTAAGCTCGATTTCAACTCATTGCAAGAGCAACACCGGAAGGAACTTGGCAACCTTACCAGGTTAACTTCATGATAGCATGTCTGAAGTAGCTAGATGTTCTATCAACTCCAGATTGCCGTATATTGATTAGTGTAATTGCAATCTATCCTAAATCATTTGTACGTAAAAAGAGTGTTGATCTCCTTGGATCATCGGTCTAAAGTACTAGCTATAATTCCATCATTGATGTGTTTGCCTTAAACGGGATTTGTTGGTAAACTGTAGGTGGTGGAAGGATTTAGATATAGAGAGGGAGTTCCCATTTGCTAGAGATAGGCTTGGAGAGCTATATGTCTGGATGTTAGGAGTTTCTTTCGAGCCGGAGTTTGAGATCGCTAGAGGAATCTTAACCAAAATGATGATCATCATTTCCATTCTCGATGACATCTACGATGTCTATGAAACATTGGAAGAACTAGAACTCTTCATGGAAGCAATTGAAAGGTACAGTTGGCTTTTGGAGGCTTTTCTCAGTTTCCGACTAAACTTACTTATTGTAAGTTGATCAACTGTTGATTATGATCAAGTTTTATATTTTCTAAACTTGAACTCAGGTGGGATGTCGATGCCAAAGAAGGGTTGCCAAAGTGCATGCAGATGTTTTTCAAGTCACTTCTTGATTTGCATGATGAAATTGGCTATGAATTGACCAGAAAAGGAAGATCATACTGCCTCTTCTATGCAAAAGAAGCAGTAAGCCATTCGACGATACATCAATCAAATACGATTTTTAATCTATCCACTTAAAACAGAATATCGAGCTTTTCGATAAGGATGAGAGACTGTCATATATATAAATCCACCAAATACATTAAAGCTCGAATTTGATGTAGCTTTACGTTTGATAATGACTTCTCAGATGAAAATCCAAGTGAGAGCGTACTTGGCCGAAGTCAAATGGTTCCACCAAGGCCACGTACCGACGATGGAGGAGTACATGCCCATTGCATTAACATCAATTGGCTGTGAATTGACATTTGTGACAGCGTTTCTGGAAATGGGAGATATTGTAACAAAAGATGCTTTTGACTGGTTATTATTCAGTGACCCCAAGATAGTGAAGGCTTCGCAAGTAATCAGCCGGCTCATGAATGACATTGCTGGACACAAGGCATACAAAAGCTATACCAGCGAACAACATCATTTTATCTAGATTTTGTCTCATAGGTTCTATCAATAGGAGAAAAAATAGTTTCAACGATACATGTGTATTTTTAATAGTTTGAGCAAGAGAGAGGTCATGTGGCATCTTCGGTGGAGTGTTTCATGAAACAATACAGAGTTACGGAGGAAAAGGCAAAGGAGGAACTCGGCAAACAAGTGGCCAATGCGTGGAAGGACATTAACGAAGAGCTGCGCCGTCCGACCGTCGTTCCTAGGGTATTCCTCATGCGAATTATCAATCTTGCCCGATCCATGTATTCGGTATATGGAGATGGCATAGATCAATACGTGAATGCTGAAACTATTTTCAAATAGTATGTGACTTGTCTGCTCGTCAATCCTTTGCCAATGTGATGGATTGGAAGAACAAGATGAAGTACCAAGCCGTCATGGATTGCGTTAGACATTTCAGAATCTGCTTTGCGTCCAATTTGAATTGTGTTTTAACACTCGATCCTTGCTCTTCTCTGGCTTGAGAGCCCCCTTTTTCTTCTAGTGGATTTCGAATAAAATAAAACAAGAGGAGTCTGTAAAAAGTGTGACGTTGGAATATATTAATGTTCTATACTATGAGTGGTTAATTTTCTTGATCAATATCAAAGATTTTTCATTCGACATATGCTTATGACTGTCTTAGTACACTGTGACCAGCATAAATTACGGTACCTAATGCTTTTTCTCACTATGCTATTTGGCACAACAAACAATTTGGTTGATTCTAATTTGTCTGCCCCTTGTAATTTCGTGGTTGTCTCTGTCAACCTTCTGTAATTTCTCTTGTCTCAGTCAACATCTTATACTCTTGTCTTTTTTGTATTGGATGTCTTTTTTCTCTTGACATCACATGCTCACTTTCCGTCGATTAGGGAGTGCAAAATAGTCAGTTCCGTTTATAAGGTGTTAGCCAAGACCGAAAAAATTCCACAAGAGGGTTCTTCCCAACGCCAAAGAAATGTCTTCAAGAGTAAAACTTCAGTACGAGAAATCGAGGTCAATCTGATTGTACGTTTGGTTTTCTTCCGACTCATTATCATTTTCCGTGAAGCAAGAGCCAAAAATCCTTGATTGAATGTGACTAAACTAAGCTCACTTCTACTTCAATCTGCAAGCTATTGACATTCACTTTTTTATTTAAATTGTTAGATATGTAGGCATCTTGACTTAATTAGCTCAAGGGCCACGGCACACGATTCTTTTGCTTGCGAACCGTGCGGCAATTAGGTCTAGGATCACTTTGTTTGTCCTAAGTAAGCCTTGCTCTCACTCTCATTCTCACACTCAAGGAAGGGAATTTTCAGAGAGAGAGAGAGTATAGAGAACCTCTAGAGAATTCTTGTATTGCTCAAATGAAGTGAATGATACAAATAAGGGCGAGGGGTTCCCTATTTATATGAAAACCTCTCTAATTACAACTATTGATCTACTACACAATCTAACGATAGAGGATGTCAATCCTTGTCTAATCTATCATACGGTAAAGATCCACTTGATCTAACAGTAGATGATATTGATCCTCGTCACATTAATTTGATAGGGGGAAAGTGGCTCTATCCAACGGTTGAGGATATCAATCCTTGTTAAGTAGATCCACCGGTAGAAATTGAGTCCCCTTGCAATCTAACAACTTTGATGAGCCGCTTCGGATCAATGATGTGGAGTTCCTATGGATTGATGACGTGGCGCTCTTTGATCCATGACATTCTCCCCCTCTAAATTCAACTGTTGATACCTAAATTTTGTTGACCCAGTCAATTATTGTATAAAAACTCGACTGTTGCGTTTGCATTGGACCGCGGCAGATGGACTTGAGTAAATGATTCTGAGCTTAACTGGACTAAGCCCGCAGTAATGAAAATTTGACCTAGCCCATCAATTATCATTACCAAAATTCATTGGGCATATTTGTCGAGTTTGGAGATTGACTTGTCTCGGGGAGTAATTAAAGAAAGGAAATTGCAATCATGCAAGATTTGTCCAAGGATGTGCTAAGCAAGATTGTGGCCAAGTATATTTTATCTCAATGTTCAAAAGAAATGTGTGGTCAATAATTCTGGGCATAGCAAAAGCATGTATTAGATAAAAATAGCTGCCAAATTGAAAGAAGAAGAATTCAGTCAACAAGAGAAGAGAATATTTGATTGAAAGAAAAAAGGAAGGAAAATATACACTCATCCCACAAGGAGTCGGTGAATGAAGAAGTATAAATTCTTTGGACGTTTACATGCAGAGAAGGAGGCCACAAAATTAAGAATACTCGGCCACAATTGAAAGAAAGAGGGGATTGCAGAAATTTTCTTCGGGTTGACTCACGTCTTCACACCTTCACCATCATCACCCACTAACCACTTCAATATCCATCACCCACGAAGAGGCTGCCACTTCTGCACAACAGGACAAGAACCATTGGAGCAACAGGGACACGTTGTCAACAAAGGGTCCACAATAGGAAGAGTACATCCAGAGAAGTCAGTCTGACCGCGGTGGCCGATTGTGTCTCATGGCGCCTGACTTCCACACCTTCTCTTGTCACTCCTCCACCTCACTCTCTCGAGTCACGCGGCCGCTTCTCAACACTCCCGGTGACCAGACCAGCCAACGAGCGCCCAGCGATTCCAGACAAGTCCCTTCAATTCTGAAGAACGTTGAAGCTTCGTCGCTGCACTTCCAGCTCACAACTGTGCTCACAAATCTATTGTTACGCTGAATCTCTTTTTACAGGTCACTTAGCATATTCCAAACAGCTCCGTGGAGAAAGTTGATGCATTATTGTCCATCGTGCCGCGATCAATAAGTCTTTTTTTGGGTGCTTGCATGCTGTCATCAAGCCTCCTTGTTTTGTCGTGCCGAATCCTTAGCATCGCTCCCACGAGCATCCTTGCCGCAAGCACACCACCGGTCACTAAGCTTGAGCCATCCCGTCAAGTTCGAAATTGGCAACGCTATCCAGGTGGTATTGCAAATTAGGTAAGAATGTTCATTAATTCGATTTTCGTATATTTTGTTGTCTAATTTGTGAAATTGTAGTATTGTTTGAATCTTAGAATATTATTCATATCCATGAAATCCTCAGGCAGATTTAAATTAGGACTTATTTCCTAATTTCACAACTTGCTATGGCCGTCAATCCAATCTCTCGCCCGAGAAATGATTCACGACCGTACGGAAAATCGTCAATGCAATCTCGCGCTCGAGATATGATTCGCAATTTTATAATAATTGGTCAATCCGATCCTCATGCCAGGAATATGATTCGTCAATCTATTTCCAAAACTAGATGGATATTGATAATATCTTGTGTGATTCGATGCCGTGTTTGATGTGGATATGATTTCTTTCTTTCTTTGTTTGATTTGAATTGATTGTCTTTCCATATAAAAAAATCCAAATAGATTAGATACTATTGAAGTAGATGATCTTAAAGGTAGATTGCATGTTAGAGAATTTAATTAATTTCGAATTTCATAGAAAATTACAAAAAATACCATCTGCGTGTCATATAGTTTAGATTGCATCATGCTTGCATGTCATCTCGTCACTTCACTCATAACTTGTCCTGTGTCATTGTTTGTGTCACGCCCCGAACCTTGACAGGCTCGCGACATCCCTCGATGGTCGATCATTGAATTCAATGCGACGTCCCAGGTATGTTGCCAACCCAACCCAAACATTAGAGATTAGATACGCGCGGAAACAAAATAAAACAACTTAGACAATTAATAATGACGAAGGGGTAGCAATAGCATAAATCAATACTTGCAAATCATACACTTGGCAGATACATTCAACGTTCACAAAAGACAACTGCCAGCTAGGCCACAAACAACAAAACCACTTTCATCAAAAGAGACCGTGGTTCGTAAACTTAACTACTCTACAAAAATGGGCACTCAAAATACGAGGTACTTGAACCATCCTCCATCCCCAAGATACACTGATGGCGCCTCTGATCAATCACGACCGCGGATCTGAAAATGGTTATATAATAACCGTGAGAACAAGTCTCAATAAGCAACACTCTAAGTCCCATGTAGGCCAATGCGTACCCAGACAAGTTTAATATGCAATAAAACCAATAACGTACAAAATTCACATAATCACACTTACCTCGCTCGAACCACCTGCTCACTCTACATATTAATTAAATACTATAATGCAATAATAATCCAGAAACATAACACCACCACTCAAACGCCATAATCACACATATTCAATCAATTCAATTACACTTAATTCGCATGTGTGGCCATACAACTTTCCATAACCTTCCAAGTCCTTTCATACTGCCTGCGTCAACACGCCTCAGGCCAGCCCTCAAATCAAGCCGGGCTCAATCCCGCGTAACCACGCTTTAGGATATTTTTCCCCTTCCAATGACCAGCGTAACCACGCCTCAGGTTTGGTCATGCCTTTATTGCCACACCGCATAACTACGCCTTATGTTGGCAGCCCTCCGATCAATCCGAACTTTTTTCATACACATACACCACAACACAATTCGCTATTTCACACGTCGCACCAATCCAAAATCAAGGCATGCTCACCACATCAAAATTCGCCATTCAACACGTCGTACGAATCCAACTCACATCACAAACCCATCACACTTGCCCAACAAATCCGGCATTCAAGTCGGCCCAATCAAACATCAATTTCACCCACACACGCCACGGCAATCCGGTTCTTTAACTCACCATAAATTAGCCATGCAATCATCATAATTTAATCTACCACCTACCACATAATCCATATACTAATCACATTCTATCCAACTAATCCACTTCCTAACTTAGTCACTAAACCAATTCTAAATGACTCCTAAATAAGTCTAAAAATATCCATTAAACTAAATAGGGATTAGGAAGTCACTTACCTAAGTTTGGCTCGGGAAAAGTTGGCTATGGTTCGAAATGGCCCGGGTGAATAGTACTTGGCTTGGCACGGGCGAGGGCGCGACGGGTGCGGGGCTCAGCCATGGCTCGGTACACGGCCCGACGACTCGGCCACGGGCAAGGGCACACTCGGGCACGGTCGGGTAGCGGGCTAGGCGATGGGTAGTGGCCTGGCTGAGCGAGCAACGGCTTGGTCACGGCCTGGGTGACTTGGCCACGGGCTGGGCTGGTTGGCCTGCGAGCTTGATTGGCCAGCTGGCTAGGCGGCGGCGACAACGTGCTTGGCCAAGCGAGCTGGGCTAGTGGCCGGCGGGAGCAACGGCGACCGGGACGGGCGTCGGGCAAGAAGCCTGCACGTGGGGGAAAGGGGAATGATCGCGGCCCTTCCGTGACTGGCGGTAGCTCATCGACGCCTTTGAGCTAGAACGGCAATGAGACAAGCAACAGCAGCAGAAGGTCGGACAATGGCGCCCCAGCAAATTTGGTCGGTCATGGCTCCGGCACGACCAATGGCCGCATGAACTAGGGAAGAAAAGGGAGAGGAAGGGCGGTGACGACGGCCCCGGGCTGGGGTGAGCAATCGAACAGCAGCGAACAGCAACACCGATGGCATCTCCGAGCTAGGGTGGTGATCTGGGACGGCACCGACGTGGCCGCTCCTTGGCGTGACCAGGGGGTCACGCGAAACAAAGGGGATAAGGGAGAGAGATGCGGCTAGAAGTGAGCCGCGAGCAGCAGAGGCGGCTGTCGCCAGGCGAATGACGGGCGGCGATGGTCGGACGACATACAGTGGTTGGGCGATGAGAGGGAGGCGAGCAGTGAGCAGAAGCAGAAGCAGGAAGCAGAGGTCGCAGGCGAAGAAAGGAAGAAGATGTAACATTCCAAAATTCCGCCCATTTGGGATTAATGAAATGACTGAATTTATTAATGTACTTGCAGTTAGTTCTCGCCCGGAACTGATCATTCTTGGGATACTAACCATTAGGGAAAGGCTAATTAGGGATTTAAATTCGTATAACTAGAGAAATTCAATTGTGGACCGACTTTCGACCATAAAATCATCGATGTGACATTTTGAGCTAAAGTAGGCCGATCTTAGGATAGTGAAGGGTCGATTTGTCACTATCATACTAGTGGATCACGAGTGATTCTGTTTGACCACGAAATGAACTGACAAACGATTCAGAACCTATACCGAACGATCATGCTCATCGAAACTAGCGATCGATTTTCGCGATTTTATTGACAACTGAGGTAGTCACGATTTGAACAAACTTGCACGCGACTCAATTTAGTATCAGTCATGGGTCGAATACACGAATTTCCCTAAAAAGCCACCCGTTAGTCTAAGAATCGCTCAAGTTAAGTTACGTAAAATTCAATTATTAATTAGAGACCGAATTGAGCATCGGAAAATTAGGAAGTCACGACAGGATATCAGGACAACGTTGCGGTTGGAATGTGCAGCCTTGGATGTTCCCGAATCCTTTAGAAAAATTCAATTTCGACAAGAAAATGGAAAAGTGACCATTTTACCCCGAAGGACTTATAAAGGGTTAGTTATAATGGGCAAGGGCATTTTGGTCATTTTGCCCTAAAATTTGGAAAATACAATTTTGCCCTTGGACTTTTTGAGAAATTCCAAGATTGCCCTTGGATATTTTAGAAAAGATTCGATCTGGGCTATCGGTTTCAAGATAAGACAGAATCTAGATTGTCGAATGAAAAGTAAAGAGAAGGGTATTTTGGTCATTTGCCATTTTGGGTCAAAACTTAATCCCAAAGTCTTGACCTCTCTCTCTCTCTCCTCGTTCTTTCTCTCCTCTCTCTCTCCATTCGCCCCCCCCACCGTGAGCCTCTCCCTCCTCTGTCGATCGCCCCCTTGGCTGCTCGTCGCTGTGCCGCTGTTCGGACTGCCGCCGTGCCGCGCCACGCCGCGCCGCACCACTGCCTCACCACCCTCACACCGCCTTTCCCCCTCTCCATCTCGGTTTTTCTCTCCTTGGCCGTGAGCCAAGCCGCCACCTCTGTGAGCCGCCGCCATCTACCTAAGCCGATTGCCGCCCGCCATGAGTCGTGCGTTGCCGCCGCCGTAAGATCGCCTTCGATCGCCACCCGTTTCACTCTAGCCGCATGAGTCTAGAGTCGGGTAAGTTGCGATCTAAACCTCACCTAGTTTATCAGGTATTTTCAGATCCGTTTAGACACGAGTTGGTTGAAATTAAGGGCTAGTTTGATTAACGGGCCGTAGGATTGAATTCGGGAATTTTTGGAGAAATTTTAGAGGCCAATGGTATGATGTGATTGGCTGTTCGGAGTGCCGTGGGGTGTTGTTTGGTACGCGATTTGTACCGTTAGGTCCGGCTCGAGATTTCGCGAAAGTGCCGTGAAAGGTCGGAATTGATTTGACAACATTTTGGTGTGGAAAAATGCCACTTTGTGTGTTGATCGCGTGTTTGTAATGTGATTGTGTTGTCTTCATGTATTTGGTGCAATTGTGTGTACGTAACTTAATGCGAATGTGTGTAAGTGTGAGATTGGGATCGGGCCGAGGCATTTTAAACTCAGGTCGCGATCACGTAGGCCTGTCGCATTTGGCGCTTGCTGAGGAATGAGAACATGGGAAATGAGATTGGCCCAAGGCACGATCAGCTTGAGTGAGATTGGGATCAGACCGAGGCATTCTAAACTTGGGTCGCGATCATGTAAGCCTGTCGCATTTGGCGTGAGCTGAGGAAAGAAAGTGAAAATGGATCGAACCGAGGCGTGTGATGCTCGAGGCACGATCGAGTGGGCTTGAAGCGTGTTTACGCGGGCCGGAAATGTGATTGAGAATGAGACGTGTGGTATGGAAAGTGAATGTGGGATCGGACCGAGGCGTGTTATACTCGGGGCGCGATTGAGTGGGTTGAGACATGTTTACGCGAGTCGGGAAAGTGATTGAACAAGTGTGGGTACAACGAATGGGCTGAAAATATGGTGTGATTGACGTGTGTATTGATATGTAGAAAGTACGTGTGTTATAGCATGTGCGTGAGAATTGTATGTTGGGATTGTGGGCTAACGTGCAGGTTGCGTATGCTGAGAGTCTAGGTATGTGTGAATGTTTGGTTGCTGTTTGCGTGATTTGTTTGGTTGTGTGTCTAGACGTATTTGGAATTATGTGTTAGCCTAGGTAAAGTTTAGGTTGCAACTTATTGAGAAGTGTCTCATAGTTGTTTTAACCAAACCATTTCAAAGCCCCCGCCTGAGCCATGAATCTACTGCCACCACCGCCAAAGCATTTTGGGATAGTCATGCACACCGATCACGACATGATAGAGTATCCAATGGGCAATAATTTCACCTGAGTTAAGCATACAACCGTAGTTTAGGTAGATATAGGATTACCCCACTGGCAAGCCCACATCTACACTGCATAGATATTTAGAGACAGGGTTGATGAGTTCGGCCCTGTTCGAGGCTTCGACGTCCTCTTTGATGGAGTTAGAGATTGGGGTCCATTAGCCATACCCCTCTAATGGCAAGCTGACTAGCTTGGAAACTAGTCTGGCTCAGTTTGGACTCCACCCTACTCCTACAGTACCTGAATCCTCGGGAGTCGAGCATGAGCCAGAACCAGAAGAATCCCAGGCGGAATACGATTCGATAGATGTAGATCTCGAGGCTATTCCCGAGGAAGGACAAGAAGGAGAAGGAGAAAACCTTGAAGCGGAACCACAGGAGGTTCCAGAAGCAAAGTCTAAGGGTGAATAGGAGGGCATACTTGTGTACGAGTATAATCCCTACTATGTGCCAGAGATCGAGCCAGTTGAGGAGTCAGTCGAGGAGGAGTAGGATAAGGTCCCAGTGGAGTCGGGTAACATAGACTACCCGATAGAGATTGAAGCCGAGTCGGAGTCCTTAGTGGAAGCGACGATTCGGGAATAGTCAAATTTGAGTGCTAACGAGTCGGACTCTGAGTGGACGCCGAGGCTAGTGGGGAGGTTAGGAGCAGATCTTTTGAAGAGTAACATTTTTGGAGAAATAGGGAACCCAAGTTGTCTACCCCTTTTTGAAGTAATGGTGATTGTGAATAGTAGTGAGTGTACATGTATAATACATAGACTAGTAAGTTGGCGGTAAGGTATAAATATGTTTTAAATGGATGTTGTACATATTTATATCGATGTATAGTAAAATGTTGGTGGTATGACAATCTATTTCTTCCTGGTGTTCTCAAATTTTATTGTTTGGGATTTTGCATTTGCTCCGCCGCTAATTAACTCTGATGGGATTATTGGGTCGGCGATGTATTCTTGGGACGTCGCACTCATTCGAGTCGAGGTTCGGGATGCCGCGTGCTCGATGGGGTTCGGGGCGTGACAGAAGAGGAAGAAGAAGAACAAAAAAAGGAAATAGGAGGAGAGAGAAGGGGAAGGGGGGACAGTGGGCCTGCATGGTAGAGAGGGAGAGAGAACGTGCGCATGGGGGCGCGTGGCAGAGTGATGTGACCAAAGAGAGAGAGAGAGAGAGAGAGAGAGAGTCCAAATAATCATTGTGATCCAACGGCCCACGTTCAAATCCGAAATCGATCTAATGGTCACGAAAACCCTAATTAATAAATTAGGATTTGACCCACGAACACTAGATAAAACACACTACGAGAGAGGTCTACTAGTCTATATCCGCACCCGGTCAAAATTTCATTCTTCCACTATTCTTGGCAATATAGAAGTTGACCACAATAATATCGACACCATCCAATTAAATTTGTCACGAAACGCTGAAAAATTCAACACCAAAGTTCGGGCTCCAAATAACGGCCAAATTCGATCGAATGCGATTCTAGCAAAATCTCAATTTTAAAACAATAACCGGGAGTGATAAGTTCCCGAGAAAGATTTTACTATAATCACACTAACAAATTATACGTTTTATAAATCTCAAAAATGGGTCACAGTTTGCATGTCATTATTGCATGTTTGGTTCATGAAATTGTATGTCATGCTCGAATAGTTACATATTAAGTTTGCCTGTCATTAAAAATTCATGTCTAGGTTAATTGCATGCCATATTAGAGATAGTCCTTTTAATCGTCATTTGAGTTAGGACATTTACATAAATGGTATGTCACATGTCATGTTAGATTAGTAGTATGCATTGCATATAGTTTAATTTCCACTAAATAAGAGAAAATTCCAAAAAATGCATTAAGTGGAATTGCGTGTTAATTAGAAATCATATTAAGATTGTTGATGTGATTTTCTAGCTAACATTGCAGATTCTTTCATTGCTCCAAGGTAAGTATGTTCTTCTCGTCCTTGCGATTTATTTATTGCTTTGCTTTATTGGGTGTTTCATTAATGATTGCGCACCCATGTTCTTCTCGTCCTTGCGATTTATTTATTGCTTTGCTTTATTGGGTGTTTCATTGATGATTGCGCACCTACATGATCACCTCGCATATTAGTAGATAGGTTTAAAATCAATCCAAGCTGATTGCAAATATTTTTTTGAAATAAAAAAGAAAATATACCGAAAGGGCATTAGAGTAATCTAATATAACCAAGTCCTCGAATCCATAATCTCTGGTTCATGGGAGTAAAGTAATTCTCTCAATACTTTACTTGGGTTACTAATCGATCTACTAGAAAATAGATTAGTGACGACTCCTTATTAAAATGATTTGTATGTTAAGAACTTAAACCTTAAGTTGTGAATTGGTAAGGGCTTGGGAGTGCCCGAGCTAGGTTTAGACTTAGCAATTCATTAGCCAAACCCCTAGGTGGTGCACCATGGGAGGTGAGGTCGCGACACTGGCAACGTACTCGTTGCCTTGTTGGGGAACCGTTGGATTTGATCGGGGAATTTCCATAGAGACTTCCCCAATTCCCAACTTACTTCGCTTTCAGGTAGCCCTTTCCACTTCACCATATATTCATGAAGACGGGGCTAATGTTTATGATGAACATACCTTTCGACGATGATGAATTCGACCTCCCGATCTTGTGTGAGTCGAATTCCAATCGGTGCTCGATGTGACCTCGTGCGCTTGGTATCCTCCGTGTCTTTGTGATACGGCTTGAGCATACTGGCATGGAACACAGGATGGAACTTAAGCTTCGGAGGAAACTCAACCTTGTAAGCAACCATCCCGACTCGTTTAAGAATTCAGAAAGTATGTTAAATATGTCTTGAATTTTATTCGGCCCGGTTTATGACCCGACCCGACATATTTTTTGTGCGACCCAAAAAATGAGATTTAGTTCGTGACGCGAAGGGTTGGGCAAAAATTTTTTTTGGGAAACTCTATTTATACCGCGGCTAGGTTTTCTCATTAGATAGAGAGAGAGAATTTTCTTTTCTGTGATTTTGTGAGCCATGAGGTTTTGTCAAGTCGTTGTTTCGACTTCTGAAAATTGTACTCTCTTTTGATTATAGTGGAATCTTGATTTGCCTCGCCCGTGGACGTAGATCACCTTGTGATCGAACCACGTAAATCCTGTGTTCTGTATTTGTTTTTCCGCACCCGTTTTTCAACAAAGTACCTCTGGTCTCCTCTTCTTATCAACAAATTTCTTCATTTGTTTGGTTGCCTTGTGAAGACATGATCGGGCAAGGTCGGTCTCCTCCGTGTCTTTGTCCTTGTTTGGTTTTACCGCCTTAGGTTCAAGTCCAAGTGACATGATTGAAAATTTGTAACTGTTGAAGAAGGGAAATTTCGAACCTACGGCGATAATAACAAAATTTCGTTGCCTTGGGATAGACATAAAGCAGCAAAAATCATTTTTAATCGCCTTTGAGTATGACCTACGGCGACAGAATTAAGATTTGGTCACCTTTGGACCACTCTAAAGCCTAAGACGACAGATCTAAGAATTTGACTCCTTTGATCTACCATAAAGCAACAAAGAACTGAATTTGTCGCCTTTGGTTTAGCAAAGTAAGTTTCGTTGCTATAAATATCAATATAAGACAGACAAACTATTCAATTTGCTTTTTGTCGTCTCTGATAAACCCAATGGCGATGATAATTTTCTTTGGACTCAGCAAAAAGTAGTGTGAAATTTTCGGTATGCAGTGGATGCGAGTTGTAACAAATTGTGCTTGTTGTCACAAACAAACATTCTATGCTAACACATAGGTTGTAATGTGTATCACGACCTAACCTCCTGCGGTGCACCACCTAGGGGTTCAGCTAATGAATTATTAAGTCTAAGCCTAACTCGGGCCCTCCCAAGCCCTACTAACTCGCGACTTAAGGTTTAAGTTTTTAACATACAAGATTATCGCCATTAATCTATTTTTGGTGGGTCGATTATAAACCCAAGTAAAGTATCGGGAGAATTACTTTACTCCTACGAACCAGAGATTATGGATTCGGGGATTTGATTACGCAAGATTACTCTAACGCCCTTCCAGTACCTTTCTCTTTTATTTCAATAACAATATTTGCAAGCAACTTGGATTGATTTTAAACCTATCCATTAACATACGAGGTGAACATATGGATACGCAACCAATAATATAACACTCAATAAAGCAAAGTAGTAAATAAATTGCAAAGATAAGGAGGAAAACTTACCTCGAAGCAATGAAAGCTTCTGCAATGTTAGTTAAAAAATCACATCAACAATCCTAATATGATTTTTAATTAACACGCAATTTCACTCAAATCCTTTTTTAGGGTTTTTTCCGATTCAATGAAAACTAAACTTTGTGCAATGCATTCTACGTCTAACATGACATGAGACATATGATTTATTTAAATGTCCTAATTCTAACAACAATTAAATGCACTATCTCTAATGTGGCATGCAAATGAACCTAGACGTGAGATTTCTAATAACGAGAATCAATTTATATGCAACTACTCTAATATGACATGCACGTGGTATTTTTATATTTTTTAGTTTAAATTCGGAATAAATAATTAACCTAATTTAAACATGTAATAATAAAATCTAAGAAAAGAATCTAAGGTATTCATGCAATATATTATCTACTCACATTTTACCTAATCTTTTTGTATATTTTATGGAAAGACAATTAATTCAATTCAAACAAAAGACGGAAAGAAATAACAATGCAATGAACACGACACCCAATCACAAAAAATATTATCTATATCCATTTAAATTTAGAAACAATAGATTAACGAATCATATCTCGGGCATGAGGATCGGATTGGTCAATCTTCCGCACAATCGCAAACCATATCTCGAGCGGGAGATCGGATTGACGATTTTCCGTGCAATCGCGAATCATATTTCAAGCATGAAATCGGACTGTTGATCATATGCACGTTACGAAATTAGGAAATAATTCCTAATTTAAGGGTACTTGGGAGTTTTCATGGATATGGTAATATTACTCAAAGATTTGAACAAGATTGCAATTTCACAAATTAGGCAATAAAATATATGAAAATTAAATAATGAAAATTCTTACCTAATCCATGATATTGCTTGAATAGCATTTCCAAATTCGGACGGGCGACTGATTCAGATTGCAGATTGCGGGACTCAACGGATGGTGGCTTGCGGTGTGGCTCAGCCCCAGTGACTGGCAAAGGGACTCGCGGTGGCTATGGTGATGCACCGGTGATTGTGGCTCGCAAAGGTGACTGGTCAATGTCGTTAGGGGTTGGCCAGCGTTGCAAGTGTACATGGTATGTTGGTGACGAAGCTTGGATCTCGTCAACACTGGACTGAAGTATCGCTGGAAGGACTTCAGTTGTTGGAAATCGCTGCTGGTGTGGACATGCTACAGAGAGACTCGGTGTTCGCGACGTTGGTATGACTCCACAGATCACCAACTTCGCTGCCCTCTATATCTATCGCCTCCCGCGAAGTGGGCGGGATGATGATGTTAGATGTGTCGTCCTTTGTCTTGTAGCTGTGAAGAAATCTTCCTTTGTGAAACTGCTCTCACGAACGTCACCCCTGGATCACCATCTTCAATCTTCCAAGGCACTACGATTTTTCTTCCTTGGCTCCCACTCACGATTTCTCTCTTTCTGTTTCTTCGCGTATCACCCACGAATCACACAAAGGCTGATTGGCGGCTGTTCAAGGCTGAAGGGCTGTGGCAAAGGGTGCTCGGCGATGTTCAGCGAGGCAGCGGCTTCTCAGCTTCGTTAAGCAGCGGCAAGTGCAGCAAGGACGTTGACAACAACGACGAGGATCGGCGAAGGCATGGTCGCAAGATATTTGGCCGTGACCTCCTCCCCCTTCTTTTCCTTTGTGTTTTTCTTTTGTGTGCTCTCTAAAATTGCTGACTCTCTATTCCTCTCCCTTTTTTAGAATTGTGGCAGTGAATGTCACTATGTGTGGGCCTCCTCAATTATGAATCCTAACACATCTATTTATAAGAGTTAGTCAGGATTATTTTGCAAGAGGCAAGATATATTATTTCCTAATTCTAATACTCAACTTAGGCAATTTTCTGATAATTTCTTTTAGCTGAATATTCATAGAATAATATGAATTATCGTCTAAGTATATTATTTAATAATTTGGTAATTCAATTATTCCAACTTGCTCTATAATGCAAATTTCGGCCATATATGTATTCAATGTGCTTGGACAAACATTTAATCTTTTGGGCTGTGTCTAATCAATTAAGCTCAAAACCATTCACTTAAGTTCATCCGCTGCCAGTCCAATGCCATTGCAGCTATACAAGCCTAAATACTAATTCAAATGCTCCCAATTTGTACGCAATTTAACTAATTTTTTTTTCTAGGGATTGGGATTGATTCCTGATTTTTATGCAACGAATGACTAACTGGGTCACCAAAATTTAGGTGTCAACAATGTGAAATGTAAATATTGCAACATACTTAGATATATTAAAAGATAATTATTCGGTATGGTTTAATTAATTATATAGATATATAAGTAAACCTGGAATATTTATTAATTTGTATAAAAAAATATTAATGGATATTTAGCCATAAAAAGTGAGACAAACTGGTCCTTAAAAACAACTTAATCAATTGCAAATACCATTAAATATGTTGCTTTTTTTTTCCAATTTTCTGTGTTGGCTTTGGTTCAAACCTCAGAAACAACGTCAAGAACAATCTTTAGAAAAGTGACATCGCAGTCTATAGAAATATTAGATGGTGATTCTCCTGTCTAGGACAGCAGAAGATTCTTCGTTCTTCCAATATTTTGGTGTGTTAACTTCAAGTTCATGGGACTAGATAACTACCAGCGTTTTTCTTCTTTTCTTCTTTTGGAAATGTGAGGACCTCCTCAAGAAGGGCCCTTTGTACCCAGTCCCCCCGGTTCCTCCTAAACTTCAGCTCGCTTTTGAAGGTTGACAAACTTATCCTGGTTGGAAATGCACACCGATAACTGGGATGGCAATCGGGCATGCGCGACATCCTCACCAATTAGGATACAGTACGTAATCACAGGTCTACATATTCTGTTTTTTGCATAATACGAAAGAACCGCAGAAGAATTCCTAGATACAGAACTAGTGACTGCCTGATGAATGTGGCTTTTTGACACCTAGAAAGCAACCATGCAAAAGATATCCTATTTGCCCCTGGTGGTTTCCCTTGTACCGACGGTAAAAGGTTGGAAAGAAAACAAGTTCGAATGAAAGGAGAAAGCATCCTCTTTACATCGCGACAAGTTACCCTTGTATCACCTCAACTTTCGGCCTTCCAAACCTCCTGCAAAACAGTTGGAGAAAAAAGAATAGGATCATCCTCAGCCAGCACCTCATAAATTCAGTCGCGCAATGTATGCCGATGTGTTCATCACGATCTCGCGGAAACGCGTCACTAGAGAAATAAAGTGACACCAGAAAAGGATTCTCTTTGTTAAGTGAATAGTAACATGCACGCTGCCAGCCTGACAAGCCCAAACGGTAAATTCGATAAGTTGTTGCCGATGACCACGCCGCGCCGACCGAACAGAAACGCGCACTGAACATAACATTAAACTAAAGATGTAAAACAATTTAACAACACAAAAGGCATTAGAAGTCCATGTCTGTCCCCCGCCACTACCCAATCCTGCCATTACAACCCCTTTTTACATTCCAAAGTCAACTTCCTTTCCAAATTAATACTCAGCACATGTACATATAGGAAGTAGAGTATTAGAGTTTTAATTAGTCACGTGTAGACATAACTTCCTCTCCAAATTTTCCTTTAAAGTTTGAAATACATTAGTTAAAACAAGCAGCCACACCCTATCCATCAGACCTCGAAACAAGATGTTCTATAGATTCACCGTACGCACATGACTACGAAATAGAAAATACTACAAAAAAATATATCATATGCCCGTCATTAGAGTTGGGTTATTTTATCGCATGATATATAGCCTGCATGTTAGGTTTACTTCATTGCATGTTATACTTTGTACGTCATTGCATACAAGTCAGTTTTCACGTAATCAAGAGAAAACCCAAAAAAGTACATTGAGTAGAATTATTTGTTAATTAGAAATCATATTGGAGTTGATGACGTGATTTTTTAATTAATATTGCAGATGCTTACGTTGCTTCGAGTAAGTACATTCTCCATATTTGGCAATTTATTTAATACTTTGATTATTGAGTGTTACTTTGGTGGTTTCCGCACCTGTATGATTACTTCACATGTTAGGAAGTAATAAAATTAAATCCAAGCTGTCTACTCAAATATTTCGACAACTTGCTTACACATTTATCGCATAAAAAATTAGAGAGTGATTCTGATCCCTAAATAAAAGTTTTTTTTTTGGTATAAAATGTCAGTATTATAGAGCGAATGAAGTACAACAACTTAGGGGTATCCCTCAGCATTACAAATGGTGCTAATAGCTCTAGAAGATGGAGGTGGGAAGTCTCCACATGGTAACCAATACAACATTTGTTTGAGAAGGTCTAATGTTTTGGTAGAGTGAAACTCTACTTCTTGCAATTTTATACACATTGGCCAAAATAATATGGATATTAGTTGACTTGTTTTGAAACCGTCTTCAGTTGTGATCCATTCATATGCCATAAATGGTTGCTAGAAAGGATACCTTAAGGAATCTAGCCGCCAATTCATCCCTAAATAAAAGTTCATTAAATTTAGCTTGCATATTAAAAGCATTTTAATTGCATTTGAACTAGGACTAATGAATTGGCATTAGGAAGCTTTGAATTAAATTCTCTAAACATATTCGTGGCAAAGATTTCAGATTTACGCTTATATGTTTAAAGAATTTTCTACAAGGAAAGAGAGATTTAGGGCATACAATATTGAACGGGTACATTATGCAGTAATGAGTCTAACAATTTCGGCCAAATGTGAGAGTGTTATGGAAAGAAAGGAAAAGAGGCTATCAAACCCTTACTTCCCACCAATTCATCCATTGATATTATCCAGTGAGGAAATCAAGGAATCGCATTGGAAAAGGAGTCGGGCAGAGGGAAGATCGTGAAGAATGAAAGGAAAATATGAACAAAAAGGGAAGTGAGCGAGAGATTTAGGAGAGAATGCACTAATTGAAGAGGGAATCGGTCAGTTAGAGAAATCTCCTCTCCAGTAATCTTTGGCCAGTTGAATGGAGGAATCAATAGAATATTCTTACTTGGAAATATGGTAGGCGAGAGGTGAGATCGGCATGAGATTGGAGGAAATCAAGAACTCGATACTCGTGGATTGAGCTGGTAGCGACTTTGCAAATGATAGTGAGTGAATTTGGACGCATTTACTGCAATATGAGCATAAGCAGAAAAGGGCACCAAAGGAAAACGAGATTCGAAGCGGTAGCGAATCGGGGCCAAAAATTTGGCAATCCCCACAATCAGAGGGGCACAGATTCATACTTACCAAGAATAAGTGGAAATTTGTTTCTATAAGAAGAGACTTCTCGAGCCATTGCGAGGAGGAGAAATAGAGCGCGATAAAAATACGTGAGAGATAAAGCAGTTCTTTTTTGTGGCTGTTGTTCTCCCACCTCCCTTTTCTCGGTGATTCACAGCAAATTCCTCTGTTCCAGTGAGCTTCTCATCAGCCTGGTTGCATCGCTCTTGCGGCTTGTTGCTGTTGTGTCGTTTTTGTTCGCTGTTGTTCGTCACCGTTCATTGTTGTTTACCGCCGTTCACTGCTGCGTTGCCGCTGCTCGTCGTTGTTTGCTGCTGTTTGCTGCTGCTGCGTCCCTGCTGCCACCGCTCGCTGCTCATCATTGCTGCTTGCTACCGTTTGCTGCATTGCTGCTGTTCGCTGTTGCTGTGTCCCTGCTGCCGCTGCTCATTGTCGCCACTCGCTGCCGTTTGCTGCTGTTAATTGTTATTTGCTGCTGTTAGCTGCCACTGCATCGCTGCTGCCGCTGCTTGCTGCCACTTGGAGTTGCGGCTGACCGATTGTTGTTATTGCGCTGTTGTTCATCGCTGACGTACACTGTTGTGTCACTGTTACTGCTGCTCCGCTGCCGTTTGCTGCTACTGCTTTCCTCTTCTTGATTGCCGCTTCCTTGTGCCTTCACTTCAGATCGATTTCTAGTGGATAACTCTAACCAATGTGAGGATGATGTTGGTTTAAATTTGTGGATAGTTAATTTCAATACATAATTTTAATTGCATGTCATTAGTCATTAAAGCCTTGGCTATCTAGTTATATGTTTATTCTCCTTTTTTTGCATTAACCTAGATATATTAGGGTGTTTGGACCTTTAGACACTAAGGTCAAACCTTTAATATTATCTAGGCATAATTCCTTGATCTGATTTGCTATATGTGATAATCTATGAATTTTGGTTGTTTGGAACAATGTTGATGAATCCCGTGAACAACACACAATTTAAAGTTCTGTGAAATTTAATAGTTATCACGTATATAGGACATATTCATAATTCATATTTTAGTTCTTTTTTATAATTATGTCAACGCATGTTATTAGAATGTGTATAGATTTAAAGTGATCCATAGTTTTCATTAAACAAAAATCAATCAATTAAAAGTGTCAAAAGTTACGGCTTTCACTTTAATGTCAAAAGTTTTTTTTTCAGATTACTTAAGTATCACATTTTTTTTAAAGAAAAGATCACTTAAGTGCCAACTCTGATCCGGGTTGCCGAAAATCCGACGTGGTCGTATTTTATTAATTTCTCAGTCCTACATGGCTTGCTAGTGTTCTAGTCAACATAAAACCCCTAAACGACATCATCTAAAAATTTTAAATAGTGATCATTTGAGTACCAAATTTTATTTAAAGTGATCACTTCAGTGCTAGTCGTTGTTAAAAAATGATCTCTTCAGTGTTAGTCGGATTGTGCGACGTCGTTTTGGATGTCAACGTGGACTAGCACATAATCAATTTGGCCACATAATCAATTTGGCCGGAATTGACACTTAGGTAATCGTTTTTCCTTCGATTTGATACTTTAGTGATTCGAAAAAAAAATTTTGATACTAAAGTATGCGCCGTACACAACTTTTGGCATTTTTAATATTCTTCTAAAGTTGATTAGCCTTACAGCGTGCATGTCATTCTTGCACGTCATTTGTGCATATAAATCAATTTTCTTTTAATATGGGACTCTAGGATTTATCCGTGTTTTTCTTAAATTAGGCATGATAATAAAAAAATTGGTATGGATTGTGTGACATCCTGAAAATTAGTCTATTTGGGATTTGTAAAATACTGAGTTTTATGAAATGTGCTCATAGTAAATTCTCACCCGAAACTGATCATTCCTGGGATGCTAACTATTAGGGAAAGGCTAATAGGAGAATTAAATTCGCATGACTAAAAAAAATTCGATCGTGAAATGATTTTCCACCATGAAATGGCTGAAGTGATATTTTGAGCTACTGTTGGCCGATCCAAAGATAATCAGGGGTCAGTTTGCCATTGTCATAATAGTGGATCGCAGGTGATTCCGCTGGACCACTAAATGACTTGACGAATCATCCTGAACCTATACCAGACAATCATACCCCTCGGATCTAATGATTGATCTTCGCGATTTTAATGACAACCGAGGTCATCACGTACCGAATGAACTTGCACGTGACTCGATTTAGTATCAGTCATGAGTTGATTCTGCGAATTTCCCCAACAAGCCGCCCATTAATTTGAGAAACGCTTGAATTACGTTTAATAAAATTTAATTATTTAATTTAGCCCAAATTGAACAACGGAAAATTAGGAAAGTCACGACAGAACGTTAGGACGACGTTGCTGAGGACACGTGCGATTTTTTGGTGTGTCCGAATCCTTCAGAAAAATTCAATTTGGGCAAGAAACGGAGAAAGTGACCATTTTACCCTTAAGGTTTATTAAAGGGTATGTTTTATGGGCAAAGGGCATTTTGGTAATTTTGCCCTAACTTTTGATTGGACAATTTTACCCTTGGATTTTTGAGAAATTACAAGAATACTCTTGGATATTTTTGGGTGAGATTCGATCTCAACCGTTGGTTTCAAGATAAAATCAAATCTAGACCGTTGAATAAAAAAAGTGAGAAAGGGGCAATTTGGTCATTTGCCACTTTTGGTCTAAAAATCACTATTTTAGTCAAGATTCAATCTCTCTCTCTCTCCATTCTCTCCCCTCTCCACCATGAAACCCCCCCTCCGATCTCTCTCTCTCCCCCTCACGCCGGTTGTTGCTGCGCCCTCACCGCCGTCCGTACGCCGCCGGACCGCCGCCCGTACGCCGCCGGACCGCCACCATGCCGCACCATCCTCACTACTACCACCATCACCTCACGCCGTCTCTCTCTCCCTCTTTTCACCCGTGTGGCCGTGAGTTTTGGCCGAGCAAGCCGCGCCACCGCCGTGCACCGATCGCCGCCGCCACACAATGCCTAGCCGTGCCACCGTTCTCGATTGAGTATCGCCGCTTTCCATTCTAGCCGATTTAGTCTAAAACTAGGTAAGTCGCACTCTAAACCCAATTTAGGACTTCGGGTATTGATAGATGATTTTATTTGGGTGAAATTGGGTTTGTTTGAGTGTGGAAATTGTATGGTTTGGAAACGGGATTAATTAGTGGGCCTAAGATTGAATTTGGAAAATTTTTATGGAAATTTTGAGGATGACAGTGGGCTGTGAATGACTGTTCATGGGGCTGTGATGGGCCGATCGGGCCGTGAGTTGGATTTTTAGAAATGGCAATTAATGGTGAGAAAGTGTCATGAATGATCGGAATTGATCCGACGTCATTTGGTTGGAGAAAAATGGCAATATGTGTGTTTAAGGCGTGTTTGAATTATTACTGAGTTGTGGTAATGAATTTGAGTGCGTGGTTGTGTAATTGTGTGATTGAAATATGCCTGTTGAGTGCACGCATGGACCAGATTGAATTAATTAGTGAAATTGGCCATATCAAATGCTGAGTGAGCATGTTTTGCGTGTGAATTGATGCGTGCACGGGCCACGTCTGATGGGCCAAGTTGGGTGTGGTAAATGTTTATTGAGCATGTGCATGAGTAAGAAAGAAATTGTGCGTGGCATGACGTGTGAAATAGTGGGAATTGTGCCGTCATGAAGCGTGTATGTTTATGCGAGACGATGCCCGGTATTACTAGAAGACTGCTAACCTAAGGCGTGTACTTCAACGCGGGTTGCGCAGTAAGTGGTAGGTGTTGAGCCTGAGGCTTGTACGTTTACGCGGGCAAGAAATATGGCCTGAGGTGTGTACGTTTACGCGGGCCTGAAGTGTTGTAATAAGTGATCACAGTGTACCTGAGGCATGTATGTTTATGTGAATCACTGGCGAGTGATGTGGAAAAGAGATAAGATGAGAAAGGAATGAATGCGTGAAATGAGCATCGTACATGTGCGCGATTGTATATGATGTGATTGTGACTAACGTGCAGGTTGTACGCATGATAAACTCTAGCAAGAATAGTTGATGTGCCTACTATGTAATGATTTGGTGTGTGTGTGTGTGTGTGTGTGTGTGATTGTGTTTTGTGATTGTCTAGAGATACGTGATAGCTTAGGTGAGGTTTATGGGTGTACTTATTGAGATGTAGTCTCATGGTTATTTCAACCAACATTTTCAGAACCCCGACCTGAGCCATGAATCCTCCGTCACTGCCACCAGAGCATTTTAGAGTACCAATGCACACCGAATACGAAGTTGCAGAGTTTCTTATGGAAGATAATATGACTTGGATGAAGAACACTACGACCGTTTATGTAGAGGTAAGATTACCTTTATGGGGGATCCATGTGTATACCGCGTGGTATTTCAGGGATGCAGACGGGGATGAGTTCGGTCTCGTTAGAGGTTTTGATGTTCCGTATGATTTAGTCGGAGATTGGGACCCGTTTACCATACCTCAAATAGACGAAGAGTTGACTAGTACAAAAGTTAGTTTAGCTCAGTCTGGTCTACATCCAGACCCTGCAGCACAGGAATCTTTAGGGGCTAAGCATGAACCCGAGCCCAAAACATCGCAAGCCGAAGTTGATCCAATGGACATAGACTTAGAACCGATCCCTGAGGAAGAATCAGGTGAAGTGGAGCCCGAAGTGGAACCGGAGAATAATCCCGACGAGTCTGAGAAGCCTAAGGGAGAACCGGAGTATATACTCCCATTTGAGCAGTATCCGGATCCCAATTATGTGCCTGAGTTCAATTTCTTGGATGAACTAGCTGAGGAAGATCAGAACGAAGTTCCAGCAGAGTCGGGTGACATCAATCACCCGATTGAGATTGAGTCAGAGTCGGAGTCCTCAGAGGAGCAAACGGT
Organism: Syzygium aromaticum; assembly: GCA_024500025.1. Taxonomy (NCBI): domain Eukaryota; kingdom Viridiplantae; phylum Streptophyta; class Magnoliopsida; order Myrtales; family Myrtaceae; genus Syzygium; species Syzygium aromaticum. Next base: position 32,327,800 of record CM044890.1, on the reverse strand, counting down.
TCAAGAGAGTTCAGAATCAGAAAATGAGGAGTCAGACTTGGAATGGACGCCAAGTGTTGATCGTAGGGGTTAGTGTAGAGGAGGAAAAATCAGGCTTTTGATGAGTACCATTTTTGGAAGGGTAGAACGCCAGGTCATCGATACTTTTGACTTCGATGGTTTTAGTATGGTATGCACTTGTATATTAAGGTTTGTAAGACTGTGAACATTATGGTATAAGTTTTTATGAGAAATGAATGTATATATTCTCCCTAACTTTCCCCAGTTTTTCATTGTCCGGGTTAATTGTGGTTTCCGCTGTAGATTAAAAATCTCTTATGTTTTTAAATGAGGTTGGCGATAACCTGGGATGTCACACTATCAACCAGCAGTGGGATGTCATGGGCTCGGCAGGGGTTCGGAGTGTGACAGATTGCATGATAATTAGTCAAAAGTTATCATACACAATCATGCATAACATTCATGCATTTTGTTTGGACATTTTTCTAAAGTAATAGTTTGCAAAAATCTCATGGTGATGTATAGTGATATGCTGTGTTTGCTTAGTGCGTCCAAGTTCTTAAGATTTTCCGTAATCTATTTACTATTTTGATTATTGAGTGTTAGTTTTCTAAGTGCACATATGCATGATCACCCTTCACATGTTAGTGGATAGGTTAAAAAATAATAAAAGTTGCATGTAAAATATTTTTGAAATAAAGAAAAAAGGTACGAAAGGGTGTTAGATTAATCTAGTGAAACCAAGTTATTGTATTCATGAGTATGTGGTTCATGGCACATTTTGTCTAGGTGTCTAATCAACCCATATCTGATTAGTGGCGGCTCTAAAAAGTAATTTTAATCACACGATGAATTAAGTACCAAGTTGTGGTTGGTAGGGCTCGAGAAAGTAACGATGTCCTACTGAGAGGAACCTCCGTTCTCGTTTAGTAATCCATTAACCTTTCACCTAGTGTAATTAATTCCCCGTACTCATAATCTTTGGTTTGTAAAAGTATAATAATTCTCCCAATACTTTACTAGGGTTTCTAACATACCCACTACAAATTGATTAGTGATTACTCATAATTGAAAAATCATTTGCATGTTAAGAATTTAAACCATAAGTCACGGATTGGTATGGGCTTGAGAGAGCCCGAGTTAAGTTTAGGCTTAATAATTCACCCCTAAATAGTGTGCCCTGAGGTAAGGTCGCAACATCTCATATGGTCTCAAACGCCTTAGAAGTCTTTCTCAGAGATCAATGTCAACAAAAATTACCTGTTATTGCCGCAATGGATTCCACCAGACACACTGACTCGTTGAGCTCTGAAACTGAATTAGTATTTTTCTCCTCTAATAATTCCTTGCCCTTAGAGCTAGGGACACCAACTTCTGTCAAGCATGAAATTTTGATGGCCGATCTTCTTGATATGAAAATGGACAAGTTCTGGTTCCTCTTCCTCAAAATACTACTCTACTTTAAATGATATTCCATATTTCAAGTGGCCAGATAGACCGCAAGAATTTCATGCTTGGCTAAACTCTAGGGCACTCACTGTTGAAAGTCGGTATGATAGACAGACTGAGTTTGTAAATCGATTCACCTGCAGCCTTAGGGATTGGTGGATAACTATCTCTAATCAAGACCATATGACATTTTTACTCCAAACAAACTTCTATTAATTTATTGGAGCGCTCCACCAAACAGATTAGAAGATCTTCTTGAACTCAAAATGAGAGAGAGTTCTTTGACTGAAATTGTTGCTCTCTACGTCGAAAGCATCTTAATAATTAAGCATTTCCAAGAAATGGTCAAGCTGTTCGATGCTCTTAGAGTAGATCCAAATTTGAAGTAGGTATTCTTGTCCTCTATATCTAAAGAAATTGGACAAGTGGTTCAGAAAAAGCAAAGAAGAGTTATTGATGTTCCTATTGGAGAACTCCAGCAAGAAATACACTTGGCACTTGATGATATCTGCATTCGCAAGAAGGCATTAGGAAGCTATCTACAAAGCAACAAAGAGCCTGACGGAGCTTGCCATAGGCCTGAATTAAAAATTAAATGCTAAAAATAAGATTCATGTGATGATCCCTCTTGTTGGGACCAATGAAAGAAGAAAAGACACTTCAAATAATTATCTTTAGGGCGCTCAAGGGGAAAACGCAAATGAAGATTTCTGAGGAGAAGACTTTCTCGATGAGGTCGTTCGGGAAAACGTAGAAAATAAGGCATGTTATATTTGTAACAAGAAAGGCCATTTTACGAAGAATTGCCCAAAAGCTAGAGAAAGAAATGCCCACTTGATCTAGAAGATAGAAAAAGAGAATGGAATTTCTCACCATAATGATAATGTTGAATCAGTTTTCTCCTTAGAAGATGAACCAACCAAGCATATAGTCTGTGCAATCCATACATGGTCTTAGAATGGTGATACTGAAGACTCATGAAGAATCTGAAGGAGTCTTCTCATTTTCCCTAGAAAATCTTGAATCTCTCACCACCTAAGACCTTTATGCATACACTACTCCTATGCTCCCATATTTTCCTATAAACATATATCCCTCCTAGTATACTAAACCCATATATGTCATAGCCCTTACATATCCTAGAGCAAGTGCTTCAATTCTTGACACCAAAATTCTTCTAGAAGAATATTGGACTTACATGGTATTTCAATTCTTCTTTTGGAGACACTTTTTCTATTGGAGTTCAAAGCAAACATGTCATGCTTAAGTTTTTTCCCCGGTATTTAATCATTACCAAAATCCTTAGTTCCAGTTCACCACATAAAATAATCATCATTGGATTAGATATCCTGACACAAATTCCTAAACTCAAAATCTTGTGTAATGGACTTCGGTTCAAAGGATAGTTCAAAGAATATGTGGATATTCAGAGATTTTTTTTATCATCCAAACAAGCATACTGGATCCTATTATGCAAACCTTTTTGGATGCTCGCGTAGAATCTTATTCAGAATTTGCGCAAAAGTGTCTAAATTCTTTGTGGAAAATCTGAACTTTTTCATTTATCTCCTTTTTAAAAGGAATGGGGATATCAATCCTACCAAAGCCAGTTATTCAGGAATGTATCCAAATCAATTGCTCCTTGCACCGAAAGAATGTTCAGATCTGTTGCATCAAGGGCTAATTGAGTTGTCCAATTCTCAGTGGGCATGCAAAGCATTTTGTGTGAATAAATGTGTTGAGCAGAGACAGGTTATCAATTACTAGCCTCTCAATCAATTTCTCCAACATGACAAGTTTCCCTTATCTTATCGGAATTCTCTATTCTTTAGCCTTACCTAAGCTAAGGTCCATTTCAAATTTGACCTTAAGGCTGGATTTCAGCAATTGGGAGTACATCTTGAAGGTAGGAACAAGACTAGATTATGTATTCCAAATTAGCATTTTCAGTGGACTGTACTCCCATTCACACTTAAAACAACCTCTTCATTGTTTCAAAAGGCCATTGGCAAGGCTTTCTAGCTTATTATGGATAATGCTCAAATTTACATTGATGATATCCTCCTTTATAGTTTAGATGAGGATTCTCATTGTAAATTGTTGACCCAATTTGCTGCGTTCGTAAAAAAATAAGAAATCATGTTATCTCAAAAGAAGACAATCATTTCCTAGAGAAAGATAAAGTTTCTTGGGGTGAATCTCAAGGATGTAACATACTATCCTAGTCCTCATATTGCAGAAGAATTGCAGAAATTCCTTATGAGAATCTCTCCCACAACCAAGTCCAACTATTCCTTGGGATAATCAATTATCTTAGAGATTGTGTGCCAAAGATCACCAAACTATTGAATCAATTGCAGCAAATGCTCAAGAAAGATGCTCCCTTTGGGGACCAAAGCAAACTAAATCTATTGTCCGCCTTAAAGAAATTCTGCATCATCTTCTCCCATTGCAGATTCCTTCTATAGGGAAAAAAATTCTGCAAATAGATGCCAGTGATAAATATTGGGTTCCTATTCTTCTGGAAGAAATTGATGGAAAATGTAGAATTTGTGGACACACAAGTGGAAGGTTCATGCAAGGAGAAATGCATTATCATTCCACCTTTAAAGAAATCTTGGCAGTAAAATATGGTATCAAAAAGTACGAGTTTCATCTCATTAGAAATCATTTCCTTGTGGAATTAGATATGGCTTCATTCTCTCAAATGCTGAAAATCAAGCATAAGCAAGTTCCTCCTCTCTAGCTTTCAAGGTGGGCAGAATGGTTCTCAAAGCACTGCTTTGAGACTAAATACAAAGCGGGAAAAATAATGTGCTTGCCGATTTCTTGTTACACTTAAAGAATTCTCAACATCTATAGATATGTGTATGATGAGAAACCCAATAGAAGGATTTACGCCGAAGGAAATGAAGCCCAAATAGCCATCCTACTCATAGCCACCAGAAGTACCTAGACAAATCAATTCCAACACCCTCTTTGACAATCTGCAAAATCTTTCGTGGGTTTTCCGTTTTAAGATTTTTACAAGATATGGAGGATCGAGTCTTCGTCCAAGGGGATTGCATCTAGAATATCCATTTATCCACCCCTTGTCGTTTGCACCATATAGAAGAATTTCTAGAAGAACTTAAATGATTTTTGTCGCGACCGACCTCCGATTTTTCTCAACATACAAAAAAAGGGGGTCTCGCCTGATACGTACTAAGTCTAGGTTTGGGACTTAACTCGGGCTCTCCCAAGCCCATACCATATCGCGACTTAAGGTTTAAGTTTTTAACCTGCAAGTGGTTTATATTAAGAAGTCGCCACTAATCAATTTGGTTGAGTCGATTAGAAACCCAAATAAGGTGATGGGAGAATCACACTATTCCTACAAACCAGAGATTAAATGAGTTCGGGGACTTTGTTACACTAGTTGGATAACTAATGTCCTTTCGATACATTTTTACCCTGCTTATTTCTGAAAATATTTATCAAGCAATTTGGATTGATTTTAGGACTTTTCTCCTAACATGTGAGCTGATCATGCGAGTGCATAATCACAAATGATTAGCAATCAAAATAAATATGCAGCCTAAGGTTCTAGCCCTAATTAAGGCGAACAACAATCAAAACAAAACAATTATTGCATATATTCTAATTAAAACAACATGCATAATAATAAAACAATAATTTAAAACATTCAGATATGCCACATAATTTAGAAAAAATATTAGACAATACTATATCTAAATTATAACCTAATTTTAAAAGAAAAGAAAAAAAAATTTCAAATTTTTTTTAAAAAACTTTTTATATATAAAATATTTTTTAATATAATAATAATATAATATTAATAATCGGATCAGGTCAACGGATCCAGGTCGGTCAGATATGACCCGGGTCAACAAATCTGACCCAAGGCGTTGACCTGGTTGAGTCAATCGGAACCGATCCAGGTCAACGGATCTAATCCAGGGAGTTGACCCAGGTAGGTCAAAACTAACCCAGGTCAATAGATCTAACCCAAGGCGTTGACCCAGGTCGGATCGGCTAATCCGGGTTAGGTCAATCTCGCATGCACAGACACACGAGGACATTGGCGGAGCCAAAAATTAGCCTCTCTCCGGCTAACCCAGATTGACGCCAACCTAAATTTACCCCCTAGTGACCATCGCCATGCTTCCTCAGCTAGCCCACTCACCGTTCGACGTCCTGGTCACCGACCAGCAACCAAAAATAATCCAGCCTCACTGAGGCATTTCGACAAACACTCGGTGTACGCAATCAAAACGGACGGTTTTCGACTTACCTCAGGGATCCGGTGTACTCCAATGACCTGGCTTACCTTCGACAACGAAGTACGAATGGTTGTGGACAACGGTATGGGCCGAGATTCGCTCAAAATGGCCGGCGTGAGTCTCGGCCAAACCACGCATAAAAACAGGGCTAAACAGGGGTAGCCGGGATCGGGGGAGGCTCATCAGTCGATGGCGCGTTTGGGGGTCTCCAGCTGATTTAGGGGTGATAGTGACGCTACCGGTTCTCCTTCCTGCTTCGGCGTGACCTCAATGGCCTCTTTCTCTCTCAGTTCTCTCTTTTCTTTGTCTCTATTTTTCTTTTAAAAATGGCCGACCCAATCTCTCTCTTTGTGGCTTATATGGCTGACGACTAATGTGTCCCCTCTGCTTCGTTACATCTGCTGACGACGGCCTGCACCGGCCTATACCAATTCCAGATTTTTGTAGCCAATTTAGGCCGGTGCAGGGAGGCCAATTTAGTGAAGAAGAAGAGAGGAAGAAGAAAGGAGAGAGGACTGCGTTTTTGGGGAGGACGAGACTAGCCATTAATGCCAGTCTCGTTAGCGTGCTCCTTTGGCCATCCTCTGGCCTGATATGGATGGCGAGGGCCGCTCCGCCGTTAGTTGCTCTGGACGGCTGGATGTAGGGGAGAATAGAGGAGAGAGAGAGGCTGGTGCAGGGGAGAAGGAGAAGGAAGAAGGAGCTGGGCCGAGCCAGGCTGGGCTTAGCTTGTGGGGGGGAAAGGAAAGAAAAAAAAAAAAAAGAAAGTGGGCTGGGCTCGTGCAGGGAAAAAAAGAAAAAAGAAAAGAGCCGGGTCGACCCAGTCCAACTCGGATTTTTTATTTTTTAAAATTTTTTTAATAGACCTTATTAATACAAATGTGCCTAATTTCTATATGCAATTCATTTAAATAGAAATATTTTTTTGTTTTAGGAATTAAAGAAAATTGACTCCTAAATTTTGTGCAATTAATTTTGGGCAAATTAAAATAGGTGTCAACAGCTGCCCCTCTTTGAAGGTAAGCTCGTAAAGGTTGAGCTTGCAGAGATTACGTTCAAAGATAAAATGACACCTAAATTTGGCCCATGCATGTTCAATGGATGCTATTTGGCGGAACTATGAGTCCCATTTTTTATGATGCGATAAGATGATGCGTGCTAAAGTAAATAAAAATATACTTGGGGCTATTTATCTTGCCGAAGGGTAGAGTAATTCCAGATAGTTGGTATCATGTGTCAAGGACTTAAACCTATCTTCGATCGCCTCGATTGGATTTCATTCGTCTAGAACCTGAACCTCTCTTTGGTCACCTTGATTGGATTTTGTTTGTCTAGGACCCGAACCGATCGCCTTGACTGGATTTTGCTTGCCAAAGTACCTGCATCTTATGAGGGGTACCTGAAAAGATTTGATGTGAACAGAGGGGGTTAATCCCATGCTCAGGAGGGGTACCATAATAATCGTAGGTACATGGTGAACACAGGGGTCAGTCCAATGTTCAAGGGGTACCATAACAATTGTAGGTACATGGATTTTTAGAATTGAGCATGGATAGAAAATACTTACCTGGGCACATTCATGCCTCTTAAGGGCATGTCTCCTATCAAACAAGTTTTTTTGTGCAAAGACATATGTATTCATCGAAAAAATAGACAATTAAGGCTATTCTAGAATGCATATCGTATGAAATATCTTGACTGCAAGTCGCACAATGAGAGATGCTTTTCTTTTTCAAAGAAACACTCGGTTTACCTTCTAGGTGGTTTGAAAAGAATTCTGATGGAATATCTAGGGTTTCTTACCCGGAGGTTTAATCCATCATCTGCTGAATACCTAATCTTTTTCGGGACATCTCTCTTGCGATGATAATGAGGGCTTATCCAGTGCCCGAATTTCTGTGTCCTATCACTGGGGGTTAAAACTCTAAGTTGCAAAAGTATGCTGTGTTAATTTCACTCGGGGAACAGAAGAGTTTTTTTTTTTTTTAGGACATCTTTGGAGATGCTCCAAAGGTCATGTGTTCTTTGAGTCTTTGAGAACATTTTATCTGTCAAAGATGATTAGCGCAAACATGCATGCATTCATCAAGAATAGATAAGCTAGGTTATTCCAAAATGTGTATTTGAAAGTTCATACAAGATGATTTTGCCATGTTTGCATCACCAAACATCCACCGAGGGTAATTATCAAGCAAGACAATTTTCACTCGCAAGGTGCACTTCTCGAGATGTTGAACGAGGGACCCTCAGTCAGAAAGGACTTTCCACTCACTCTCATTTGAAAATGGTTGTTTGTCCCGACCATTAAGGCGAAAACATCGAAAACACTCAATCTGACTGTTATCATATCAACAAGGGTCTGAGTTTTTTCGCAAGCGGTACGATACTACCAATATGAGACGTCTTATCAAGATTGTAATGTAGGCTTGGTCAATGGTTCAACAAAGAAGACTGTTCAAGTCAAGGCTATGAAAGAAAATATTCTGCAATCATCTTTAGGTTTACAAGTCAAGAACCCTACAAAACGAGATAGAAATAGTCTTGCTCGCACTTCCTTGAGCGTTGCTTATAAACATTTGAAATTCCATGTTAATTCAAGTGCTCTAGTCAGAAGAGACTTCATGAGGGATGTAACGTAGGCTCGATTCACAAGTTGGGGAACGAAATGATCATTGGGCTAAAAAATGTGTGTAAGGGTGAGAATTGGTGATCATCTTGGCATTGTCACCAGTCTTCTTCTCCACCGTCAAAATCCTCTTGGAAAACTTCATGGGCAATCTCGTGCTTTGGCTTTTTGGACTTTTGTCCAACAATTACAAATTCGCTTGGGGGTACAAATTCCTTCGCTCTTTTTTTTATTGACTTTTTCTTGAGGAGCTTCTACGCCAAGCATCTTCTTGGATACCATTCGATCTCTATCTCAATTGCTTTCTTCAGAACAGGTTCGTCTTCATCTATTATGTGATAGATCTTCATCAAGACAGAGTTCTTAAAGTAGGGGTTTGTATCGAAGAATAACTCAAGTTTAAACCCTTTGGGGTCGTCTATTCTACACCGCTTAATATCTTTGAAATATTTGAGAGCGCCTTCATCACACTCAAAGATCTCCTCAACTAAAACTTCATTGTTTTTCATAGCAGCTACCCAGAAATTAGGAACTCCTTTCTCTTCATCTTTTTCTTCATCGTTTTTCTTCTTCTTCTTTTTCTTTTTTTTTGTCTTTTATTCATGGGCATTGGCCTTACTTTTATCGGGTACACTACTTTTTCATGCCCTTAATTTTCATTGATTTCATCTTTTTTTGATGCTCTTTTGGTGTTGTCAGGACTAGCCTAAACAAGTTTTAACAGAACAATATTATTAGGCTCTTAGAGTCTTTATCTTCATTTCGTACTTTGGATCATGATGCTCAAACTATGATGACTTTTGCCTTACCTCGGTGTGGGGGATGATCACCAACTGGGTTCGTACGAAATGAAATTGCCGACTCAATTGGGTTAACAAGGGATATAAGTGTATGGGATAGAAGAAGAACTGCTCTTCGTCATCTTAGGGCATTTAAATTATTGTAAGAGTTCATCTGTAATAATAACACTCAAAGATTAATGCAAGCGAGAGCAAGAAAATTTTTATTCATCTTTTTCACCTTGTGTGAGCTGTTGTGGCTAATGATCATAGAAAATTTTAGATATTACAAACTCTTCATCCTTCTTATCCTGCTTAGTTCCTAGGTAAGAACATCACTTTTTTCAATGATATGTTGGCATTTTGGACAAGCTCTAGTTAGTTTGCTGCTCCTCTCTTGACAAAGCTCTCTTAGCCTCAACCGTCAATGGCGTGCTTGTCCTGGAGGACTCTGTCGAGGACCAACGAATCCGTGAAGATGATGAGGTCGAAGCTGCGGGGGCGGTGATCAAAAGGGAGGGATGCTCTTCTTGCTCCTTCTGAATTTGAATTCTCTTTATAATGCCGATTTACCTCAAGCTGCCCCAGTGTGGGGTGGTTCTTGACAGGGGTAATTTAAAAGGAACCTCCGAGTGTATGGACTCAAAATGGTCAAGCAAAGGATCGATGATAGTGTATAGGGTAGAGAAATGAACTGTCTCTCATCATTTTGGCTATCATACCTTATGCGAAAAATCTCTTTACCTTGTAGAAATGGAACATTTTCGCTCATCTTGCTAAGGTTTGGTACGTGAGAATATGTATAGACTAAGGATTGCCTCTCATCATTCTAACACATCTCATTCAATACATCGGAGCAGTTCGACACCATTCATCGAATTATCAAAATTTTTACAGGGAATTGGTGAATTAAACATGTAAAATTACCATGCAAAATTCCTTTCCATGTGATGCACTTGAGGAAGAAAAGAGCATCCATTTGCTTTAAATGTTTCCTTTTTCTTTGTTTCTTTGTACTCTTATGAGAAAATTTTTTAGGGAAAGAGATACTTACCTATGCTGTAATAGTAAGGCAAACCTACAAGGTAATAAGAAAGACCGTGTTAATGAACGGCTCTTCGAAGGACAGGAATTGGGAACAATACAACATTAACCTTCATGATTCCCCTCATTTGAGATTAAGTTAATGACTCATTGAGCTTTTCTCGGATGTTGATAATTCCCTTCTGACAATAATATGAGCTTATGTTAGAAATGAGATGATTGAAGATAAATTGAAAACAATACAAATTACCCTTCTTCCATTTTGCCTTCATAGCTAGCAGAGTCTTTTCTTTCAAAACTTCTTTCATGATTGGTTTTGAAGCTCAAATGATATCCTCTGTAGCTAAAGGTGTTCCCAATTAGAAGGTCCTATTCTTGATACATGTTATGTCAATATGGCTCCAGTACGTTAGGGAGTTTCTCGGGAATCATATGATTCATGATTGCACAGAGCATGTGCAATTGCTTGTATGGGGATCTTCGCAGCAAAGCTAATTTTTGCTTTAAAGATCTTTGATGGATATGGGCGTGACTACCATCGAGATTTCCATGGTTCTCAAGATCGGCCTTAACGCCATTTTGCTACCAGGGGTGTTCTCATCAATAACTTTTCTGTCAATTCCCTTGTTGTTAACGAGAATATATAAGTTATTTCAATGGTAGTATTTCTTCACAGCATCAAAGTTGACTGGGTTGGAGAATTGACGTCCATTCATCTCGATCAGAATCAAAGCCCCTCCAGGGAGTGTTTTTTTTACAACATAAGGACCTTTGTAATTTGGAGCAAACTTACCTCCAAGCTTAGGGGGTAGTGGTAGCACCTTTCTCAGGACAAGATCGCCTGCTTCGAAGTGTCTTAGGCATACCTTCCTGTTGAATGATCTGGCTACCCTCTGTTGATAGCATTGACCATGACAAAAAGCTTTCAGCCGCTTTTCATCAATCATATTCAGCTGCTCCAATTTTTGCTATTTCCATTCTGCATCAGATAGTTTCACTTGGGACAATACGCGCAGCGAGGGAATTTCTACCTTAACAGGCAGGACTGCTTCCATGCCATACACTAAGGAAAAAGGGGTTGCCTCGGTAGATGTCCGAATTGATGTTCAATATACCATTAATGCAAAAGGCAATCTTTCATGCCAATTTCGATAGTTCTCAGCAGTTTTGGCTAAGATCTTCTTGATATTTTTGTTGACAACCTCAATAGCTCCATTCATTTGGGGATGGTAAGGAGACGAATTCAAATGACGGATTTTGAATTCACTGAATAAATTATCAACAAACTTGTTATTCATATTTGTCTCGTTATCTGTAGCGATAGCTTCAAGGATGCCATAACGGGCGATTATATCTCGCCTGATGAATTTCATCACATTCCGAGCAGTGACATTGGTATATGACGTGGCCTCGATCCACTTGGAAAAATAATCAATTGCGACCAAGATGAAACGATGTCCATTTGATGCTTTCGGATTAATTGGGCCGATCACATCGATACCCCACATTGAAAATGGCTATGACTCTAACAACTGATGTAATTTAGTTGGTGGGTCATTTATCTTGTTTCCATGAATCTGACAACGGTGGCAATTTTGAACGTGTCAGATGCAATCGCTTTCTAAGGAAAGCCAGTAATAACCTAATCTTGCTATTTTCCTAGCCAACATGTGTCCATTCATGTGTAGACCACATACTCCTTCATGTAATTCCAGCATAATTCGTGTTACTTCAGTCGCATCCACACATCTTAGCAAAATAGAATCATAGGATCTCTTGTACAAATTCTCACCATTGATAAAGAACTCCGTTGCCATCTTCATTATATACCCTCTATCTGCAGAGCTAATCCCTTTAGGGAACTACTGCTCCTTGATATAGTTCATGATATCGTAATACCATGATTTACCATCGGGTTCCTCGGTCACGGCCATGCAATAGGCCGGTCTGGACAGGACTTCAATCTTCAGAAGTTCTATTTCCAAACCATTGATAACTTGTAACATGGATGATGGTATAGCCTGTGTATCGGCAAATTAGTTATGAGATCTAGATAGGTAGATAACGAGATCTCATTGAATTATGTTATCAATTCTTTCAAATAGTCATGATAGGGTATTAGTTTATTATCCCTAGTCTTCCATTCACCCATAGTCTGGAGGATGATTAAGGCAAAATCGCTGAACACTTTTAATTTAGCTATTTTCATATCAATTGTTGCTTGTAGACCGAGAATTCATGTTTTATACTCGGCTATATTGTTGATGCAAGGAAACACCAATTTCGCTGTTATAGGATAATGCTGCCCATCTGGGGATATCAAGACCACCCCAATGCTAGAGCCAAACAGTTTTACTACTCCATCGAAGAATATGGTCCACATGTGTTCCTCCATTGATAAAATGCGATCATCTAGGAGATCATCCTCATGTGTTTCCCTAGGGCATTCAGAGCGATCACTCGACCTTTCACTGATTTCTTTGATAATGTTTGGATGTCAAATTCTAAAATTAGAATTTGTCATTTGGCTAATTTTTCCACTAATGCCAGTCGGTTAAGCAAATACCGGATGGGATCGTTTTCAGTTACGAAGAACATCTGGCAGTGCAAAGTATATTGTCAAAGCCAATGCAACACCCACACCAATGCAACACGTGTTTTTTCTGATTCGGAATTTCTATTCCGAAATGGTGAATTTCTTACTCAGATAATAGATGGCTCGTTCTTTTCCATCGTCGGAGTGGCTTTAGGCCAATAAGGCTCCTAACAATTCACTGTGAATCATTAAATAGAGAGTTAGAGGATGTCCTAAGACTAGTAGAACTAGTACTGGGGGACTCATCGAATACTGCTTTAGCTTTTCAAATGCTTCTCGACAATCTTCATCCCAGTTGATCTAAGCGTCTTTCCTGAGAAGTTTGAAGGAAGGTCGTACAGTCTCAGAGAGTTAGGAGATGAATCGTGCGATGTAGTTCAACCTTCTCAAAAGGCTTCTGACCTCCCTCACTGTAGATGGGGGTTGTAGTTCACATATTGCTTTGACTTTCGAGGGGTCGACCTCGATCCCCTTGCTACTCATGATGAATCTGAGTAACTTATCACAGGTCACCCCGAACACGCATTTTGCAGGGTTCAGGCTAAATTTGAACTCGCACAACCGGTTGAATAGCTTCTTCAATACTTCAATGTGGTACTCTTTGCATCTGGTCTTGGTGATCATGTCATCGACACAGACTTCAATTTCTTTGTGCATCAGGTCATGAAAGAAAGTAACCATAGCACGTTGGTATGTTGCCCAGGCATTCTTCATACCAAAAGGCATAACCCTGTAGTGAAAGGTCCCCATGAAGTGATGAACGCCGTCTTCTCCTTGTCTTCATCGTTCATCCTTATCTGATAGTATCCAGAGAATCCATCCATAAAAGAAACTAATTCAAATCCAGCAGTGTTATCCATAAGGACATCAATATGGGGGAGCGGAAAGTTGTCTTTTGGACTGGCCTTGTTCAAGTCACGGTAATCAATATAAACTCGAATTCAACCGTCTTTCTTCTTCACTGGCACAATGTTTGCTACCCAATCAGGATATTGCAAAACCTCGATGAACCTTACCTTCAAAAGCTTCATCACTTCTTCTTCGATTTTTTTTTACAGCTCGGATTTGGTCCTTCGTAACATTTGCTTCTTAGGAGGCATGTCCGAATTGGTAGGCAAATTGTGCTTGATAATCCGAGGGTCTAGTCCTGGCATATTGGAATAAGACCATGCGAAGACGTCTTGATAATCTTTGAGGAGAGCGATCAGACGTATAGCTTTCTCTTTGGGAAGGTTGGCCCCGATCTTTACTTCTTTTGAATCTTAAGTACCACCCAAATTGAAAGTAACAGTGTTCTCGGTTGTAAGGGGCTTCAATTGTTCATATTACTCCCAATTTCTTCTGATTTCAGTGGGATCGTCACTTGAATCGTCAAAATCGCTATTGTCGGCATCTACGGCCTCTGGCTGGCTCATACTAATTCCCTTGCAAGTCGCAAGAGTATGCTTGGAACATAGGGTAAATTGATCAAACAAATAGGGTTACAAACATATATATCATTTCATTGCTTGTTTTCTCTTAAAACATTTTTTTTGAAGAAATAGTGAAATGTCTTTGATTTTCGAAAATTTTTAGGAACAAGGAAGCATGAGATAGCCTGGGCCTCAGAATACTTTCCTTTTCATGACTAGATATCATCAACGGGCCGATTTGGAATACTACCTCATGCCCTCAAAACATTATTTATTTACAACACATGGATTTACAACCTCAGGACAGGGAGAGTTCAAAAAGACATTTCTTCCAGCAGAAATGACGACAAAAAACAAAATACAAGGATAACCCCTTTTTCAGGGATTCATGCAGAAAAGAGGAGAGGAATTCTACTCAAGTGGGCTTGTGCCCATTCCCTCCACCGGTCCCTAGTCTATTGCTTTGACGAAGAAACTTTTAAAAGTATCGTTCCAGGAATCCAGCTCATCGGCTCCTCTCTTTACTGGTGTTAACTTTTCCATGTCTTCCTATCCACTAGGAATGCTATTTTACTGGTCTTCATAAAAACTTGATGGCATCTGGTAGTCATCGTAATAATCAAACTTACCACTAGGCTCGCCCAGGGTATCCATAATTGTCTTCCCCTTATGTGCCTTATCAGAAAGCTCAGGGGCATTAGCATGAATACTAGGTATCACCAAGAGGTCATTCCTACCATGACACAGCCATGGGGCATGAAAAGTGAATGCCCTAGCGTCTAATAGGTCTTGAATTATATTCTTCAGAGTATCGCAATCATCGAGCGAGTGCCCAAACTCTCCCGAATAATAGCCACAAGATCTGCAGGGATCATAGTTAATGAAGTACTCACGAGTATGGTGTTTTGGCCTCCTTGTGATCAACCCCTTCTATAAAAGGACAAGGAATATCACATCCATGGATTTAAGAACCGGCGAGTATCATTGTACATTGCCCTACCACTGTAAGAGTTGGATATCTCACAAAGTCATGGCGGGAAGGACTCCTGATGGCGGGTTTTCTTCGGGACTATTTACTTGGGTCACCTCTTCTTGATTGGGAAATGGCAATGACATGTCCGAGATTTGGCCAATGACATCCATTAAGGATGTGAGCAAATCTCGTATCTCGCCTAACTGATATTGCGAACGTATAAACAAATCAGGTGGGTTTACACTCGTTTTTTGGGTTGAGTCTTCGTGTATGGCTTCTACGAAGATATCGTCAAATAGGGTGACCATGCTATCCAACGTTTCTTCTCGTCCACAATCTTTCTCAATCGATAGCTTGTCTAAGTTTTCTTGTCGATCGACAGCAACATTTATAGGAAGCGTCGAGGAGCTCGGGTGACTTGAACATTTGGCAGGATGCTTGACCCATCATCGAATTGTCCTGAAATGTTAAGATAAATTTTTTCATCCTGCAACAATTTAGCAGGTGGCGGGAAAGTCTCCTGGATATAGTGAAATAGTAAGCCAGCTCAACCCCTCCGCGCCCCTTATTAGCCTATGGGTTTCCTTCGTGATACCCTAGACCAGCGGTATGGTGATTCCTGGCGGCCTGGATAGGCTCTCGGATGCCCCGGCCTCCTCTGCCGAGTCCTTGACCTAGGGTGAAGCCATTTCCAACCATAACCTTCCCTACCATGATTTCAGCTTGACATATTAGGGACGAAGGGAGAAGTTCCTCGATAACCATGCACGGTTGACACGAGCTCGATAGACTGATAACTGGATTCCACCTTGCTACTTTGTTCAACATACGGGATGGCAGTTTCTTGATAGATTCGATGGTCTTCTTATCCAAGGACTATGATTAGTTTCCCTTGGACTACAAACTTCACGCTTTGGTGAAGACTTAAAGATACGGCTCTAGCAGAATAAATCTAGGGACAGCCCAGCAGAAAGCTAAACACAGTGAAGATGTCCATCTGAACTGTTCAAGAAGGATGAACAGTCCGGGTGTACGCAATGTTACTATCTGTTAGGGACTCCTTCTCCTTTCTCGTGTTAAGTCTCTTACTTGTGGAAGTGGGGTCTGTGAACCACCTGTCACGCAATCCCATTTCAATTCGTTCACCCACGAGAACAAGACGATTAAGAGATTCAGCAGTGGCTCCAACTAGGCGGTGTTTGTATTTATGCGGAAGGGACTTAATGAACAACTTCATTTGTTCATGATCAAAAAGTTCTGGGGTAACCTGGGCGGCCAAGTTCCTCCATCTAGTGGCATACTCTTTGAAGGACTCGCTCTTCTACTTCTCAATGCGTTCAAGGTCGTCACGAGAAAAGGTGACGTTGAGGTTGAATTGATACTGCTTGAGGAATGCATCAGCAACATCATCCCAAGATTTAAGAGCATCTACATCTTTTGACATATGCCATGTCAAAGCTGGTCCTGTCAAACTTGCTTAAAAAATCCGAATCATAAGGAGTTCATTATCAATGTATTGGGTCATTTGCACATGATACATGTGCAAATGGTGTCTGGGGCATGAGGTGCCATTATATTTCTCAAATTCCGGCATCTTAAACTTTTCTGGTACCTTGACCGGTTTATATATAGATAGGTCAAGTGGGACAACATGCTACGGGCCTTGTAGCTGTTTCAGTATCTCTTCGACTTTCGCAAGGCGTTTGTCATGTTTTGTCATCAATGCGCTTACAAGCTCGGTCTTCTTGATGGCAAGTGGAAGCAGATTATCCTCTAACATAGGCATCTTGTTATCACTGGCGAAGGCTTTGTTTTTTCCAGTAGATGGTGGTGGTAATAGCACCTCGATTGCTACAGGCGTGGGGGTGAGCTTGCCACTGATAGATTGTACTTGCTTGGTAAGATTTTTGAGTGCATTGAAAACCATCTTCATTTTGTTTTCCATGTTATTGAGGTGGATTGGCATGTTTTCCTCGGTCATTTAGTTCGTGACTACCTGTGAAAATGTTGAAATGAATGAATATAATGCCTAATAAAGAATCATTTCATGACCTAGTCATAATATTATATCTATTTATTACAAATTCTCTTTATTTGCAAAGAAAAAAAAAGAAAAAAAATGATTTTTATTAATATTAACATTACAAACGGTATCCCCGGGGTTCGAACCCCAGTCACCTCAAACCTCTTTCGCTCATCCCCGAACACCAATGGGCTAAGGCCACGGTAGTGTCATTAAAGCGCAAAATATATTATTTATATAACAAAAAGTGGTCTGACTTAGATTAACATTAGTACAACCCATAAACATTTTTGAAGAAGAAAACCAAAACCCCTAAACATAAATATTAGGAAATATAACAAACAGGGGCTTCTAACAAAAGGCTGCCCTTCCTGGACACTCATTCTATAAACGATGGGGAAGCTACAGTCTCTCGGAGCCGCTTATTTTCACGGACAAGCTCCGCAATAAGCGTATCCCTCGTCCCCACAGTCCTTTAAAGATAATCGATCCGTGCTTGGCGACTAGACTTGTTGGTTACATCTGGGACTTTTGGCTATAGAGCTGCCAGGATTTGATAATGTAGAATGTAGAACAAAGAGGCATGGTAGACCTTTTCTTGCCATTTCAATAGTCTAGGCACAAGAATGTTCTCATGCTGACATTCAATTCACAGCCCCTGAATGGCACGAATGTCGCTAACGTAACTGTAGTTCGAGCGAGTGAATCGAACTTGAAACAAGTCTATCTTGAGAGGCGACGAGATCTCATGAAGGGCCCTGTACTGGTGGGCTACTCGGTAGAGGTAGTATGAAGTGACGCCAGATAAACCAAATAGTGGAACAAGGTTATGAAACCTGTGAGCATAACGAGCCTGACCCTCATGAAACCATTTAGCGTGCTCATGGATAGAATATATACCTTTCCTTAAACCATGGCAATCATAACAACGTGCACATGAGGAGTGAGGATCGATTTCTATGTAGACTGGCTCAATAAAATGAAGTTAAAAGGGTGCCTGACCATCGCAGTCTCGCGTTGGTGTCAAGTCCTTTTAACCTCAGCCAAATCGAAAGGAATATCTTATAGTCACACGAATAGCGGCTAAAGATATTTTTTTATGATTTTTTAGAAATAAATTTCGGGGAAAAGAAAGGAAACCTCTATATCGTGGGCTCGCGTTCGAGGTCGTATCTTTCTTAACACCATCCTAAAATGCCATATCGCAGCCCAGGTCTGGCAGTGTGGTTGTGTGTACAACAGTGTAGTGCTAAATCATTAAAGATGCACAACAATTCATAAACAACCAATTTGAACCTATAAGAACAAATAATACCTTAATATCAAGGTCATACCTAGAGTCCTTACTGCCAAACAAAAATTGTTTTGAACAGGATAAAAATTTTGGCTTAAGTCCACAAAAAAACAAGTCCCCAATAGAGTCGTCAGTCTGTCGCGACCAACCTCCAATTTTTCTCAACATACAAAAGAAAGGGGTTCTCGCTTGGTACGTGCTAAGTTTAGATTCGGGACTTAACTCGGGCTCTCGCAAGCCCATACCATATCACGACTTAGGGTTTAGGTTTTTAACCTGCAAGTGGTTTATATCAAAAAATCGCCACTAATCAATTTGGGATAGGTCGATTAGAAACCCAAATAAGGTGATAGGAGAATCACCATATTCCTATAAACCAGAGATTAAATGAGTTCGGGGACTTGGTTACACTAGTTGGATAACTAATGCCATTTCGATACCTTTTTACCTTATTCATTCTTCAAAATATTTGTCAGGCAATTTGGATTGATTTTAGAACTTTTCTCCTAACATATGAGGTGATCAAGTGAATGCATAATCATAAACGATTAGCAATCAAAATAAATATGCAACCTACGGTTCTAGCCCTAATTAAGGCGAATGACAATCAAAACTCAACAATTAATGCATATATTCTAATTAAAACAACCTGCATAATAATAATAAAATAATAATTTAAAACATTCAGCTATGTCACATAATTTAGAAAAATATTAGACAATACTATATCTAAATTATAACCTAATTTTAGAAGAAAAGAAAAAAATTTCAAAATTTTTTTAAAAAAATTTTAAAAATTTTTTATATAAAAAAATATTTTTTAATATAATAATGATATAATATTAAAAAACCAGGACTATTTGGCATCGAAGCTTGCAAAAATTGATTGATTGTTTGCATGTGTGACCACTTGGTATTATTGTATGATATCGATAAGAGCATGATTCATATACGCATAGGCTAATTGAAAAAATAATAATTGGCCGGAATGTTTGTGTGTTCGTGTGGTCACACGTTGGAGCCGTCTTGCTATGTATCGCTTGACGATACCCGATTTATCGGTTGCCTAGGGATTATTTGGAGTGCCGATACCCCGGATGCTTTGTTGCGGCCCAAGGCTGGACTCGATACTTCTTACGGGATACCATCTTACTATGTATCGTTTGATATTGCCGTATTGGAATGCCATCATCCTGTGTATCATTTGACGTAGCCGTGCCCGACGGGGCGGGACAGAGCCCGATTTTTACCGGAAGACTGTCATCTTGCTGCATATCGCTTGATATATAGTAGCCCCAATTGGGCATAATAACTGGAATACGTGTGATGCATAGTACTTGATTATGAGGTAGAAACTGTTAGGTATGGTATGGGACATGCCTAATTGGGTTTTGCTTTACAATCGAGACACGCGCGACTGTGATGCATTGATGCATGGGAAATCTCTTTTACATGCTTAAAGTATGTGACATATGTATTTCATCAACGAGTGTACCAAGGCGAGGTAAGGATGCATGTAATTGTTTATTAATGTTAATGTTGATGTTATTTTGCCTAGTTAGGGACCCCCGTGCAAGTTGGCCTCCTAAGTGGAGTTTAGGCCGTTAACATATTGAGATTTTATCTCATTTGTTGTTGTTAAACCTTTTTCAGGACCTTAGCACGTCGTTACTTCCTATGCGGTTTGGAGTACCGCAGTTTTTGGTTGGTCCTTGAGGGTTAGGCCTGGCAGTTGATAATTCGAATGGAGTAGATTAACCCTAACCTTTGTCTTTTGCTATCTTTTTGTGGTACCGCCCCGGAGTGGGCTTATTAAGATGTTCCCAATGGTTAATCAAGTGAAAATCAAAACAGTGTTGTTTGACTGTTGTGATTTATTTTCCTAACTATCCCTATTTATTATTGTTGTCTGGGGTTTGTTGTGTTAGTTATCGTTTCCGCTTGCATAATTCAAAGATAAAAAGAAAAGGGTCAGCGATAAGTCCTGGGACGTCGTATCATGACGACCATAGTGGGATGTTGCGCATCCGTAGGGTTCGGGGCATGACATCCCCGTTCTGAATTGATATCAAGGCAAGGTCAGCTCGATCCAAGTTTGGTCAAGACCTGGAGTGATAAGGTACAATGGGTTTTAGGATAGTGAGTTAGGAAGACATTAAGTGCCTGTGTTTGTTTGTTAGCTTTCTTGTTCGGAAGCAAGTTGTTCAGGAATTCTAATTCCTTGCTGGAATTGGAAAGCAGGTTTCTGCAAAGATCCTGCGAGATGGACAATCCTAAACCGAGGGCCTCTAAGAGGAGGGCCGAACCAGGTCAAGCTGGTGCCAGAAGGAGAGTACCAGGGGATCCTAGATTGGACCAGATCCTACAGGCTTTAGAGATCTTAGTATGGCAGTAGGCTCAGAATCAAGCTGTCACCGCTGCACCTGCACCTGCACCTGCACTGGTGCTTGTAGATGTTCCGTTGGCTGGCAATGAAAATGGGAATCAGCCCATGTACAAGTTAGTGGAGCAATTTCTAAAGCTCAAGCCGCCCAAGTTCACTGGTGCAAGTGATCTTGAGGCTGCAACCCTCTAGATCGGGGAGTTAGAAAAGGCTTTTGCCTTGCTGAGATGTACGGATGAATATAAGGTGACGCTGGTAGTCTACCAATTGCAAGGTAACGCCAATACTTGGTAAGAAGCTACCCAAAGAAAGGTATTTCCTAAAGGTACGGCTCGGGTGTGGGGTGCCTTTGTGAATGCTTTTTACAACAAGTACTTATCTAACTGTGCTAAGGAGCAGAAGATGAATAAGTTTCAGCGTCTTCGATAGAACCAGCTGTCGGTAGACCAGTATGAGGCAAGGTTTGTTGAACTGTCCCAGTATGCTCCAAGGTTGATTGAAGACCCAATAGATAAGGCGAGAAGGTTTAAGGATAGGCTGAAACCTGAGATCAAGGGTCAATTAGTGCTCCTGAATCTGAAGAACTATGATAAGCTATATGAGAGAGCACAATTGATAGAGAGAAACTTGGCTAAGAGGACAAACGCGTCTGGATCGCGGTTTGTGCCAAATAAGGATAACCATCGATTTGGGAAGAAACCGATAGCAGGAGGTAGATTTCACATCCCTCCTAACAAGAAAGGTGGCGTGAGAAAGCCGATGTACAACAACAACAATGGCCCCTGTCAATCCTGTGGAAGAAACCATGGATTAGCCCCATGTCCTGTAAGGATGGGAGCTTGCTTTGGTTGTAGCCAGCATGGCCACCATATTAGAGATTGTCCATGCCAGGCAGCAGGAATGCAAAAACTAATGCAGCAGGTAGGACGACCTACAAGTAACGTCCCGCCAAACCAGTTGAACCGACCGCAAATGCAAGGAAGAGTCTATGATATCACCAGAAAGGAGGAAGAGGAATCGTCTGCCGTCATTACAGGTACGGTTTCGTTACACGACCATGCTACCTATGCTCTATTTGATCCTAGAGCTATGCATTCGTTTGTGGTTAAGCAATTTGTGGAATTAGTGAGGTTAAGTCCGAAACCACTGGGAATAGTTTATAGTAGTTATACCCCTTTAAAGGATAGAATAGTGTCTGCAGTAGGCTATACTGGGTGCAAGTTATTTGTTGATGGTCGTGAGGACAGCATAGATTTGATTGTTTTGACGATGTTCGACTTTGACGTGATTATTGGAATGAATTGGCTCACCAAGCAACGAGCCACGGTAAACTGCTATTGTAAGACGATACTGTTTGAGCCAGTAGAGAGTGTTGGTTTTGAGTTTGTTAGGAATCGAGGAGGACCTTCGATCCCTTTAATCTCATCACTGGAAGTCACTCGGTTGTTGGATGAGGATTGCCAAGGTTATTTGGCGACTGTAGTTAACACTTTGGTAGAGAAACCAAAGATGCAAGACATTGCTGTGGTGTGAGAATTCTCGGACGTTTTCTCAGAGGAATTGCCTGGATTGCCCCTAGAAAGGAAGATAGAATTCGTGATTGAGTTAGCCCCTGGAACGGAACCGATTTCTAAGGCACCTTACAGAATGGCGTTGTCGGAATTGAAGGAATTAAAGGTTTAGATGCAGGAATTGTTGGACAAAGGATTTATTCGTCCTAGTGCATCGCCTTGCGGAGCGCTAGTTCTATTTGTAAGGAAGAAGGCTGGGTCGTTGCACCTTTGCATCGACTATCAACAACTCAATCAGGTAACGGTTAAGAATAAGTATCCATTGCCCAGGATAGATGATTTGTTTGACCAACTTCAAGGAACTTCAGTATTCTCGAAGATAGACCTGAGGACGATTATCACTAGTTGAGGATTAGAAAGGAAGATATACCGAAGACGGCATTTAGAACGCACTATGGAAGCTATGAGTTTACTATGATGCCGTTTGTTCTAACAAATGCGCCTGCAGCTTTTATGGACTTGATGAACAGGGTGTTCAAGGAGTATTTGGACAAATTCGTGATCGTGTTCATTGATGACATTCTGGTGTATTCGAGAAGTTCAGAGGAACACTAACAGCATTTAAGAATAGTGCTGCAAACCCTTCGAGATCATAAGTTGTACGTCAAGTTTAGTAAGTGCGAGTTTTGGTTAACTCGAGTAACTTTTCTTGGACACGTGATTTCTGGAGAAGGAATTTCAGTAGACCCAGCTAAAATTGAGGCAGTTATGAATTGGCCTAAACCAACGACGGTAACTGAAGTTCTGAGTTTCTTGGGATTGACTGGCTATTATAGGAGGTTCATGGAAAAGTTTTATGCTATAGCCATGCCCTTGACGCAATTACTGAAAGAGGACATGAAGTTTGAATGGACGAATAAGTGTAAGCGTAGTTTTCAAGAGCTTAAGTAGAAGCTAACTACTGCACATATTTTAACGTTACCGTCTGGATCAGGAGAATATGAGATTTACAGCGATGCATCATACAAAGCATTGGGATGTGTTTTAATGCAACATGGAAAAGTTATGGCATATGCGTCCCGACAATTAAGACCACACGAATTAAATTACCCGACGCATAACTTGGAATTGGCTGCTATCATATTCACGCTTAAGATTTGGAGATATTATCTGTGCGGAGAAAGGTTTCATATCTATACGGATCATTAGAGCCTAAAATATCTATTTTCGCAGAAAGAATTAAATATGAGACAACGTAGATGAATAAAGCTGCTTAAGGACTATGATCGTGACATTTTGTATCATCCAGGTAAGGCTAATAAGGTAGACGATGCGTTGAGTCGAAAGTCCTCGATTGCACATATGATGGTTCAAGAATGGATTTTTCTTGAAGAAATTCGGGACTCGGATTTCAGATTCGAGGTAAGTCACCTCTCGAGTTTAATGGCTACTCTCATAATTGAACCCGAAATACAAATCAGGATTAAAGCAGCGCAACTTTTGGATCCTGAGCTGTAAAAGATTTTGCAAATGGACGCAACTAAGAGAAAACCTGATTTTCAAGTATCCGAGGATGAGATCTTGAAATTTCGTGGACGGTGGTGTGTGCCCAATGATGAAAGACTTAAGGAGGAAATTTTAGCGGAAGCTCATCGTAGTAACTACAGTATTCATCCGAGCAACACAAAGATGTATCAAAATTTTCGCCAATATTATTAGTGGAATGGCATGAAAGGAGATATTGCCAAACATGTGACTAGATGTTTAACGTGTCAATAGGTGAAGGCTCAACACTGTAAACCTGGCGGACTATTGCAACCACCGGAAATACCAGAATGGAAATGGGAGCACATCACGATAGATTTCGTGATAGGTTTACCGAAGAGCCAAAGAGCTAATGAATCCATTTGGGTCGTGGTAGATAGACTCACAAAGTCTGCTCATTTCATCCCGGTATAAAAGGATTTTGCCATGGACAAGTATGTTGAGTTGTACGTGAGGTATATAGTTCGTCTCCATGGCGCGCCACTGACGATCACATCAGATCGAGACCCTAAGTTCACCACCATATTCTGAAAGAGTCTTCAAGGCGCCATGGGAACAAAACTGCAGTATAGCACTGCTTTTCACTCGCAGACAAATGGACAATCTGAGAGAACGATTCAGACTCTCGAGGATCTGCTACGAGCCTGCGTTCTAGATTTCAAAGGGAGTTGGAGAGAACAGTTACATCATGTCAAATTCGCGTACAACAATAATTATCATCAGAGTATCAAAATGGCACCTTTCGAAGCACTTTATGACAAACCCTGTAGGACTCTAGTTTGTTGGAACGAAGTTGGAAAACGAAGGATTTCGGGACCTAAGTTGGCGTAACAGTCATCGGATGCCGTTAAAGTCATCAGGGATAAGCTAATGACTGTTCAAAGTCGCCAAAAGAATTATGCAGACCAGAGACGTAGGCTCTTGGAATTTCAAGTGAGGGACCACGTTTTCCTCAAAGTGTCACCAATGAGAGGTATATCACGATTTGGCAAGAAATGAAAGTTGAGCCCGAGGTACGTGGGTCCATTCGAGGTTTTAGAGAGAATCGGTATTCTGGTCTACCGTCTCGCACTATCGCCAAATTTGTCCCAAGTTCACAACGTATTCCATGTGTCTATGCTAAGGAAATATGAACCGGACCCAACCCACGTGCTGAATTATAAAGACATAGAAGTAGACGACAAAGTATTGTACATGGAAAGGCCAGTCAGGATTGATGACTGAATGAAACGAGTGTTGCGTAGCAAGACAATTCTGATGGTCAAGGTGATTTGGGAGCACCTTGGAACATAAGGTGCAACGTGGGAAAGCGAAGAGTTAATGCGACACCAATATCCCCATTTGTTTGAGTAATTGGATTGGATTGTAAATTTCGAGGATGAAATTTTTGTAAAGGGAAAGAGTTGTGACATTCTGAATTTCGATCCATTTTTGGGATTTATAAAACGTGTAATTCGCCAATGTGCTTCTAGTAAAATCTCGCCCGAGAGCTAATCACTCCCGGTTATTGTTTTAAAATTGAGATTTCGCTAAAATCGCATTCAATCGAATTTGGCCATTATTTAGAGCCCGAACTTTGATATCGAATTTTTCAAAGTTTCATAACGAATTTAATTAAACGGTGTCGATATTATTGTGGCCAGCCTTGATATTACCCGGGATAAGTGAAAGGTGAAATTTTCTACCATGTATAGATTTGGACTGGTAGACCTTCCTCACAGTATGTTTTTATTAATATCCTTTGGCCTTTTTCCTAATTTATTAATTAGGATTTTTTGAGGACCGTTGGATCGTTTTCAAATTCGAATCGTGACCGTCAGATCGCACTTGAGTGCGATGTGACCCCACTCTCTCTCTCTCTGCCGCGTCTGACCCCCCCACCAATGTAACATCCTGAATTTTGATCCATTACCGGGACCAATAAATGGTACATTAACTCTTGTTTGATTTTAGTAAGTCTCGTCCGAACTTGATCAATCACGGGATACTAACCAAATGGGAAAGGCTAAATAGGAAAAGGTACGTGGATCGAGGACTCGATCGCAATTGAGTGCCGAGTTCGAGAAACGTCGAGGGAATATTTTGAACCAATATGGGCCAATCTTAGGAAAATGACAGAATGATATAGTCGGTAACGTACAATCGGATCGCGGGTGATTCCGCACAACCGAAAGTACGCCTGACCAATGAATCTCGATTTTAATCCAAATGATCGCGACCCCCGGTACTAGCAATAATTCCTCTTGTTCTCTCGAAATTCGAGGCCATCACGACTTGAACAATCCTAGATCGATACTCGTAACATCTAAACAGCTGCCCATTAGTGAGAAGCCCTAAGACTTCAAAACGAGCTATTTTGATCGCGATATTGAGCCCAAACTTCGATATCAAAATTTCAAGGGTAATTACGACTATTTTGCAAGACATATGTCATTTTTTTAGTGGCCAAATTAGTTTGGGACAAGAACGGTTGAAAACGGAAATTTCGACAGAAATTGGGAAAAATTACAATTTTACCCCTAGGGACCTCGATGTTCGTTTCCGAGGCCAAACGAAATTATTTTTCGGAATCGATGCCATTTTGGGGCAACCACGCACGTCTGGAGTGTATACGGTCAAAAATTGATATTTCGACCCCGAAACGAAAAATTACGGTTTTGCCCCTTCACACTTTTGGACTGGTTTTTTAGGGCTTAAAGGATGAATTTTAAGGATCCGACACCGTACTATGTCTACCATGAATATATAGGACCGGTATAGACAAAAATTGGAATTTCGATTTCGGGATCGGAAAATTAGGAAATATGCCCTTAAGGCTAATATGGCTAATTCCGAATTTTGGTCAAAATTTTGGGGTTAACCAAGGTTGATTAGGACTAAACCAGGTCTGGTCAGCTTGGGTTAAGGACAAATGACCATTTTACTCCTAAATTATTGGACTAGAACAAATCGTAGCCCTTGGATCAAGGGCAAAATTGTCCAATAGCCCTACATCTTGACACTTGGATTCCACCAAGGCAATGTTGACTCAGTTTGACCAGACTATATCCCTCTCTCTCTCGTAAAGTTCATTCAGCCATTTCCCCCAATTTCTTCTTCCTTTTTTCCCTGTTTCTGTTCTGCCGTAGACATTTATGTCCATTCCGGTACTGTTCACGTCGGAACAGTACCAGCCGGAGCTGCTGGCCGCCTACCACCACACGCCACAACACCCTTGGACCTCCCTCTCACCTGAACAGCCACCCTCAGCCCGGTTCCAGCCTTGAACAGAAGAAGATCAGCCGTGAATCGTCGTCCCCGTCGTCGCTGTGACCACTGGCTTGCACCCGGAACGCCGCCGTCGATCCTTACCGTGTGTCGGTGATCGACCGCCCGTTCTCGTCGTCCCAAATCATCAATAGGCAAGTATAAACCCCTAAGCCCCTAATTAGTTTAATTGTGCATTTCTATGGTTAATTAGGCCTAACTGGGGTTTAGTTAGGCTTAATTGTGTGTGGGGTGATTTGTATGGGTCATTAGGACCTAATGAGATGATTTAATGGTGGATTAAAGCCCAAATAGCCCCCTGTTCTGGTACTGTTCATGTCACGCCCCGAACCCTACAGACGCGCGACACCCCGTTACGGTCATTGAGATGCGACGTCCTAGGACTCGTCGCCGACCCGTCATTTTATCTTTTAACACGCATGCGGAAACGAACACAACAAACCCCGGACAACAACAAGCAGGGATAGCATAGGAAAATCGCACACAATACTAATTTAATTTTCACTTGATTAATCCCCGGGAATATTCTTACAAGCCCGCTTCGGGCGCTACCACAAAAAGGCCAGCAAAAAGAAAGGCTAGGGTTAACCTACTCCAACCAAAACAGCTCCCAAGCCTAATCCTCAGGGACCAACCAAAAGCTGCGGTACTCCGAACCGCAGGGGAAGCCACGACAAGCTAAGGCCCTGAAAAGGTTTAACAACGAATGAGATAAAATCTCAGTAAGTTAACGGCCTAAGCCCCGCTTAGGAAGCCAACTCGCACGGGGGTCCCTAACGGGCACAACAGCAACAACAGCAGCAACCACAGGCATCCTTACCTCACCTTGATACACACGTTGATGAAAATGCATATGTCGCATACTCGAAGCATTTAAATAAATTACCCATGCATTAATGCATCACAATCGCGCGTGTCTCGATTATAAGATAGAATCCACTTGGGCACGTCCCATACCATGCCTAGCAGTTTCTACCACATAATCAAGCACTATGCATCACACGTATTCCAATTATTACGCCCCCTCGGGGCCACTACACATCAAGCGATACGCAGCAAGATGGCAGTCTACCGGTAAAAACCGGGCTCCGTCCCACCCCGTTGGGCATGGCTACGTCAAACGATACACAGGATGACGGCATTTCAATACGGCAACATCAAACGATACACAGTAAGATGGTATCCCGTAAGGAGCATCAAGTCCGGCCTCGGGCCGCGACAAGGCATCCGGGGTATCGGCACTCCAGATTATCCCCAGGCATCCGATAAATCGGGCATCATCAAGCGATACACAGCAAGACAACTCCAACGTGTGACCACACGAGCACACAAGCATTCCGGCCAATTATTATCTTTTCAATTAGCTCATGCATACATGAATCGTGCTCTAATTAATGCCATACAACAATATCACATGGTCACACATGCAACCGTCAATCAATTTCGCAAGCTCCAATAACGACACAAATATTGATCACGAAACACCTCTATCAATTTCTGGCATAAAAATAATTATAATTAAATGCCAATAATCTCGTAAATTTTCTTAAAACTCCCGATCAAAATAAATTCTCATAAAAATAATTTTATACGACAGATCACGGCATACACGCCAACGTTCAAGCTAGAAATCATAATTTGAAATTATAAATTTTCCGAAATAATAATAATTAAATTCGGAATATAATTAATTAATAATATCCAAAATTAATTTCTTTTCAAAGAATTCGAAATATTTTCTCGAATCAAAATCGCTCAAATAATTTTCTAAAACGACAATTTAAACGGCAAAAACCAACATTGGCATCATAATCGGCGTTAGAAAATTTTCCGAAAATAATAATTTTAAATTTTCGGAAATTAATTATTTAATAATAAAATATTAATATTTAATTCGGAATTAATATATTAACTAATAAAATAATATATAAATCAGAAAATAATTGAAAATAATAATAATAATAATCAATAACAATAAACTAATCAACAACTTAAACCCTAAACACAATAATTAACCACTAACCCACAATTAACACATAATCCTAACTAAACAATTATAATACTAATCTAAATATAAATTAAACTACCCTAAGCAAGTTTAACACCCTAAACACGGGATTAGGGGTTAACTTACACTACTAACGACGACGCTGACGTGAGGACGACGGTGGCGGCGAGGGCGATCCGCGGTCGTTCCGGCTCGGAACGGCGACCGGCGGACGACGATGAACGGCGATGAACAGCCGCTGGGGGGGCTGATCCAGGGCTGCCCCGGCGACTGGGACCGCGGCAGCGACGGTCGGAGGCGGACGGCGGCGCGCGGCGGAGCTCGACCGAACGGACGAACGGGCGAGCCGGCGAGAGGCGCGGCTGCTCGCGTTTGGCCGGAACAGGCCGGCGACGGGGGCGAGCAAGCGACGGCGGCGACGTGCGGCAGCGCTGGGCACGACGGCGAGCGACACGCGGTTGACGCGGTGAGGCTGGCGGTCGGCGTCGGGCAGCCAAGAAGAGAAGCCAGAAGCTACGGCGTCGAGGGGGAAGAAGGAAGCGGCTGGGGCGAGGTACGGCAGCCGGACGGCACATGCGGTGGCGGGGCTGGCGAGCAAGTCCCCGGCGGTGAGCGTCGCAGCGAGCTCCGAAGCCAGAAGTGGACGCAGATCAGTCGGCGTCGGGGGAAGCTCGCAGAGGAGAAGAAGAGGGGAAGAAGAAAAGAGAAAAAGAATGGGAAAAGAAAAAGAAGAAAAGGAGAAAAGGGAGAGAGAGAAAGTTGGTGGGGTTAGGTGGGGGGGAAAAGTCAGTCACGGCAGAGGGGGCAGCGGGGAAAGGGGAAGGAGAGAGAGAGAGAGAGAGAGAGAGAGAGAGAGAGAGGAAGTTGAATCGCAATAATTGCGATCCAACGGCCACGATTTAAATCCGAAAACGATCCGACGGTCCCCGAAAAATCCTAATTTAATAATTTTAGGATTTTGGCTGAAGGGGTACTAATAAAAATACACTGCGAGGGTGGTCTACCAATCCAAATTTGCACCCGGTCAAAAATTCACTTTTCACTTATCCAGGGCAAAATCAAGGTTGGCCACGCGAAAATCGACACCGTCCAATTAAATTAATCACGAAACTCCGAAAAATTCGACACCAAAGTTCGGGCTCTAAATAACGACCAAATTCGATCAAATGCGATTCTAGTGAAATCTATATTTTTAAAAAAAAACCGGGAGTGATCAGTTCCCGGGCGAGATTTTACTATAAGCACACTGACGAATTACACGTTTTGTAAATCCCAAAAATGGGTCGAAAATTCGGAATGTCACAATTCATAGAGTACCGAATTTGTGCATTTTTGTCTAAGTTTTGTACTAATTAAGTTCAAATGCAAATGACTTGGAGTTGGACATTTTAGGGGCTAATTAGGCTTATTTGAAGCTTAATTAGGTGTATTTGGTTGTTGGGTGATTAGGGTTTGAGACTAGAGCCTAATGAGAGTGCTTAATTGTGGTTTAGTGGACAAAATATGTCCTACCCTGGTACTGTTCATTCAGTACCGAATTTGTGCAATTTGTCTAAGTTGAGCATTAAATGGTTTATGGGTTAATGGCTGGAAATTTAGTCATGTTATGGGTTGATTGGGACTTGTTTAATCCTATTAAGTGGCCTCGTGTCGATAAAAACAATTATCAAGATCGAATTTACTTGTGGCGGGCCTAGGCGCGTGGAATTGCTTTGGATTAAACGTGCGGAGTAAACATTGAGTTGATTGGATTCAATTTGGAAATAATTGGGTGTACCGAGGATGCATTAAATTTGTTTAATCGTCGAATGATCGTGTTTGGTATTCTGGCATTGGCAATTGGTTTGAATCCCCGGGTTGTAGCTCGCAAAGTGTGTTGCGTTACGAGTGAAATTGAGTGCTTTGAAGTACATGCTTGAGTTTATTAAACTATTGGCCTTCGGGTCGGGCCTACGGGTCATTATATCCAATTGTGACCTTTGGGTCGAGCCTATGGGTCGATGTATTCAACTATTGACATTCGGGTCGGGCCTACGGGTCAATTTATTAACTATGGCCTTCGGGTCGGACCTACAGGTCGTTATATTCAATCATGGGCCTTCGGGTCGGTATAATTGCACATGAGTTATAGTGATATCAAATGCCTAACCTGCAGGGCTATGAGACAATATATTGGGCTGTGAGCTCGGATGAATTAATGTTGTATTATTGGTTCTTTGTTTGATGCGTTTTATTTACCCTTCTGGAGGTGCACATTAGCCTAATTTAGGATTAGTGGTTTATACTTGCTAAGTTTTCTCACGGTTGTGGTAAAATCGACATTTCAGATCCCCGGCCATGAACTTCAACGATGCACCGTTACGCTTTGGGATTCCCCACCATATAAAGCGTACGCTGACCGTGCACCCCGTAGGGAACGGGAAAAAAATACTATAGACACTATACGTTAGTATGGGTAGACGTAGGCTTAGCTCACCTTGAGACCCACGAGTACCTAGCTTGGTGTTTTCGGGATCGTTTTGGAGACGAGTTCAGTCCCATCAGGTCTGCCGATGTCCCGTTTGTGGGAGAGGGTCAGCTAGATCGTCAGTGTCCAAACGGTGACGTAGTAGATGTTGATATGGAGGGCGATCCTAACTCTGATGTCGAGTACAAGATTGTGGAGGATGAAGAAGAGCACGAGGAGCTTGATGGATTAGCCTTTGAGCCGGAGGTAGTCGATCCCGTTCCAGAGCAGGCAAATGCTAATGCCCCTAAGCCTATGGACATAGATGAGTACGAGGAGCAGAATCCTGAGCTAGAGATTGAGTCGGAGGCCATGAGTTCTGAGGAGGACCAGGAGCAGTCCGAGAGTTCTTCGGAATCGTCGGGTTCTAATCCCGACTGGGTACCGTAGGTTAGATATCAATTAAGGAGTGAGGGCCAACACTTTTTGACTGTAGCTCTCCGGTAGTTAGTTCGATACCCCTAGGCCACTGATCCCTTTTTGTTTCGTGACTCTTTTGATGTACCTTTTGTTTATAAATAGATATTGTATATAAGTTTTACAATGAATGTATATATTGTTTTAATCGTTTGTAAAATCGTTGACTCTTGCTGTTCATGGTTGCTTATAAATTGTTTTGGTGTATATATATATATATATATATATATATATATATATATATATATATATATATATATATATATATATATATATTATATATACGTCATTTCCGCTTGTGTTGTGTTTTCTCTGATTTGGGTTTTCGGGTCGGTGACGTAACCTGAGAGCGTCGCACCACATTTCGACCTATACGCGGATGTTCATGCTTCATGGGGTACGGGGCGTGACAACCAAACCCCATCCTCTTCCCCTGTTTCTTTTTTTTCTTTTCTTTTTCTTCTCTTCTTCTCTTCTTCTTCCTCGTTCCCCCTCTTGCGTGTCTTCTGCTTCTGGCTTCTGGTTCTTGCTGCTCCTTGCTGTCCGACCGACGCCAACCGCGCCTCACTGGCGACCAGCCTAGCCACCGTCGCCTACCGCCTCACGCCGTCATCGCCACCCCTCCTCTTCCTTTTCTTCCCTGGTTCACACAGCCATTGGTCGTGCCGGAGCCATGATGACCAAATCCGCCAAGGCGCCGCCATCCAACCACCACCGTCACCATCGAACTCCCCACTGGTCGAGCAACGCTACCGCCATTGCCCCAGAACTGCCATCGCCGGACCGCCCAAGCTGCACGCAGGTTATGTCCTCGCCGGTCCGCCTGTCGGACCAGCCAGCGCCGAGCACCACTCCTCCCCGCCGTCGAGCCACTACCCACCCAGCTCCGTCTCAGGCCGTGCGACACCCCCCCTCCTGACCGCTCGGAGCCTCTCGTCGTCAAGCTTGCCCCTGTCTAACTCTGTTCCGCCGTCCACCTCCGCCGTCCACCTCCGCCGCTCACCGCCGCCATCCAATCTTCCCAGTTGTCGCCATCGTCACCGCCACTGTCCCAGCCACCGGGAACAACCTCAGGCCGCGCTCGGAGCAGCCACCACAACAATTGTCTCCCTTCGCTGTGCTCATTCACCACTCACTGGAGCAAATCCGAGGACACTGCGGACTGCCCTCGCCGTTACCGTCGTCCTCGCGTCAACGCCGTCGTTAGCCGAGTAAGTTAATCCCTAATCTCGTATTTAGGGTATTAAACTTGCTTAGAGTAGTTTAATTAAGGTTTAGATGAAGTTAATGTTGGATTATTGGATAATCTTTGGTGATAGGTTATCGTCGAGTGATAAGTTATTGTTGGAAATCGTGATAGGCTATCGTTATGTGGTGATAAGTTATTAGTTATTTTATCGTTATTGATTATTTTATAAATAAATTAATTTCGGATTCAAATGTTATTTTATTATTTAATAAATTAATTTCGAATTAAATATTATTATTTTATTATTAAATAATTAATTTCCAAAAATAATAATATTTGGTTTTCGAAAAATTTGTAGCATCAAATTGTGATGCCAATATTGGTTTTTCGTCGTATAAGTTGATGTATTTAGAAAATGATTTGAATGATTATGGTTCGAGAAAATATTTTGAACTTTGGAAAATAAATTATTTTAGGATATTACTAATTAATTAATTTCTGAATTTATTTATTATTATTTAGGAAAATTTATAATTTCAAATTATGATTTCTAGCTTGAATGGTGACGATTATATCGTGAATCGTCATATTAAATTGTTTTT
This sequence comes from Syzygium aromaticum, assembly GCA_024500025.1. Lineage (NCBI taxonomy): Eukaryota > Viridiplantae > Streptophyta > Magnoliopsida > Myrtales > Myrtaceae > Syzygium > Syzygium aromaticum. The sequence continues at coordinate 32,293,893 of CM044890.1, read as the reverse complement.
ATGACAAATTGTTTTGAATGAAAGTTTCTAAGGAAAATTTATGTGATTTTTGGAATTAAACGATTTTTATTGTTATGCCAGGAAACGATAGTAATGCTTTGTGATTGATAAACGTGTTTGGCATCGAAACTTGCAAGAATTGATTGACTGTTTGCATGTGTGACCACTTGGTATTATTGTATGACATCGATGGGAGCACGATTCATGTACGCATGGGCTAATTGAAAAAATAATAATTGGTCGGAATGCTTATGTGTTTGTGTGGTCACACGTTGGAGCGTCTTGCTGTGTATCGCTTGACGATGCTCGATTTATCATATGCCTGGGGATTATCTGGAGTGCCGATACCCCGGATGCCTTGTCGCGGCCCGAGGCCGGACTTGATGCTCCTTACGAAATACCATCTTATTGTGTATCATTTGATATTGCCATACTGGAATACCGTCATCCTATGTAACGTTTGACATAGCCATGCCCGATGGGGCAAGACAGAGCCCGATTTTTACCGGAAGACTGCCATCTTGCTGCATATCGCTTGATGTGTAGTGGCCCCGAGGGGGCGTAATAACTGGAATATGTGTGATGTATAGTGTTTGATTATGGGGTAGAAACTGCTAGGCATGGTATGAGATGTATCCAAGTAGGTTTTGCCTTATAGTCGAGACACGCGGGACTATGATACATTGATGCATTTGAAATCTCTTTTAAATGCTTCGAGTATATGACATATGCATTTCATCAACAAGTGTACCAAGATGAGGTAAGGATGTCTGTGGTTGTTTATTAATGTTACTGTTGATGTTGTTTTGCCTGGTTAGGGACCCCCGTGAAAGTTGGCCTCCCAAGCGGGGCTTAGGCCGTTAACTTATTGAAATTTTATCTCATTTGTTGTTGTTAAACCTTTTTTAGGACCTTAGTATGTCGTTGCTTCCTATGTGGTTTGGAGTACCGTAGTTTTTGGTTGGTCCTTAAGGTTCGGCTTGGATGCTGATATTTTGGATGGAGTATATTAACCCTAGCTTTTGTCTAGATTAACCCTAGCTTTTGTCTTTTGCTGACTTTTATGGTAGCGCCTGAAGTGGGCTTGTAAGGATGTTCCTAAGGGTTAATCAAATAAAAATCAAAATAGTGTTGTTTGACTGTGGTGTTTTGTTTTCCTAACTATCCCTATTTATTGTTGTTATCTAAGGTTTGTTGTGTTGGTTATCGTTTCCGCTTACGTAATTCAAAGATAAAAAGAAAAAGGTTGGCGACGAGTCCTGGGATGTCGCATCGTGATGACCATAGTGGGATGTTGCGCGTCCATAAGGTTCGGGGCGTGACAATTTGACCGGCCCAAACTTGCACAATTGGACTTAAACTTTGGCTTGGTTATATTTGGTCATATTGGGAGGTATTGCTATACCGAACCTCAATTTGAATGGATTGGTCGATCGGATTAAACCTGGAAATTCCCCACTCACTTACTTATTTTGCCAGGTACCATTATGAATTTTGGGGATTATCCTTAATGAAGAGGCAGACCATAAGCCGATTGTCCCTAGTGAATTATTAAGTGTCATTTATGGACAAGAACAAGCATGATTCGATCAAGTTTGAGGAGCAAGGTGCCGAAATTTACCAAGTCAACAATGAGCCAATATTTAAAGGATAATCATTAGGAAAATCTTATCCTAGAAGATCTTCAATAATTGAGTTACTCTTAAGTCTTCTAGAGAGTGCCACACACCCCCTAGCTTGGAAAACAAGAATGAAGGCCGAGACAAGAACAACTATTGGAAAGACCATTATTAGAAGCTTATGTGTCCTCTAGGAAATTAATACCTTAAGTAACTCATATACCCTAAGTTAGGGTAGAATGACCCTAAAAGGACACTTGGTAGTCAATTAGACACTCAAATTATTAAGCCTAAGATTGGATAGGATTCCCACAAGATTGCCTCCGATAATAGATGCCACTAGAATGAATATGATTGGTCCATTTGGCATAGTCTTGGCTATAAATAGAAGAGAACCGAAGCCATTTCATTCTTTCCCCAAAATCGAATAGCCCTCTCTCTCTCTCTCCCTATCTCTCTCGGCCTCTCACTCTCTCGGTCTCCATCTCTCTCTTTCTCGACCATTGTCTCGGCATCTCTCTTGACCACACACTCTCACCTACCACACCATCACTGAACACCCTAGGACATCCATGTAGTAAGTGAATTCCCTATACTTTGGTTAGGACGTAGTACTGCGCAATTGAGCTCGAGTAATGGCCAAGTTTGTAATGCTTGATGCTTGCTCTCATGCTTGTTATTTTGCTTTATGGCCGAGAATCATGGCACAACCAAGGCGCAAAATGGGGCGCTATATGGTCTCGTACTCATGTTGTGGCGTCACGAGATGAGTTCAGCTTGGTGCGGGTTTACATTGAGGCGTGTAGACCCAGGCCAAGTTCGGCTCCAAGCTGACGCTCAACAAGGTGGATCGAGTGACAAACCCTCGACCGTGCCCAGCATGTTAGGCAATTTTTCCTATAAAGCAAGGATCACACAAACACCGCACGATTGCAAGGGCTAATGTTAACAAGATAAGAATTGAATTGTTTGTTGCTTGTAGCATAATCACATGAGGGACTAAAACTATCACCGATGGATTTCAAGATGTTGCCGCTGCAGATAGAGTTTGGGGTAATGTCGTCATCGATGGATATCGAGACGATGCCGCCATCGATGGATTTTGGGGTGATGCCCGTGGGAGGCTAGGATACCCAGTGAAAACCGGAGGAACCGATGGATTTCGATTGATGAATAATGAATCTCATGTGTTGATCTTTGCATGCAACATTAAAAACCATGCTCGATATTCTCTTATTTGTTGAACATGTCATGTTTAGTACATAGGCAAGGTAAGAAGCTTTTGCCATTGATCTATCATCGACAAGCCAACGGTAACGGTTGTTTCTCTTGTTCAATGCGAGACTATTTCTTAGCTGAAGCATAGTGAATTTAACTTATTGACTTGTGTAATTCACTCTTCATATTTTCAGCTTTGTAGGTATGGCTCTACCACCTCCGGTTCACTTCAGTCTTCTAATTGAAATGCATGTGCGAGTGATAGATGTTATCGATGTCGAGACCGAAATCACATATCATAAATGTAATACAACCGTTTGGGTCCAAGAGAGTGCAAATGAGCTAGTCCCCCACCATTACGAAGCATGGTTCATGTGGCTTGACGGAGACCTTTTAGGACCTCTTGCCGATTTTGGTGGGCCACCCGGGGCCGCTTGTGATGGCGCGCCCAACGAGAGTGCGAGCAAATTGTAGTTAGTTGAAGAAGCTTGAGAAGAAGCTAACTTTTGTTTTTTGTGAAGGCACGGTGGTAGTGAAGCTAGGATAACCCAACCATGCGAATAATATGTGAGCGGATAATATGTGAAGAACCAGACAAGATCCGGATGTAAATAAATAACCGAGAAAGCCCATGTAAAGAAGGGCTTGTAACATAATCGTCTATCATGTAAATTACATGTGCTTGTTTGATAAGCTTCTTTGCTCATGTTGTGCTCTCGTTATTGTTGTTAGTTGCTTCTGCTTAAGCTTAATTAAGGAAAACGATAACGGGATGTCACGTTACAAATCCCCGAAACAATAAAGGCAATCACGATCAGGCCTAGGACCGAGCACATGGTCTTGGTTCGGGGCGTGACAAGTACCTTGTAGGACAACCGGTATCCACGTTAGATTTTTCGACAAGGCAAATTGCCGATGGCACTCGGTGATCAAATTTTCAAATTTGTGACACTTAAGTGAGCGAAAAAAAAATTATGGCACTCAAGTGAACACCGTAGAAAAGTTATGACACTTATATTGTTCTTATCTCGGAAAATTGTCCAAAAAATTCTGAGCCTATTGCATTTTTGTCAATTCAGTTATAAATATTTTAATTTTGCTAATTGAGTCCTAAACATTTTTACATTTTGCCAATTGAATTTATCTAGCCAATTTTGGCCCGAAATTGCTGATGGACAGAAACTATCCTACATGGCGCTGTCGACGCCAATATGGAAATTTTTAATAATATATTTAATATATTTTCAAAAAATTTCATTTTATGTTTCCTTTTTTTTTCTTTTTTTTCCTCTTCTTCATCTAGTTGGTCGCCGCCGTTGGCCGCTGGCGAGGGCAATCCTCGCTTGCCCCTATTAAGGCTCGACCCCGTCCACCCCTAGCAAGGCTCGACCTTGTCAGCGTTAGGCGAGGGCAAGCCTTGCTAGTGGCCGATAGGGGCAAGCTTCCCAAAAGTCGGCGAGGACGACCTTGCCAGCTCTCACCTTTGGTCAATTGCCAAGTGGAGATCAGCTAGAGGAAGAAGGAAAGAACAAAAAAAGAAAGAAAAGAAAAAGAAAAAATTGAAAAAATATTATAATTTTATTAAAAATTGTCCAAGTTAACACCGACATTGCCACATAGGACGGTCGACATTCAATCGGCGATTTCTGGTCAAAATTCATCGGATGGACTCAATTAGCAAAAAGTGAAATATTTATGACTTAATTGGCACAATTAAAACATTTAGGACTGAATTGATACAAGTGCAATAGATTTAGGACTTTTTTGTCAATTTTCCATATTTAGAATGGAATGGTGATAAAACAAATTAATTCGATCGGTATGGAGTATGGAAAGATGAGAATGAGATCTACCATGAACACAGAACTAGATCTTTTGTGTAGAAAATATCATAGTCAAAACTCCATTAGTATCTTTTATTTCTAAGTTTTTTTTATATACAAGTAACGTACATGTCAGTAGTCATGGCCACGGTTCGGAATCCGCAGTTCCGATTCCGGTTCCGATTTTGAACCGACCGGTTTCGATTCATAATTTAAAATTTTCAAAAATAAATTATAAAATAAAAAATAATGAATTATAAAATTATGAAATAATGAATTATTTAATATAAATTGTAATCAAAATATAAATTATAGGGGTGAATGGTTCCCAGTTCGGTCCGGTTCCGCTCAGAACCAAGAACTGAACCGGTAAGACTGGTCCCTTAATTTTAGAACTAGGAACTAAACCGGCAAATCATAAAACTGGGAACCGGACCATTGGCCCGGTCCGGTTCTAGGTTATCCAATGAAACCCTTTGCTTTTAACTAGCAAAGGATCGTAGCCACAAAAGGCATACAACTTCACATGCTCATAGCTTGGCTTGGGTTTTATACATGACCCCTTTGATGGTTTTTTCATTCCCATTCGATGTGGGACTCTTGACATTTGCATGAAAACAAGCTAAGAGTCTCACATTAAAGGTGTTTAAGACAAGCCAAGAGTCCCACATCGAATAGGAACGAAAAGGCATTAGAATCGTTGTGTATAAAACCCAAGCCAAGCCTTGTAATTAGAATTCAATACACCCAAGTCAAGCATTGTAATTAGAGATCAAGGCACTTACAATGCATGGCAATTAAAGTTTAAATTGTTTTATAAAAAAAAATAATAATAATGAATTTTTTTTTAATTTCATTATTATTTTTTTAAAAAAATAATTTGGAACTGGAACCGGAACCGATTATTCCAGGCCGGTTCCAAAATTGTTGGAACCGGAACTGGGCCCGTAGGCCACAGGTCGGTTCCGGTTCCGAGCCGCGGGCCCGATCAACGGGCCGGGCCCGGGTTTGACCGGGCCAGTTCCGGGCCAAAACCAGCCCGTGACCATGATTACATGTCAGGGAGATGAAAAAACTGTCCTAACATTAGAAAGCTCAATAAAACAAATCTTGGGTGCGTTTGTTTAGGGAAAAATGTTTTCTAGGAATTGATTTTTCAGACTTTCATCTGTTTGATTCGTAGAAAATGACTAGTCAACCGAAAACACTTTTCGATTAATGAAAATATTCATACATAAAGTGAATTCCGATATGTAAGAATGTGAAAACACTTTCCGAAATTGCTATCTTGAATTTTTTATTAGTTTATATATATTTCTTGTTTCTTTTCTTTCTTTTTCTTTTTTATTTTCCTTCTTCCCCCTCCACCAGTCATCGGCCTTGACGACGGCCGATGACAAGCCACAAGCGCAAGCTGGCCACGCCGTGGCAAGGCCAAGCCCCCGAGCTCTATCAAGGCTGGCAAGCTGAGCTCAAGCTCAATGGAGGTCAGTGAGCTCACGGCTCACTAGATCTAGACGAGCCCAAGGTCGGCCGAGGCTGGCGAGCTCATCAACCCGAGCTCTATTGAGGCCAATGAGCTCGCAGCTCACTAGATCCAACGAGGTCGGCGAGCTCGAGCTCACCTGTGGCTATTGTTGGGCAAGCCTCGAGCTCGTCTATGACTGTCGTCGGCCAGTTGCAGCGAAGGAAGAGGAAAAAAAAAAGGAAAGAAAAGAAAAAAGAGAAAAAAGAAAATAATTAAAATTTGGATTTTTTTAAATAAAAATATAAAATATAAATTTTGATTTTTTTTTCAAGATAAAGTCATGAGATTAAAATCATTTTCTAAATAATATCCAAACCCCAGAAAATATTTTTGATCATATATTACTAAACAAAGGAAAACTAACCGTTTTTCTAGAAAATGATTTCTTAGAAAATATTTTCCAAAAATGTTACCTTTTCTATGAAATAAGATGTGTTTATTCTTGCGATGTTGTTGTCCCCTATTAGTACTTTTATAAGCGCATGTCATTGTAAAGTCCATTGAGTCAACAATCTCTCTCTCTCTCTCTCTCACACACACACATCTCCCTAGTTGTTTTCTTTCTTTATATATTGACGTTATTCTGCATGTTTCAAACTTGTAATCACTTTGCCTTTCATGTTGTGGTTCCCCATTATGAGGAGATGAGTACTAGAAGTGTTAAAAATTACGTACAGCATACCCTTGAGTACCAAAAAAAAATTTTAGATCATTTAAGTGCCAAATTGAAAAAAAAATGATCATTTAAGTATCAAATTGGAGAAAAAGTGATCACGTCAAATTGATCATGTGGCATTTATAATTAAAAATTTTAATATGACTTGACAATTTTTTTTAAAAATCCAGTCCATGTGTATATTAAAACAACGTCGTACAATCTAACTACCACTAAAATGATCGCTTTTTAACAACGACTGGCACTGAAGTGATCACTTTAAACGAAATTTGACACTTAATCAATCAGTATTTATAACTTTTAGGCGATGTTGTTTATGGGTTACATGATGGCTGAACACACTGACGAGCCACGTAGGACAAAAAAATTAATAAAATATTGCCACATTGCATTTCGAACAACCCAGATTGAAATTGGTACTTAAGTGATCGTTTTTTAAAAAAAGTAACATCTAAATGATCCAAAAAAAAAACTTTTAATACTAAAGTAAACGCCATACACAACTGTCGCGACCTACCTTGCGAGGGCTAAACTCGATGCAACGAGTTTAGAGGTAAGTGTTCATGAAACAGTCCATATAGCACACCATAAAAGATAGCTTTATCGAAGCGTCGATCTTTTAGCCTTCCATACGGTCTGCATGGCATATCATAAAAAATGGTTTACTAAAATGTCAATCTTTTGGTCATCAATACGGTCTGTTCGACACATCATAAAAGACGGCTTACCGAAGCATCAATATTTTGATCATCCATACGGTCCATTGATGATGAATGTGGATTTTCCCTAAATCCATTCCTCGCATGACAACGGATCAATTTTATTTTTTTTAAGAGTCGCCACTAGCCTAGATCGGAGATCAGCTAAAATACCCAATCAAAACTCAGGAGTTTCGTATCGATTTTTACGAAAACCAGAGATCATGAGTTTGAGGACTAGCTCACGTTAATGTTTCTATTAATGCCATTTCGGTACTGCTAAACTTATTATGATTATTATCTAAGTTGTCATGCATTTATTTTTTTTACCATTTTCATGCCAAAGTCTTAGTCCACTAGGTGATCAGGCATCTTGTTCTTGTGTTTTCATTTTAAATTCTAAACTAATCATATCTTAATCTAAAAAAAAAAAAGAAACAAACAATTGTACCAGAAAAGCATTACATAAAGTAAACAACCAAGGTATTGAAAGAACTAGCTAATTCTAAGTGCAAGAAAGAAAAATCCGCAACTCGTTGAGTATTTATACAACGCGTATAAGCAACCCAAGACATATGTCGGGTAATGAATGAATTTTTACAAGAAAATAGATCGGAATGGACATCGACCATCGCCATATACAAAGAATAGAGTCGGAATGGACATCGACCTTCACCATATTCAAGACCGTCGTCTTTTTGGTCCTATTATAACCCTAATCTAAAACCGAAACTAAAGAAAGAACAACAACAAATAATATATAATCACAAAGTGTACAGCATCACAAGTCAATCAAAGATAACAAACAAGGTACAAAGAATTTCGAAGGTGGCCTCTGGATCGGCCTTTGTTCAGACATGCATCGATACCTCTTATTATCTACCCATGTTCATTTTAGACACAATTCATGGTTATTAACTACCATTGGTGTTCCCCAACAGTAATTAATGCCATGAATCCCTAAGTCAGTTCTATGTGTAATCCCAATTTAGACCCACGATCATGCATCGTCTCTAGGCATACATCTAAAAGTCACATGCATAGCGATGAATTAAACATACAGGCAGGTCGAAAGACCTTGATTCTCATCCAATCACTCAAATTAGTGAACCGACATCGGGTCACTTCGTTCAATCATCACGTGCCAATCATAAGCACATGCACTAGAAAATCAATAAATTGTGAGAATTAAAACTCGTGAAGGCATTAAAAACTGGTTCAGCATGCATTATTTACTAAAAATGCTAAAACAAAAGAAAATTCATAAAGGAAAAAAAAAAAAAAAAGAGAGAGAGAACAGCAAAACAGGGGAAAAAAGATGCATTCAATTGGAAAAGGACGCATGGTCAAATAGTTCTGGAAAATTTATGGTACATCAAGCACACAACAACAAACATTTTCTGTGAAGAAAACTCCTTAAGATAAGCTATACATGAATTTACAAAAATCACAGAACATGAAGAAGTGTATCATAACAGAACATTGGAGCAGATTTTCAGAGCAACCTCATGGAAATTTGGGCATGTTAATGATGTCCAAAAATTCTCAAATTTTGTCACGACCTAGGTCTAAGAATGAAAATTAAATTCCATGAAGATCTCATCATCAAAGTCTTTACCGAAAAATTCACACAAAATCAGCAAATCGCAATCACAGAATTGGCACATTAAGCATTCCAAATTTACAATTTTCCAGATTTCAGGGGAACCTCATAAAAATAGTAAAAGGGTCTATGGACATGAAAATGAGAATATCTCAGCATCATTAGAAAAGCTTAAGACGTGCTCTAACACTTTCTAGAAGGCACCGAGTTTGATTAACATCAATTTCATGATCAATTGAAAAGATTTCTACAATGATACATATCAATAATAAATTACAGCAGATGAGCTCACAAGATAGATGTTGTTTGCTATCCTCATGACATGGAAAAAAATGTGATATAAATCATGTGAATAGTATACAACATGATGAACGTTTTTCATGAGAAATCCAAACCTAATTGTGATTCTAAAAAAAACAAGTAAAAATGAGAAAACAGATCAGGTTCTTGGAAATCAACAATTACAGAACAAGGATTCAACATTGCGCATGCAATTGACCATGCAGATGATGATCGAATGACACAATTTATACCTTTTTGAAAAGGTAATGAACTATACTATGACTTTCATGAAGACATCAGGGTCATGAAATCACAATTGCACATTCAATTTCAAGCAAATCCAATTCGGGTTCCAGTAGAGGCAAACAAGACATAAGGCCAGTTTACAGAGGTTTTCATCTATCTACTTATCTCCAAAAAATCTGAAACATTTATATGTTTCAATCAAGACATATGTGAACATTTTTCATGGAGAGACCTAAGTTTAGATCTTAGCAGAAAAATCAGAAAAAAAATCGACAACAGTGCAAGTCAGGCAAAATCAGCATGTGCAGAGGTCAAATTTCATGAGTTTTCCACACTTAAGCATATTCCAAAAATTCAGAGGAAAATATATGTTATAACCAACCTGATTTAGATCATTTTTCATGAAGACATCTCCTATTAAATCTCAACACACAAGGCAACAAAAAATCATCAAACCGCCCAACTTGAATTAGAGTAATCAATGCAGGAAGCCATTTCAGATCCTAGGTCAATTCACAGAGGATTTCATTCATCTAGACTCATCATAAAAATCTAGAAAAAACACATGTTATAGTGAAGATGATTCTCAGCAACTTTCATGAAGACGACAACATCCAGATCGGAACATAAAAATCAACAAAAAATTAGCAAAATTGTTCCAATCGTGAAAAAAAAAACTTGAAGAAATAGAACAACAGAACTTCCGATTCTGATGCAAACTTTAGAATAGATTTTCAGGTAGCAAACAATACCAATCGAGCGCCGTAAGATATCAAATCGAAGCTCTTGAACGTGTTACGAGAGTTCAGAAGGTGTTGAAGTCTAGAAATGAAGTTTAACAAATCAAAATCGACAAAACAGAAAGCAGATCCAGAAACTTGAAATTGCAGATCATCTTCTAACTCAAGAACATCATCATCAAACATGTAATCAACAAACATAAACCATCAATATAGAGTCTGTAGAAGGCCCTAGGGTGAATCCTAGCCCTGGCTACCTATTGTAGCCTCGCCTCATCAGATTTGAGACCGAGAAATTACCTTTTGTTATTGCGCGAAACCACGATCAATCGATTTGTGTCAATCGATGTACGAAGCGCTCCGAGGGATCGCAACTCACCAAGGACAAACGCCAACCACCAGAGGACACCAGGGAGGGTCCGGCGACGTCAGATTGGCGTCGGAACAGCGCCAGCGAAGAAGAGGGATCAGATCAGCCCAGTTGAACCGCTCTCACTCGCCGGGGGAAAATAAGCCACCAGAACTTCTCCGGTGGCTTTCCGATGAAGCTCTTACCACAGAAAGGTCGGGGACACGCCTGAGGAGAGATCGGTGGTGGTCGGACCACCTCAAGACCACTGGTCACCGCCGGTTTTGGTTCGATTCTCGACTGAAAGCCAGACAGGCTCCGGTTTGGTGTTACGGCGAAGGTCGACGAAAACAGATGACTTCGGGAACTATCCGGCGAGGTGCAGACCACCAAGGGGATCAAGAAGAAGCTGAGGAGGATCGGCAAGGTGATCGGAACACTTGGACCAGCCGCAATCAGCAGCGGCAGGCAAACTGGTTCTATTCTCCGATCTTGAGCTCGATCGGCAGTGGGAGCTGGACGGGAAGATCAGGAGCTCCTCCAGCGGTGTTCCGACCAGCAAGTCGTCGAAGAGAGGGAGGCAGACGTCAGAGGAGGTGACCAGAGGGGCAGCGACGCCGGCGTGTGGCCGTGGGAAGAGAAGAAAGCGGCGGTTCGGCGGCGGTTAGGGAGGAGGAAGAGAGAACGTGGGAAAGAGAGAGAAGAAGAGAGAGTTCTGGATTTTTCTTCCCCAAACTCTGCAGAATCAGTCCGGCCCCCTTCCTTAGTTTTGGAGGAAAAATGAGTTATATACACTCATCACGATTCAATCTCGATCGTCGAATTAATCAAACGATCTAGATTTATATTTATCTTTTACTTAGAAGTTAAATAAAGACCTTATTTAACATGTGCTAATTTGAATAGCCATGATTTAAGCTCATCAATAGTCTTAATTAATTTTGCAATTAAGGACCTAATTAGGGGCTTTTTTGTAATTTCACAAAACCCTAGGACTTTTTTGCAAAATCTAAAAATTGGAGGGTTCTCAAGTGAATTTTGTAAAATTAACTTTGGATTCGTGTTTATCTCACAAAAATGAGTCAAATGATATCAACCATTCGCGAATTGTGAACGATTAATTCAAACCCCTAATTAGGGCTAAACTTGGGGAATTTCATTTCAAAGTGTCGATTCACAAAATTGGCTGCACGAGTAATCTTATGATGACCTCTGGATCAAATGTAGTAAAAGGAACTAAGCCAAAATATGAACAAAATGAAAGTAATTTTGTTTTTGGCCGATTTCAAACCTATTTCTGCCAATTGGGAAAAAGTAGGTTCTTAATCAATTTTTGCAAAATTTCAATTGCCAAAGTTAGATTGAACGTAAAATAAGATGATTTTTGGATTTTTGTATTTTCCAAATTTTTGGTCAAAGGTTCGATCAAAAGTCAAACCTTAGTTGACTTTTCATTAAGAGATTAATTTTATGATCAAATCTTTGAATTTTTCTGGAATTTTCGCTTCTAAAGTGAAATTAAACTTGAAATGAACCTTTTTATGTAAAAAGCCTCAATTTGACCCAGGGTTGACTTTTGATCAAAATGTTGACCAAAAAGTCAACCGTCTGACTTTTCGGGGTTTTGTATCAAATGAATAGTAAATCATCTACAGAAGCTAAGCCAACAAACAAAATTAGAAAATGATACTTTTTGTTCAAGAAACGGATTTTATTGCAATCAAAAACCCTAATATCGAGTTTTCTGTTTTTTAATGACACGTCAGCTAAAAATTAAGTGTCAACAACAACTTTTAGCACTTTTAGTGTCATTTTTCCCCATTATGAATACAAAGTAGACACTTTCACTTTTAGAACCATCTTAAGCTATGATAATGGGAGTATGTTTCATCAAGCTGAGCGACATTCCATTTTGAAAAACCTCGGATAAATTACAAAGCATTTCATTAGATATTTTAAAATTAACTTAATAAACAAGAACTTCACCGGAGACCATAAAAATTTAATATACTTTTCAATCATGTCACTCGATCACGCAATAACACTAACCTTCAATTCTTTGTAATTGATGCACTCTCACCAAAATTCAATCAAATTTCTAATGAAGTGCTAATACAGCTGTTTCGCTAGAATTTGGTTCCCACAACGAAATATCTTTTACCGAAAATCATTCTTCTACTTTTAATGAGAGAAGACCCGATTCTGTGGCGATCCCGGACGAGAGATATCCTGGCAAGTTACGGAATCAACTAGCTAGAATTCAAACGATACAAACTTGAACTGTGTCAAAAGTTAATCGATGACAAGCCCGGAGTGTACAATGGGTACAAGTGTAAGCAAACTTTGCCTAAATCCGATCAGTGACAAGACCTAACCACACTGAAATATTACGCCGGAATCTAATCGATAACGCAATACAGGGATATAGATACCTTTAGGACGACGTGAATCTCAAGGCTACAGCTAAGGAATTGAAAGTACTGAGTAGGAAGGTTTAAAGATAAATTAAAGATAACATTTTGTTTGAAATGTCGTCGGTGCTCAAGTAGATTGGCAGCAACGCGGTGGTTGGCAGGTCTAGAGCATCGGGAGGCTGGCGGTAACAGTTGGTGGTGCGCGAGGTATGGCAGAAACTGCTGGAAGAACCTGCATGAAGCTCAACCAGAATTGACGGTGGTAATTGGACGAATAACAGAGTTGCCGGGATGCTGGGAAATCTAGAACTATTGGTTCTTGCTGGTCTCTCTGGAACCGTGGAGGTGATCGGTGAGAAGCGAGATAGCGATGACAGGGAGGGGCACGGTGGACATCGCAGCATGATCGGGCAGCACCACGCTGGGTACACTGCAGCAGGGCTCTAACGCGGTGGCTGACGGGCGGGGCAACGGCAGGAGGAGGAAGGACTTCGTTCTCCTCGAGTCTCACGTGTATTTTCAATGTTGTGTGTGTGTGTTTTATTTTTAATTGTGTTTGTCAACCTCCTCCTTTTAATTGTGAACAAAGTGTCTATATAGGCCTAAGATTAAGGTTTTGTTTCATGAACAAGAAATATGTTGGAAAAACATCTCAAGAAAATTTTGATGATCCCAAAGCGACCCTTAGTATAATGTTTTACATTGATGATTGCAGATGTCCATGATAATGTATATAGAACTGAAGTGATAAAGATCATGAATCTGTTCAGTCTGTAAAAACAGCACCAATGGATCTCTAAAGATTAGCTACAAGACAATGTTTGCTCTAAGCTGAGGAGATTAGGAAGTTCATGCTGTTATAGCAACGGATCATTTAATATGATCGTTGCTTCATTATTATAGCCGTACAATGCGCATGCCAATTTCAACCCCATGGAAAAGATTATGGGTTTGGTCGGATTTTATGCTCTCGCAGGCTTATTTCGGATTATTCAATTAAGCTTAGAGTCTCCTTATTTAAGCCCATCGGCTCTAGTCTTATTAGAATGTTGTTTATGTGGGCCTAATTAAAACGTTCATAATATGCAACTGCAAATTAATAATATTTTGTTTAAGGTCGGGTCGATCCCTAATTTATAATGCGGCAAATCATTGAATGGTAAACCTGTCAAAATGGGTCATAGATCCATTTCTTAACTCATATTTGATGGACTGAGCTATTGTATGAGTTGGTTATATAAAGTAAATAAGTCATAAATGAGCTTAAAATGGTAAACCTTAAAGTAGTACGGGTGCTAAATAAGTTCACAACCTACTTAGACCCAACCCGTTTCTATTACTCTCTTTTCACTCTCTCTCGCCCTCATTAAATCTTGTGCTCGCTCACTCTGTGCTTTCATCTCAGTTTGAGTATAAGCTTTTCTATATTGGATTAAATATGAAAGTGTTTTATCAATATGAATTGGATATAGGTCATTAGATTTGTATTCAATAGAAACGGGTTAATTTGCGCAGGACTATTTTTTATCCAACCCAAACCCGCCCAATCCACCCGTTTAACTGGGCTACTAAATTGATCGTCAAGATTTAAGTGTTAACATCTAATCGAGCCAAGTCAAAGTTAAAGTTAATTGACATGTTAAATAGTCTCGAAACCATCCAGCCATTCTCCAATATTATCAATTCATAATATCTTAAAAATTATCTCACGAATTTTCTATGTATTTATAATGATATGAATAAATAGTTTTAAATTCTCATTAATTAATTTGTTCAATGTATTCCATATTTGACTACATTTACTTTAGAGTCAACCAATACTAAACATGTGTGGATTATCTCGTTTATTTGTACATGTACTAAATATAAGTAGCATGACCTTCTAATTATAACTACTAATTGTACGAGTGATAGCAAAAAATTAATCATATGTAATTTTCAATTTGTTGAATAAACTATGCTAAACTTGTATAATCACATAAAAATAATTCTTCTAGCGAAATCACACATGCTAAACTTTTTAGTCATTTGAGCTTAGGAGCTATGATTGTGAAAATATCAATAAGTTGTATGGATACCGGTAGTTAGAAAGAGCATAGTGACGTTTGAGCAAAAGTGGGGCATTCAGGCTCGGCGTTTCAAGTAAAGCCTAAAGAGCTCTGGTTCTTTCGATTAGGGTGTAAACGGTTAGGTTCGGTTCGGTTCGGTTTTCTTGAAAAACCGAACCGAACCGTTAAGGGTTCCTCCATGAACCGAACCAAATAGGAACTGAACCGATAAGCCGATTTTGGTTCGGTTTGGTTTTCGGTTTCTTCTTCTTTTTTGTTTTTTTTTTTTTGCTTTTTTATTCATGGCTCGGTTTTCTGTTTTTATGAAAAAAATTTCATGATAATTTTTTTATGATAATTTTTTGATAATAATATGTATTTATGATAATTTTTTATGATAAAAAATTGGGTTGAATTTTTTGTGCTCTTCTTGTAATTGCATCCACATGATGTGTACAAAATGACTAATTGCAAGAGATTGATGGTGATAAAAATTGAAAGTTGTTTGCAGAACAGATAAAACTGCCCATTGTTCACTGAAGAGACTCCAATAATAGTATTCCACGAAATGACGTCCCTCTCGGCCATTTCGACACCTTCTCCGCGCCTCTCAAATCCCTACAGTGAGAAAAATGCATATAGAAGAACGGCCCCCACTTTGCCAAGAAACAGAAATCCACGCCGATCCCATCGATCATCATGCAAAGACAACTAGCGGCAAACGGAATTCAAAAGCGAAAAAGTGAAGAGCAATTACAGTCAAAGGTCGATAATAGCTGAATTACTACTACACGAGGGAACGGCCCCGCCTCGAACGCGCCGGAAATCAAATCGCACAACACAACCACAGAGGATCATCAATAAAAAAAAAAAAAGAAAAAACTAAAAGAACACGGAGAATCACGACACGACCGCGCGCAATCTGCGAGTGATGGGGTGGAGGGGGACGGGGGGCAAATCGATCGGATACCTCGGTGGAACAGCCACGAACTTCTCGGAGGACGACCTTCTCGAGGCCATTGACACCCTTGTAGTGCTTGACGTACGGTTAGGTTCACTGCCCTGTGGTCGGCTGCACAACGCTCCGGGTGCCCTGCGCCAACGGTGACAAGCTCGATGCTCTCGAGGGTCGGCGGTTGTAATCCTCGCAGCTCCGAATTGGAGTGGGGGCGGTGGGGTTCCTGGGCCTCCTCATGTGGTTTGATGATTTGGGGGCTTTTTCGCGTTTAGGGTTCGAGAGAGATGAGTGTTGTCACTGGAAACAGGGGCGGGGGCGGCGAGTCAATGGGGAGGAAGAATAAGAAGAGCAGGGACGGTGGTGAGAGGAAGAGTGTGGAGGGCCGTGAGGAATGAGGATGGTCTCGACATCGGCGAGAGGAAGAATGTTTATTTCAGTTCGGTTCAATCCAAACCGATCCGAACCGAACTGAAATAAACCAAACCGAAAAAAAAAAAATGGTTAATTTTGATGATCAGAACCGAAACCGAAATCGAACCAAAATACACGAAATTTTCGATTTGGTTCGGTTCGGTTTGTATCTCAGTTTGGTTTTCCGGTTCGGTTCTGACACCCCTACTTTCAATGTGTTATAGACATTGATAGATTTCCTAGAAGTAGAAGTACACTGCTTTCACTTTAATCAACATTTTTCTACCCATGAACAATTTTTTCATGAAAATGTACTCCTGACATTGAGTAGTAGCCTTCAACAAGCCCATCTCTTGGAAAGAAGCCGACTTCCTTTTTGCTTAAGTCTTATTAGCTTCTTCCACCGCATCTCCCCATTTCAGTGAAACTAATCCTCCCCAGAATTCCAATGAATAGCCATGAAAATTGACTTTGCAACATGAAACGTTGTCTACATATGCCCAAAAATGGTTGGTTTTCGTTTGCACTGGTACCAAATCCATAGATTAGGCCAGAAAGAAAGAAAACGTCTCTTCAGATTGATGTAATCGCTCCTCCTCCTGCTAAAAACACAACTAAAGTTGAATGACGTTCGGCAAACTTTCATTCGAGCATATATGCGGGCGATTACTTTCTCAAATATGCGACTGACTCCAACTCAATGGTAGCATTTAAGTAATTCTTTTACTTGGATTACTTTCTGAAATTTTTTCAGTTGTTATGTTTTCCTAAAATGATAGCGTAAAAATTAACTTTCTTGGATTATTGGTGGGATTGTCAAATGGGTGTGGTTGTATCGGGTTTGGGTCAGGTTGAATATGGTCCAACCCATTTTATCCGTTTTGATCTATTTTCCATGCAATGTAATTTTTAATGACCTATACCCAATTCGACCCCCTCACATATTACCAAAACACATTAATATTTTAAGAAATACATACTCACTCATTTAACCCACTTTAAGCTCTTCACATGTAAATTTTACTGGGATAAAAACTTCACATCAAATTTAAAAAGTAAAAAAAATAATAAAAAAAATGTAAAGAGCCTATAAAATATGCTTTTGGATAATGCGATCAATCATGCACCCAAAAAAAATAGGGTTAATACCACCAAAAACCCCAAACCGATACACGTGTGACAATTTTATCCCGAACATTTTTTTTTTACCACCAAAAATCCCAAACCGGTACACATGTGACAATTTTACCCCGAACATATCCTAAAAAACCCCAAACTTGTACACTTATGATAATTTTACCCTGAACACACCACAAAAAACACTAAACTGGTACACATGTGACAATTTTATCCTGAACTAAAATTTTAATATTATTTTTTTATTTTCTAAAATTTTTATTATTTTTTCTTTTTTCTTTTTTTTTTTTTTTTGTTCATCTTCAACCTCTGGCCAGTCGCCAAACCGATGACCGACCAGAGGCGGAAGCCTGCGAGGTCGGCCCCGACGACTATTGGCAAGGGCCGCCCTCGTCGACGTCGAGCGAGGGCGACCCTCGCCTAGGCGAGCAAGGACAGCCCTCACCGACATTGGGCAAGGGCTATTCTCACCAGCACGAGCGAGGGTTGTCCTCGCCCGCCCAAGCAAAGTCGGTCCTCGCCCGATTCAAGCGAGGGCCGCCCTCGCCAAATCCGGCGAGAGCGGCCCTCGCCTGAGTCGGGCAAGTGCGACCCTCGTCGGCGTCGAGCAAGAGCTGTCCTCGCCCGCCCAAGCAAGGGCAACCCTCATCCGACATCAGCGAGGGCAACCCTCACCTGAGTCGGGCGAGGACCAACCTCGCTTGGGCGGGCAAGGACAACCCTCGCCCGACACCGGCGAGGGCTGCCCAACGCCGGCGAGGGCCACCCAACGCCGACGAGGGCCACCCTCACCGGCTTCCTTCTCTGGCCGGTCACCGATCCGGCGACCGACCAAAAGTTGAAGATGAAGAAAAAAAATAAAAGAAAAAATAAAAAAAATTCGAAAAAATAATATTAAAAAATTATTAGTTCGAGGTAAAATTATCACAAGTGTATCAATTTGAGGTTTTTCGTGATTAAAAAAAATAGTTTAGGGTAAATTTGTCACAGATTTACTAGTTTGGAGTAAAATTGTCACAGATGTACTAGTTTGGGGTTTTTGGTGGTAAAAAAAAATTTTGGGATAAAATTATCACAGGTGTACCAGTTTAGGGTTTTTTGTAGTAAAAAAAAAAGTTCAAGGTAAAATTGTCAAATATTATACCAGTTTAGGGTTTTTGGTGGTATTAACCCTTATATTTAATTACTCTAAAAAAGTATACGTATTTCATGCTTGCTTTTATTTGAAATAGCGTGAAATATATTTGCAGAAGTTCAAATTCCTTGGAAGAGTGGAGGGACAAATTGAGGAACTGAAAGAAGAGGTAAGGACGATGATGGATGGTGTCGTGGATAAGCCTTCACAGATGGTTCACTTGACTGATCAAATCCAACGCTCGGGAATTGACTACCATTTTAAACGTGAAATAGATGAGCAATTGGAACAAATTTACTAAAGTTACTCTCAACTTGACCATGAAGATTTTGAGGTAGATGACCTTCACATGGTGGCTCTTATCTTTCGATTGCTGCGACAACAAGGTTACAATGGTTCATCGGGTATGGCTTAAATTTAGTGAACCATTCCGATAAGATACCTATTAAAATCCTTCTATTGCTAGGTCAAATTTAAGGAGAAACATGTACAAGAAAATCTATAACATTAACTGGGCGTATCACATTCCTAATTTCTTATCGATTGCATCTTTTTTCCCATGTTGGTTGGCTGCACAGAGGTCTTTAACCAATTCAAGGATAGTGAAGGGAACTTCCGGAAATCGCTCATCATCAATGCACGCAGATTACTGAGCCTATATGAAGCTTGCCATTTAAGGAGTCATGGCGATTCTATCTTGGACGAAGCACTTCCTATTGCTATAACTTACCTTGAATCAATGGATGAGAGCAAAGTGTGCACTACTCTTGCGAAACAAGTGAAACATGCCCTAAAGCAGCCACTTCGCAAGGGATTCCCGAGGCTCGAGGCGAGGCGTTATATTCCACTCTAGCAAGAAGAGCCTTCACATGACAAAGTCTTGCTCGCCTTGGCTAAACAAGATTTCAACTTACTACAAGAGCAACACCAGAAGGAACTTGGCTAGATTACTAGGTTCATTAACTTCATGTGATAGCATAATCTAAAATTAGCTTCTCGATGATGTTTGAACAATGCCTGAACTATTGATTATGTTTTAACAATTCCCGAACTATCGATTTTTCTTGTTGTGTTTTCCAAAGGTTAACTCGTCTAGTTTCAATTTACCCTTCTAAATAGTGCTTTTTCAAAGTCCTTTACAAGTGAAAAAAGGAGTTTAAAATATGCGAAGTCATCGGGGCTAAAATACTTTCAGTAACGCTCATGTTCGCTTAATCATAGGTGCTAGAAGGATATAGATGTTCCGAGGAAGTTCCCATTCGCTAGAGACAGGATTGTGGAGTAGTTCTTCTGGATCACAGGAGTATATTTCGAGCCGGAGTTCGCCATGGGAAGAGATATACTAACTAAAGTGATCTCCCTGACTTCCATTCTTGACGATATCTACGACATCTATGGCACATTTGAAGAACTTATGCTCCTTGCCGAAGCAATCCAGAAGTACGTAATCCGCATTCTCTTTCACAAACTTCCAAATTTGATCAATTTTGTATAGAGTCGAGTGTCTCATTTTCTAGGACTTTGAATTCAAGTGGGATGTTGATGCCATGGATGGATTGCCAGAGTATATGCAAGCTTATTACAAGGAGTTTTTCCGTCTCTGGGAACATATTGGGAATCAATTGGCCACAAAAGGAAGGTTGTATTGCCTCGTCTATGCAAAAGAAGCCGTAAGCATCATCGGTACACTTTACATGCATCGAGTACAACCTTTAGTTGGAAACCCGACATTCTTGTTTATGTTTAATCTCTCAGATGAAGAAGCTAGCAAGAGCGTACTTTCAGGAAGCCAAATGGTTCCATACCAACTACACACCAACACTGGAGGAGTACATGCCCCTTCAACTTTTAACGACCGGCTATGGAATGTTAGCGACTACATCACTTGTGGGAAAGGGCGATGTGGTCACAAAACATGCTTTGGAATGGTTGATCGGTGACGGCAAGATCGTGAAGGCTGTCCAAACCGTCTCTAGGCTCATGGATGACGCTTCCTCTCACGAGGTATAACATAAACATAATTATCCTCCAGTAATCTAATAAAATTAGATCGACTACCAATAAATCTAATAACACCTATGTTGTTTGACATACAGTTTGAGCAGGAGAGGGGGCACATGGTATCTGCGGTGGAGTTGCTCATGAAAGAACACGGCCTCTCAGAGCAGGAAGCTCTGGGGGAACTCCAAAAAGGAATCATCGATGCGTGGAAGGACATCCATGAGGAGTCTCTTTGCCCAACTGCGGTCCCAATGCCGATTCTCACGCGAATACTCAATCTCGCGCGGGTGATGGATGTGTTATACAGCGATTGAGATAATTACACTCATTCTGGAACCAAGCTCAAAGATTATGTGATAATCCCTTGCTGATGTGATGTTTGGACCAAACGTCATCACACGAATTTGGTTATTGTCAATAAGTAGTCTATTGATTATGCCTTTGAACTCCTATTTTCCCGGATGTAATATCACTACCTGCATGTACTTTCAGATTGATGTGCGTGATAAGACTCATAAATAAACGATGCACATGGGTATGGTGTTGCTATGTTTGCAAGTCTAGTGTATCATGCAATTGTAATATTTCAATAATTCCTAATGCTTGGGAAAATTGTCCAAAAAGTCCTAAACATATTGTACAATGGCCAATTCAATTCTAAAAATTTCAACTGTGTCAATTTAGTACTAAACTTTTTGACGATTTGCCAATTTAGTCATAAACATTTCAATTAAACCAATTTAATCCTAAACATTTAGACGATTTGCCAATTTAGTCATAAACATTTTGACAATTTTGCAATTTAGTCCTCCTAACTAATTTTGACCGAATATCGACGTGGCGATCTTGTCAACACCAATCGTCCTATGCGGAATTAGGGTTTGAAGAAAGAAGGAATTTAGCCCCAATTCGTAAATTTGAGGTAAATAACACACATGGACGACGTCGTTTAGGGCAATTCACGCTGACTTACTTTACCGGTGAGCCATGTCGATCGTAAAAACATTAAACTATTTACACGTCAGATTGCCCGGCAAGCCAAATCGGCAACGACACTAAAGTGGTTGTTTGTTTTTTGACAAAAGTGGCATTCAAGTTATCACTCAAAAGTTCTGATGTTGAAGTGAACGTCATACAAAAGTAATGACACTTTAATTGTCCTTTTGCCCATGAATATTCTATCATATGTTTGGTGCACCTAGAATAGGATTTTAAATCTTTGAAAATCCTCTAATGTGTCCCGCCGCTCCGACCTTCACCCCACCAATGTGTGGCACTCCCCCATAGTGCCTCGAGGCTGCCGTCTATCCGTTACTCTCGTGATCGATTTCCTCGTGGTCGTCGTTGTCTAAGCAACCCTCATGAAAGGATCGCAACCCCCTGTCTACGTCACAGAGACGGAGAGACAGAGCTCGACGGGATTGATGTAAAACTGAGAATTATCAAAGGCCACTTGGACATAGTAATTGACTGGATTCCAGGAATGAAAGACATTAAATTGTGGGCCTGCCAGCCTTCCTTCGTAGCTCAGATCCTGATGATCTTCCATACCTTTGATGCCCTTGAGTCAGAATTGCCGAGTGCCCTATCATCAATTTTACTTCGTGTTTATGCAAATGGCCCACTCTCGTTACTTCTAAACAAACTAGCGAGGAAGAGAGCCCCCTGAAATCTATTGAGTGCAATGTGTGGAGAGAACATGCAGTATCTTGGATAGCACATCTCAAAGGAAACGAACTTGCTTTTACACTTTAATTTCGACACCATAGCTGTCTCGACAAGAGAAGAGCTTGTGGTTTTGCAACAAGACTGGCCAACAGCAAACATCCATACTTGTCGATAATTAGGCCCGACCTCGTAAGTGGGGGGGATTCAGCGGTTCTTTTCCTAGGAATACGTTGAAGAAACAGACGAAAGGAATATGCTCGTACGTTGGTGTCCACGGGAGGCAATTCTCAACCAGTTGTCAATCAGAGGATTCTTAATGGTGATAGAGGCCAAGCAGCCTCATCGGAAGGTGCTCATGACGAGGACAGTGGAAGGTGGCGATTTGGACAAAGATGGAGATGTCAATTGGGAAGCTACGGTCAATTGGCCGTTTACAACAATTACAGCTTGTTCTTCTTGATTTCTTAAGATATATATTATCCAATTCGGTTTTATCCCATTGCCTTACTTTTCCAGCATTTTATCCAGATATATACGGATTAGGATAATGACACAAATGATCTCTGAACTTTAACCAAATGTATAATATGGTCCATAAACTTTTAATTTATTCAATATGATACTGAAAATTTTGGTACATGTTCAAGCTAATCCCTAGATAATACGAAAATATCCAATATTATCCATTCATTAATTTAAGTTAAGGAAGAACATTGAACATTTTTATATAATCTAGGGACTAGCTTGAACATGTACTAAAATTTCGAATACCACATTGAATAAATTAGGGATAATGACACAAATTGTCCTTGAAATTTGACCCAATATATAATGTTGTTCTTAAACTTTTAATTTATTCAATGTGATCTCTGAACTTTATCCCAATGTGCAATATAGTCCTTGAACTTTTAATTTATTTAATGTGGTCCCCAAACTTTTTGTACATATTTAAGCTAGTCCCTGAACTATATAAAAATATTTTTTTTAGGAAACAATCGAAGCTCCTCTTTTGTAAAATCAAAACATTGATACCGATCACAATCTTATATGTTAGGATTTGGGAATCAACTGTAACACTGCAGATCCAGTGTGAAATTGAAAAGCCATTGTTAAACGAGAGATAAGTAAGAACAATCCTAGATGGTGGATTTATATTAGATCTGTCAAACAAGTAGGTTGGGTCAGGACGGGTTATAAATGGTTCAACTCAAATTGACTAATTAACTTGTTTATGGCCTATTTATGCATAATACAAATTTCTCCACCCATTCCTACTCGACTCATATTTTTAAAATACTTTCATATTTGACCAAATCTAGGAAAAATTGTTTCTTATGAATTTTTAAAAAAATTATATTGCTAAAACAATTACATGCATTGCTAATCTAGTGGATAATTTTTATAATTTCTTTTTTAAAAAATTTTACATTTTTTCTTTTTTCTTTTTTCTTTCTTTCCTTTTCTTTTTTTTTCTTCTACGTCTGGCGACCCTCGCCAGCCACTGGGCGAGAGCTCAGGCCCCTCACCAGTCGCGGGCAAGGGTCCCGACCCTCGCTCAGACTTGACGAGGGCCATGAACCCCTTGCCGACAGCAGGTGAGGGTCACGGCCCTTGCCCCAACGTATAAGAAAGAGAAGATTCACCAAATATCTAAGCTTAACTAGAAGAGGGAAAGTGAAAATCTACCAAATATCTCAACTAATTATAAAAGATATATTAAGTATTATGGTAACTAAAAACAAAAAATAAAAATAAAAAGTAAATCCTAACTAATAATAAGAGATACACCAATTATTAAAAAAAGTAGAATGTAAACCTTTAGCAAATCTTCAATAATAGCCCTAAGCAACACAGGGACGACGCTTATGATGGGAGCCTTCCCTAAAGAGTCAGTCTAAAGACGGCTTTCACCAACCATAAAATGGCACGGGTGTTTTCTTAGGCCGATTGCTCCGTAATTGGAGCCTTTCAGTTTGCTGGATAAATAAACTAAGCTAGTCTTGTAAAATTACATAGTAATAATTCTTCTCCGGAAATTGGGCATGCCAGACCTTTCAGTCATATTATAGCATGCGTGAGCTTATGAGTTATGATTGCGAAAGTATTTATAAGTTGTATAAATACCAAAATTTCAAAATGGAAAAAATAGAATAATGATAAAGGGAAAAAACAGACAAAAGAAAATTGAGAAAGAAAGAAAAATTTCAAATTAGGGCATGAAGTGGGGTGGTTTTCTCAAAATAGAGTTTGAAGTTAACACTGTCTCAAATAAGGGCCTCAATTGACTGATTTATTCTCAAATAAGGGTGGTGAATTCACTAAAAAACCCTCAACTTTAGGCCAAGTCTCAAATTTGCCCTGAATTTTTTTTTGTCTCGGAAAAAACCCAAAACTTTAAGTTTAGTCCCAAATCTGCCCCGAATTTTGTTGTGTAAAAAAATTAGCAAATTTCAATTTATTTTCAAAAATATACCCCCGTGATCCAGTTCCAACTTAACGTAACGCTTTCACGTTAATAATGAATCAATAGCAACAAAGTAATTGAGCGATAGGTACAGATCGACGTCGCATTTCCACATCAATAATAAATCTAACCCAGTAAAAATTGTTGAAATTCTCCAAAATAAAACCATTCTAGGATACGAAAGTTAGGGACGATAACAAATCCACTCTAAAAAACTTTATTTAATTTAAAAAAAAACCCTAATTTTAGGTTCAGTCCAAATTTGCTCCGAACTTTTCTTTGTTTAAAATAAAGCCCTATTACTTTGTTGATGTGGATTTGTTATCGACGTTGAAGTGCCACATCAAGTTGTGATTAGATTATGGGGTATATTTTTGAAAATAAATTGAATTTTGGTGATTTTTTTTACACGAAACAAAATTTGGGGCAAATTTGAGATTGGTCTTAAAATTTGGGATTTTTTTAGACAAAAAAAAAAGTTCGGGACAGATTTGAGACTGAACCTAAAGTTTAGGATTTTTTCCGAAACAAAAGAAAATTCAAGACAGATTTGGAACTTAATCTTAAAGTTGGGAGTTTTTAGGGAACCAGCCCCTATAAGGGCCTAGTTCCACCAACTAGCCAAATCTTGACTGCGTCTAGGGGCATTCTCGTCCCAGTTCATTGTTTTTTCTTTTTTTTTCTTTATCCCGTCTCCTTGTTTCATGTTTTTGTTGAAAGTGGCCTAGAAAGGGTTGCGGAGTGCATGAACGATGGCTTTCAACAGAGACTGGAAATGGGCATTCAGCCGAGACCCATCGAACTGCTGCATAGATGTCTATACACCACATAACAGGATTCCAGACTGACTGCTACGACGAAACAGACATTACTCTTAAAACTTTGAGTGGCAAGAATTCGATCATAGATATGTAGGTTGCAGCACAGCCTCCCTTCACTTTTTAGCAGTGATGATAACAATGGCCAGTGACTCCGAGGCTCCACCAGCAACACTCACTGCAGCACCAAGAAACGCCATTTTTTTTCCATTCCAAGACATAAACTCTAGTTTCGTCCCGGATAGCATCAAGGAAAAAGAAGGAGATTGAAGAAGAGTCACCGGGGATGGAAGCAAGAATTGTTGGGTGATGTATCATGAAACCCAAGCACTTCATGGCCTGGACAGCACTGCACAACATTTCAAAAGACAGAGAAAAGGGCAAAATGATACTATAAGTGCCATAAATTGTATACGGCACTGACTTTAATACCAAAAGTTTTCGCCGGCTCAATGAAATGCCAAATCGGAGGAAAAATGACCACTTAAGTGCCAAAAGTTTTTCTGAATAACTTCAGTGCTAAAATTTTTTTAAAATGATCACTTAAATGCTAAAATTTTTTAAAAACGATCATTTAAGTTCTAAAAATTTTGAAAAACGATCACTTAAGTATCAATCTCCGGCGAGTCACGTCAGCTTCAGAAATTAATAAAAAAAAATGCCACATCAGATTTTTGGCAAAAAATTGTGTACGGCTTAGAAGTTGGCACTTAAGTAATCGTTTTTCAAAAATTTTAGCACTTAAGTGATCGTTCTTCAAAAATTTTAACACTAAAGTGATCCAAAAAAAAACTTATGACACCAAAGTGAGTGTCATACACAATTTATGACACTTGTAATGTTTTTTTGCCCAAAGAAAAGTTAGAAACATGACATGTTACGAGAAAATATAAGAACCCTTATGATCCATAATCATTCTCTCTCAAACATTGTGAAAACGAATACTCCATTACCATTACAAAAACTTTAGTACTTCACTCTTCTTTTTTAAACAACATTTCATTTCTAAGAGAAATAATAGCAATTAAAAGCTTAAACCAGCCGAATATTCGCGGTGCAGTACCGGACTCTCCGCTTCATTAATCAAACGGGGTCGCGAATTCATGAAAAAATTAACAAAAAAGGAGTTGGGATAGACTGAAAAAAAACCCACATTTCTTCATCTTCTTCACGTACATCACCGACAAGAAGCGAAATTAGCTTGCGAGAACGATCGGCAAGGGCTTACATTGCATCGTGGTCGGAAACTGACTGTTCTTGGAGACGTAAAAGAGAGGAGTAGGCGAGTGACTTACAGGATCCGACGTCCAGAGATACGAAGATTTGGGTGATTTCTTCGAGCTTAGGGGAGAAACCAGACATCCTTACCACGAAGAACGAACAAAAGATTGCAGATTTCGGAAGATACGGAGCTTCGGTCTTGATGATGAAATTGTTGGAGTTGGCATATACTCTGGGGACTCTTGTTTCTCATACCGGGCACGCCAGATTAGAGAAATCGAAGTATAATCCGATGACATGTGACTCCTGCACACGGAATGCGGGGGTTCGATGGTAGTACCCCTGAAACGGGGGTCCCGCTGACTGAACAGCAGGCGAGGGTTTTGCTCACTGATCGAATAGCCCGCCGGTGAGCGAGTGGGGGCTCGGGGACAGCGCCTCCGAAACTAATGGAGTTGGCGAATACTTCGGGGATCCTTATTTCTCACACCGGGTACGCTCATTTGAGCTTAGGGAAACTGAAGTGTTATCCAACGACATATGATTCCTGCGTGCGGAATGCGGGGGTTCGAGGGCAACGCCCCGACACCGGTGCCCCGCTGCCCGGTCAGCGAGTGGGGATTTGGGGGCAACGCCCCCTGAATCCTCAACAGGTTTGGACTTTTATTTAAGCTAGCCCGTATGGTGCGAGATCAAGAGATTTTGTATAGGTTTAGGTTTTGGGCCCATTTGGGGCACGTATATATTTTGCTTGTTTTTCTAATTATTGTAACGAATTGAGTGGCTGTAAACCGAAAATATAGTGAAATTTCTTTGCAGGACGTAGCCCTAATTTGAGGGTGAACCTGGGTAAATTCGTGCATCGTCTATTTTCTCTTTCTTCTGCGTGATCGTTCTGTTTCGGTTCTCAATACATCCCTTCAGAAACAATATCAGTTTTTTGACTTATGTTTTAAGCAGACCCGTTTGTTGTGGAATTAAAAGGATTCGGATAGACTTGGGCTTTGAACCCATTTTAAGTCCTATATATTATATTCGTATGAGAGATCATTATAACAAGTAGTTGTGGTTGTGGTTGTAAAACCTAAAATATCATAATGGAATCCCTTTGTAGAACGTAACCCTATTCTAGGGTAAACCTAGATAAACTCGTGTGTCAAATTTTCTATTATCTGTGTGATTGTTCTTATTCGATTTAGATATAACCCCATCAGAAACAAAGAAAGAAAGAAAAAGAAAAATATATATACTAGGACGAGAATACCCCTAGACGTGGACAAGATTTGGTTAGGTGGTAAGACAAGGCCTTTATTCAAGACTAAATTGGCCACTTCATCCCCTTATTTGAGATATTGTTCACTTTAAGCCTATTTTGAGAAAACGGCCCAATTTCGGACCCTTATTTGAAATTTTACTGAGAAAAAATAAAAAATAAAAAAAGGGGAGAGAGACTTGTTTAGAGAAAGGGGACACGAGTGGAGGGCGAGTTCTTGAAAGGATGACACGGTCCCTCCTAAGAGCTCTCCTTTCATATAAAAGTACAAATTTCTTAAATTATGTCAAAGTTCGGTATGTCAATCAAACCCATTTTTCGATTCAATAAAAAAAGCTAAAAGAGTATAATAGGGTCCTAAATAAAGAGAGAGATTTAAAAAGCGGGTCCGATTGCACCTATTCCTAATCCTAAATGAAATGAAACAACATAGTGATCCATACGTTAGTCGGCCTAAACCAGAGGCAGGTATAAATGCTATAACAAAACTTCGTAAGAAATCTTAGGAAATCTAAGGTAGGGCTCTTTTAACTAATGTGTATAATTTACAGTTGTTGTTACCAAAAAGGTGTCACATTGTAGTCGGTAGGAGCGTGAAGTTACTTTGACAAAGACATAAGAATTTGTCCAATGTTGAAAAAAGTGACGGCGGTGAACTCTACACTGGTGAAATCTTAACGCCCGGGATTGGTAGGTCTCAAAAAAAAAGGTCCAAGTGCGATGAGGTTACGAACATGGTGTCTATAAATAAATACCCTTCAAGTATTGATGTTTTGCAACGCAGAGAAAGCCTCTCCTGGCTCTTCCATTTGTGCATTGGTCTGACATCCACAAACGAAACGTAAGAACAGAGGGAACATGTCGCAGGTTTCAGCAATTCCATCTTCTTCTCCGAACAAAGGAGCAGGCCCCGTGATCCAACGTAAGTCGGCGGGTTATCATCCGAGCGTATAGGGGGATTACTTCCTTAAATATGCTTCTACCTCCAACTCAGTGGTTAGCAATTCTGTCATCTTCTTCTTTTGTTTTCTCGCAATTGCATTCTGCAGACGTCGCTTATATGATTCCAATTGGTCTCGAATCTATACATGTTCCTGACAAAAAGAGAGTCGAAAATCATAAAAAGATGAAAAAGGGTTTAAAAACAACAATAACATTTGTAACTTCACCGACCACAGTATGTCCTCTGCTACAAGAAACATCTCATTATGGCATTAGCCCCCTCCTCTCATACGGTCGTGGTTCTCGTGGGTCCGCTTTCACATGTCATGTGAAAGCTAAATAGGTACACAGACGGGGCCATCAAAATTGAGTTAATTTTGTAAAGTATACGTATTTCATGCTTGCTTTTATCTGAAATAGCGTGTAATATATTTGCAGAAGTTCAAATTCCTTGGAAGAGTGGAGGGACAAATCGAGGAACTGAAAGGAGAGGTGAGGACGATGCTGGCTGGTGTCGTGGATAAGCCTTCACGGATGCTTCACTGGATTGATCAGATCCAACACTTGGGAATTGATTACCATTTTGAACGTGAAATAGATGAACAATTAGAACAAATCCACAAAAGTCACTCTCAACTTGTTCACGAAGATTTTAAGGTAGATGACCTTCACATGGTCGCTCTTGTCTTTCGATTGCTGCGACAACAAGGTTATAATGTTTCATCGGGTACGTCTTAAGTGTAGTGAACCAATCCTACAAGATACCTATTAAAATCCTTCTATTGCTCAGTCGAATTTCCGGAGAAACGTGTACAAGAAAATCTATAATATTAACCAGGCGTATCACCTTCCTAATTTCTAATCGATTGCATCTGTTTTTTTCCGTGTCGGTTGGTTGCACGAAGGTCTTTAACAAATTCAAGGATAGTGAAGGGAACTTCCGGGAATCGCTCGTCACCGATGCCCGCAGATTGCTGAGCTTATATGAAGCTTGCCATTTAAGGTGTCAAGGCGATTCTATCTTGGACGAAGCACTTCCTTTTGCTATAACTCGTCATGAATCAATCGACGAAAGCAAAGTGAGAACTAGTCTTGCGAAACAGGTGAAGGATGCCCTAAAGCAGCCACTTCGCAGGGGATTGCCGAGGCTCGAGGCTAGGCGTTATATTCCACTCTACCAAGAAGAGCCGTCACATGACGAAGTCTTGCGCGCCTTGGCTAAACTAGATTTCAATTTACTACAAGAGCAACACCAGAAGGAACTCGGCAAGATTACTAGGTTCATTAACTTCATGTGATAGCATAATCTAAAATTCGCTTCTCGATGATGTTTTTACAAGGCCCAAACTATCGAGTGTAGATTAACTCATCTAGTTTCAAATTACCCTTCTAAATAGTGCTTTTGAAAGTCCTTTACAAGTGAAAAAAAAGGAGTTTAAAATATGCGAAGTCATCGGGCTAAAGTACTTTTAAGTAACGCTCATGTTCGCTTAATCTTAGGTGGTGGAAGGATGTAGATGTTCCGAGAAAGTTCCCATTCGCTAGAGACAGGATTGTGTAGATGTTCTTCTGGACCACAGGAGTATATTTCGAGCCAGAGTTTGCCATGGGCAGAGACATATTAACCAGAGTGATCTCCCTGACTTCCATTCTTGACGATATCTACGATGTCTATGGCGCATTGGAAGAACTTACGCTCCTCACCGAAGCAATCCAGAAGTACGTAATCCGCATTCTCTTTCTCAAACTTCTGAATTTGATCAATTTTGTATAGAGTCAAGTCTGTCATTTTCCAGGACTTGAATTCAGGTGGGATGTTGACGCCGTGGATGGATTACCGGAGTATATGCAAGCTTATTACAAGAAGTTTCTCCTTCTCTATGAATATATTGAGAATCAATTGGCGACAAAAGGAAGGTCGTACCGCCAATCTATGCAAAAGAAGTCGTAAGCATCATTGGTACACTTTACATGCATCGAATACAACCTTTCGTTAGAAACCCGACATTCTTGTTTATGTTTA
This sequence comes from Syzygium aromaticum, assembly GCA_024500025.1. Lineage (NCBI taxonomy): Eukaryota > Viridiplantae > Streptophyta > Magnoliopsida > Myrtales > Myrtaceae > Syzygium > Syzygium aromaticum. The sequence continues at coordinate 32,262,598 of CM044890.1, read as the reverse complement.
ATTTCTTAGATGAAGAAGCTAGTGAGAGCGTACTATCAGGAAGCCAAATGGTTCCATACCAACTACATACCAACACTGGAGGAGTACATGCCCCTTCAACTGATAACGACTGGCTGTGGAATGTTAGCGACTACATCACTTGTAGGAATGGGCGATGTGGTCACAAAACATGCTTTGGAATGGTGGATCGGTGAGTGCAAGATCGTGAAGGCTGCAGAAACCATCTGCAGAAATCATGGATGACATTTCCTCTCACCAAGTACAATGAAAACATAATTATCCTCCAACAATCTAATAAAAATTAGATCGACCACCACTTAATCTAATAACACCAATGACGCTTGACGTACAGTTTGAGCAGGAGAGGGGGCACGGAGTATCTGCGGTGGAGTTGCTCATGAAATACAATGGTGTCTCGGAGCAGGAAGCTGCCGAGGAACTCCAGAAAGGAGTGATTGATGCGTGGAAGGGCACCAATGACGATTTTCTTCGTCCAACTGCAGTCCCAGTGCCGATTCTCATGCGAATGCTCAATTTCTCGCAGATGATGGATGTGTTATACAGTAATGGAGATAATTACACCCATTCTAGAACCATGCTCAAAGATTATGTGACATTGCTCTTTGTTAATCCCTTGCCGATGTGATGTTTGGACCAAATGTCGTCACACCAATTTGATCATTGTAAATCAGTAGTCCATTGATTATGCCTTTGAACTCCCATTTTTCCTAGATGTACGAGGGAAAATATCATTACCAACCTGTACTTTCAGATTGGTACGCGTGATAAGACTCATAAATAAACCAATATGGGTATGGTGTTGCTATGTTTGCAAGTCTAGTGTATCATGTAATTGTAATATTTCAATAATTCCTAATTCTTGGGAAAATTATTCAAAAAGTCATAAATCTATTATGCAACGGCTAATTTAGTTCTAAACTTTTCAATTGTGTCAATTTAGAACTAATCCTTTCAATGATTCGCCAATTTAGTCATAAACATTTTAATTATACTAATTTAATCCTAAACCTTTAGACGGTGTGCCAATTTAGTTCTAATATTTTGACAATTTTTCAATTTAGTTTTTTTAAGTAATTTTTGGCCGGATATTACCGACGTGGCAGTTCGATCACCGCCAATTGTCCTAAGTGGAATTAAGGTTTGAAGAAAAGAAGGAATTTAGCCCCAATCCGTAAATTTAAGGTAAATAACACACATGGACAATGTCATTTAGGACAATTCATGTTGACTTACTTTACCAGTGAGCCACGTCATTCGGAAAAACATTAAACTATTGACATGTCGAATTTCTCAACAAGCCAAATCAGATATGGCACTAAAGTGGTTTTTTTTTAAGATATGTTCACTAGAAGTCCTAAAACTTATCGCGAAGGTGCAATTGAGTTCTAAAACTTACAAAAAGTGTAAATGAGTCCTAAAACTTGTCAAATTGATTCAATCGAATCCTAAAGTTAACATCGTCAATTTATCTAACGAAAATTTCTGATGTGGCATTTTAAAATGAATTTCTCTTTCCTATGTGGCATTTTTTTTATTACTATTCTATTCAAATCTTATATAAATTGAATTAAAAAAACTAAAAATTACTTTAAAAAACAAAATCGAAAAAAAAAAAAAACTAGGGCTAAGGTGGGAGTTGTGGTCGCCGCCCATCGCTGGAGAGGGGCCAACAGAGGTGGTCGGCCCTCGCCAGCCCCGGTGAGTCCTCACCGACCCCAGGCAAGGGCCAGTGACCCTCGCGAGGCCTAGTGAGGGCGCCCAAATCTGGGCGACGCTGGTGCTCGCCCAAATCTGGGTGACGAGGGCCGCCAGCCCTCATCGACCTCAGGCAAAGGCTAGGTGTCGTCTAGATCTAGGTGCCCTCAACCCAGATCTGGGTGCCCTTAACCCAGATCTGGGCGAGCCTCGCCGCCCCAGACGAGGGACAGTAAGGCCTCGCCGGGGGTGAGCGATGGTCGCCGGTCCTAGGAGATGGCCGGCGTCGCCCAGATCTGGACGCCCTCACCTAGATCTAGCAAGGGTGGCCAGCCCTCGCCCGGGGCTGGCGAGAGCCGGCGACCTTAGCCAACTCCTCCACCGATCCCCCTCCAGCGAAGCTGCTTCTCTCTTCTTCTTTTTTCTAGTTTTGTTTTGTTTTGTTTTTTAAAATTTTTAGCCTTTTTAGTTTTTTAATTTAATTTAAATAATAATTTAATAAAAATATATAAAAATGCCACATTTAAGAGAGAAATTCATTTTAAAATGCCATGTTAGCATTTTCCGTTAGACAAATTGACGGTGTTAACTTTGGGACTTGATTGAACCAATTTGACAAGTTTTAGAATTTAATTTCACTTTTTGTAAGTTTTAAGACTTAATTGCACTTTCGCGACATGTTTCAGGACTTCTAGTGAACATATGCCTTGTTTTTTTTTTTTTTATAAAAGTGGCATTCAAGTGATCACTTGAAAGTTTTGGTCTTAAGTGAGTGTTGTAAGAAAAAGGAAAATTACCAAAAAAATCTTAAACTTATTACAATTATGCCAATTCAGTCCTAATTCAGTCTTAATCCTTTTATATTTGTACCAATTCAGTCCATCTGGCCACTATTGGCCGGCCGACACTGACATGGATCCCAACTAGCACTGGCCGTTCGGCTAACGCCAACGTAACAATTTTTTTAATATAAATTTTTCTCTCTTTTTTTTACTCAGCTTCTTCCCTGGCTGGTCCAGCAACCGACGACCGGCCAAAGGTTGAGGTTGGCGAGTGGTGAGGCTAGCCCTCGACCTCACCCAGCGACAGCAAGGTTGAGCCAGATTTGGGCAGCCTTGCTGTCACTAGGTGAGGTTGAACTCACCCGGCCATAGCGAGGCTCACCCTCGCCGTCAGTGGAAGAGGTCTCGCTAGATCTGGGCGGCATCGTCGTTGGTAGGCGAGATCGAGCCTTGCCATGGCCGGCCGAGCTCAACCTTGCCAAGCAACGGTGAGGCCGCCCAAATTCGGCAAGACCTCACCGTCGCCAGGCAAAGTCAAGCTCGCCTGACCATGGCAAGGCTCAACCTTGCCCACTTGCCGGCCTCAACCTTTGGCCGATCGCCAGACTAGCCAGGGAAGAAGATGGGGAAAAACAAAAAAAGAGAAAAAAAATGTAAAAAAATATTTTAAAAATTATGACATCAACGTTAGTTGAACGGCCAGTGCCAGCGGGAATCCACGTCAGCGCCAACCAGCCAAAAGTGGCTAGATGAACTAAATTTGTACAAATGCAAAAAGTTTAGGACTGAATTGACACAAAAAAAAGGTTTAGAACTGAATTGGTATAATTACAATAAGTTTAAGACTATTTTGGTAATTTTTTTTTGTAAGAAAATAATCGCACTTTTATTGTCTTTTTTCCCATGAACATCCTATCATATGTTTGGTGCACCTAGAATACGATTTTAAATCTTTGAAAGTCCTCTATTATGTCTAGCTACTCCGGCCTTCACCCCACCCATGTGTGGCACTTCCCCATAGTGCCTCGAGGCTGCCATCTATCCGTCACCCCGGTGATCGATTTCCTCGTGGTCATCATTGTCTACGCAACCCTCATGCAAGGGTCGCAACCCCTTGTCCACGTCATAGAGACGGAGAGACGAGCTCGACAGGATTGATGTCAAACTGAGAATTAACAAAGACCATTTGGATATAGTAATTGACTGAATTCCAGGAATGAAGGACATTGATGCCCTTTGAGTCAGAATTGCTTAGTGCCCTATCATCAATTTTTCTTCGCGTTTATGCAAATGGCCAACTCTCGTTACTTCTAAACAAACTAGCGAGGAAGAGGGCCCCCTGAAATCTATTGAGTGCAATGTGTGGAGAGAACATACACTATCTTTGATAGCACAACTCAAAGAAACGAACTTGCTTCTATACTTCAATTCCGGCACCATAGCTGTCTTGACAAGAGGAGCTTATGGCTTTGCAACAAGACTGACCAACACTAAACATCCATACTCGTCGATAATTAGGCCCGACCTCGTCAGTGGGGGATTGAGCAGTTCTTTTCCTGTGAATACGCTGAAGAAATAGAAGGAAGGAATATGCTTGTAGGTTGGTGTCCACAGGAAGCAATTCTCAACCACTTATCAACCAGAGGATTCTTAATGGTGATAGAGACCAAGCAGCATCATCGGAAGGTGTTCATGACGAGGACAGTGGAAGGTGGCGATTTGGGCAAAGATGGAGCTATCAATTGGGAAGCTACGGTTAATCGGCCGTTGACAACTATTACAGCTTGTTCTTCTTATATTTTTAAGATATTTTTATTTTATTTTTTTATCCAATTCGGTTTTATCCCATTCCCTTGCTTAGGTTTCTTTTCCAGCATTTTATCTAGATATATTTGGGTTGGGATAACGACACAAACGATCTCTGAACTTCAGTCCAATGTGCAATGTAGTCCTTGAACTTTTAATTTGTTCAGTATAGACCCTAAACTTTCAGTAAGTATTTTTTTAATTTTTTATCCAATTTGGTTTTATCCCATTCCCTTGCTCGGGTTTCTTTTCTGGCATTTTATCACACATATCTAGGTTGGGATAGTGATACAAATGATCCATAAAATTTAGCACAATGTGCAATGTGGTTCATGAACTTTTAATTTGTTTAATGTGGTTCATGAACATTCGATAAATGTTCAAATTAGTCCCTATACAATATGAAAATATCAAATATTATCCTTTCATTAATTTAAGTTAAGGAACAACATTGAACAATTTTATATAATCCAGGAACTAATTTGAATATGTACCAAAAATTCAAAGATCACATTGAACAAATTAGGGATAATGAATAGTCTCTGAAAATTGACTCAATATACAATGTGATCATTGAACTTTTAATTTTTTAATATGGTCCATCAACTTTAACCTAATGTGCAATGTAATCCCTGAATTTTTAATTTATTCAATGTGATCCCTAAACCTTTTATATATGTTTAAGTTAATCCATAAACTTTTAATTTATCAATGGACGATTTATATTTTGTTTAAAATTTTCTAATTTTTTTTCCTTTTTCTTTCTTTTTTCCTTTCTCTCTTTTTCTTTTCTCCTTATTTCCCTTCACCGGTTGCCATCTTCAACAATGGCCGACTAAGGTTGCCGGCCACAAGCGAGGGTAACCCTCGCCCAACTAAGGACCCTCACCATCTAGGCGAGCCTACCCCTCATCGGCAAAGGGAAATAAAGATAAAAATGAGAAAAGAAAGAATAAAAGGAAAAAAATTCAGAAATTTTTTTAAAAAATTACAAAAATTATCCATGCCAACGCTGGTCATGCCATGTAGGATGACCGGTGCTAACTAGATTGTCATGTTACCGATTTTCAGCCAAAATTAACCGGAATGATTAAATTGGCAAATCATTAAAAGGTTGAAAACTAAATTGGCCAATCATCATAGGGTTTATGACTAAATTGATACAATTGAAAGGTTTTTAAAACTGAATTAGCCATCGTATAATAGATTTATGAATTTTGGGACAATTTTTCCCCTAATGCTTTGATGTCTAGGTTATGTAAGGCTCCGTATATTTACTTCATGAAGAATACATAAATAATTGAACATATTCCATGGTTAAACTTGATTCTTCATTTCTTTGTTGTACGTATTCTAATTTGTCAATAATAAGTTTGAGTTAAATCCGAAAAAACAAGAAAAAAAAAAAGGGGGCATTTCTTAAGGTTGCCGGAGCTTTTAACGTATGGCACGATCAAGAGTATCGCTTGATCTGTTGGCCATGGTGAATCACATTATCTCATAGAACTTTATTGATCCATGTACAAAAATATAGATTTTTCTCGTGCCTGTAAATTTCAATATGCTCGAAAGTGTCAAAAAACTATTTGTGAAGAAAGTGACGTGTGTGACTTTTTTATTGCAAATTACTAATTTTTGTAATAATTTACTTGCTTTTATTTGCATAACGTACCAAGGCTTCAAATAAGCTAATTTTTATTTGAAATTGCTAATCTAAATCAAAATGGTCTACCGACTTTGGTCAAATGGAATTATCAACTGGTTTAGAGTATCCACATTTGAGTTACTTACCAATGTTCAGTTTTTTTTACCAACTTGTCTATTGAGTTACTTACCGACAACTTTTTGCTTCTTAATTGGCCAACTTTTTCTTTGTTATGGGTTCGAAAATAAGAAAACACAACTGCTTTTTTCTCATAGAACTCCACTTTCCTTTTCAATCCAGTTTTTCCCATTAATGGAAACACAGCTTGGTTGTTTTTCTCATTTTTTTTTACAGAGAACTACTATCATTCTTTAGCAATTTTCAAAATTATGGGAAGCCACCAAACTTTCACTTATCAGGGAACTACCGAAGCTCTCTTTGTTTTGTCAAATGAAGGCATGCATACCGTTCCCACTCGTGTATATAAGGATTTGTGAATGAATTGTAACACTTTAAATCTTACATCAAATTGAAAAGGCGTTGCAAAGCGATTGATAAATAAGACTGACCCCTAAATGGTTCATTTGCACCGGGCTAGTGCCGACGACCTCGCACTCAGCCTTGTTGCCCATAAACACAGCACCACCCTTAATAAACTGATTATCTGAATGGAGTCCCTATGTGATCTCATGGGGGATGCGCATCTGAAATCCACGATCCCCTTGTCTGCAATCAAACCGATAGACACACACAAGATGTAGTCCGACTCTTCCCCGCTGGCTTGTGCGACATTCGCGTCGCATTTTCAATCTCTCCGCTTGTTTGGCTCTGGGCAGTTCCTTGCAATGTAGCTCTCCTATTAACAGTTGTAATTTCTAAAAGGCCTTCTCCCCGCTATAGATTTCGATCTGGACTTTTTGTCTGCTGCTAAAACTTCCCTCGGAGTTCCTGCCTCTGACCATCAAGCTCTCTTCACTTTTTTTCTGATCATTGCCCTACAACTTCCTCTATCGTTTTTTCTATAACATTTGATAGAATCACTACCAACTGTTCCAAAAGCTTAAACTGTTAGATGAAGACGTGATTTAATATTTAATTATTCTAATACTCCCCCTCACGCTAAGTCAAGTCTTTTTTCTAGCACTAAGCGTGAACATATTTAATTGAAAAGATAAATGGAGTCTAGAAAGATTTAAACTCAGGACCTCCTGCTCTGATACCATGTGAGATTTGGTAAGATCACCACCAATTGTTCTAAAAGCTTAAACTATTAAATGAATGCGTGGTTTAATATTTAATTATTCTAACACTTTCAAGGACAGTGCAGACTTCACTGCCTCGAGGGATATAGTTTCACCCCTCATGAGCGAATCACAAAAGTGCTCATAAGAACTGGGTAAAGAACAAAGTATAACCTACCATTGATCATATACCTTTCACATCCAAATTTTTCGTGTCATTGATGACTTTGTTATATTCAATCAGTTGATCATGACTCCACGTCCCCTCAACCATCTTGAAAAAAAATTCAAGGATTACATTAAACAAATTAAAAATTTAGGAACCATATTGAACATTAGGCCAAAATTCGTGGACTGTTTATGTCATTTTCCCTAAATATATTACTATATGTATCTCCTCTTTCTTGCCAGGCCCAATATTATTTATTATTTTTTGCATTGCGGTGACTCGTCGCCATTACGGTCCAATCATGGCTTGAGTAAGCTCATCAAGGCTTTAAGCCTCATTTTAGAAGCTCTTCTAGTAAATCGCAGCCCTCAAAAAACAAGACATTTTTCCCGAAGTCGGGCAACACTGGATCCTATCAAATTTTCATTGAGTTATCCGAGACAGGATTGTCGTCGCGTCATCGTCTGCATGAATTTTTGGTCAAACAACCTCTCCATATACATTCAGACTCAGCGAACACTGTACAAATGCATGCCAAATATAGACAAATATAATATATTCTTTCTTACATAAGAAAGGGAGGACCCAACGGTCGTATATACAAAGCAAAATCTACTCTTTTGCCCTCCACTTCCACCACCCAAACTAAGAAACTGACTCTAGTGATTCGCTCTGTACACCAAGAACGCTTCAGAACATGAATGGAGCCGGAGAGAAAGCTGGAATGACCGCCTGGAAGGAAGCCCTCCTGCAACATCAAACCCAGTCATTCATTCATTAATAGATTCATTAAGTTAATCTGCGTGTTCATCTTCTTGAAATTAGGAACAGAACGAGTCTGGAATTGATTCCGAAAGGGCAATGCTATCGTTCAAAAAAGAGAGAAACTTCGGGGACAGACCACCAAGTGGGATGAGCACTCCCGAACCCACGTGTTCATCTTCTACTGATCGTATATTAAACCGTGATGAAAATCTTAATCCTTGAATGTGGATTTAAGTTCAAAAAAATAATCATATCCCTGACCCCAGCTCTAAGATTTTCCGAATGACCAAGAAGTTAGTTCGCATGTCAGCATCCACCCACCATCGAATACGTCGCCAACCACCATAACCAAAGTTTCACCTGCTAATCCCTGTTCCTGTGATGTCGACAGCGTTGCTTACGCTATACTTTATCTATTTCATTTTCATCTGATGCACGAACGGTTGTGTTCTGCAATTTGCTCCCAGAACAAAAGGAACAGAAACGCAACACATCCGTTCATCCAAATCGGTTGCTAGAAACTAGGGAAGGCGCTAAATCAATCAAATCTGTAGAATTGCTTATGCATATATGATAAGAGGGAGGAGAGACGGAGCCGTCACCTGTGATCGTACTCGTCGCCGTTGAAGACCCGGTCGCGGACCATGGCGTACGTCCCCCCGCTCCTCTTCCGCGAGGCGGCGGACCTCTTCGCCTCCGGGGCCGGATCCGCCGCCGCAGCCGCCTTCTTCCTCCTCTCCCCCGCCCCTCCTCCGCCTCCACCTCCTCCGAGTCTCGCCACCGTCACCACCACCACGTCCTCCGATATCGCGCACAGCGACGGCTTCCACTCCTCCGCCGCAGCCGCAGCCACCCCCCTCCTCCTCTTCCTCCTCCGCCCCGTCCACCTCCGCCTCTCCCCCTCCTCGCCATCAGGGGGGGCCGCCTCCGCCGGCGCCGCCGCCGCCCGGATCCGCCCCCCCTCCTTGCGGGGCGACCCGCAGCACGGGACGAGCTCGAACAGGAACCTCATTCCGCGGGGCGGAGACGATCTGGAACCGATGACTTCGTGCGCGGGAGCGAAGCCCGTGGACGAACACTTGGCAGAGACGACGAGCCGGTCGCGCTCTGGGTTCTCGTTTTATATATGGAGTCCATGGCCAGGAGAGAGAGAGAGAGAGAGGGAGAGGGAGGGAGAGCCTTTGCTCCTTTTCTGTCTTATCCGGAGAAGGAAATTACGAGCGAGTCCTCCTCGTTCTGGTTTTATCGGAAATGGGATTTGAAAAATTACTGGTGGCCTGGTGGGGCCCGTCGGCCTTTTTTTTGTGGGACAGCTCGCCTCGAGCCCTAATTTGCCTCCACGTGGATTATCCGACTTTCTATGCAGAGCCGAAATGGTAAAATAGAATTCTTGTCCCACTCTCTCTTTTTTTTTCCTTCTTTTTTATTTGATTTTATTTTTCTTATGGTGTTCGTGGAGTTGATATGCCGACAACTGCAAGGATCAACCGAATCGGATATCGTTTAGAAGATTTCGAAATCGAAATGGGATGAAGTTCTTTTGATCGTGTGAAAAGTGGCCGTGGCATTTGAAAAGTTGATTCGATAATCCACGGATTGTGATGAGGTGTCGGCAACAAGTGAAATTTAATGGTCAGATGACTTGTTCTTGCGTAAGCAGATTTTCGGTTGATTTTAATGCTTCCGTTACACTTTAGATTGCTATAATCGCGGCCATGACCCCATTTGGTTCAGAATTTAAAATGAGCATGGGACTCCAAAGTCCATTAGCTAAATGCAAATGGCGTTTGATAATTTTTTTTGAAGCATTTGGGGAAAATGCAATTCTATTTTTAATGGACTCTAAAAGCTTTTAGCCCAAGGCAAATCCAAAGGTATTTGGCAAGTTGAACTTTCGGAATGTAAGATAACTGTTTATCGTAGCACTATTCATCTTCTCCAAACAATGGGTCCGACGGCCGGTAACCACCGCCTGAGGGGTAACGCGACTTTGGCGATCGCCGCCTAGGGGTCGCGCAACCTCGGCGATCGCCGCCTGCAGTTGCCCAACCTCAAGCGTTGCTTGGTCCGCGCAACCTCAACAACGCTTGGCCTAGGTCGCGTGACCTAGGCGACACCTGAGGTCCGACAACACTTGAGGTCACACAACCTCATGTCGCCTTGCCTAAGGTTAGGCGAGGCTGGCCAGCGACCAGATATACCATTAGCAGTTAACCAGTGACCAGATCTAACCGGCGGCAGCAACAGCCAGTGATTAAACTCCACCTCAAACGTTTTTTTTTTTTTAAATATTAGTAAAAGTTCTTTACAAAATATAGATTTTACCAAATAGAATTTAGGCCAAAACTGCTTTCAAATTTGATTTTAAGATGCACTTATAAAATACTATTTGCATTTCGAATAATCCATTTAGCTCAAAGATATTTGCATTTTGCCAAAGACATTCCTCAAAAATCAAACCAAACAGGCCCTATATCGTGTGGTTCGGCGGTACTTTCTTTGTGTACGGATTGGTCAAGTACCTGTGTTCTTGCAAAATTTACGATCATGACAGTAACATTTTTTTGTGAATTGAACAAATGTGTACTGAATCGGAAGTTGACTATACCGATGCATGTACACATAGATCTGAAAACAAAGCATATGAACAGCAAAACTCCTAGATGGACTGTTGAGGGATTTGCGGGAACTCAAGTCCAAGATTTGCACAGAGAGAGAGAGAGAGAAATATTCCATGTCTTTTCACGTTTGCTATGAAGCATACAGCCAAAAAGAAAATCTGTGAAGGAAAAGAATAGGATCCACTCGCCCGATTTCCCCACTTGACGATTTTGGCACCCCATTGACCTAGAAAACAAAAGGAAAAGCAACATGGGAAAAAATTATCAAAAAAATCTTAAATTTATTTTATTTATATCAATTTAGTTCTAAATATTTTAATCATGTCAATTAAATCTTAAATTTTTTTGCGTTTTGCTAATTAAATCCATCCATCCATCCAATTTTAACAGAAAATCGCCGACATAAACAATTTTTTTATTTTTTTTCATTTTCTTTCTTTCTTTCTTTCGTTTTTTCTACCAAATCCAGTGAGGGTCAGCCGACGAGTGAAAAGCCCTCACTGGTCGCGAGGGAGGGTTGAGACCCTCGCCCGCATCTAGCGATGGCTGTCCAGCACTTGCTCGATAGCGAGTGAGGGTTGCATCTGGGGGAGAGTTAGCCGACCCTCGCCTATGACTAGCAGGGGTTGGCCGACCCTTGCCTATGGCTGATGAGGGTTGGCCAGCGACCCTCGTCGAGCTTGGAAAAAAAAGGAAAAGGAAGAAAAAAATTCTAAAAAATTCAGAATTTTTTTTTAAAATTTATAAAAATTGTTCACGTCGGCATTAACCCACATAGGGTGACTGGCATCAACGTCAGCGATTTCCGGCTAAAGTTGCTCAGATGGATTTAATTAATAAATTGTTAAAAAGTTTAGAACTTAATTGATACATTTGACTATTTTAGGACTGATTTGACACAATGAATGCATGGCTAGCGCCATCCCTCATGCAATCGGAGTTAAAAAAAAAAAACCAACCGACAGAGCTGTCCTCTATTACCAACTTGGCAGCCCCATCATCAGCTCGTATAACCCTACGCCTTTGGATTTTACGTGGAGAACGTGGTGATTTACGCCAATCGTATGGGAAGGGCACAATGACTACCGCATATTATAAGGTAAAGTTGCCATTTTTAATTACCCCACAAAAATTCGTTGAAAGTTACAAAAAAATTAGTTTTTTTTATTCATGGGTCATTTTTCTATTACATAGTGGCATTTATTCTCATGTGGCTGGGGCATATAAAATGGGTGTTGCTAGCCACAGCTTCCTTGAGCCACGTCTATTGCTTGAAAGCCATGTTTGTTGCTGGGTGACTCGTTTGGCCAATTAACTGTCCATTTGAAGTCATCAAATTTGGTTGGCTCTTTCTCTGTTGAGCCAAGCCAGCAGTCCAATCCAAACGACTACAAGACAACAATCGAACATGAGGTGCTCAAAAATAGTTGCTTGCTCATTGGACAGGACAGAAATAGTAGCTTAGCATTTCTCCCTCACAGGAGGAGGACAAACCCTAAAAATTGTTCAAGATCAGGTGTGGGGTTTGGATTCCTGCTCTTTGACTATGTTGCTGCTTGCTATGTGTGCTTGGTTTCACACGTGAAAGACATGTTGGGACACTGTTCACAGGGTCGTGACTCATGAGCTTATCGTTATTTTCTTCAGTGTTCTTCCCAAGGAAAAAGAAAATACCCCTTCCGGTGACGCGCAGATGAACTGGACTAGTGTAGTCGGATAATGGACTGGGGAAAGAATTGCTGAAAAGTGAGAAAGATGTAATTTAAGATGTAGGGTTTATCTTGAGATGCGAGTACGAGTGTTACAGTAAACATCGTGTTGTGAAAACATTTTTAGAGATGAAAATGGTTTAAGGCGTGGAAGCAAAGTCATCGAAGATAATTTTCGCCCTTTCAATAAGTGCAGTAGGTGAGATGCTTCGGGATTGGACAGATCTTCCAATCAGTGCACACCGCATCATTTAGTTGGAGCAGAAACAAGAAATGCAAGATCGACAGAGATTAAAAGAGAAAGTGAACTTATTGACAAAATGATCAAAACAACATTCCCGAGCAATTTGGAAGTAGAGAAAACATATTTGAAATTTCTTTATGCAACAATCATAACACTATACAATGGAGAAAATGTAATTCTCAATCTCTTCCACAATACTTGAATCGGTATTTGATTTTTCTTTTTTTCTGATAATTTCAAGGATACAAGTCTAGAAACCCCACTAATTCCATGCATCACCCTATAAGCTCCAAAAACTAATTAAGTCCAGACTTTTGGTCTATGCATATGATCATGGCATAGAGTAGTTTACACGCAGTTATTAGGATTTGAACATGTAACCTATAATTTCTAACTTAGAAATCACCCAATTGATCTTTTAATTTAATTGAGTTTGGAGTTAAATTTATCTGGTCGAGTTTTGACAAATTGGGGCAGCCTCCACAGACCTCTAGAGAGATATTTTGACATTTCACACAGTGAAATCTAGTATACAAAAATGGCCTTTGTGTCACAAGCTGAGTCCTTTTGCACATGAGAAAAAACAATCATTTTCCTTACTTCATTCTCAACAACCCCAAAACGGGTAAGAATTTGTTCTTATGTTAGATTAAACCGTACAAATTTAGAAAATGGTTTGACGTCACTATAAGACATACTGCGGCGAGGCTATTTTGATGTCAGTGGGATTTTTAGATTAATTTGACAAATTAATTTAATGTGATAATACTTAAAATTTGATCCTTCTGACCTCACTTATCTTTTGTCTGCACTCATTTGCCAAACTCATTCATTTTTTAATAATTCAAGAGCACAGGCATGGAGACCCAACTACCTGAATGTCTGTCGACTCTACGACACATCCTGCAATCTCATTTACTGGTTGAGTGCAAGCCTTTGATCTATGCAGTGGCCCCGACCAAGAGGTATTTGCACACAATTAACATAATTCGAACAAGCAGCCTCTAGTTTTTGATCTGGGAATCTCTCAATACTCCAATCAGCTATGCCCGATCAGGGTTTACCTGTAACTTTCTAGGTAGTTCGCATGCTCTTTTTCCAAGTATATCTTCTTCTTTGGCTACAAGTCCGAGGGCTTAGCCAAGGAGGGACCCGACATGTCTACATAGACATTATCGAGTCCATGTGTACCACGGCATTTTCCAGAATCCAGAGCGCATGTCGTCCCTTCTTTTTCCTCTAGAAATTTCCCTTCGTTACTCATCATCCATCCAACTTCAAGAAGAGGAACAGCACTCTCACAATCTGTGATGATGACCCACCTTCGTGATTAAGGGCGCGATGAGTCGTGCCACAAGAATAGATGCTGAAAACGCACGTTCATAGCTGCTGAGAAACGAAGACGCCATTGAAGTATATCTTCTTGTGCTACCCGCAACAGAGTAATTGGTCGCGGTTGAGAAGGAACCCTAAAATATCCACATGTTATGTTACTATCGATCTTAATGAAAGCTTCCTTCCTTTTATTTTCTTTTTTTTCTGCTTGTTTTCGTTGCTTCCATGAGAGGGCAAACGCCCATTGGTGTGTTACTTGCGCTGTATATTCCAAAACTGATATTCCTTGTGTTGGCCAAGTTCAAGCCACATACATAGCACGAGTCAAGTGAAAGTAACATAGCAATTGAGAGTACTTGTGCCAGATCATCATTCCTGCATCGCCCTCCACATACATTGCACAAACAGCGACATCTCCGAAGAAAGCTCTTGTCCCATCAGTCGATTTGGCCTCTTCCTCCTCGTTCTATTTGCCCTCGTGGCCGTGATCCTGAGAGGGAAGGTAAAGAGGTTGAGTCTGTAAGAGAAAATTCTACAGATCTCTCGTAAGTGTCCCATGACAACATTGTACAAAGACACCCAAACGACTATGTGTACGATTGTCGTTCCACCCAATCGACTATGTGCACCTTGTTTTAGGTCCTCCGGACTAAACCTTTTAAGAATACTCATTGAAACTTATTAATGCAAGAAAACACAATGGTTACGTGATACTCCAAACAAATCCTACCATTTCTTTGGAACGGCGCGAGTTGGAACATCATATGCTAAACTTTTCTTTATTTGCTCTTATCCCGTAGAAAAACACTTTGTTGCAACAACTACTGCAAGAAAAAGAACTGAACTCTGCAATGAGGACATATGTACATCCAATGAAACTCTTTCGGATACATGTAATCGAAAAACCTTCCGGTGATTCTTGGGCTCATATGAAAGAAAAGATCACGAGACTCGAGCAAATGAGAACTTTAGCAGACAACAGACTCATCGATTTCGAATATGTTTGCCTCCATTTCAGTGATTCTGTTCCTTCTCTCATACAAGGCTGATCTCCAACAATCAGAATATGCAAGCCAGTAAAAAATGACTCAGGCTATAGCTACCAGAGAAACTGCACCCCTCGAGGGCCAATCAGCTGTTGGCGGGGCGGAGGTACCAGCCATTGGAAGAAAAAAATTCATTGATGACTGTATCAAGGAAACCCGTTGTTGGGAGGCGAGGTAGGTGGTGGCCTGGGCCTTGCGTACTCAGCAAATATGACCCAACCATCTAGATACTGCATAACACCGAATAATTCGGTAAGAAAACAGAGAGAGTGGGCTTGTATGGGTCTTCAGTGTTCTGCTATGACGAGAACAGCAGTTTGATTACCATACATCATGTCAGTGATTCAAATGATGAAAGAAATAAACTTGTCAGGAGCATGTTTACACCCCTACTTCAGTTTCTCATATCAGATGAGAAGTTTCTGAAAACATGAGTGATTGTAGATGTAAATGGCACTACAAGGCATAACGTGGACTGAATTACTCTCCAGGTAACAGATTTCAACTGTGCATATGTTCCAATAGCCAATGATCATGAAAATGCATATATCCACAAGAAAGGAAAGAAAGAACAACTCCTAATGCCACAATTCGCTGATGCATGCATGCATGTGCAAGCTAGAGAGAGAAAGAGGTTTCCCTAATTAGTAGTCAAACAGAACTAGGCTGGTGCTGTAGAGGGCTGGAAAAGTTATCAGACATAATGACATTTAGTCTGACGAGTAACCTGATGGCGATTGGCTCAAGTTCAGTTTAGATAACCCAATTATGCCTACAAGTGATTTTGAGGAATGGAGGAGCCTTGCTTCTGTTAACTTGCCTTAACATCAACACATTGGGTAGAATTTTCTTCCTTCTCTATGCATTTTGATTTACTTGGGGATCATGAATATTATTGCACGTAAACATGACAGAGATAGCTTTTCCCAGAGAGATCATTAATTTTATTGCATGCAAACATGAGAGAGAGGCTTCTTACCAAAAAAAAAACATGAGAGAGAGGATCATGAATTTTATTGCACGTAAACACGTAAACATGACAGAGATAGCTTTTCCCAGAGAGATCATGAATTTTATTGCACGCAAACATGAGAGAGAGTTTTCCCTAGATGAACTCTCCACATGCATTCAGCATAGAGTTCTTCAGTTACCATTGCATTTAAAATATAGAACCACCAACTTTATTGAACTTTTCTTTCTTAATGGTGCCAGCACCTACTTCGAGAATTATTCAACAGCCACAACTGATATGGGTCCTTTTGCCCATTCACAAAGAGATGGTATCCTTTCATTCCATGCTTTAATGTAGTTCCTTCAATTTGTGAAGAGACTTATGGTTTAAATGGTTACTGAGACTCTAACCTTTTCTACATAGAGCCAAAATCTCAAGACACCATAATCACTAAAGAGAATTCTGAGAATGTTGTCGACAGACTTAGAGAGATATACATTTCTATGATATCTGGGGAACATTTCAAGACACCTTAAGCCTAACTAAGTTTCAAAATTGTTCATTCCAACTAGTGAAATGTTCACAGATATACATGTCCAAAACCAAAGTAAAATCTCTTCTGTTCATAACCAAAAGAAAAACAGAGTTTTGGTCTATGCAATACCTTAAACACATATACCCCGTATCAATCATGCCACGTAACAGTTACTTGCAAAACACTGTTATTACTTCCAGAGGAGCAAAAGCAGAGAGACAAATGCAAAACTCACCTTTCCATTCATACCCTCAACACCTTTTGCAGCATCTTCCAATGTAGCATATCTGACAAAGCCAAAACCCTTTGAATATCCTGAAATTCGGTCAGACACCACCCTAGCTGTATGGAACCAAAATGTCGCAAATTAAGTGCTTCAAGCTTTGCCAGGGTAATTAATAAGTAACCATTCAGAGGTAGAGCAAACCATGAATGACTTCACCAAACTGAGAAAAGGCTTCCCGTAGTTTCTCCGTAGTAGTACGTTTACTCAGCCCTGAGTTTATTGTCAATCTCCAAATCAGAAAATCCAAAGCATAATTAATTAAATGTCAGTGCCAGGCCCAAGTACATAGCTGATGAAAATTATTCAAGATTGCATTTAAAGATGACTTAATTAAACAACAGATATGCTCAAGCAAATGATGGTGTACTCCAATTATTATTGGCAGCCAGAGTTTCGGCGCAGAAGCAAAGACGAAGCAAAGAACAAGAACATGGAATAACCTACCCGCTTTTCAACATACAAGCCACAATCATCCACCACCCTCTCCTCCAGAGTGAACAAAGTGTGTAACGATGACTGCAGTCCACATATTTTCACTCGACCGAAAGCTTTCAAATTACAACTTAGAATTCAGTCCGCCCCTCTTAGGAAGAGATGTACAACAAGTCAAAAAATACTCAAGAATAGCTCTTTGATTTGCAAGCATATGTAACTCACCCAGTGTTTCTTCGGAAATGGATATACATTTGCGTTTCCTAACTATAAGTAATCCATCTGATTAATATGCCTTTACTGGAAGACCTATTACAAACCTCAGGCAAAATGCTTATCAAGCATATGCTTGTCAAACCCCTCGAGTAACAAAGGCCTAATAAACCATTGCAGCTCAATCATCTACATGACATCCACATCATTCTCAAAATCAATTGATCTGAAACTTTCTTGTCGCCCAAGCATCACCAAATAGCTCCAAGTTCCCCACTTTCTGAAAACCCAATCACGCAAAATGCTCCAAACTCTTAACATTTCTAGACCCATCTCACTGATCAAGAAGAAAACAAATTGCCTCTGAGACAAAGTACTTCCGGGCATCCCAACAAGAGAAAGACGCGACATGATAATTAGCAATGAAAGAGAGCAAAGAGTCGAGACAGAGACAAGGCTAGCGAGGGATACATATAATCGTCATAAAAAGTAGTCACCTGAGACAAATGGTTGGTGTTGGGCTCAGGCTCCACTCGGGACTCAGCCGCCGCCGCCGCAGCCGCATTCGGCGGAGGAAAGAACGAAGAGGTTGAGAACAGCCTCCTCAAGCCGCCAGGCGCCGCCAGGCTCCGCGCCATGGATGGGTCGTGGATTCAGCTTTCACGGCGACGGGAAGAGAGAGAGAGACAGACAGACAGAGAGAGCATTTCGGGGTTTTTGAGGAAAAGATAAGGGCATATTCGTCAGGTTGATTTATATGAACGTTATAACAATTTTTACACTTAAAATACATTATCCTTAATTTTTGACCAAAAATCAAAAAATATATATATGATCCTTAAATTCTTATTTAACCTTATATCCATACATTCTGATTTTTTTTTCACTAATATAATGTGACTACATCCCACATCACTCAGATACATAAGCACAACAAATTGAAAGTTAGAAATCGATAATTATCAGGAATTGCCTGCCTGTATTTTGTGAGTGAAACTATAATAAAATCTTTATTTCACATGTAAAACTATTTGAAATGAAAAGTGCACAAAGTACATTCTCATCGTTTACGATATTCACATATCTATCATGTTGCCTTGGGTTAGTGATGGTTTACCTCAATTATGTTAGTTTGTCTCCTTTTTCCAAAAAAACTTTTACAAATATCCTCAAGTAAAGTCGTCAAATAGCTAAGACGGGTTGGGTTTGAATAGGTTGAATATCATTTGACCTAAATTGATTTATTTATATGCAACGTAAATTTAGTGACACATACCCGAATTGGCCCAACCCATTTACTAAAGTAGAATTGATTGTCAAATACAAATTTTCCACATAAGCAAATGGTAGTACAATGTGGAATAACTAAAAAAAGAAAAAAACTAGAAAGATGGTCCAAGCAATTTCAAATTATGCTTATTTGGTCGAACCCAAAAAAGAAAAGGCGCTCATTAATATTTTCTTCCAAAATTTCGAAAAACCTAAATGTTCAAAATATATCATATTTTCAGCATCAAATGAGATATAAATACAACACATTACCAGAAAGCGAAAAGGCGAAAATAGAAATGATAAGTGAAAGTCGAAAACATAACTCTAGGAGAAACGAGAAGAGTATCTTGGACAAGACAAGGTCAACAAAGGTTGGTGAGATGTTCTATAACAATGTTGAGGGCACGTCCCCATCTAAAATTGGAGTTTTCTTTCGTGAGTTTTCTTCATATTTCTAAAGTAATCCTTGGCCATTATCGAGTGAGAAATGCGTGCAAGCACAGCCTACATGAATGAGCAAATCGTGTTAATTTTCAATCTAATCTCAATTCAATTTAATATATTCTAATACATTATACTAAAATCAGGCTTTTGCAACTTGCAAGCAATTGAAGTGAGCAGATTTTTATTATGTGAATTTTCCATTTTTAGTTGACTTTTTTATGTAAAGATGAAGGTTGCTTTAGTTTCTTTCTTTCTGGGTTCATTTTCCCTCTTTGGAATTTCAACATCATATCAAGAGGTGAGGAGAAAGTGCTGCAAACAAAAATTTACAAACACCTATATTTTTACAAAAGTATAGGGACAAAGATTAACTTTGTTGTTTACACTTGATAATATTAGACTTTGTGACGGAGATATATCTCAAATTATACTTCCCAATAATATAGATTGTCAAATTACTTCTTTTTGTTCCAATACAAGATGGAATGGAATACGGTATTTTTTTTGTTTTTGTTAACTAAAAGAATGACGGGTATTTAAAGGATGGAAAGCAACCGTGTCAATGAAATATAAAAACTCGTAGATGATAAATATAATTTATATATAGAGAGAAATAGGACATATGCAATATTTGATAAGAATAACATGAATTTATTTACTAGATAATTCAATTTTATGACATATAAACTAATATTTATTGTTTACACGCGATACTTTTGTTTTTTCTTTTAATTTTTTAAATCATAATCTTTGTTGCGATTGAGTTATCAAACTTTTAAATTAGTTCATAAGAAACTATTGATAAAAGGCAAATTTCTTACACGTGTCGCACCCAAGAACAAATCCCATCCCACAATTCATCCTCCAGCTTTTCCTGCACGCTAAGCATCTCCACCTTTATTTGGGGGGGGCGGGGGAGGGTGTGTGGTGGTGAAATTCTTCTTTTTGATCAAATTTTCATTTTTCAAGAAAAGGGGGGCCTAGAAGATGATATGTGCCCACGCTGCCATGCACATCTGTATAATCCATAACAAGATAATAAGGACACGTCATGTGTGCACACATATATGAACAAATTCCTCTTGTTAGATGATGATGATGATGATGATGAAGCTGCTCTTACCTACTTCGGATTTTGCCCCATTGCCTTGGGTATAAGCTCTCTCTCTTCCCTTGTGGACTTCCCTTTTCTTTAGTTCTCCTCTTCTGCAGTTTCTTGAACAAACGCTCTTCTTTTTGCTTGTCCTATGAGCCAATCTCACGCTTTTTACTTCCCTCTCCAACGTTTCCTCTTTCACCTACAGTCACCTGTAGACATCACCCTTCAACGTGTACTCAAACGGACGAGAGAGAGAGAGAGAGGTTATTGAATCTGAAGTCACCTTTCATCAGCCACTTCAGCTTATTAGTTTTCTTCTTCAGCCTAATTCTTCACCTTTAAAACAAAGACAGCAAACAAAGCATTCCTTGCTTTTCCCCTTCTCATAAGGGATCCCCAGGAATTGCCATACGAAGCCCGGGAGTTCTTCAGAGATAAACCACTCAGTCACATCATGAGAGTCGCCTTAATGCAGATTCTTTTGATGTTCTACTTCTTCTCAAACTCAGAGTCTATCGGCAGAGATGATTTTCCAGATGGGTTCGTCTTTGGATCCGCTTCTTCGGCTTATCAGGTTGCTTTCCGGACACCCCCAATTCCATTTCTGCGAGAACTTGCAGTATATGGCGAAGAACCGATTATTGTCGAAGATGTATTAATTGTCTGTTATGGCAGTTTGAAGGGGCTGTCAATGAAGGAAACAAAGGAGCAAGTATATGGGATACCTTCACGAGGCAACCAGGTACTAGTTTTTACTTGTGAAGCAATATAATGACTGAAACGCGAAGTCTGGACAGAAAGGCGACTTTTGCTTCTTTATTGACGTTGTTACCAGGTAAGATACTAGATTTCAGCAATGCGGACACTGCTGTCGATCAGTACCACCGGTTCAAGGTATATCTCCAAGACTAGTAAGTCTACCTTGTATTGCATTTACTCTATGCCCAACTTGCATCAGACAAACAGTTAACATCAACCACCACCTGGCCTCCTGTCGCTCAAGTTTGTCGATCATTTCGGGGTACTAAGACTGAACAAATGGTAATACGCTTGCAGACGCCAATGGATGCCAAAACCATATGTGACCAATTACAGGGGAGGATTTCACTTCAGCAAAATATAGTCTTAGCTTACCCTTTCTTGGAAATAGTACTAATGTGAATAAGAGGAATGAGAATGACAGACGACAGCGACACATCACCTAGTTTATAAATTCGTAGTCTGAAGCATACTTAAAATAAGGAATATTTCATACATGTGAATAATGAAAAGGCCTTAACTTAATCAATCAGAAATTTTTGCTTATCCTTTAATCAAAGGCTAATTAAAAAATATTGCAGGATGACATAGGCTTGATGGAGGATCTAGGAATGGATGCTTACAGATTTTCAATATCTTGGCCAAGAATTTTACCAAGTAAGAACTCCATCGCCCCCACTTTTTTCATTGTTAACCGTCGTCTTGGTCTATCCTTTTCACCAAAGCCCTAATTTTCCAGAATTCTTGAAAAACAGATGGAACAGGGGAACCAAATAAAGAAGGGTTGAATTACTACAACAGACTTATCGATGCTTTATTGGAAAAAGGTCCTATTTTAGGTTTTGCTTAACATCTGATTACACCAAGAAAAGGATGAAATTAAGGCCAGCTTGTGGTTTTCAATCAGGAATCGAGCCTTATGTAACGCTATATCATTGGGATCTTCCACAGATGCTTGAAGATGAGTACGAAGGATGGCTGAGTGAAAGAATAGTGTGAGTTTATATTGATCCCAAAATGCATTCGCTATCAGGAAAATGGCAAATGATCCACACTCACAGAAAATCCCCGGATCACTTGCAGCAAAGATTTCGAGAACTATGCTTCCGCCTGCTTCCAGGCTTTTGGAGACCGAGTGAAATACTGGATCACATTCAATGAACCTCATGGCTTCTCAATACAAGGCTATGACTTTGGACTTCAAGCGCCCGGGAGGTGCTCTATTCTCGGCCGTGTACTCTGTAAAAGGGGCAAATCATCTGTTGAACCCTACATTGTGGCTCACAACATCCTCCTGTCTCATGCTGCAGCTTACCAAAACTATAAGCTGAATTTCAGGGTACTACTCCAAGCTTCTGTCAATCACAAATTTATCCAGGAAACAAAACCCTTTCAAAAATTTCACTTGCCTTTGGGCAGGAAAAGCAAGGAGGTCAGATAGGAATATCGCTAGATGCCAAATGGTACGAACCGATATCAGACAGCGACGAGGACCAGGATGCTGCAAATAGAGCGATGGAATTCGGCATTGGCTGGTAAGTTGCTAATAGATAACTTGTTTCATGATGTACCGATCTGAGGTCAGCGATAAAGATGTCTGAGCAGCTTAAGTTGACCCAGGTTCCTTGATCCACTTTTCTTTGGGGAATACCCCCTTTCAATGAAGAATCTAGTAGGGGAAAGACTGCCTGAAATCTCATTGGAGATGTCCAAGTTCCTGATGGGTTCCTTGGATTTTGTTGGACTGAATCATTACACAACACTATACGCCCGAAATGACAGGACCCGTATTCGGAAGCTAATACTTCAGGATGCTTCCTCTGATAACGCTGTTATAACAACGGGTATGCAGTCAAAGAAAAGTTCAACCTATTTTCTTGTTACACCCAAAGATATATTGGAACTGCTACTCATATCGAATATCTTTCTGCGGTTTCATTAATTGTAGCTTTTCGAGCAGGAGTTGCTATAGGAGAAAGAGTATGTTCCTGCTGTTCTTTATTTTGCAATATGTAGTTAAAACAGGTTCAAACCAAAACAGATGGTTTATATATTTCCTCTTCCAGGCAGCTTCCCGTTGGCTACATGTGGTGCCGTGGGGCATCAGCAAGTTAGCTAGATATGTAAGAGATAAGTACGGAAACCCGCCAGTCGTCATAACAGAAAACGGTGAGTGATTACATCACAAGCGCTTAAGATTGCCCTTATAGACACAATTATAAATTTCTGGACAACTGAATGAACGACGCTCGAAATCACCTCTACATATCAATAGGACATTCTTTATTGTGAATGTGAATCAACTATGCAGGTATGGATGATCTTAATAGACCTTACATAGGTTTGAACAAGGCTTTACAGGACGACAAGAGGATAGAGTATCACCGAGACTATCTGTCAAACCTATCTGCTGCTATAAGGTAACACCGGAATCCAAGTTTTGTCTACATATTGCCGATCTATGGAAGCTTGAGAATTGACACTGTGCTTATGGAGAATGACTTAATTACAGGCAAGATAACTGCAGCGTGCGCGGCTATTTTGTCTGGTCTTTGCTCGACAACTGGGAGTGGAACTCGGGATACACAGTTCGGTTCGGACTCTACTATATTGATTATAAAAATAACCTCACAAGAATTCCCAAATCATCAGTTGAGTGGTTCAAAAGTTTACTCAGGCCACAAGGTGATCTAAGCAACCAGATTTAAATTGTGTCTTTCCAAATTTAATCAAGCAGATGCTGTACTTTGCCTTGGGAATTTGAAAAACCAATGAGCAAGGTAAAAAAACCAGAAAAACATATGTAAATGAAATTGAATACCACAGCAAATTTTTCTTACTCCAGCTTACTTTTTAAGATGAATATCTCATTCTCATTTACTTTCGATATACTGGGCCAAGACAATGGCAACTAATATCAGCAGATCAGATTGTAACAGTGACCAAGTTCTTCGGACTTTGCTATAACAATGCAGTATTCTCTAACATTTCCGCATGCTCCTTCTCAACCAGATCAACAATGCTCATATTGGTACCGATATAGCACCAGTAGCTCTGATTGCGACCAAGTTTGAGCTCAGCTGAAGGAGGTCAGAGCCGGACTAATTACAACAATGTTGCATAAGTTTACTGAGCCTTACTGTGTTCACAGAATAATGTCAATTGCCAGAAATTTTAAGCATGAGGGAGAAAAAAAATACAAGCACAAAAAAACTTAATGAGCAACTTATGGCCAAAGTATGTGAGACATTAAGTGATCAACAAAGTTGATTGCAGAAGTTCGAAGAGACGTCACTCGAAAATGCATTATCCGTTAATTGGCACAGTGGTCAACGTGACTAACAACTGAGAGGCCCTGTGGATGCACGAAAACCATCTCATCCCCGGGCACGATCGAAAAGGTGAAAAGTGAAACCAAAGCTTTTTAAGCAGGCCAAAAGAGATAGGGTGGTGCAAATTCTGAGGTGCAATATGCAGATTTTTTTAGAGTCCGGTTACCATGATTCGTAAACTTCACTTCCGTTTTGACGATGTAATTTTGCTCGTAATGGAAATTTGATCCACCGAAGTGTAGAAAAAGACTCTCCTTTTTGTATTCAATGAATATATATATATATATATATATTCTGTACATTTACAATGCTCAATCTTGTTGTATGTATAGGATAAATGACAACCCTAATTAGGAGATATACAATAGGAAGGATTCTATACTAGGAAGAAATCTATAAAAATGCCTAACAAATAGGCTAAAATAGCTCACGACCACACTCCCCCTCAAGTAGGTGCAAAGATGTCTTTGATACCCAACTTGATAAGTGAGCAATGAAATTCTCTACTTGACAGAGCCTTTGTCAATATATTAGCTAACCAATCTTCAGACTTGACAAATGGTAACTGGATCACTTTTGCCTCCAAATTCTCTTTAGTGAAATGTCTGTCAATCTCCACATGTTTGGTTCTGTCATTCTGAACTGGATTATAAACAATGTTTCTGGCTGTTTTATTATCACAAAACAATTTGATTTCCAAACCTGGTGGACACCCAAGCTTAGTTAGCAGCTTCCGAAGCCATAGAAGTTCGCATAACCCCTTTGTTACACCTCTGAATTTAGCTTCTGCACTAGATTGAGCTACAACCTTTTGTTTCTTACTTCTCCATGTAACAAGGTTGCCTCCCAAAAATGTAAGATACCCTGATGTAAACCTCTTGTCTGTCACACTTCCAGCCCAATCTGTATCTGTGTAACCTTCTATTTCAAGGTGGCCATTCTTTGCAAATAGTAACCCCTTTCCTGGGGCTGACTTCAAATATCGAATGATACGCCACACAGTACTCAGATGATCCTCACTAAGTACATGCATAAACTGACTCACCACACTTACTGCATGAGCAATATCAGGACGTGTATGTGATAAGTAAATCAATCGACTTATTAACCTTTGGTATTTCTCTTTATTAGTAAGCGTCTAATCAGGGTACTCTCCAAGCTTACATTTTTGTACCATAGGAGTGTCTACAGGCTTGCAATCTAGCATGCCAACTTCGGTCAAAAGATCAAGAACATACTTCCGCTAAAACAAGTAAATCCCTTCCTTCGACCTAGCAACCTCGATTCCCAGGAAATATTTCAAACCTCCCAAGTTCTTCATCTCAAACTCCCTAGATAATAATTCCTGCAGTCTCATAATCTCTGCGCTATCATTGCCTGTAATAATCATGTCGTCTACATATATGATAAGAACTGTCATTCTTCCTTGAGCACCTTTTAAGAACAAAGTATGATCTGAGTTACTTTAGGAGTATCCATACCCTTTCATAGCTGAGCTAAAGCGACCAAACCATACACAAGGGGACTGCTTCAACCCACACAACGATCTTTCCAACTTACAGACCATGTTCGGCTTATCTATGCATCTGTATCCAGGTGAAAGCTCCATATAGATCTCTTCCTCTAAATCTCCAGAAAGAAATGCATTCTTCACATCAAATTGATGCAAAGGTCAGTCCAAGTTTGTAGCCAGAGATAACAACACTCTTATAGTGTCTAACTTTACAACTGGAGAGAATGTTTCCTGATAATCCACCCCATAAGTCTGTGTATACCCTTTAACTACCAGTCGCGCCTTATACCTCTCAACAGTACCGTCTGCCTTATGTTTGATTATGAACACCCACCTACATCCAACCGGCTTTTTATCCTTTGGTAGTTCCACAAGTTTCCAAGTTCGACTTTTCTCCAATGCCTCTATCTCTGCCTCCTTCGCTTGAAGCCATTTCAAATCCTTCATGGCTTCTTCAACCCTGATTAGAACTTGAACTGAGGAAATCGTAAACACGAAGGCTTGTAGTGGTGTGGACAGCCTCTTGGCAAACACATAGTCTACAAAAGGGTATCAAGACCGGCGGTCCTCTACATCTAGAGAATATTGATTCGGTGGTTTACCCTTATTATGCCTATCGGGTAGCTTATAACAAGTAAGCACATCAGTATCTTCAAAAGAATCAAGTACAATAGAAGTACTTACCCTAGGTACATTCTCAAGAGCTTGGAGTGGTACTAAAGAGGGCAAAGAGGGCAGAGGCAAGGAGAGCTATTGTAGCTATGCATCTGTTGACACCTATTCGGACTTATGCCGTAATTCAGTGTTGTCTGGTCGTGCAGCCTCAGAATCATGTGGCAGTAGCTCAAAATCTTCAGCCTCAACAGCCTTAGAATCACGTGTAGCCTCAAAATCACGTGGCCGTGCATACCCATCCATCGCTCCTGCAATTCCTACCTCCCACCAATGTCTGGTTCTACAATTAGTCTCTCCCTGAACAGGACACTTGGGGGAAGGAAAATAGGACTCTGTCTCGTTAAATGTTACATCCATGGTGACATACATGCGCTTCCTCGCAAGATCATAACACCAATATCCTTTCTAAGAAGGGCCATAACCAAGAAACACACATTTGACTGCACAAGGGTCAAGTTTGATCTGCTGATTTTGTGAAGATGAACATAAGCGACACACCCAAACACCTTAGGAGGCAATGTAAGAACAGAAGGAAGAGACACATGGGCAGCAAGTGCTTGCATTGGTGTGCGATAGCTCAGAATGCGGGAAGGCATGCGATTCAACAAATAAGCAGCTGTGACTATGGCAGAATCCCAAAAACGATGGGGAACATGGCTGCCCTCCAAGAGTGCTCAAGTGGTTTTAAGAAGATGGCGATTCTTGCGCTCAACAACACCATTTTGCTGAGGAGACTGAGGGCAAGAAGTTTCATGTATCAAACCATGTTCTTGAAAATAAACTGCAAGAGGTTTACTTAAGTATTCGCCACCATTATCAAACCTGAGAACCTGAAGTTTGGCCCCAAACTGAGTCTGAATCATACGGTGGAAAGTCTGAAAGATAGCTTCAGCCTCATTCTTATGTTTCATCAAATACAGCCAAGTCATACGTGTGCAATCATCAACAAAGATGATAGACCATCGAAACCTAGATACAGTAGTAATAGGAGACGTACCCCATACATCAGAATGAATTAAGGAAAAGGGAGTAGAACTTATATTCAAACTAGGAGGAAAACAAATGCAATGGTTATTTGCCAAAATACATGTATCACACTGAAAACTAAAGTTCGATAGACCATGAAATGACTTGGGAAATAAATGCCATAAATACCCAAAGGATGGATGACCTAACCAACGGTGCCATAACTAAAGTTCCTTCTCTTGAGCTAACTGTCCACGAGAATGATAGGTCCGTCCAGAAGTAATTTCATCCACGAAATATAGCCCCTCCCTCTTAGTACCACACCCAATAATCTCTTTCGTGAGAATGTCTTGAAACATGCAAAAATCAGGGTACATAAGCACAACACAAATCAACTCACTAGTAAACTATCCAACTGATAACAGATGATTAGACAATGAAGTAACAAGCAAGGTATGAGATAGAGAGAGAGAAGGCGTGATAGACACACACCCAGCAGTCGTCACAGGAAAGCTATGTCCATTAGCATTGTAAATATGATCTTGACGTGGTGTAGTAGATGTGAGAAGGTCACCAGATTCAGGAGTCATATGATATGTAGCGCCAGAATCAATTATCCACCCATGATGATCATCACCATGTCCATTAGCAAAAACAAACCCACAATTACCTTCAAGAGATTCGGCATTAGCAGATTCAGGCTCCATGGGAATTAATGACAAACCGCTAGTCACTAAGGAGGCTTGCCTTCCATTTCGACCCTTTTGGGAGCCCGGTTTCTTCTTCTTGGTCTGAAAATCATCCCACTAGTCCGGATAACCATGCAATTCTGCTATATGTTTAGGATTCCCACAGTGAGAGCATTCCTCGAATTGAATTGGCATACCAGGTTTAGGGCGAGGTCCCTAAGTAGAAAGCACTAACTGATCACCCTTGCCCCGCTGTGACACCATGGTGGAACCAAAGGTGACCTCGACTAGAGTGGAGAGCATGACAGATTGGCACATATCCTCTCACCTAACTCGGGCATAAGCTTGCTCAATAGTGGGAAATGGATCCATCTTCATAACATCAGCATGAACATTATCCAGGCAATCATCGAGACCATCCAAAAAAGTATACACTCAATCTTCATGGACAATGGCATTGTACCTTAGAATATCAGCCGGACATTGCATAGGATTAGGACGGTGGAAATCAATCTCACGCCAAAGTCCTTGAAGATCATCGTAATATTTCTCGATAGATCCACCGCCTTACTTCAATCGAGAAACCTGCCTCTTAATATCATAGATTTGGGAGGTGTCAGATCCATCAAAAAAGGTCGTTGCCACAGCATCCCATACAGCTCTGGCAGTAGGAAACCAAATAAAGTTTGGTATCAAAACTGGGTCTATAGAATTGATAAGCCAACCTTTCACCGTAGAATCATCGGTCTTCCATTGTCTAAAAAACGGATCAGTAGGAGGGGGCTCAGGAGAATCACCATTCAAATAGCCCAATTTGTCTTTACCCGAGACATACATCTCAACAACCTGAGACCGTACGCTATAATTTTTGCCATCAAGCTTGATAGCAATTGGTGCAACAAGAGGTTCAACGCGCGGCGGCGTGGCCTGCTGGGTCAAGAGCTGTTTCATCGCAGTGGTCAGGTCTACCAGAATAGCAGTAGCAGAGGCACTAACATCCGCTTGGTCAATTACAACACTCAGCTATTCGTCGGCCATGAGATCAGCTCGCAAACTGAATTGCGATGAAGAAGATCAGGTAAGACACACGTCGGACGTCGCAACAGAGAAAGAAAGCGAGCCCAAAAAAAAATTTGGGGGGCGTTGCCCCTGAACCCCCAGCCCACTTACCGGCGAGCGGACCACCGTAGTCAATGATTGACGTACAGTACCCAAAGGATCAAACCCTAGGGCTTTGATACCATGTAGAAAAAGACTCTCCTTTTTGTATTCAATGAATATATTTTTTTTTTCTATACATTTACATTACTCAATCCTATTATATATATAGGACAAATGACAACCCTAATTATGAGATATACAATAAGAAGGATTCTATATTATGAAGAAATCTATAAAAATGCCTAACAAATAGGCTAAAATAGCTCACGACCAGAAGAATCTCACTTACATCAAGATAAGCATGTTTTACGCTATTTATCGTTCATCTGCATTTAATAAATAACTAATCGCCTCAACTTGTAAATGACTATTTCGATCGAGAATTGCATTTACATGCACGTAAATGATCATACTTCTTCAATACCAGAAAAAAGAGCTACAGGAAGAAAATTAATTAAGCAGAAACATATGTTTTAGTCCTGTCAAAGGTTGATTAGAACTATATGCCCTTAACAATAGCAACAATACTGGGTAACACAGCGTCGAAAACGATGGAGTAAGCCCTCTCAGTCGGGTGCACCAAGTCCCAAAATACGTACTTTGATGCATCCGGGCAAACGTAGGAATTCATATTGCATGAGAATGGCACTTTGACGATGCCTGCCCCACAGCATCCGCTATTCACGTCTTCGAAACCCACCCAACAAAAAGAAACATCAAATGCACATAATTAACCAGCTTTAAGATACATAGTTTTCATGAATTAAACACGAGAGGACATAATTTTAGAGAATTAATCTGAAAACTCACCAAAACTGATCGGGGCTTTGATCATTTGTATCAGAGGATTGTATATGTCAATGTAATTTATGACTACACCGAGAGATTGCGTTCTGTTTTCCATCTTGCCTAGTTCCTTTTGAAGCATCTTGTTGTAATTCCAAGCGACCAAGGAGAATTCCTCAATGCAGCCACGATCTTCAAAAGGGCCGCCTGAATTAAGGTTGATGACCACAGGCAAGCAACCCATTGGCGGCAGTCCTGCCACCGCAATTCTTCGAGCCCCTTGATTCAACAAAGTCTACAGTGACAGTATCATCCGATCATGAGTCTAATCAGGTTGAAGTTACGCTACTTCAAAACAATAAAATTACGAATTAAGTGAACAGAATTATTGACTTTGAGGCGGGTAAAGTACCTCCTTAGAGGAACTCTCTATGTTTTTTGGATCTAGATCGCTGTATCAGGTAAGTTCTCCTCAAGGTAGAACAAAGCTCTTACAAATCTCTCATGAAAGTGGGAAATGGAATTCAAAAAACAATAAATAGACGTATAGATCACATCTCTTAACACACATCACAGCTTCAATATAGACAGTCATTGTTAACTATCAACAATAACAAGGAACTATCCAAGCAAGATTGTCTCTAAGAATGTTCTGATGTAGAGCGAAAAGTGAGCATCGAAACCATTAGTATCGTATCTGCAATATGTACAGGGCTAAAAGATTTTGAGTAATCAACTTGAGTGAAATTTTTTACATGATTCAGTATGAACTGCTGGTACATTTGGGGAGTGAAGCTTTGCCGTCTGAAAGGAAGGCCGTAGTAATTGTTGATGCAGTCATTGGTCCCGCAACTAATCACAAACAAGGCCTCATTGATGATGTTTCTGGTTCGGTCCTTTCCGATTGCCATCTCAAGCCTTTTCCTGTACACTTTGAAGTACTGCAATTGCTTCTTCATTGATATCACATTCTACACATTCATAAACAGAGGAGGACCAAATCGAAACAATAATTACGATTAGTGGAGACTAAGGTTCAGTGTTCTTTGTAGCCAAGCGCGATTACTAGTAAGTACTGACAGAAGTGGAAGAATTGCCTACGGCTATTTCAGCAGTAAAAGGGTCATATCCGGAGCCTGCGGAGGCAAAACAGACTCCAGTTATTAGATCTTCCGTGCTGAGCGACGGGTCTAAGTACGGTGGCACAAGTTCTTTAACCCCAAAGTATGAAGCTGTAGCACAGTATATGCTCACAAGCAACACACAAATTAAGCGACCATACTTCGATATTACTTAGTCGTTCAGAATAAGAGAAAAACTTCACCTATAAGATCAGGAATCAACCTCCCGTTGCTGAACCTTCCTGTTGGAGTGTGGTTCACGAAGTCTTGCCCATAAGGTGGGACATTGCCCTTGGAGAGAGTGTTCATGTAGTCATTATTTCCCATATCGACCGTTGAGTCTCCAAACACAATGACGGCCGAGACCGAGCTGCCGTTTGAGGGCCTTTGCAGCATCAGGATCCGAGCACAAACCCCACCATTGAAGACCGGTACTAGTGTGACATAGAAAACAATAATGTGGTTAAGAAGGAGAGCAAGACCATGCTCTTTACTCAAAACCATCTAGCTAGACCCGTCTGTTTGTCTCACAAGTCAAATGAGGTTCCGGAATGAAGAACTGTATTGGACCCTTCATTTGTGGAGTACCTCACACTGTCATTGTGATCGTAAGCTATTTTAGCCTATTTGTTAGGTTTTTTTTTTTTTTTGTAAAGATTTCTTCCTAGTATAGAATCATTCCTATTGTATATCTCCTAATTAGGGTTATCATATGTCCCTATATATATAACAGGTTTGAGCATTGTAAATGTACAGAAAACATATTCGTTGAATACAAAATAAGAGTTTTTTTCTACGTGGTATCAAAGCCCTAGGGTTTGATCCTTGGGGTACTGTACGTCAATCATCGATTACGGCGGTCTTGCTCGCCGGTGAGTGGGCTAGGGGTTCGGGGGCAGCGCTCTCAAAAAAAAAAAAAATTGGGCTCGCTTTCTTTCTCTATTGCATCGTCCGACGTGCGTCTTACCCGATCTTCTTCATCGCAATTCAGTTTACGAAGCTGATCTCATGGCCGACGAACAGTCGAGTGTTACAACTGACCAAGCAGATGCTAGTGCCTCTGCTACTACTATTCTGGCAGACCTGACCGCTGCGATGAAGCAGCTCTTAACCCAGCAGGCTGCGCCGCCGCGCGTTGAACCTCCTGTTGCACTGATAGCTGTCAAGCTTGATGGCAAAAATTATGGCGTATGGTCTCAGGTTGTTGAGATGTATGTCTCGGGCAAAAACAAACTGGGCTATTTGAATGGTGATTCTCCTGAGCCCCCTCCTACAGATCCATCTTTTAGACAATGGAAGACCGATGATTCTACGGTGAAAGGTTGGCTTATCAATTCTATAGAACCAGCCTTGATACCAAACTTTATTCGGTTTCCTACTGCCAGAGCCGTATGGGATGCTGTGGCAACGACCTTTTTTGATGGATCTGACACCTCCCAAATCTATGATATTAAGAGGCAGATTTCTCGATTGAAGCAAGGCGGTGGACCCATCGAGAAATATTATAATGATCTTCAAGGGCTCTGGCGTGAGATTGATTTTCGCCGTCCTAATCCTATGCAATGTCCGGCCGATATTTTTGAGGTACAATGCCATTGTCCATGAAGATCGAGTTTATACTTTTTTGGATGGTCTTGATGACCGCCTGGATAATGTTCGTGCTGATGTTATGAAGATGGATCCATTTCCCACTATTGAACAAGCTTATGCCCGAGTCAGGTGAGAGGATATGCGCCAATCTGTCATGCTCTCCACTCCTGTCGAGGTCACCTCTGGTTCCGCCATGGTGTCACAGCGGGGCGAAGGTGATCAGTTAGTGCTTTCTGCCCGGGGACCTCGCCCTAAACCTGGTATGCCAATTCAATCCGAGGGATGCTCTCACTGTGGGAATCCTAAACATATAGCAGCATCTTGTTTTAAACTGCATGGTTATCCGGACTGATGGGATGATTTTCAGACCAAGAAGAAAAAACAGGGCTCCCAAAAGGGGCGGAATGGAGGGCAAGCCTCTTTAGTGACTAGTGGCTTGTCATTAATTCCCATGAAACCTGAATCTACTAATGCTGAATCTCTTGAAGGTAATTGTGGGTTTGTCTTTGCTAATGGACATAGTGATAGTCATCATGGGTGGATAATTGATTCTGGCGCTACAGATCATATGACTTCGGAACCTGGTGATCTTCTTACATCTACTACACCACGTCGAGATCATATTTACAATGCTAATGGATATAGCTTTCCTGTGACGGCTGCTGGGCGTGTGTCTGTCACGCCTTCTCTCTCTCTATCTCATACCTTACTTGTTCCTTCATTATCTAATCGTCTGTTATCAGTTGGACAGCTTACTAGTGAGTTGAACTGTGTTGTGCTTATGTACCCTGATTTTTGCCTGTTTCAGGACATTCTCATGAAGGAGATTATTGGGCGTGGTACTAAGAGGGAGGGGCTGTATTTCGTGGATGAAATTACTTCTGGACGGACCTATCATTCTCGTAGACAGTTAGCTCAAGAGAAGGAACTTTGGTTATGGCACCGTCGGTTAGGTCACCCATCTTTTGGGTATTTACGGCATTTGTTTCCTAAGTTATTTCATGGTCTATCGAACTCTAGTTTTCAGTGTGATACATGTATTTTGGCAAAGAGCCATCGCACTTGTTTTCCTCCCAGTTTGAATATAAGTTCTACTCCTTTTTTTCCTTAATTCATTCCGATGTATGGGGTGCGTCTCCTATTACTACTGTATCTGGGTTTCGATGGTTTATCATCTTTGTTGATGATTGCACACGTATGACTTGGCTATATTTGATGAAACATAAGAATGAGGCTGAAGTTATCTTTCGGACTTTCCACCGTATGGTTCAGACTCAGTTTGGGGCCAAACTTCAGGTTCTCAGGTCTGATAATGGTGGCGAATACTTAAGTAAACCTCTTGCAGCTTATTTTCAAGAACATGGTTTGATACATGAAACTTCTTGCCCTCAGTCTCCTCAGCAAAATGGTGTTACTGAGCGCAAGAATCACCATCTTCTTGAAACCACTCGAGCACTCTTGGAAGGTAGCCATGTTCCCCATCGTTTTTGGGATTTTGCCGTAGTCACAGCTGCTTATTTATTGAATCACATGCCTTCCCGCATTCTAAGCTATCGCACGCCAATGCAAGCACTTGCTGCCCATGTGTCTCTTCCTTCGGTTCTTACGTTGCCTCCTAAGGTGTTTGGGTGTGTCGCTTACGTCCATCTTCACAAAAATCAGCAGACCAAACTTGACCCTTATGCAGTCAAATGTGTGTTTCTTGGTTATAGCCCTTCTCAGAAATTCGGTGTTATGATCTTGCCGGGAAGCGCATGTATGTCACCATAGATGTAACATTTATTGAGACGGAGTCCTTTTTTCCTTCCCCCCAGTGTCCTGTTCAGGGGGAGATTAGTTGTAGAACCAGACATTGGTGGGAGGTAGTAGGAATTGCAGGAGCGACGGATGGGTGCGCACAGCCACGTGATTCTAAGGCTACTGAGGCTGAAGATTTTGAGCTACTGCTGCATGATTCTGAGGCTGCACGACCAGACAACACTGAATTACGACATGGGTCCGAACAGAGATTATGAGACTGCAAGAATTATTATCAAGGGAATTTGAGATGAAGAACTTGGGAGATTTGAAATATTTCCTGGGAATCGAGGTTGCTAGGTCTAAGGAAGGGATTTACTTATCTCAGCGGAAGTATGTTCTTGATCTTTTGACCGAAGTTGGCATGCTAGATTGCAAGCCTGCAAACACTCCTATGGTACAAAACTGTAAGCTCGGAGAGTACCCTGATCAGACGCCTACTAATAAAGAGAAATACCAAAGGTTAGTAGGTCGATTAATTTACTTATCACATACACGTCCTGATATTGCTCATGCAGTAAGTGTGGTGAGTCAATTCATGCATGCACCTAGTGAGAATCATATGAGTGTTGTGTGGCGCATCATTTGATATTTGAAGTCAGCCCCAGGAAAGGGGTTTCTATTTGCAAAGAATGGCAACCTTGAAATAGAAGGTTACACAGATGCAGATTGGGCTGGAAGTGTGACAGACAGGAGGTCTACATCAGGGTATCTTACATTTGTGGGAGGCAACCTTGTTACATGGAGAAGTAAGAAACAAAAAGTTGTAACTCGGTCTAGTGCAGAAGCTGAATTCAAAGGTGTAGCAAAGGGATTATGCGAACTTCTATGGCTTCGAAAGTTGCTAACTGAGCTCGGGTATCCACCAGGTTTGGAAATCAAATTGTTTTGTGATAATAAAGCAGCCATAAACATTGCTCATAATCCAGTTCAGTATGATAGAACCAAACATGTGGAGATTGACAGACATTTCATCAAAGAGAATTTAGAGGCAAAAGTGATCCAGTTACCATTTGTCAAATTTGAAGACCAGTTAGCTGATATATTGACAAAGGCTCTATCAAGTAGAGAATTTCATTGCTCACTTATCAAGTTGGGTATCAAAGACATCTTTGCACCTACTTGAGGGGGAGTGTGATCGTGAGCTATTTTAGCCTATTTGTTAGGTTTTTTTTTTTTATTGTAAAGATTTCTTCTTAGTATAGAATCCTTCCTATTGTATATCTCCTAATTAGGGTTATCATATGTCTCTATATATATAACAGGTTTGAGCATTGTAAATGTACAGAAAACATATTCGTTGAATACAAAAGGAGAGTTTTTTTCTACAATCATGTTCACCAAGACTGTCAGCACTCTAGAGGGTGAAGCAACTGAAGAAAGTTTTGTTAATGGCGATCTCATATTGGCTTCCACTTTTGATGTGGTGGTAGGTCATGCATTAACTACTCAGCTTTGTGTGGACGATCATTATATTATTGCCTTTCACTTAAATTTGGGGAAGGACACTAGAAGTACCAAAAGTTGTGTACGGCGCTCACTTTGATGCCAAAAGTTTCATTTGGATCACTTAAGTACCAAAAGTTTACGCCGGCGATCACTTAAGTACTAAATTGAAGAAAAAAAAATCACTTAAGTGCCAATGGCGAGAAATTCCGGCCAAATTTAATACGTGGCTTTTGTATTTAAATTTTAATGACACATGGCATTTTTATGTGTATAATTCAATTTTTTAAATATTTTTTCTGATTTTTTTCTTTTTTTTCTTTTCTTTTTTCTTTTCCTTCTTTTTCTTCTTCTTCTACCATGGCCGGTGGCCGGAGGCCAGCCACCGACCATGGCCAGCCTCGCCGAGCATCGCCTTCCTCTAAGCGAGGCCCGGCGAGGCCGGCCCTCGCCAAGGCCACAACTGCCTCGCTGAGGCATCGCCTTCCTCCGGGCGAGGCCGCCGTGGCCTAGGCGAGGCCGGCCATCGGAAATAAGAAGAAAGAAAAGAAAGGAAATAAAAAAGAAAAGAAATGCCACACCAGCCTCCGGTGAGTCACATCAGTCTCCGGCGAGCCACATCAACTTGAAAAATTAATAAAAAATGCCACATCGGATTTCCGGCAAAGTGGTACTTAAGTAATCGTTTTTCATAATTTTTTGCACTTAAGTGATCCAATTGAAACTTTTGGCACCAAAGTGAGCGATGTACACAACTTTTAACACTTCTAGTGTTTTTCCCCCCACTTAAATTATAAGGACAAGTCTCCAGCTACCTTGAGGCCAGAATTGCGAGCAAAATTAAACACCAAGAGCTAGTCGAGACGGAAATCATGATCATCATGCTCATGCTCGTAGTTGTCTAAACTTGTTCTACTAAATTCATCCTAACGCATCAAGAAACAGTGGGGTCCTTCCTATAGGATTCCCAGTAAAGTAAACTGTGATTATGTCGTTCAACCAAATCAATCAAGAAATGATCATCTACGCTTAATGTCAAAAAATATGCGTGCTTCTTACTGGTGCCTGTTGATACCTAGATTTCGATCGACCATTTAATGATAATTTGCATAGAAAATTAGGAATTAAATTTTAACCCCTAAACAAAAATATTAAAATTACATAGTATATAATTTAAGTTCATATAGGTTAGTTGCATTCCGTATAAGACCGGCGGTAGCGAGTAAGCTGAAAATTCATCGCATAAACCGAGCTCGACACTCGGCTTACTCAAGGGATTGGAGGCCAAAATTCGCAAGTCTAAAAGGCCTTGGTTGTTTTAATTTGAGCTTAAATCAACCCGAATTAATTTAGCCCATTTGGAATTAAAATAAAATTAAATGATAAAACCTAAATCTAAGCCCTTTAGAACTAAGCAACCCGGTTAATTAATCTAAGGTTGTAATATAAATATGTGATTATACCCTTCAATGGGGGCTCTTATAATTTTCAAGAAAACAATTTTTGAGAGCGAGAGACACACGTGAAATTGAAAGGGTGAGAGAGAGATTCCCGGCGAAAAAAGAAGAGAAGTCCTCTCCTCCCACGGTGGTTCCTCCGGTGCTAGGCAATCATCTATCATCACCACCACTATCCTTCCACCATCATTCCTACAAGTTCTTTACGCCACAATTGACAAAGTAGGAAGGTCAGATCTTCTGTCAAAGGAAAAAGTCCAAGCGGTAGTCAAAGAACAAGAAGAGAGGAACTGAAGCGGTGGCGATTTTTCTTCGGCAGTCGAAGGGAGAATTCAACTATAATTTCTCTGTTCAGCGCACAACGAGAAAAGGAGAATCTTTGGTCTATTCTCACGGGATTTAAGGAACCATCAAAGAGAGTTCACCGACCCCAAAGTTTTGTTTTTGCCCGTGCTTTGCAGTCCACGTTTGTTCTTTCTTGCAGATTTACCGACATTCATCAAGCGGCCCACAAATCTCAGGGTGTGGACTTCATAAAGGTGACCACGCCGTGGAGCCTAACCGCTAGTCATTCCCCTGGCCGCGAGCTACCGTCCACACTGAAGCAACACCACCCCACGCAAGGCCGACTCACCATCGCCGCGGTGTTCGCGGCCACGCTCGCCGCCAGCGACCCCGTCTCCATCCGCCAATCCAAACTTGGAAAGTAATCCGCAAATCAAGTAAAAATTTCTACCGGTATATTTTCAAAATATTTAAATTCTTAGTTTGAATATTTTGAATATTACGTGATTGATTAGATACCTTATGCCGCAATGTTCTAAAATACTCAAAATTAGGAATTTTTCCTAATTTGGCAACGTATCTGGACGATTATCCGATTTTATCCCTAAAGTACGATACGCGGTAATACGAAAAATAGTTATCTTATCCATAATCACTTAAATACGATAATAGATTTTATTCGTTTTCCAAACTTGAATAATCAGCTTTCCGTCGATATTTATAGCCCTATAAATATAACCGTTAGTTTGATTTATTTTCCTAATCCAAATTTGATAAGAAGAATCTTGCAAATTGGGTAGATTGTTTGAGTGTGGTTGTTATCTTTATTTGATTGATTTCTTTTTAAATAAATAAAATCCAAAAATATGTTAATTAGAATTTAAATTAAAAGTTTGCATGCTTAAAGAATCCTAAATATATCCAAGAGAGTAAGATAATTATTCGATTTAAATTGTGATTTACAGTAGCATATTTCCTAGTTTAAATTAGAAATTATTTTAATCTTTGTGGATTATTTAGATTTCGAATTTCCATGAAAATCCCAAAAAAAATGAGTCACTTTAGGACAGATTAAGATAGATTGCATGTTAATTTAGTCAATTTTTTATTCCGAATTTTATGAGAAAAATATCAAAAATAAATCATTTGTCCGTCACTAAAATTAGTTCACGTCGACGCATGACATATAGTTCGCATGTTAGGTTGCATTAATCGCATGTCATTTTTTGCACATCATTGCATATAAGTTAGTTTTCATTTTAATAAAGCGCAAACCCTGAAGAATACCTTGAGTGTCTTACTTTATTAATTAGAAATCATATTAGAATTGTCCATGTGGTTTTATACTGACAATACAGATACTTGCGTTGCTCTAAGGTACGTTATTCTCCTAATCTTGCAATTTATTTATTGCTTTCTTGGGTGTTGAATTGGTGGTTTACGCACCCGCATGAACACCTCACATGTTAGTAATTAGGTAATAAAATGGATTCAGATTGCTTGCATAAACATTTTTTGAAAAGAAAAAGTACTGAAATGGCGTTAGATTAGATCTAGCGTAATCAAGTCCCCGAACTTAAAATCTTTGGTTCGTAGGAATAAAACATATCTCATTATATTTTATTTAGGTTTTTAATCGACCTATCACAAATAGATTAGTGGCGATTCCAAGTATGAAAATTTTTGCATGTTAAAAACTTAAACCCTAAATTGCGAATTGGTAGAACTTGGAAGAGCTCGATTTAGGCTTAGTTTTAATAATTCATTAGCCTTAGAAATTTAGGTCGCGACAGTGCCCAACTGAGAATACTCTCTTATTACCTAAGTTACATCCAAGGTTAGAGATTTGGCGATGAAGACCGTGCATCAGCATGCGTGGGAGCAGGTGCTTGAAAGGGAAAAGACGGTTGTCCGTCCCGGCGTCTAGTTGGATCGTACGATGTCCAGGAGTCAAGATACCATGTCTCGTGTAGATTTCAGATATCGAAAGTGTCTTTTTTATGATCGTCTTTAGTTCATTCTCGAATTTGCATGCCCTCAAATTGATGTGCCGACAATCATTGCATGTGTATCCGTTGAAATGTGATCTTAGTAGATGTCCAAATCATTCAAATGAAAACGTAATATGGGCCTACTCTAGCTAAGTTGGGCCCTCTAAGGTTGTGCAATTGCTTTCCCAACCCAGCCCAAATCCCGAATGAGTATGAAAATTAACGACCGACCAGACTGGTAATGCTTTCGACCCAACAAAAAAAAACACTAAGTTCCATGCTTTATTCAAATGCTCCACATTAATCAAATAATTTAATTCTTCATATATATTATGATCTTGATGTGTGCTTATATTCAAGAGGAAGGAGACTCAAAACGCAATCTTGTGAGTAAACATGATTAACGAATTAATATAAAATCAAATATTTCCACACCGTCTATCTTAAATATGTTTGTAACTACTTATATAGTGTTCTTTCGATGAGATCAATAAATTGGCACGACGTGGTATAGCTCATGCCGCGACCGAGAGCAAGAGAAGACGGGGCTTCAAAACTGCACGCGAGATTGAGCAATGAATGTCCGGGCCTACACGAGACGAAATCACGATCACAAACGATCCCGATGCATTCAAAATACTCATTGCGAAAAGGGTTTCGGTCCGTTCGGGAAAAAAGATTTCCGGTGCTGAAAAATCGATCGAGTGATGGATGACACGGCCGAGCTGTGCCCCTGCAACGGTCGCGAGATCTCGAGCCTGATTCTAACCGGAGTTTCATCGGATCGATGAGAGTTAAGAACAAGAAGAACAGTTAAAAAAGAAAATGATGTCCACCGACCTTTTACAATGCGGCGCTATAAGCCCCCGGTCGAACCGCACACGGTGAATTCCCTCATCGCTTCCCCCTGACGCAGCGCCGTCCCCTCGTCGGCTCCGGGCGATTCTTCGTTGCCGCCGCCGCCGCCGCTGCTGCCGTCGCCGTCATCTCTTTAGCTCTCACTTCTTGGGACCCAATTCGTCCTGCTGTCTCCTTCGTCCTTTTCTTGTTCCTCCCGACCGTGCGCTTCGCCTGTAACGAAGCCGAACCGGAAAGAAGCCCCAAGTTCGATCCTTTCCGTCGTTTCGCTGTCGTGGGCGATGAAAAGAGGATACCCAGAACCGTCTCCGTCCACGTCGGTCGGCCCGCCTCAGTCCAGATTGAAGTACAACCCTGAAGGTAGTTCTTTTGCTGCCCCGTCTTTGATTCTTTTTTGTTATGTTTTACGTCGCGGAATTGGGAATTTGATGCTTCTGGATGGCAAGATCTAGTTCTTCAATCGACACCCATTTGGTTTTGAGCCCTTTACTGTGGCTTTTCTTGTTTGGGGATCGATGATGGAGCTGGAATGACTGGTTTGTACTGTTGCTTGCCCCTTTTGATACCGAGAATCTGTTAAGTTTTTGGCTTTTTGGTATATGAAAAATGAACCTGTGGCAAGAGTTTCTGTTGCTGAATCTTACCTCTTCAATTTCCTCTGGCATTGCTCTGCTGACAAATAGATTGCTTTGAGCTGTCACTGTAGGTGATACCCAGTTTTTAGAAGATGAAAGCACCAAGATTTTCGCCCGGAAAGTTGCCGACCATTACAGTGCGAGGACGAACCAGACCCTTGAAGAGAGGGAAGCTAGTCCCATTATTCACTTGAAGAAACTTAATAATTGGGTACGCGCTCCGGTTTTCTATGTACATTAGCTCTTGAAGATGGCAGATGACTGTAGACCTCTCTAATGTCTTAACTCTTATGCAGATTAAAAGTGTCTTAATTCAGTTATATGCCCGACGCGGGGATGCAGTTCTTGACCTTGCGTGTGGCAAGGTGATTATTAGCTCTCTTATGTCTACGTTCATTTTCAGAAATTAGTTTATTTCTCTTTTAGTTGCTTGGATATCTTTCGAAAATGTTTTTTTCCTAATCACTAGGGTGGTGATCTCATTAAATGGGACAAAGCAAAAGTTGGGTATTACGTTGGGATAGACATAGCTGAAGGCTCGGTAAGGATCAATCTCTCTGAGCTGTTGTATTTTACTCTCTCCTGTTCATAATTTACTCGTTCAATCTTTTTGTACATAGCTGATATGATTATAGCAAGAGAATTTACCGCATGTAAAACGTCTAATGTTCAGATCGAAGATTGCCGTACCCGTTATAATGGTGATGCAGACCACCATCAGCGACGTAAGAAGTTCACATTTCCGGCACGCCTCATATGTGGAGATTGTTTTGAGGTAATTGTGAGCATAGCTGGCAGAGGAAGGTCATAGTTAATTGGTTCTTCACTACAAACACTAAGAAGCTGGGAAGTTTTCGCGAAGCTCCTTTCCTCCTTTGGTTGGCCAACCTTGGAAGTACTGTAATTTCGAGAAAGGGATGTAGTTTCCCATCGTGTTTAAAGGGGTTAATGCATCCGACATGATGTTTCACCCTTGATTAAGTCTTTTGGCCCATCGCATTATTAAATCCGACTCAGTATCACATCTCACTTGGGTTTTAACTTTTGAGTCTCATTAACATTTTAGACTTTCCATATATCATCAATCCTCGACCTTACTGAGATTTCGCCCAAAAACTGAACTAAATCAGTAAATCTTGATGGAATTATGAATAGAATCGAACGGTGATGAATTGTCATTGAACTATGCAATTCTTGCAAAAATCTTATGGACTGATGGGAGCTCTCTCTTTCGCT
Source organism: Syzygium aromaticum (assembly GCA_024500025.1). NCBI lineage: Eukaryota > Viridiplantae > Streptophyta > Magnoliopsida > Myrtales > Myrtaceae > Syzygium > Syzygium aromaticum. Next base: position 32,219,989 of record CM044890.1, on the reverse strand, counting down.
GGCTATAATAGGTTCGATTGGACAAAGTTTTGGCTGCTGATGCACCTTTTGACATCTGCAGTTGCCAGGTAAGTATGTCTAATTTTAGTTCATATTTTTCTGACAAACTCACATGTAATGTCATGATTGGTGTTCGAGTGTTCCTCGTGGCCTGTGAAACTTGGGACTCATGCCATTTGCTGGGGATTACAACTGATCCTCAAGTGAAATTTGCTTATAATATATATGTTTATGCCTTTCTCATAAAATCCAAGACTGCTTTCCTTCGTCACAGTTGCCCTGATGACAATAAAATCCTCGTCTATTAACTTTACAGTGCATGGGCCGCAGCTGGTGTGCATTTGCCTTTATGTGACTTTGCCAATTATTGAACTTTCAATAACTTAAATATTGCAGTTTGCTATGCATTACTCCTGGTCAACTGAAGCACGGGCTCGTCGAGCTTTAGCCAATGTGTCAGCTTTACTTCGTCCCGGAGGCACCTTCATTGGAACAATGCCAGATGCGAACGTGATAATAAAAAAGCTTAGAGAAGGTATTGTTTATTCTAATTGGTCTGTCGCAAATACTTGCTGACAAAACCTGTTCTGTCCCAGTAATAATAAGAAATGATGCAGTCATGTTCAACCAACCCTTGACTTTTGCTAAGTTCACTCTAATTTCCAGCGGAAGGGCTTGCTTTTGGTAACAGTGTCTACTGGATATGCTTTGATGAAGAATTCTCTGAGAAGGTGAATGCTCCGCCGCTTTTGGCATCCTTACAATTGTGATATTAAGTCATGAAAAAGTTCACATGTGCTTTTGTGTACAGAAATTTAAATCATCAGACCCCTTTGGGATCAAATACAAGTTTCACCTAGAGGTACTAGTTTCTACTCCTTTTCTGCCTATTGTTTGAGCTGTGTACATTGAGTTGGCCACTCCAAGAAGCCATTGCCGTTGCCCTAATTATCCTTCTTTCCTCCCTCTTTTCCTTTTTTGATTAATCAATCTAGTATGTATGCTGTATTCCACTTAAGAAACTGTACATGTCTTGCAATGATAGCTGATTTTGTAAGTATATATGCTTTCAGGATGCTGTCGATTGCCCTGAATGGATTGTTCCCTTCCATGTCTTCAAAGCTTTGGCAGAAGAGGTAATTGTTTCCAGCAGTCCACTTACTATTTCTGGAGTTCTCTCGTAGAAGTTTGAGCAAGACACTGCAGCTTGCCATTAAGCCTATGTTCTTTTTTGCATATTCGGCAGTATGAGTTGGACCTAGTTTTCGTGAAGAACTCACACGAATTTGTACACGAGTATTTGAAGAGGCCAGAATATGTGGAATTGATGCGGAGGCTTGGAGCCTTGGGGGATGGTAATCAAGACCAAAGTAAGTTTCCTTTTTTGTCCGATGTAAATGCCCGTTTGGGGTGACTGCAGTTTGGCTGTGGCTGTACATTTTGGCTTTCATTTTAGCTTGTAGCTTTTATTAATTTGGATTAAGTTCTATTTCATAATTAACTATCTCGTATCTTTGAATATTTTGTTAGTGAAGGTCATTTAATATTTTCATTCCCTTTAAAATTAAGATACTTTTAGACTAAAAGCCATGAGCGGTAAGTCGGAAGCTCTTTTCGTTTTTCGACTTCTTGCATACATACTAGGAACCCTCCAAAAGAAGAAGCACACTTTTGTGCCACATATTCTCTCTGTGCTGTAAATAACATGCGCATTTTATCAGAAACGACTTTGCTTGTACCGATCAGTTTTTGCATGATCTAGTTTTTCTTGTTTTTATTATGGATAACTGCAATTTCTGGTTTGGACCATGTGGCTACCCCCAATTAGCTGCGGAACTATCTAATATCTTTCCATTCCTACTCAGGCACATTATCACCAGATGAGTGGGAAGTAGCCTATCTATACTTGTCGTTTGTGTTGAGGAAGGTGAAACCATCATTCCTTTTTCTTTCCCCCTTCTTCTGTTATTGTCATTTTTTTGCCTTAAGTTGAAGAATGTGTGTTGCTGTTGTCTTTGCAGAGAGGCCAACCAGGGAGAACACAAGTACATGGCGGAAGAGACAAAGGGAAGATGCATCTAGAAAAAGAAGATATCCTGTACATTAATAACGACTTGTAGACTGACCATGCCTTTGTAGTCCACAAGGCCAGATGCAATAACTCAGTAAAGCAGAGCATGAAGCAGCAAATTTTTTACCATATTCAAAAAGGCTGTACTTCATCCTGTTTGCTCTAATATTGCAAGCTTCAAAAGGTTCCTTCAAATTTTGCAGCTCCTTGAGAATAGATTACTGTAGCAAAACCGGGATCTTGTATTGTGGTGGTATTTAAGATACAAAGTCTTGATGGGAATACAATGGACTCGCTCAATTGCTTTGTTCTTTGTAAAAACCATCTACTATGATACTACGCTGACTTTTGCAAGGCTGAGCACTCCGCGGTCTTTCTTCGCGCCAATGTTTTAGCAGATGACGAATTGCAGGATACCCCAACATGGTATAGATTGTTGCTACCACAAGGGAAAGAACGTAAGAAAACCCCACGATACTGAAATTTTCAAGTTAGCGAACCAACTTTCCCAAGGATGGTATGCTCCTCAAGTTGGCAAGAAAATACCATGCACGACATATGATGGAATGAAGAGGAGAGAGACCCTCCACATGTAGTTCTTAGAACCTATTACTGAACCGGACTTACTTATACAGGCCTGCAGTCAATAAAAGCATACCTTCATATACTCGGTCCAGGAACCATGAGTGCAGTGCAAACTGTACATTCTTATTTAGTGTGTTCGACATAGAACGTCGATCTTTCGTCATCGTCCCATAAGACAACATATTTCCCTGACTATATATAGCGCAAACTAGAGCTTTTGTAACTTCGACAAATTCATGAGTTTAGCAGCGCTTTATAAGGACTACGATAATAGCCATCAGAGCCAACCCCATAACAGACGCTCCAAGGGCTTTCTCATTGAAGGGTCCAGCACTTCCCTCGTTGTTCGTAGACGTCTTCTCTGCAGATGGAGGACTGAAGATGTTAGCAAGGAAGCTGGATATGTTGCTAACCATCTCCTCCACTGTAAGCTTGATGTTCTGCAAGATGGTCATGAACCCATTTTCGGGGCCACCTTCAGAAATCTCTTCAACATTCCTTGGAGATTTCCAATCATCAGAAAGATCGTCGTCAGCAGATTCCTCCACTTTTGGCTCCATAAATGAGAACTGATGAACTGCTTACAGCAACAGGAAAATATTTCAAGACAATAATTTAAACGTGAGAGATTCATTCCCACATGAGAGGCAGGGGATATGTAAAAGACGGATCATAGTGCAAAAGAGAGGTTGGGGATATCTTTACTGGAGTTTTGTGATTGGAGGAAGTCCTTGAGAGCCTCATTTTGCATAAATGCATCCCAGACTTTAGGATCACTAGCAATTGAAGTAACAACACTCTGGGAGGCAAAAGGAAAGAAAAGGAACTCAAGTGATTGCTGGTGAAATGACATCACACCAATGCTGGTTTTGCTATCAGATAGCTACATTCCATATTAATTATACAAACCATCTTACGCTTTTGTTCTTGGGGAGGGTAAGTACCTGAGCAGCAGGACTTTGACTCAGCAGTGTAAAAGCCCAGACAGCATCTTTGGGTACTGGATTAGTTACCAGAGCCTCAATGGTAACTGAAGATTGGTTCTGGAAAGAATTTGAGAGCTCTGCTGGAAGTTGATCTTCGCACCCAGTGGTGTTTGTGGTTGACAAATATACCCTGGATTACCAAAAGCATAAGATCCAAGGGGAAAATGAAGATGGCACACAAAGACCATTCCCTCGAAATAGTCCAACAGGAGGGGGAGAGAGAGAAAGAAGAAGAAGAAGATTTTAGAGAAAAGCGCAAATAAAGTAAAGCGTCCCCCATCAGAAGCCACTCTTTTCCTTCCCCAGACAAATGAAGCTTGTCTTCAGCCCAGAAACCTCCATCAATGCGTCAACAACCCAAATATCATAATCAATGTGTCGACAACCCAAGTATCATAATCATGTCTAAAAAGGCACAATCAATAAAACTACAGATGCAAATGTATACAACTATCTTTTTACAGGTAGAAAACTAATGTCAAACCAATCAATTGAGGAAAGTATATCCATCAAAACGAAGTGAAAACTTTTTTAAATTTTCCTGAAAAGCGGAGTATCATTTTGCTCATCATCCATGAATCTCCCTCTCCTAAAGAACCTCAACCACTTGAAAGAAATGGAAGTTGCAAATCTAGGGCAAGAGTCGCCCAGAATATCAAATATGCACCCGCTCGAATACAGAATGATAAACTCACTATACGATGAGTAGGTGGAACAGCTAAAACAAACCGTGCATTTCACGGTTTTCAAGAATGACGTACGATGGACTGACAATTCACAAACGATAATATATTCCATGAATAGTTTTTCATCTAATGTCTATAGACAATGCTAAATAGAAAAAATAAAGACAAATGTTGTGAGGAATACAGAACAATATACCCATAAAAATTCTTTTGCCATTTAACTGAATCTGACTCTCCACAAAGAAAATGACAATTTGCAAAAGATAATCGAACAAGGAGTTCAAGCTCTACAGATAACATTAGGAGTCAGCTTGCCAATAGACTTGCAGAATTGGCGGCAATGTATACGGTGCAGCATGATGATGAACAATAAGCAGCAGAGAGTTACGAATCAAGTCTGCACTTCATTCCCTCTACCAACTTGGTGATCACTCAAATATATGAAGAGACGATCTTGGACATTCAGAAGTAACACTTTAAAACAAGTGAAGACAGAAGTAAATACATATCATCCCAGATCGCTGCATGATACGGTAACTACATATTTCTCTTTTGCCTTTCTCCCCTAATAAGCAACTAAGTTCTCTTATGCTGATCAAATATCACCACTACGATTTTCTTCGAGAAATCCGGACACAGAATGCCCATTCTCACAAAGCCATTCACAGCTATCGGCTTCCATCGTCGAACCCAACCTCCGGAGTAATTACTACCCACCATTTTTCTAAATAAAGATCAAAACTTCCACACAAACTAAGCTATTAGAACTGTATGCCATCCTTCACAGCAAACTAATCAGACAGAACGAGTACATTAAAACAGCACAAACGATGAAGAAAACCCAAATCCCAATCCACCGACACTTGAACGATGGAAGTACACACTAGCAAGCAACAACAGTCAAGACGTGCCAAACAAAATGCTGGAGTTTCGAATTCAAATCCAAACGTACTTGTCAATAGCATCCTTCAATTCAGCAGTCGCCGCCTCGGCCTCTTCATAGCTCGGCGCGCCTCCGAACAAGACCCTGGCCATCGGCTGGCCCACCGGCTCCTCCTCGAACCCGGCGAAATCCCAATCGTCCGCCTCCCACGCCAGCATCTGCGGCGCCGTCGCCCCCTGGGGGGCATCGCCGCCTTTCGCCGACGCGATGGCGGGCATCTTGACGCCGGCGCGGGAGGCGCTCCGGACGGACTGCGGCCCCGCGGGGGGCGCGGGGGCCCCGCGGAGCACCCCGCCGATCCCAGCGACCTTCGACGCGGCGGACCTCATCGCTGCGCCGCCTCCCATAGCGTTGACCGGCCGGAGCTTCGTCGGCCACACACGGCGTCGGAGGAGAGAGATATGGGGGTGGCGGTGGCGTTTCGGCTTCTCTTGCCACGTCCTATTGCTTAGCTCCGAAGCTAAAAATGAAATCTGAGAGACCGGATTTATATTGGAAAACCAGTTATTTCTTTTTAAATGTAAAATGTAATTTTGAGTGTTTTATATCGGGTGCTGTTATATTGATTAATTAATTTTTGGATATCTTCGAAAATTAGGAAACTTCCCGGAAAAAAAAAAGAGGATTTGCAAATACTTCACGACTAAGTAATATACTGTTTAGCAACTGTTTGCCTTATTTTTGCACAATAATCAAATCTAATCTAATCTAATTTTTTACATTCCCCCTTCCTCAAGCATAACTTTCTTTGATAAAGGCAATGTTTGGATAAAAAGATTTCTTGGAACCATGAGTATCAAATTTTCTTTTGTTTTTTCAATAATCTCTATCTCTAGTTTTCTTTTTGAGATGTTAGATCGAAAATGGTTGAAGTAGTCGCATAGGAGGATTGATGTAATTTGTTATCTTAGAGGATTCAAGAGACTTCTAATTGCCTAATTGGATAGAAGGATATTTTCTTTTGAGTCTAATACCATAAAGAATCCAAAACCGGTACATCCGTACCAGGTTAATTTTCGCGTTACAAAAAACCTCAAATCGATACATATGTGCCATATGCCTGTGACAAATTTAAAAATTAGTTTCTGACAAAACATGTCACATGTGTACCAATTAATATGAAAATTAGTTTTATGTAAATATGGCATGAATGTACCGATTTGAGATTTTTTACCATATAGGAATTTTTTTTTTTTGTAAATGTGCCGTGAGTGTATCGATTTTATGACTTTTTATGTTATTAACCCTTTTTTTTTTATCCCTTTGATCACTTATTTTGAATCGGTGATTATTCACGCTCTTCAATAGATGAGTTCCATAAAATGAAAGAAGACCGAACATGATTTGGGGTGTCTAAATTTAAATGACACGGTTGTCGCTTAGTCACTAGAAGATAATTGAGAGGAGTCACGTATCAAAATACTTAATGTGAGTCAGGCACCATATTTCCTTCGGCATGCCATGTCCTTTCTTGATTGATTTTTTCTTTTCCTTTTGACGCATTTCTTCATTTGTATGCTATTTAATAATTTACTAAGAAAATGCTAAGCCGGGTTTGTTCTGGATATACGTAAGCAATAAGAGTTGATCAAATTTTTAATTCGGCCACCTCTCTCGATTCTGGCGAGTGTATTACGATGACTAGTTTGACCCTTAATTACCGAAGGCGTTTGCAACATGATCGAGCTGCAACTTACCAGCTCAGCCCGTCGTCTACGGGAGAAAATATTGGGTCGAGCTTTGATGTCGGCGTGGCAGAATCTGAGCCCATTCATCGGGCAACGTGGTTCGCATGAGCCGGGAGGGAGAGAGAGAGAGAGCACGGCGCGAAGGAAGAGCGACGAGAGAGATCGTCGAAGTGGAGAGAGGGAGAGAGAGAGTCCCACTTGAACCTTTGCAATTTGGCTGGCTCGCGCGGGTGAGAATGGACTCGGGTTTTGCCATGCTGGCATTAGAGCTCCACCCAATTTCTCCCTCCGTAGACGGGAGGAACCAATTATGTATATCAAGGTCCAGATATTCATCTTTTTTGAAAAAACATACTTTCAGGATGCTGTCGATTGTCCTGAATGGATTGTTCCCTACCATGTCTTCAAAGCTTTGGGAGAAGAGGCAATTGTTTCCGGCAGTCCACCTACTACTTCTGGGGTTCTCTCGTAGAAGTGTGAGCAAGACACTACAGCAAGTTGTCAACACTAAAGGCGTATTTGGCAATCGGCCAAACAGTAACTATTTATATTCTTTCGTTTCCAGTTTTGAAATAGAAATCCGTTTGATAAAATTTTTTGTTTATGAGCACAAATTTGCAAAAACTTATTCCCAGAATCAGTTTTGAAACAGAATCAAGAAACAAAAAAGTTGCTTCTTAATTCTGAGAGTAAGAATCATAAATGAAAAAAAAAAAAAAATTTCCCTCTTCTTGTTCTTGGTTTTCTTCTTCTTCCAGGCGACCAACCAACAGCCACCGGCCACAAGCTGAGGCGAGCGAAGACGGCTCGCAGCACTGAGGGTCCAACGCTCGCTAGATCCGACGAGGGCGGCACTTGCCCAGCAACCCGCCCTCACCGAATCTAGCTAGGGCAGCGGCGAGAGTCCAGCCCTCGCCCAAGCGACGAGAGCCGCGACGCCCTCCCCAGCCCTAGCTTGTAGCTGGTCGCTGATGCTAGCAACCTGGACATGGCTAAGGAATGGGAAGAAGAAGAAGAATATATATTTAAATATTTAAAATATTATTAATAAAAAAAAATTTGTGCAGTTATCAAACGTATTTCTAATTTTTTTCTATTTCAAGAATACAAATTTTGGATAGTTACTAAGGCTGCAAATGATAACCATTCTGTTTCTCTATTTCTATTCTATAAATAAATTTGGAATAAAAATCCGTTTGGTAACGCAATTTTAATTTCTATTTCTAGAATAAAAATTTGTTCCAGAAATAGATTCGAAACAAAAATTAGAAGTTAAAATTTTTTGCTTCTCTATTTTTGGAACAGAAATGAGAAGTTAAAATTCTTCTCATTGCTCGTCTTCGCTGCTAGTCAGTCGCTCATCCACCATCCACTTGCTAGTGACTGCCGCTTGCCGCCACCCGCCTCCTGCCGCAACCCACCATCCACAAGCCACCGTCTCCAGCCGGCGGCTGCCCTCCTCCCGCCGCTGTCGCCCTCCTCCTGTCGCCGCTTGCCTTCCACCGCCGGCCATCGTCTCCTATCGCTCGCATCCCACCGCCGGCCACCATGGGCCGCCACCCACCGTCCACCGGCCACCGTCTCCCTCCTCCCACCCGCCTCCCACTGCCAACCACCGTCTACCACCATCGGCCTCCTGCCTTCGGTCGCTGCCCACCTCCCACCCGCCACCCGCCTCTCACTATTAGCCACTGTCTCCCGCCATCGACCTCCCTCCTCCCGTCGCTGCCCACGTCCCACTGCCGGCTACTGTGGGCCATCAACTATCACTCCCACCTCCGACTGCCCTCCTCCAGCTGTCGGCCACCTCCCACCACCGGCCATCTTGGGCTGCCTCCTGCCAACCACCGGCTACCATCTCTTGCCACTAGCAGCCCTCCTCCCGCCACCACCTCCCCTCGTCATCCACCGCCAGCCGTCCACTCACCGGCCACTTAAGAGAAAGAAATTTTATGTCGTTACCAAACAAATTTCTGTTTTCCCACCTCCAATTGCCCTCCTCCAGCTGTCGGCCACCTCCCACCACCGGCCATCATGGGCCGCCGCCTGCCAACCACCAGCCACCATCCCTTGCCACTAGCAGCCCTCCTCTCGCCACCACCTCCCCTCGCCATCCACCGCCCGCCGTCCACTCACCGGCCACTTGAGAGAAAGAAATTTTGTGCCATTATCAAATAAATTTCTATTTCTGAAACAGAAATTTTGTGTCATTATCAAATATATTTTTTTGCTCATAAACTTCTCTAGAAACAGAAATTGATTTCTGAAATAGAATGGTTGTCATTCACGGCCTAAATACTTTTAAATGCTTAGAAATTATTTCCGGGCACGGAATCAAAAAGAATCATTTCTAAATAGAAATTATTTTCGATAATAAAATAGTTGCCAAACGCACCTAAGGTCTTTTTCCATATTCGGCAGTATGAGTTGGACCTAGTTTTCGTGAAGAACTCGCACGAATCTGTACACGAGTATTTGAAGAGGCCAGAATATGTGGAATTGATGCGGACGCTTGGAGCCTTGGAAGATGGTAATCAAGACCAAAGTAAGTTTTCCTTTCTTGTCTGATGAAATGCCCATTTGGGGTGACTGCAGTTTGGCTGTGGCTGTACCTTTTTGCTTTCATTGTAGCTTGTAGTTTTTGTTGATCGGGATTAAGTCCTATTTCATAATTAACTATCTCGAATCTTTGAACATTTTGCTAGTGAAGGTCATTTAATTTCGTTCCTTTTAAAATTAAGATACTTCTAAACTAAAAGCCATGAGCGGTAAGTAGGAAGCTCTTTCTTTTTTCGACTTCTTGCATGCGCTCCAAACCTTTTCCGCCACATATTCTCTCTGTGCTGTAAATTCCATGCGCATTTTATCAGAAAAGAATCTGCTTGTACCGATCGGTTTTTGCATGATTTAGTTTTTCTTGTTTTCATAGTGGATAACTGCAATTTCTGGTTTGGACCATATGGAACTATCTAATTTCTTTTCGCTCCTGCTCAGGCACACTATCGCCAGATGAGTGGGAAGTGGCCTATCTATACTCGTCATTTGTGTTGAGGAAAGTGAAAACATCTTTCTTTTTCTTTCCCCTTCTTCTGTTGTTGTCATTTTTAGCCTTCAACTGAAGAGCAAGGGTTGCTGTTGTCTTTGCAGAGAGGCCAACCAGACAGATCGCAGGTAAATGGCGGAAGAGACAAAGGGAAGATGCATCTAGAAGAAGAAGATATCCTGTACATTAGTAACGACTTGTGGACTGACCATGCCTTTCTTGTCCGCAAGGCCCGATGCAATAACCCAGCAAAGCAGAGCATGAAGCAGCAAATTTTTTACCATATTCAAAAAGGCTGTACTCCATCCTGTTTGCTCTAATATTGCAAGCTTCAAGAGTTTGCTTCAAATTGTGCAGCTCCCTGAGAATAGGTCACTACAGCAAAACCAGGATCTTGTATCATGACACTGCGGTGATTTTTGCAATGGACTCGCTCAATTGCTTTATTCTTTGTAAAAACCATGTACTATGATACTACGGTGATTTTTGCAAGGGCAAGCGCTCCACATAGTCCGCCGGTCTTTCTACGCACCTATGTCTCAGTAGATGTCGAATTGCAGGATACCCCATCATGGTATAGATTGTTGCTACCAGAAGGTAAAGAACATGAGAAAACCCAATCAGATGCCATGCATAGTATTTTCTTGCCAACTTGAGGAACCTACTAGCCTTAGGAAAGTGAATTCGCTGACTTGAATGAAGAGGAGAGATTCTCCACATGTAGTTCTTAGAACCTGTTGCTGAACCGGACTAGCTTCTAGAGGCCCGCAGTCAATAAAAGTATACCATCGTATACTCCGTCCAGGAGGAACCATGAGCGCAATGCAAACTGTACATTCTTATTTAGTGTGTTCCCCATAGAACATCCATCTTTTCGTCATCGTCCCGTAAGACAAAACATTTTTCCTGACTATATAATCAATCGCAAACTAGAGCTTTGGTAACTATGACAAATTTCATGAGTTTAGCCTCGCCTTACAAGGACAACGATAATAGCCATCAGAGCCAACCCCATGACAGACGCTCCAGGAGCCGGTCCAGCATTTCCCTCGTTGTTCGTAGTCAAGTTCTCCGCAGGTGGGGGGCGGAGGATGTTAGCAAGGAAGCTGGATACGCTGCTAACCATCTCCTCCACTGTAAGTTTAATGTTCTACAAGATGGTCATGAGCTCATTTTCGTGGCCACCTTCAGAAATCTCTTCAACATTCCTTGACAATATCCCATCATCAGAAAGAGCATCGTCAGCAGATTCCTCCATTCATGGTTCCATATATGGGAACTGAATACCTGCTTACAGTACCAGGAAAATATTTCGAGGCAATAGTTTAACCATAAGAGGCGGAGGATATGTAAAAGCTGGATCATAGTGCAAAAGAGGGTTAGGGATATCCTCACCGGAGTTCTGTGATTGGAGGAAGTCATTGAGAGCCCCATTTTGCATAAGCACATTCCAGACGTTAGGATCACTAGCAATTGAAGCAACAACACTCTAGGAGACAAAAGGAAAGAAAAGGAAGTCAAGTGATCGCTAGTGAAATGACATCACACCAATGCTGCTTTAGTTTATCAGATAGCTATATTACATTTAACTTATACAAACAATCTTACGCTTTTGTTCTTGGGGAGGGTAAGTACCTGAGCAGCAGGACATTGACTCAGCAGTGTTAAAGCCTGGACAGCATATATGGGTTCTGGATAAGTTGCCAGAGCCTCACCGGTAACTGAAGATTGGATCTCGACAGAATTTGAGAGCAGGGGCAGATCAGAGGCCTGGTCTGCTGGAAGTTGATCTTCATACCCAGTGGTGTTTGTGGATGACAAATATACCCTAAATAACCAAAAGCATAAGATCCGAGTGAGAAATGAAGATGGCACACAAATACCATTCCATCAAAATAGTCCAACGGGAGGAGGAGAGAGAAAGACGAAGCAGAAGATGATTTTAGAGAAAAGCTAAAAAAAAAAAAAAAGCAACCCCTATCAGAAGCCACTCTTTTCCTTCCCCAGCAAATGAAACTTGTCTTCAGCCCAGAAACGATCATCAATGTGTCGACAACCCAAAGATCATAATCAAGTCCAGAAAGACACGATCAATAAAACTATAGATGCAAATGTATACAACTATCTTATAGGGAAAAATTAATGTCATACCAATCGAGCATTGAAAGTATATCCATCAAAACAAAGTGAAAACTTCTTGAAATTTTACTGAAAAGCGGAGCATCATCTTACTCATCATCCATGAATCTCTCTCCTAAAGAGCCTAAAGCACTTGAAAGAAATGGAAGTTGCAAATTTAGGGCAACAGTCGCCCAGAATATCAAATATGCACCCGCTCCAAAACAGAATGATAAACTCAATGTACAATGAGTAGGTGGATCAACTCAAACAAACCATGCATTTCACGGTTGTCAAGAATGACATACGATGGACTGAAAATGCACGAACAATATTACATTCCAAGAAAAGTTTCCATCTAACCTCCATAAACTATGCTTAATAGAAAAAGGAAAGACGGACGTTTTAAGGAAAAGAGAACAATAATCCCATAAAATCCATTTGCCATTTAACTGAACCTGACTCTCCACGAGGAAAATGACGATTTGCAAATGATAATCAAACTAGGAATTCAAGCATTTCAGATACCATTAGGAGTAAGCTAGCCAATAGACTTGCAGAATCGGCGGCAATGTATACAGTGCAGCATGATGATGAACAATAAGCAGCAGGATCTTGCATTGTGGTGATATTTAAGATACAAAGTCTTGATGGGAATACAATGGACTCGCTCAATTGCTTTGTTCTTTGTAAAAACCATCTACTATGACACTACACTGACTTTTGCAAGGCTGAGCACTCCACGGTCCTTCTTCGCGCCTATGTTTTGGTAGATGAGGAATTGCAGGATACCCCAGCAAGGTATAGATTGTTGCTACCACAAGGTAAAGAACATGAGAAAACCCCACGATACTGAAATTATAGTTTCTCAATTTAGCGAACCAACTTTCCTAAGGATAGTATGCTCCTCAAGTTGGCAAGAAAATACCATGCACGACATATGATGAAATGAAGAGGAGAGAGACCCTCCACATGTAGTTCTTAGAACCTATTACTGAACCGGACTAACTTATACAGGCCTGCAGTCAATAAAAGCATACCTTCATATACTCGGTCCAGGAACCATGAGTGCAATGCAAACTGTACATTCTTATTTAGTGTGTTCAACATAGAACGTCAATCTTTCATCATCGTCCCATAAGACAAAACATATTTCCCTGACTATATATAGCGCAAACTAGAGCTTTTGTAACTTCGACAAATTCATGAGTTTAGCAGCGCCTTATAAGGACTACAATAATAGCCATCAGAGCCAACCCCATGACAGACTCTCCAAGAGCTTTCTCATTGAAGGGTCCAGCACTTCCCTCGTTGTTCGTAGACGTCTTCTCCGCAGATGGGGGACTGAAGATGTTAGCAAGGAAGCTGGATATGTTGCTAACCATCTCCTCCACCGTAAGCTTGATGTTCTGCAAGATGGTCATGAACCCATTTTCGTGGCCACCTTCAGAAATCTCTTCAACCTTCCTTGGAGATTTCCAATCATCAGAAAGATCGTCGTCAGCAGATTCCTCCACTTTTGGCTCCATAAATGGGAACTGATGAACTGCTTACAGCAACAGAAAATATTTGAAGGCAATAATTTAAACATGAGAGATTCATTCCCACATGAGAGGCAGGGGATATGCAAAAGACGGATCATAGTGCAAAAGAGAGGTTAGGTATATCCTTACTGGAGTTTTGTGATTGGAGGAAGTCCTTGAGAGCCTCATTTTGCATAAATGCATCCCAGACTTTAGGATCACTAGCAATTGAAGCAACAACACTCTGGGAGGCAAAAGGAAAGAAAAGGAACTCAAGTGATTGCTAGTGAAATGACATCACACCAATGCTGGTTTTGTTATCAGACAGCTACATTCCATATTAATTATACAAACCATCTTACGCTTTTGTTCTTGGGGAGGGTAAGTACCTGAGCAGCAGGACTTTGACTCAGGAGTGTAAAAGCCTGGACAGCATCTTTGAGTACTGGATTAGTTACCAGAGCCTCATCGGTAACTGAAGATTGGGTCTGGACAGAATTTGAGAGCTCTGCTGGAAGTTGATCTTCACACCCAGCAGTGTATGTGGTTGACATATATACCCTGGATTACCAAAAGCATAAGATCCAAGGGGAAAATGAAGATGGCACACAAAGACCATTCCCTCGAAATAGTCCAACAGGAGGGGGAGAGAGAAAGAAGAAGCAGAAGATTTTAGAGAAAAGCGCAAATAAAATAAAGCGTCCCCCATCAGAAGCCACTCTTTTCCTTCCCCAGACAAATGAAGCTTGTCTTCAGCCCAGAAACCTCCATCAATGTGTCGACAACCCAAATATCATAATCAAGTCTAAAAAGGCACAATCAATTAAACTACAGATGCAAATGTATACAACTATCTTTTTACAGGTAGAAAACTAACGTCATACCAATCGATTGAGGAAAGTATATCCATCAAAACGAAGTGAAAACTTTTTTAAATATTCCTGAAAAGCGGAGTATCGTTTCACTCATCATCCATCAATCTCTCTCTCCTAAAGAACCTCAACCACTTGAAAGAAACGGAAGTTGCAAATTTAGGGCAAGAGTCACCCAGAATATCAAATATGCACCCGCTCGAAAACAGAATGATAAACTCACTATACGATGAGTAGGTGGAACAGCTAAAACAAACCGTGCATTTCACGGTTTTCAAGAATGACGTACGATGGACTGAAAATTCACAAACGATAATATATTCCATGAATAGTTTTTCATCTAATGTCTATAGACAATGCTAAATAGAAAAAATAAAGACAAATGTTGTGAGGAATACAGAATAATATACCCATAAAAATTCATTTGCCATTTAACTGAATCTGACTCTCCACAAGGAAATTGACGATTTGCAAATGATAATCGAACTAGGGTTTCGAGCACTTCAGATACCATTAGGAGTAAGCTAGCCAATAGACTTGCAGAATCAGCGGCAATGTATGCGGAGCAGCATGACAATGAACAATAAAGCAGCAGAGAGATACAAATCAAGTCTGCACTTCATTACCTCTACCAACTTGGTAACACACGAATAAATGAAGAGACAATCTTTGACAATCAGAAGGAAACACAGATCATCCTAGATCGCTAGACAATATGGTAACTACATAGTTCTCTTCTCTTTTTTCTCCCCTAATAAGCAACTAAGTTTTCTTACGCCGATCAAATATCAGCACTAAGATTTTCTTCACCGAAATCCGGACACAGAATGTCCATTCTCACAAAGCTATTCACAGCTATCAACTTCTATCGCCGAACCCAATCTCCGGATTAATTACTACGCACAATTTTTTTTTCTGAAGAAAGATCAAAACTTCCACACAAACTAACACTCATAGTGAGCTATTAGAACTGTATGTTATCGTTCACAGCAATTGATCAGACAGAACAAGTACAGTGAAACAGCACAAACGATGCAGAAGCCCAAATCCCAATCCGCGGACACTTAAACGATGGGAGTTCACACTAGCAACTGAGCAAGTAACAACAGTTAAGAGATACCAAACAAAATGCCGAAATTTCAAATCTAAACCCAAACGTACCTGTCAATAGCATCCGTCAATTCAGCAGTCGCTGCCGCGGCCTCTTCATAGCTCGGCGCGCCTCCGAACACAACCCTGGCCATCGGCTGACCCACCGGTTCCCCGTCGAACCCGGCGAAATCCCGATCGTCCGCCTCCCGCGCCAGCATCTGTGCCGTGTCGCCGGCGCCCCTCGCCGACACGATGGCGAGCACACTGCCGGAGGAGCGGGAGGCGCTCCGTACGGACTGCGGCGGCGCGGGGGACGCGGGGGACCCGCGAAGCACGCCGACGATCCCGGCGATCTTCGACGCGGCGGACCTCATCGCTGCGCCACCCACCATTGGTGGTGAGGGTGGGGGTGGGGTGAGAAGAGAAGCGATGGAGATTCTGAAGGGACTTAGTTTTGGGTCGACAGAGAGACACGGAGAGAGAGACGGGGGCGGGGGGACTACTTATGGCGGGGACGGAAGAAGACCAAAATTTTTGGTCCTGCACTCTCTCTCACGTTACCCCTTCCTTCTTCCTGAAGCATAACTTTCGTCGATAAAGGCAATGTTCGCATAAAATGAGTTCTTGGGAATCATGAGTTTCAAATTTTCTTTATGTTTTCTTCAATGATCTCTGTCTAGCTCGTGTCACCGAAAAGAAGAAGGACGAGATCTTTTGGAAAGTGGGTCCTGTGGTGTCCGGAGTACAGAGCCTGCCAGTGGGTTAATTCGCTTTAGCAGCAGTTCTGCAGGAAACCCACGGAGAATTGCTACCGTACAGGCTTACTCGACAGTACCCAAGCTAAGCTTCATGTGGAGTCCATCTTCCCCACCTAAGGCCTCCTTAAGTTCCCTTTCAATATTTGTCTTACCGGGAACGAGTGAATATAAGGGGCTTCCATAGGGGTCTCCCACCCCAGGAAGGTTCTCCCTACGGTAAAAGCTCATTTGAGCCTTTTAATGACATGCTTAGGTTAAAAAATGAGTTGAAGTGAGTTGAATATAAGAAGACAATAAATTGAAGTGAGTCGAATATAAGAAGACTGATGTAATTGGTTATCTCTGCTTGTTTCGATGACGATGCATGAATAGAAGTTATTATAATACTCGAGCATTTCTTCTTTCTTCTTTTTTTTTTGAACTTCCTGGGCAATACGTAGAATGTCTATGTCCTACCTTCGGTGGCCTCTCTTTCGATGACCCCATCCAGGGATCGAATCCAAGATTCATTATGTGCGTAAGATTGAGGGTCTCGTGATGTTAGTTTATATATTGGAGTTGTTTCAATGGGCCAGAGGTCTCCAATATGAAATTGTGATACCATTCAACAGTGATTCACACGTCATTTTTTTTTGCAAAAAGCACACTCAATAAGTGACACGTGTAGCTGTGGGCCCGCTATGTCAGCAAGCCTGCAGACGGAGTTCTTATGCAAGCTACAGCGAGGGACATGCACGCCTACTTTGCCGGGCCGCCTTGGCTCTAGATGACGTGGTGCCAAGGGGAGACAACGAGGGACCTGCTCAGGGAAGTCGGCCGGTCGATGGAGAACCGCACGGAGGGAGACACCGGGGAGGACTTGAAGACGTTGATGCAAGTCAAGGAGAACAATGGGTGGCTGAAGATGTTGAAATAGTTTGTATCATAAAAGATATGACTCTTGATTAAGAGAACATATGGCTCTTAATTGTGAAAAGAGGCGACTTTTCGTATTGAAAATAGGTTATCAATGATTATGAAATGAAGTTATTTTTAACTTGAAGAGCAGTGATAATTGGAAATAAGGTGCATATTTCGAAGAGGTGTATTAATTGATTGTTTGTGAATAGAGACCAAATCGCACATTATTTAATATAAAGTTAATATCACAAAAAACTCTAAAATGATACACCCGCAACAATTTTACCCAAAATTAATTTTTTGACTATCAAAAATCCAAAACTGGTACACTTGTAATAAATTTACCCTCAGTTTGTTTCCGTTAAATTTTACTGTCAAATTACTTTGTTAAATGATATACGGCAATTGATTGATTTGCCAGTTGTATGTTTTACCCTCCGTTTGTCATAAGTAGATCAGTTTGTAATTTTTTATGATATTAATCCTATTTAACAAAAACTAATGGAGGGTAAATTTGTCATAAATGTATCAATTTATAGTTTTTAGTGGTCAAAATATTAGTTTATGGTAAAATTATCACAAAAGTACCAATTTGGAAATTTTTGTAGTAAAAAAAATTAGTTTTTGGTAAAATTATCATCGATGTACTAGTTTGAAGTTTTCTGTGATATTAACCACTTTAATATAACTACAACTGTTCATAACTACAACTTATTCAGAACTCTCTCTTTTTTTCTTTTCATACACATAACTTTAACAACACATTTAAAGTGAAATTTCAAAAGAGAAATTAAGTTATTGCTGAACTCGTTTCTCTATTGCTTTAGCGCATATCCTAGAGATATCTTTGCTCTAAACCTGTCAGCAACAATAGTAGGAACAAATAATACCTTAAGGACAACGATTATCGTCACACATCAAAGCATCAAGGATCTATTACCATTTTTCTATTTTCATCAGCAATCAAATTTCCTTGACATTCTTAAGGTATTATTGTAATGGAGATGGAGACATCGGCTGCATCAAGTGCTCGCAATCTTGATAGATTGCAAATCAATCCTTAGGATGGAACTAATTTCAGCCATTGGAAGGACAACACGATCATTTTTTTATCTGAATTATGTGTCTTCTACATTTGGAATCCAACTTGCCCACTATCCCTAATGCAAAAAAGATGATAGATTCTAATGAAATCAAAGCATCAAAGATCTATTACTATTTTTCTATCTTCATCGGTAATCAAATTTCCCAAACAGAAGAAGGAGGAGAGAGGGGAGTAGAAGCTGGAGCTTATGGACGAGGTGAAGGCCGACGTGGTGGCGGAGAGTGAGGACTCCGGTGCTGCCGGGGGGGGGGGGGAGTAATCCCGGCCCAACAGAGAGGGGGATTGCAGCACGGGCCCGCCGAATCTAATCCTGGACGAGGTCGCCATTGTTGCACTCGAGAGAGGAAGCTTGAGGCTAGAGAGAGAGAGAAACACTTGACATGTGCAGCGTTTGTGAAAAAGTTTCATCTTTTAAAGAGTTTTTTATGCTAATAAACAGGTCTTGGAGCAATTCGCTGACGTTGGCGACGAAGATTGAGATATTCTTGGGCCGAACACTCTTGATACGGACAGAGGGGATGAGGACACTTTTTGTGAGTCTCAAATCCCCCTCGCTCTGCCGGAGACGATGTTGGAAGTAGATGTCGTTGCTCCTCTTAGCGGGCGAGTTGGAACTAGCTTCACGCTCTTCTGCTTGAATGACTTGGTGGTCGTTCACGATTAAGATCAAGAGAACCCAGACCGAAAGAGTCGGTGTGCGAGGCCATACGGAAATTTCATCAAACGGACAACGTGCTTCTTTTGGTTTTGTGCCTTTCACCATTTGAAGCGGGCGAGCTTTAGTTTCACATAGCGTGCGTCAAGTGTCAATTGGCGGTCGACATGTCGGCATTGCCCGTCTGCTCGGCTACTCCCAACTGTTCTTTGCACCGCTAGATCCTTCATTAATTCATCTTCAACGGTGGCATCGTTTTAGGACCGAGTTACCATATCATTTGATCATTTCTTCACTTTGGACTGAACTCTCTTTGGAAAAAAGCCTCAAGATTTATCGTCAAAAATATGGCCTCGGAATCACTCTCCTGAATGTTTTTTAAAAGTTACCTCACTTAAGAGATTGACTAAAAAGTTACGGCACCAAAGTTAATGCGGTACAAACAACATCTCATTTCCAAAGAATAGATTTATATGAAATAAGATTTGACAAATAATTTGTAGTAAAAACATATAATATAACTTCACACAAATAAAAAATTCATGTCCGTGCAACATACGGCATGGTACTAGAAACCGAAGCAGCCTTTGTAAGTTCATAATCGGACCAAACTCTCGATTGAAATTCAGAATCCCTTTGTATGATTCTCAATGATCTTTTTTTCAATGCTATTACCAAGTTCCAACTTAGACCGTGATAATTAGAAGCTGACATGAGAACGTGACACTTCGCAAGCCTGCAAGCACCAAAGGACAAACCAACGTAGCTTTTCCGTCTGCGTCTCTGTTTCTTGGGAAGTGCAGAGAATTCAGGCCAAAACCCAGAAAAATAAGTCCGCGGGAAAAAAAAATGTGCTCGGGACTTCGAGAGTTAATGATAATCATTTTGTTTCGAATATCAATTTTTAGAATTTATTTTTATTTTCTGAACAAATTTCTAAGTCAAAATACGCATTTAATGATGACTCAAGATTTATGTTCCCGAAATAAAAATTCATTTGATAACCCCACAAAATTTCGTTCTCCCTAGCGACCGACAACGGATAGTAACAGGAGGTTGCTAGCAGATGGGCAACCAGTTAATAGGGAGGGCAAATGATGAGAAAAATTTTGATTTATCATTTTTATTTCAAAAATAGAAAAGTAAAAAATTTTTGCTTCTCATTTTTATTCCAAACTTTTTTATGAAATCAAAAATAAAATAGCGTTACCAAACAGATTTCTATTCTAAATTTATTATCGAGAACAAAAAAATAAAAAAAATATAATGATTGTCGTACCACCATTCGAGTCCAAGAAGAAAAACAAAGACATGAAAAATTCACTGTTCTGCCCGTGAACGTGAACAGACATCACCTTAAAAGTCGTTTGATTCCCCAACCGTAAGTACAGTGTTTCTAAGGAATACACTGTCAGGAATGATAAATACCACAAAAACAATTAACCTGATATTCTTTTTTAATTTGCCGAGTCTCAAACGTCGATTTTGGACTTTAAAAAATAAAAAAGTTAATACCACGAAGAAGTTCAAACCGATACACTCTTAATGAATTTATCTCGAATTAATTTTTTAATCACAAAAAGCCTTAAACCGGTACCAAGTATTAAGCCTTTAAAAAATAAAGAACTTCTGCTTTTTCTTCCATTTTCTTTGCCACCAGATTCAAAACCCCACAATATAATACAATCTAATCTTTGCAAAAAGGGATTATTGGAATTCTCCATTCTTATAGGGGCCCCCCCACACCCCACAAGAACGCTTGATTTTCATAGAAACGCACAACCAGCATGATTACCGCTTCGTAATTCGGGATCAATTGAAAATCATTGACTATTTTGTTAATACTAAATTCGATTGGGGAAAAAGAAAAATGCCCATTATTCTCGAAGACGCTAATGATCAAAGGATAAGCCGAAAGCCGGTCGATCAAGCTGGCCCGCCTTTTGTCTTTCCCAATGTCTCGTTCCTTGCCCGCGGTATTCGAATCCGGGTACATCCAATGTGGGGATTGCCGCGGGACCAAATCAAAGTTCGAACAGCCTAGGACCTCCTTTTAAAATCACCAATCTTTCGATTCTCGAATCGCCTAAGCAGCAATAAACATTTACGTGCCCAGATCCACGCCCCCGGTCACATGCCTCGAAGAGATCGAGCTCGAATCAAATCGGAGCCCGCGAATAAGTACTCGTCTCCTAGGAGAACCCGCCTTTTCTTTTGTGTGCTCTTTTGACTTTGTCTAAAGAGCAATTCATCTTTTACACCGTCTGCCCTAAGGAGCGTGGATCCAAGGAAATTTTCGGCCCCCGCTATCGTCCAACCTAGACCTAGCCAAAACGGCAAGACAAAATCAAAGGCCCACCACCTTGCTGCTGCCATAGCATGAAGGAGAGTACCCATGATAGTGCCAAGCCATGATCATTAAAGATGAAAACAACAACAAAGGCAAGCGCACGAAAGGGAGAGCACGAACCCCCACCACCACCACTCCCCAATGCCCTCGTGGGCCAATCTCTCTCCCACAAAGAAGCGAGGGAGAGGGGCCCACTCGGGCCTCGTTTTTGGCCCACATTTCCCGCGTTCACAAAACCCCCATGGCGGAGTGACCATGGAGATGCTGGCTAGTCAATGTCCGAAGAACATTATAATAAAGAATGAAATGAAATTCAATCATAGTAAAGGGGCTCTGCTCGGCAGCACGAAATTAGGGCTTGCCCCGTGAAGTGAGGCCCCCCTTTGCCTCATTTCCACGTTGAAATCTCCCCCACCCCCCTCCCCACACCCGACCTCGAGAACAAAAGGAGAAGCTGAAAATAATTAGGAATTGAAATGGTGCAAAACGCAAGAGAGATGAGGCTGTGGGGAGATGCTTTGCTTTGGTTCTTGCTAATCTCTTCCTTCACAAACGGGATTTTAAGGCAAGGGACATTGAACCCAAAACAGAACGAAGCAAAGCCAAGCCAAAAACAAAAAAAACAAAAAATTAGAACGAAAGGCTCTCGAAGTCTCTTCATCTCTAAATTTGGATTCCAAATTCACATCTTTAATTACAACCCCCTGTACCCAAAGCTACCGGCGCCTAAGATCTAATGACATTTACTCACATATTTTATATATTTAAGGTTGTAGTTGCTATGATAAGGGAAGTCTTCATTATTAGACAAGGAGAAGGAGGAGACAAAAGTTGGAACGAGCTTTGGACATTCTCTATCTCCGAGCCCCGAAACCTTTCTCCTTCCTCACATGACTCATCAGCACACCTGCACAAAAGTGAAGAAAAAACCGTCCAATAAGACCCTCGAGGACCATAACGGAGCAGGTCGAAAGATTCCGCAACGCACGTCCACACCCTTCCGCGAGCTCATTCATTGAGAAAAATTTAAAACTGAAAAGGAAAACTTCGTGTTGATGTGCTGTAGGTACACTGAAACTGCTGAAATTGTGGTGCCACCAAAGCAGTGGCTTCCTCAAGGGAAGTGGCTCGAAATGGTTTCGCCTTGGAAAGACATGGGAGACAGATCGTAGCCCACAAACGGGACCCAAAAAAAAAAAAAAACAGAGCACGGAACAGAGCAGAACGTGATATACTCGAGGCATGCGAGAAAAGTAAAAAAAAAAAAAACGAAAGAAATTCATGAACTGAGGAGGGGGGTCGTGATCTTTTACCTTGCTGGGGCTTACAATCGGGCGGATCTTCGAAGAGCGAGAGGGAGAGCTGCTTGTGAGCGACCCCAATGTCGAAGAGAATGAGGCCGGAGCCGGGATCGTCGACGATGATGTCCTTCACGGGGAGCCACAGGAAGAGCTCCTCCTGGGACAGCCCCACCACCCCGATGAGGCTCCCGTAGGTGAGGTTGGCCTTGACGACGCTGTCGAAGAAGACCCGGTTCTCGAACTTGGCCAGGCAGGGCCCGTCGAGGAACACCTCCAGCCGGCCGTCGCCGGAGAGGGTGTAGGACCTGATCTCACGGGGGAGGAGGCCGGCCGGCAGGCCCCGGGAGCGGAGGAGGTCGTGGATGGAGGAGGACTGAGACGCGGCCGGCGGGGAGAGGGAGGAGAGGACGAGGCATGCGGAGAGGGAGAGGAGTGCGAATTGGGGGCGGTTCAAGAAACGCATGGCCATGAGAGAGATCGGAGAGGTGGGAGGGAGGGAGGGAGGAGGGGGTTTGGGGAGTGCAAACTGCAAAGTGATATTTGGACAAAGGTTGTGTAAGAGAGGGAGGAAGATGAGGAAGAAAGGAGAAAGAGAAAAGCTGGTTTGGGGTGAAGTGACGGTTTTGCCCCTGGTTGGTGGTTTGGGTTTCGAGGTGGACCAAGATTGATGGGGGATTGTGGGGGGGGTTTGATTAGGGATTCAATGATAATGTGTCTTTGATCTCGCCTAAATGGCCCTTCGATTAGATGGGGATTGGGATGTTTTGCTTGTTGGGTGGTGGTATTATGGATTCTTTTGTTTTGTGGTTCGTGTCATGATTCGAGGTATTGGCATGGAGTCCCCATCGCGGGGGGTTGCATTGCCCATCCCAAATGCCCCCCTGAGCAATCATGGAGTGCTACCAACATGAGCCACGCTCCAATAGGAGAACAGGACCCAAAAGAAAAAGAGAGAGAGAAAGAGATCATGGCGAATCTTGTAATGCTAGCGGATTCGCCGATGTACGAAGAATAGTTCGGTCTTCGGTAGCGTTTAAAATTATATGAGCCCTCGACAAGCATGGTGCATCCATTTCCTTGTTTTCTCATGAATAAAAATCAAGTTTATCGGGTGAATTTAATTCGTGATGTACAGGAAAATCCTCCGTCCCTTGTTAAGGTGGGAGAGTTGGCGATTAATTACGCCGATCTTTATCTATTGTTTCGTTACCCAGGGGAGGAAGTTGCGGGACCGCACCGACGTGGGGAATGTAGTAAATAATGGCTTCGCAACCGGGTCGGCCATGCCGATGGAGCCGGGAAAGAAAGAGAGAAGCATTATGACGGGACCAAAAACAAAAGATTTGCTGTTAAAAATATTCCACAGGGGGTCCCTCCTCTTGATATAATGTCCGAAGCTCCGGGACATTGATGGGCTTTGATTAGGAAGAGGACGAAGGCAGGGCTGCTGCTCGTCCGTCGCTTTTCGGTTCCCACGAAGCAAAGTCGTCCCCCTTCCCCTCCCCCACCCCTTTGCCTCTCTTTTTTCGAAAAATGATTTCCGACGGAGGTGGTCACGCCCGCGTTCATGGCGGTCCAAACCCGTCTTCGTTCAAGGGCACGTCATGGCCCCCCCCCCCCCCCCTCCCGCCTCGGCCCGGTCTGAATCGGGTCGTGCATTTGAACGGCTGGAATTTGCACGGTCCGAAGGAGGGACACGGAGGAAAACCAGGAAGGCTGTCGTAACTGTACGTCGAGGGGTAAATAAGGGATTTCGCAGCGTCCGTCGTTTTGGTTTTTTGAGCTGCGGATTTTGCGAGGAGTTGTTTTCGGGCGGAGAGGGACGTTCGGCACGGGAGGGGAGAAGCGACAGGAATCGTGTCCGTCGACGACTCGGACGGTGATTCTCTGTGAAAACAGGGAGCGGGAAAGGTCAGTGACGGACCAGCAGCTGGTGGGGAGGACACCGCGGTGGTTTTTTCGGTTATGGGGAGGGAAAAAAAATCGAAAAAAGAAATAAATCCCGAACGGACTAGTGAAACGTTTGGTTGCATGGCCCGTCCGGTCTCCCGGCAGAACTTTGATTTTTAATGCCGTCTCGTGCGAAGTTTGCATGATACGAAGGTTCGAGTCGTGATATCCTGATACAGAATTTGACGGGTTTAGAATTGATAGGCGAGTATGGGAAAAAATGGAAGTGGGTCGATTCTCTTTTTCTTTTTCGTTTTCGTGGATAATTGATTGAATCGGAGATTCGATGAGATTAGAATGGAAATGAGACGTAGGTCGACGACGTTGAATAGTCAGTTCATGAGAAGTAACTGATTTTCAATCCCCAAGACAACACAAACGGCCGTATGTTTAGAGTCTTCTTTTTGCTGGCCAATGTATATTATAGATTCGAGAGTGGTTTTATAGATTTTTTTTTTTATCTTGACTTCTATGACAAAAGAACTTGAAAGGTTAATCGACTCATAAATCACATTTAATCTGCTCGCTTTAGTAATCAGATCTAAAACAGAGAAAAAAGATTTGGAGCAAGAGCAATTATAAATTACGGCCGAAAGATAAAAAAATAAAAATAAAATTCAAAGGCTACACCAACAAAGATCACAGTAGCAATCAACTCGACAATGAAATGAGTATGAGCAATATTGTGTCCTATCTGTCGTTTAAAGTCGAATTTAATCGATCGTTTGAAAATCGCAATCAAACCTGTGATGCACATAAAGAAATCAATCGGATCATGAGAAACAGCGAAATTCTTTCATTGAATATTTTTTTATTAACGTGGCCAGAAGAAAAAAAAAATCTCATTGCATTTTCCTGCTGAATAATCGTCATTAAGATGATTAAATTACAGAAAAAAGAAAAAAACAGGATGCTGAGACTAAAAGCAGGAGGCGAGGAAATTACCCCAAGAAACAAAAAAATTAAATCCTTGGACCGTACGGACGACAAGAAAAAAAGGACATGGAATAGATTTTATTCTCATGTTTGCCACTCGAAAAGGTTCACGGGCACCTGTGCAGGGAGGTGACGTTGACCCGAGTTTCCAAAGACAGCGCCGTGCATTCACCGTTAGATTCGGTGGGGCCGACCGAGGATCCCCTCCGCCCACTCATCCGACGGCGCGCGAGAGGTGCGCTCGCGTGTACCCGGAGCAGGCAAGTTTTTCTTGTTACCAAATTGACGGCTATAGGATGCTTGGCCAGAGCTTACCTTGCCACCGGATTTTCCGGTGATCCGCCAAAAGAAAATCGAAGCATGATGGTTGCCGAAAGCGATGGCCCGGGTTGGGCTCTGGAGCAGGTTGCCGGTCTCCTTCGGCCCACGGTGTGGGCCCATTGAGGAGCCACGCGCGACAAAAGTGCTCGACCCTTCATCACGATGGATGTGCACTGTTTAGCGATAATGAAACCTTTTTGAAGAGTTGATCCTTTACAGCGGTGCAAGATATTTTCCCTTTTTGGAAATTGATTTCGAATTTATATTTAATCTCCCGGATAGAATCTTGAACCGGGCCGAACTGGCCATGGGAACCCATCTGGTTCCCGGTTCCGTGTTTTTTTGGGACATGCACTATGCGATTCGGTTCGGTTCCAAGTTAGATCGAGAACGAAGAATTGGATTGGAAATCAAGGTAATCTTGAAATAGAGCTTAACACATATAGTATCGCAAGAGGCTTGAGTGAACAAAAAGAAAATTCCTTCCTCCGAGAGCGATTCCTTGGCTTTCATCGTGGTTTGTGACTCCTCCGAGAGCATGGCACTTAGGTTTTATGCTGCATGTTCCTTTTTTATGGATCGTTATTATTGATAAATGAGGATTTATGTTGTTGCGTTCACTTTCTTTTTGCTTGACTAAAAATGAAACAAAAGCGAAGGAAGAAAAAAAAAAGAAGGCCAATTCCCAGGTAGACCCTAGAATTGTTTAATAAGGTAAGGTTCCTAGATAAACCATGAAACCAATTGATATAGTAGCTTCAAAGCTTCAGGGTGTACATAATAGGTTTCAAAGTTGAAAAGTTGCGGAATCGATCACGACAAAATAGATTCCAAATGGAATCTGGACCGACTTTATAATCACTTACCCCTTATGAAAATTTAAAGCATTGCCATTCTCGAGGAATTAATTTACTATCATTAGAGATGTGTGAGAAAATCCATACTAATTGAGATAAATATTACGATTGTATGACCATCATGATTTACGAAGGTAATATGTATGGTTGGGAAATGTTGGAAGTCTTTGTCTGTGTCTATATGAACGATACAAATATCAACATGGATGGTTCGAACCTATTTATTTGTAACATTCACGTAATGTTTCCTCGTTCAGCATTTGCACAAAAGCAGCTGTCCCGACCTCCTCCACAAATTTTAGATGTCAAGAGCAACAAACACATGTTTATCGTCTCATGCCCGCTAAATTTGATACATGACCAAGACGCGATGAAATTGACGTCCATGTTTAAAATATTTCGCTTTTGGTATTAACATATTTGGATATCGCGAATTCGGATGATATACGACGAGAGTGATCGTTTCAATCTACTCCGCAAGTTAATCTCCTAATTACTCCTCTAATTTCAGGAGAGTCCACAAGTGATAGACCCTTTTGGCGCACAACAATTTCACCGCAGCTGATTGATATTGAATTGGCCAAATGCGAACAAAGCAAACGCACAAGAAACATGGCCGAGACACGGTCCTCTTTGGCCTTTCATCTTCCCTTCAATTTCCCGCACTGACTTTTTGAAAATCAAACGCTTCCAAAATCGTTCCCACGATAGTCATAAGGCGATCCACTGTCACAGAGCACGGTTCAAGAAAACCAAAGACTGGTGGTGACCCAGTAGTCCCCCCCATCAGCAATGGCTAAAAGCTGTTTCGCCATGGTCGCTCTTCCGCTTTTTCTTTCAGAAGCTTCTTCCCAGAGGTACCCAGTCTGGCGTTTTCCCCAGTGGATCTGTTTTTATTGCGTTTTTATAGATAAATCGGTTAAAGTTTGCGTTTTTTTTGGCCCCTGTTTCACACCGTTTGTGGGTGAAAATGACCTCAAAAAAGTTCAAGACTTTAGCCGAGATTTTCCAGGAATGTTGATGATATATGATGCTGAATTGGAAGTAGCTATGGGGTTTTTTTTTTTTTTTTTGGTCGAAAGCTATGGGGGTTATCTGCACCAATTTTGCAATTTTTTCTTCCATTGCCTTGTGCATCTTGTCGCTCATTTTCTGTGAGAGAGTAATATAGGCCCCTGTTTCTCCATGGGTGCTGTCAAACTCTTTCCTATGCATGTCCTCAGTAATTCTTGCTGGTCAATAAATCTCAAACTTGCTTAATGAGAGGGAGAGAAAGACAGGGAGGGCACAAGTTTATCTCTCTCTAGTTTTAGGTCATGTCTTTCCACATCAGATCATATTCTTTGCCTTCCTTCCTTTTTTGTTCCCCCCTTTTTTTTCCCCTTTCCTCTTCTGTTGATGAATGGTGCCTCCTTTGTTAGGCATTTCCTTGATTGTTTTCTTCACATGTCAAATTCCTTGTGCACAAACTCTTAGCCGAAACACGAACACACTGTCTATAGATGTTTCTGAGATTACAAGACAAATGGATGCCTGTATGGTTAGTTCCATAAAAGATCCGACACTGGGTCCAATTTGAGATATAACCTAAGAATTTTCATCTTTCTTTTCTTTTCTCTTGCTTTTTCTTCTAGGGCTTTCAGCTTTCTTTCTCACTCCAACTGAGCCCAGTTTCGATTTCTCTACTAGATGGGACGTCTTTATTTGAGGTGCAGGTGCCGCCATGGGCTGGATTTACGCTACTTGTGCTGTAATCCACCTGCATTCTGTTGGTATAGAAACCAGGAGCCCTTTCTCATCAATCGCTTGAAGCTGGATCCTGTTACTCTTTTGCACCCAAAGCAAAGAAGCCTGCTCACTTAGTGTTGTTTTTTTGTTTTTTTGGTAAAGAGCTCACTTAGTGTTGTTGGTACGTGCTGCATTCTCGAATTTGCAATGTTATAGTTAATCACATCTTCGATGTTTGAATTGCATTGGCTACATGTGGGATTCTAAATGTGATATGCTTTCATGCGATTCTGTTTTATCTGTTATGTCATATTCGCTTCATGGATTCCATCTAGACTAGAACTGCTGATTCTCAATTGTTGTAATGGTGTTCATAATATAGAAACTCAAGGCACCGGTGTGGTGAAAATATGTTGCAGGGGCAGTAGAGTCGATGTTTGTGTGCTTTTTTAACAAGACAATTTGCTAGGTGTTCCATCCCTGTGAAAATAATAACAAGATTGTATTACTTGACAGAGTAGGTGCGCATATAGCATGTACATATCTTATGCTTGGCCAAACGTGGATGTTAAATACATGCCAGAAGTCAAGTTACCTCGAAATGAATTGGGTCTTTGATAGCTGGAGGTTTGGTTTACTCCTGATAATAGCCGAGGATATTCAATAGAGCAAACAAGCATAGATGGATAATAAGGCCACACATCATTACGTCACAATTGGATGTCATAATCACATGAGCACAGTCACCAATTATAAGTGACACAAAGCCGGATGTATTTGTAAGTACTTAAAACAAGTTGGTACCGAACATAAGAGAACTGCCATATAAAACATATGCCTCCCTCAGTAGGACGATGTGAAAGGGAGAACTTAGGGAGAGCATAGACATAACTACCGAAACAGAGAGTAGGACCCTTCATAACCAACATATTTGCTTGGGGGGCTTGAAAAAATCACCTCAGCTCGAGCCGATGCCCTCTGATACCTTAGCAGCTCACAAAATATTTGGTGGAATCGCCCATTTTGCCTCCAGAGTCCCATTGCTCCTCTATAATACTCCTCTGCGTCTTCATAGAAGATGGAAATTTCCTCCAAGTCTCTTGCATTTCTCAGCAGAAAACGGGCAGCCTTCATCTCATTCCTTCTTCCAGTGAACCCATTAACTGTAATTTTCTTGAGACTGTTTTCCAGACAAGGGAATGGCAAACATTCAGATTGAAAGTAGTGCTCTGGATCATAGTCTGGAATGTCTGGACCGCCATTTCTGAAGAAATCACCCTAAAGAAAACAGTTAAATCACATGTTAGATGCTCCTGATAGATGAGCAGAAAACATCACAATATTCCCTTATAAGATTCTTTCTTCCGATACCATGTTATATGCCCTAACATTTCCGTGCAATGTTAGAGTAAGCTGTTTCAGATTCGGACAGCTCCTTAGAAGGCAGGCCACTCTGGGAAGATCATGCTTTACTAAGCACAGCACTAAAGTTACTTGCACCACCTCTCGAAGTTGGAACCTTGCTTGATCTGTCAGATTTTCATCTGCAGGCAGAGCCTGATCACCACAGACCGATATATGAGTATGAGTGAATTAGGCTCAAAATTTGCAAGTAAGTGGAATAGAGAAAAGCTACCTGAATGCACCACGATGTTAATGTCAGATTCCGGCAGTGGCGTAATCCACTCAGCAATGAAGCAAGACCTACTTGCTCTTCACTGACAAGCAAATGTCTGATGTCTATTGTGACATCAACCAGATGTGTCGCTTTCCTAATAGAAGTCAATTTGACATAGACTCCATGTAACGCCAGTAGTACTAGGCGCGGAGTGGATATGCTAATCTCAAAGGTGGGGATCTCATTGGGCTTGCAGTTGGTCACATTAAGTCTTTTAATCATCAAGTCTTCATCACATACAAAAAATTGTTTGGGGATGACACAATTTTCCAGGCTCAGATCTTCTAGAGCAGGAAATTTTGATGCCAGAACTCTAACTGAAGAATCAAGGATGACAACTTGCTTTAGAAATATCCTTCGAAGAGAAGGAAAAACTTTTAAAGCAGACGCTCTTATCTTGCAGCAGTTCATGTTCAAACTACTTAGTATCTTTGATACCAAACAGTTATGAGGCAATTCATATAATAAATTAAGGTCGACACCTATGCGAACAGGTCCCCTCTCATCGAAGTATTCCAACAGACCTGGATTAAAGAAGCTTAACTCCATATCTTTGATGTCGGATGCCCAAGCATATCTAACCCAGGTGTCAATTCTTTTGGTCGATCCATCGTAGACATCATAAAGGAAAGTCAATTGGAATCTGTCCAGGGTGCAACCCGAGTGTAGTAGGAGAGTTCGGTCTACAACATCTGCAAACATCCTCCTTGCTACCTTAATCAAATGCTTTTGGCAACAAGTAGCAGAAGAAGTCCAAATGCCCTCACAGATGGTGCAGTAGAAATTGCTTCTCAGCAACTTAGCAATGATCTCTATTTCGTTAATATTTAGTCGAGAAATCTTTGTCCAAAGGTACTTCCATCTTTTGGATAGGGCGCTTATTTTAATGCAGTCTTTCAAAGGGAGGAATGAAAGGATATAGACTAGAATTGCGTCTGGCAGTCGGCTTATGTAGTCAGTGGCTCGATATGTATGTGCTCTTGTTCTTTGTCTGCTGAT
Source organism: Syzygium aromaticum (assembly GCA_024500025.1). NCBI lineage: Eukaryota > Viridiplantae > Streptophyta > Magnoliopsida > Myrtales > Myrtaceae > Syzygium > Syzygium aromaticum. The sequence continues at coordinate 32,188,844 of CM044890.1, read as the reverse complement.
ACTTCTGTCCATAATTTGTTGCTGTTGCTGCAAAACACACCAAACAAAACTACTCTTGGATGTCAGATCTGGAAGACGCTTGCCAAGACTGTCATATGATGATGGTTGGAGTAATTAATTAAATCTTTTTGAGTTTATAGATTTCTTGAAGGCTGTGAAGAGCTTTTCTTCCTTTTTTTCTCACTCCTTTTTTCCCAAATTAATAAGGAGCATTTCAGCTACCGATAGAGCATTTCTGCAAATGTTAAAGTTTATTTATTTGGAATAGAGTTTTAATGAATCGTATGACTCACATTTGATTACAATTTTCATGAGCCAGGACTGTAATAATAATCAACATAAATTTGTGTATCCGCCTCTATTGTTTGATATCTAAATAGAGTTTGTTTCTGGATCGGCCACTGACTAGATCCTAGTTCTGTGTTCCAATGTATGAGGTTGCAGTAGGAGATCTATGGGTTTGCAGAATGGCAGCCATCTTAATCAAATCGCTGATGGAATAATAAGAGATGTTTTAAAATATTTAAGAGGTTCGCTTGATATGCTAAACATGTTAAGTTGGGCACACAAAGAAGAAAGAACTATAGATACTTCAAAAAAAAAAAAACAAAACAAAAGAACAAAGCCAATTAATTAGCGTTTCTTTGGTTTGGGGTGAAAAAAGTTTAACTTGAATTTTCTGTTGAGTTCAGGTTTGCCAACCAAAACCGATGAGAATGTCTTTTCTTGCACGTTTTTTCTGTTTGCAAGAAAATTTTAGGAATTGTTATTGTATGGGAAGTGTACTTTGACATTGTCAACGTCTAGTCTTATGCAATTATTGTAGTTTTAAGCTAAAAGTGTTCTATTCCTTATAAGAATGAAAACTATTGTGGCAGGCATAGCCATCCACCGGACGATATCCTTAACTGGAGTCCTATCAAATAACTCTGTGGCTTCGTCAAGCTGACTGCATTTCACATACCCAGAATTATGCTTGTCGAACAGATAACAATCTTAGTTGGCATCTCATCAAATATTTTGCAAGCTATGTCCAAATGGCCACATTTTGATTACATTTGAACCTGGAGACTGTTTTTAGGTGGGTCTCAGAGAATGCAGAGGTCTTGTTTCAAAGGATTATAAGGCCCAAATAATGTCTTCATTCTGTGCATGCCAAATCATGGAATTAATTATGATTTTTATGTTTTAGGTGTATATTTTACTTTGGTTTGAAAAATACTACTAAAGAAGAACCAAACTAAGTCAAATTAAACCATTGCATAACCCTACTTCTGAAAATTGGCTGCTTTGTGGGGATGAAGTAAATTAGTGCAAAGATACTTGTTGAACAATCACATAACTTCGCAGCTAGATTTTTCAAGTGGGTGAGTTGCTTGAGCAGAAAATGATTCCAAACATGACCACTAGATAGACTTGATCTTTTAAGGAGGATTCATGCATATAATCGTGAATTCAAGGATCAGATCTACCTGGGATTTCTTGGATGAACGAGCTAGAGGTCTGAAACTTGGATCCTGCAGAGGAGTCTTGCGAATACTATGAGGAACTAGACCTGGTTTAGGGAAAAAAAATTTCTTTTTTTCCTTGAGATGAAAATGACATTTTTCTCCAAATATGAAAATCAAATTGAAGAGAACTTTAAATATAGCTTTGAGTTTCATTTCAAACCTTGAGATTCTTGCACCCCTCAATTGATCTGAGATTCATCTCTTAGAGTGATAGCCATAGATCTCTCTGAAACTTGTACTGTTTGGAAGGAAATGAGAAGATTGAGAAATAAAAAAGGCAACAAAGGAAATGAAACTTGTACTGTTTGGCTTTTGCATGGCCACAGATGGCCATGCATGTCGCGTTGTTGTGACACATTTGCACGACATGCACGCTTCATGTGAAACGGCTTGGTCCACTGTCATTAATAGTCTACCCTCTTCAAACCCGGAGCATATTAAATGTCTATGAACAGCAAACACGCTCGTTGGGCTGCTTTGAACGGGTTATGCCAACCTGTGACTTTAAGGTCTCCAGTGGTGATGAGTAGTTATGATCCAAACCAAACATTCTGCAGTGGGTATGGAACTCCTACGGTAATCCCTAAGGTGTAGTCAACATTAGTCGTCCCTCCCTACTTTTTTGACTTGCCGAAAGATGTAATATTCTCTTTTTTGTTGTGGTAAGTAGGCATCTATGGGTTGGTTTTGCACAACGGAGTAAATTACTGCTTTTGTCCAATTGAAGGCAGGCTGTCCATGAGTAGAGGAGGAGATTCGTGAAGCACTTCCTTATGTTTGTTGGAATTGAACGAAGACCTCACTTTTTCGGGGAAAAACAATGGAAGGGGTAAGTTTTCTGAATTTGATTAGTGATTTAAGTTATGCATATCCTATTTCTTGCATCTAGGTGATTACCACATTGAGATGTGTGAAATATGCGATAGGTGGACAGCACTACATTTTCTCGAGAGATGGGGATGGGAATTCTTGCTCATAATTGATGAATGTGGAATGCCACCATGCAAGAGAAGTCCTTTATTCAATTAGTGAGTTGTGATATGTAGTCAATATGATCCCATTATAAAAAGCATGAATGAAACGATATAGTTAAGATGCCTGTTGATTTTTTTGGCTTCAACTGACTTGACTGAACTGAGATTTTTCCCTGCATAGTATCTGAAGAATTAAGATTTAATAAAAGAAACAAATGTAATTGACAGATGTCTACAAGTATTTTGTTAGGGATGGCAAAGCATATTTACTCATTTTTTGAGGACTTACGTGTGCGCATCAACCTGAATGCAATCTATTCATCATAACTCTGGGAGATGGATCCATATTCCTTACTATTAAAATGGACTGCTTGACACTATTTGAAGGCTTAGTCTGTAATTTACATTTTGCAATCACACAGCTCTCTGGCTCCAATGGGCAATTTTGCAAGAACGTCTGAATAATGAACTCTTTCATTTTCATTCCTGAATAGTATAAGTAAGCATTAATGATGTTATCTCGAATCCAATCAATTGTAAGAAGGTGATTGTTATTACTCTTTGACCAATCGGCTGACTTGGTATAAATATTAAGCAATGTTAGGAAACCTTAGAGGTAGCATATAAATGCCAAAATAGGTCAAAACTGAGTAGGTTTTTGACTCAACTCGTGAGCATCCAACCTTGGTGGGCCAATCGTATGTTCCTTTCTTAGTGATTGACTGAACATCATTTGTAAATAATATGAAAGACTATCTTTAGACGTGTTGAGTACCATTGTAGCTCTAATGAAAAGATGACCATTTGTTTTGATTTGCATTAGCATCGCTAAGAAACTGCTAATTAATATAGATGATCTTACTTTTATGGGATGTGAGGCTGTGCAATATCATGTGTATTGCATGCTTTCTGCAGAAGAAGCGGCGTACCATCTATCATACTAGCCTTTGCTTGGTGTCTCAAGTGATCAAGATCAGATCCTTAAAACATTCAGGGGAAAGGATGTTGAAATCAAGATAAGATATTTTGACGAATGTGTGAAGATAAGTTTTCCGTGGATGAATTTTGCCATGTTGTGAATTGAAAGCATATTAACGAACAAAAATGATCTATGATGCTCACGAATGGTAATAAATTTCCATCATTTGTGGTTTGAGGATACATTGAGGGTTGTGACGGAGGCTTAGGGAAACAACGTAGTTAATACTGGATTGAAGATTTCTTTCCTTTGTACATGACACTTACTGCAGCATACTTACCTTATTTGAACTAGAAGTCCATCTTTTAATGACCGTAGCTTGTTTGTCTTTTCTCCACGCTTCATAAGATTTTTCAACCAGTTCCATGTTATAAATCACCTGTGTCGCCCTTCTGACTGGCTGGAGAAATGCCTAATCAATTAGTTTGTTACTCTACTTTGCACCTTTGGTCCATTTTCTGAAGCAAGACCCTCTGTGAGTAATGAATGACTCTTTTCATCTGAGAAACTTCCAGGTTGTAAAATTTGCATATGTCAGTGTGCTCACTCTCCTTTATTCACTTAATGGATGCTGATTCACGATGCCTCATGCTAGTCCTGACACAAATATTCTTGGAATAAGCTGGCAAAGGAAAATCTTGCTTATTTGGGTAATAAGCCAGAGGCTGGGTTGAAATGAGAAACTCTCCAATTGGCATTTGGCTTCGATTATTCAACCATGCAATACTATAATTTGAATGCGCAGATGGAGATATACAAATTTTCAGGGAAGATGCAGTGATGTGCATGTTCAAAAAAATTGAAAGGATAAGCGCTTGCGTATTGCTCTGTCACTAGGATTTGCATTGCAACATTGCCTTGGAGAAAATTTTCTCCACAAGCTCCTTTAATCGGTGTTGATGTGTTTGTGAAGTTGTGGGTAGTTACACCAACAAATCAGCTGTTGTGGAAACTGCTTCTGGAGAAAGTTTTCTCCGCTGGTGTTGTTTCTAAGAACTGTCCCTATCAATCTCAATATTGCTTCAATTATCTATAGAAGAAAGCATCTATTTGACGACTTTGAGAGATTTTCCTGTTCTTTAGTTCAGTAGATTGAAATGACTCCAGGTGGTTTTGATCTGAGCTCTTAATCTATGGCTAATGATCTCTGCTGTTGGCCGCAGGGAGTCAGCGACCGCTATAAACTGCGGCAAGCCTAGGACCTGCTATGTATAATATCACTGGAATACTCTGTGGAATTGATTTTCTTTCCCAATAGTAGTTTCTCCAATTCATCTTCTATCATATCTTCTGGATCGTTTTCACACCTGCTGCATAGTGACCTTCCCAAGTCATCGCAACCATTTTGGAGTATCTTATCTGTTAGAATTCATGTGATTAATCAGAAGCCACAAGACATGGACTCTTTGCCTCCTTTGTATATCACTGAGTTTGTTAGGTCTATAGTAAGATTGGCTGCTGTCGTGCATACTGTGGCCTCTGGCAATTGTTGTTGGTATCTCAGAGCTAATAAAAAGATGTCACGTATGCCTTCTCCTATCATAATACATCCCCTTGGTCATGGCATTTTTGGTTTGTGTACTTACCAGGGTCTGAAGCATTAGGCTTGCAGATAGTATCATATCACCTGTTCCCGTTTTGAACTGATATTTTGATGTCAAACAGGTCATGACGTGACGAAATGGCGACTGTGGAAAAAGTTTCCTCGTGTCTATTTTTCTCAGCCGTTGCAAAACCGTCTCGTGTACTTTGTCTCTTATTCCAAAGATATTTTTACCTATACAAACATAATGATTCGTGACATTGCTGGTGAAATGTCTGGTTTCTATGTCGCAATGATGTCAACTTGCACATTGCAGTCGGCCGCCTAGTGCATTAAAACCATGAGTTGTAGTCTGTGATCATGGCTTATCTTTTGAAATATGATCAAATCCCGAGCAGACGTAGCGTGAATGCCTTAAATCTCATTCCCACTAGACAATCAACAAGTGACCCAACGCTCATACTTGCGAACTGAAGTGCGAGTCATCCGGCAGAAGCCTGTACATAGTGGTCAGATCTGATGCCAAAAGTACAATATTTGGAATGCCCTAACGAAATCTTGGGCTTAACTGAGGTTGGACAGCAGATGTTCCAAATGATCTGCCTTGCACTGGGCATGGCCCCAGATTTGATTGCATGTTTGGCAAACTTATGTTGACAAATACCCGCATAAGGGATGGGGCTGAGAGGGCCACGTTGCATGAGGGCCTAAAAGCTCTTGCCCATGACCAAAATGCACTAAATTTTCTTTATAAAATGGAACGGGCTCGGGTGCCCGGCGCCCGAGAAGGAGATAGCTTGCCTAGATTCAAATATTTGCACTTCGGTGGGTGATTCTCACCCGCCAAATTAAGAATAATAATAATATTGCCGAAAGCAAACGATGCACCAACCATCTATACAAAATAAGTTGATTAGCCATCACTTTCGAAGCCATACTTCAACATCATGAGAAAAGAAGCAATAGAAACACTTTCACTAGCAGTTCACTTCCTAAATGTAATGTCGCCCCATATGTCACAATCAAGTAAAGGAATCTGTGGCCTCGCCGTGTTCTTTGCACCGGCCCAAAACGACAACGCAAAGTGCAGGCCCATAAGATGAGCGTGGAATCTTAAATGCTGAAAATCAGGAGTGGGTATCTGGTCGTTGTTTGCCGACATATTCTACTGCACGCCCTTCTCTTCTTCTGGGTTCTTCTCTATCTTCGGAATCGGCATATTTTCGGTTTCTGCCTTGCGGGCTCGGGGACGTAACCTCTTGCATGATACGGGCGGCTTGCGTTTAATTAATCGAAAACTTGGTATTTCAGCAATGTCAGTTGTTTGGAAGACATCGACACATGCTCCCTCAACGGCTACGATAAATTACAAAGAAACCAAGAACCGTTGACAAATTATGTGCCGCACTCGGCTCCCTTCCATTCAGCGTTGCATCACTCGCAGCATCATCATCAGGTGGCTTTCAGCATAGCAGCGGCAGCAGCCTCCCGTCATGATAATATTAACTTGGAGAGGACGGAGGGAGGGAGGAGGAGAAGAAGATTAAAAAAACAAGAACATTATCGTCCGTTCCGTGTGCAATTTGGAGGGAATATAAAAGAATGTCCGGGGGGCAACATCTTCGATCTGATAAACCAATGTTTAATGATACTATCAAGTGGCCTTGTGGTCCAGTGCACATTGGGAGACAATTTCGAGTGTTGCATCATCAGCTGAACAGTGGTTCAGGTGGCTCTTTCCTTCCTCCCATTCTTTAATCAGTCTTAGTTTAACTCCCCATACAGGGCAAATCCATATCAATCTGTTCATCCGGTCAAGAACCCACTAATTCCCTTCTTTTCACCTAAAAATAACAGTTCATGTTTCAATTATGTGATCGTTGACCAGATCTTGCCAACAGTGCCCTGGTGTTAGGTTTACACTGGACACGAGAAAGATATGAGTGCTCCAAATAATTGATGCAAGCTGCTAATATTCAACTCTCTTCCTGTCTGAGTAGGGCACGCAGTGTTCTATCAAGAAGATGACAAGATAATTAGAGTGTAGAAATCCCAGATTAAAAAAGAAGACATCGACCGTTGCAACACATGCATCAATCCAATATCGCAACTGCATCATCAGCGGGGGAACAAGAACATGTTCATTAGTCTATGTACGAGTGTTGGGCGTCATCCATATTTTGATTGTCTCATTGACCTTATCTCTCTATTCCACGGATGTTTTTTGGGCCTTGTATTATAATGAAATCCCATGAACCCTGGCTCTATGTCCACAACAACAGTCGACGCCCAATTTTGACATCCCAGCTTCTCCGTATTATCATTGCCTGTTGCGGACGATATGTGCACATCGAATCAATAGGGCGTAAAACATGGGCGCTGTGCCGTTGAAGACGCACACCCGCCAAGTTGGTTTGGGCTCAACACGGATCGACTGAGGGAGCACGATAAGGAACTTGAGCCGACGTAGGGAGGGGTCGAGATTTATTCGAGTGCTCTAAGATGTCTCGATACCGAACTACATAATAAATAAAAAAAATAAAAAAATAAATAAGGGGGGCAAATGTGGATGACGATTTCCTGGGCCCCAGGTTGGTTGAATGGGCCTTACGGGTGTGAGGAGGGCCCGGCAAGGAGACAGAGCAGATATGCTCACGTGTCGTTGGGCGCCAGTCAAAGTCAACATTTTCGAGGGGGGGCCACACGTGTTGCTGTCCGGTGTCGTATTTTGTGTGTGTGTGTGTGGGGGGGGGGGGGATGCCCACGTGCAAGGCGACGACCCGCACGTGCCCCGATGGCCGGCCCCGTGATGTGCCGTCGCATTTGGCTTAGACTGAGACACTCGCATGTGAATCATGGGCCAACAGCCGGTCCGTTGTTTGGGTGGCCTCGTCTTCTTCTGTTTCTTTTTGTTCAATCACGACACCAACAATAATTATAACAATATGGCATTGAATAGCGACTAATAAAAAAAATTCGAAAAATTCATATCCCACGAGTGCTATGTCTCATGGATAGCGCCATCCATGATGGCGAGCATGGCTTCTAAGATTACTCTTAATGGGTAACGAGACAATTTGACCATGAGCTTTAGATATGTCCAAATCAGCTTGACTATCTTGTCAATCTCTAAGTTAAAAGATCAAATCGAACGGACGGTCAAAATAATTGTGAAAGTAACGAGTTTAAGGTACATATGTATTTTCGATGATCGAAGTTTTGATTTCCTACTCCATGTAACTACGATGTGTTTTGTGATTAAGGCCATCAAGGGAAGCTGCACTTAGGGTCATTATCGAAATCTATTATGCACGAGGTCCAAATTCGATCCCTCGCACCCCCAAAATCCATCCTAGTTATCATCCTATACTTGTCGATCCATCAGCTTTTTTCGGTTCATCATCAGTCACGTTGTTGTATTGCCAACCATCACCTTCGTTGTAGGGTTAATTTGTCTCCAAAAGCAGTCACCTTTCCCTTTCACCATCGCCATCAGCTAGCTAGGGTTTCAGTAACTCTCAATCGTCATCGCTTCGCGCAGTATACAATGAAGGTCCTCATCATCCTTTTCTTCGCCATCTCTCAGGCTCTTGTACCCGAGCGAGGAGCATCAGATAACGGCATCTGATAATAGTAGTAATTACGTAGGCAAGATTTGTAGATTGCCTTTGTGTAAGAGATAGTACATGTGCCTAATCTTATCCATTTCGTCCCTCGATTTTTGCTTCCCCTTTGCCTTTGCGTGTGCGAATGATCTTTAGAGAGATAGATGCAGGGAACACTCCCCGAGATGTGGCTCGAGAATAAGTATGTATGTTTGGCCAATTCCTTTAGAATAAATGGACAGACATTATTCATCGTGATATCGAGAGAATAAATATAAATTTCTCGCGATAATGTGCGTGTTTCTTTCGTTTCGTGCACTTAGAAGATGAGAAGAACGACCGAATCCCCTGATTTCACCATTACCACCACGGTCTACGTGTAGGCCTCGACCTAAATCAGAGAAAATCCCATGTAATATACCATATCACTAATCTAAATCGATTCCGATCGCGTGTGGCATACACACGATAAGCTTAATGTCTAAATGATTTGTAGAATATATGATGTATACGTGGCACCTCTATAATATCTAGAAGATATCTTTGACACACCTCGGAAATAATAACTCGAGTTTGAAAATAATATCAAACTAATTTGCAAAACTTTTACTAATAATCATTTTTAATCGATTCCTCCTATACAATAATTTCTACGTGGGAAAATAAAAACCAATCCAAGGAAGGTAGTGGCGCACAAATTACCAAATTCTAACAGGTGGATGTGTATCTCCATGCCCAGCTTCTTAGAGGGACTATGGCTGCCTAGGCCAATGAAGCTTGAGGCAATAGCAAGTCTGTGATACCCTTAGATGTTATGGGCCATGCGTGCTAACATTGGGTTTGGGGCTTTATTTCTCCGCTAAATCATCGAAACATGTTATGCCTCCATGTATGTTTTCAAACCGCAACAAGTTTTGTTTGATATATGCAAGCTACTATGCATGCTAATTTTGAAAATCGTTTTTGCAAAATTTTAGAGGGAACATGAAGAAGACTTTGGGTAGACAGTGCCACGAGCACATTTCAAAGTTAGTGCTGTCAACATTAACTTTATTTTCTGCTAAAAGCTGTCAACATTAACTTTTCCTATCATCCTTAAGTAAACATCGTTTGAAAAGCAAGCACTATATGATTCGATAGAACGTGCGGATATGTGATAACTAGCGGATATGTGATAACTAACATATCTAAAAGCTAGTAACATTATGTTGTTTTTTCGAGTAATCGATGCTAAAAGACTGCTACACTGCTTGAAAGTGAGCGCGTTTTAGACTTGTGAAAACAATGAAAGACCTCTTGTGATGAAAATTGCATGATAAGGATTCATGCGTGATTGGGTTGGGATCAATGCAACAAGCTTGATATAGCACGTTGTGAGACCGTTTGGTGAAGACCCTATATTGGCACTTGGGGAATAGTGAGTTAGCAGAGAGAACTTGTAAAAACAAATGCATGATTGTGAACGGGTGCATTGAGTTGGTGGGAATGTATTTGAGTGAGCATTCGAGTGTGCACAGCATGGGATGTGCACTGGGTGCACTCAAAATCGCCTAACTCTAATATCAAGTTATGAAATATGATAAATCATGTATTATTTAATATTTAATGAAAAAAAAACAAGAAGTACAAATACATATAGATGTGACCCCCACAAGATTTTGTGTGATTCACACAATCGCATGAGATATTGTGCAAACTATTAAAGACAACAAAATATCAAATAACATATTTAATATTCAATAATATCTCCAACAATACCCCTAACATTGAGGCGAATCGCACCTGAAACGTTGTGTCTTGTGTTGTTCTCTTTCTCAATTCCTCGTCCAATGGGTGTTCTAGCAATATGATCCTACGATAATATGTGCATCTCCATTGATTTGACCTTTCCCCGTTTCTCTCATCAATGTGGTGATACCCACATCCCGTGTTGACATAGTTACGCCCATGTTCCGTTTGTTTTCGCGTAAGGCTCAAACATCAAAGAGTGCTAGACTTTTAACAAAAAAGATTAGTGAGCTACTTCTCCTTTCTACAGATATTTCAACTGGCTGTTCATGCAGCCAGTTTTCTGCAATTTGCAAGTGTAGAAACCACCATGCATGCTGATGTTATTGCTCTGTGCTCCCCACAATTGAATTGGTAAATCGCGACCTTTACGCGGATGTTCGGGACGTTATTGGCTTGTAGTTGTTGGGTCCCAAGGTGATTATTAGAGAGGTCTTTCCATCCAACACGTCAAGGTCAAATGAGATTTTTAAATGCCACGTGGCTGCATTCCAGGATATGGTCCACCCCTTTGTATGGAAAAAAAAAAAATCTCTCTTCAACTCCAAAACTTTCCTGTTCGGATTTTAGACAAAAAAATGGTTAAGTGACCGTTTTAATTTACTGTGAGATTAATTATCTATTCTAAATTACAAAAAAATTAATTATAAATTATTATGAAATCTACTTCTTGAAGAATTCATGGCTTACATAATGTTATTTACTCTCATAGTGACTTAAAGATTGTTATGCTAGAAAACTGAGATGCGCACGGTGACGTGAAGATCCCTTTGGGATGGCAACCAATGTGTCAAATCACAAAGGCACGCCTAGCTTAGCTCACATAGTGTATCTCCTCTTTTATTTCGTGACAAGATTTGAGGACGTGTGCTCCATCTGGTCCCTAATGGTCTAAGTGGTTCCTGCACTTTATATTTTCTTTTCCCATTTGGACTTCACAAATCTCCAAACCCATTGTAGAACTGGCTTTTCAGCTGTCTTGTAGCTTTGAAGATCGCCATCGATAAAGCCATCGTGCATGGGGGAAACCACCCCCCCAAAAAAAAGGGCTTCTGTCGAGCGACTGATCTTTTCCTTGTGATTGTAATGGATAAGGCGTGAGACGAAGGGCGTTGAAAATGAATTGCCCTTCAAAAAGAAGGAAAGCTCAAGGTAAACATCAGTTGACAAGATGAAAAGTGAGAGTCATTAGGTAAAAAAAAAAATTTAGCTGTCTTTCTTTAAATCTCCTCGGCTCCCTTTTGGAGAAAAGGATTTGAGAAGAGATTGACAATAACATGAGGGGGCAGATAATTGCAAACGATTCGACCAAAACAAAAAAAGATAATTGCAAACGATGCTTTAATGCCCACGATTTTCTTGGGCGGTGAAAACCTATCAAAACTTCAAGATAGGCAGTTGGGCTAATGGATTTAGATCCACCCCAGTTATAATTGCAGGAGGATGAGACACTTGCTCCACTTTTTTGGATTAATACGAAATAAAATTCAAAATTAATACATTTGTGACAAATTTATCATAAACTAATTTTTTTGATCAAATTGATCCTCCATTAATTTCCATTAAATTTTATCGTTAAATTGCTAAGTTAGATGACACGTGACAATTGATGAGTATGCTAATTTAGGGTTTTACCTCTCTGTTTATCATAGATTTATCATTTTGTTATTTTTTGTGGTATTAATTCAGTTTAACGGACAGTAAATTTGTCACAAATGTATCAATTCATGATTTTTTGTGGTAAAAAAATTAATTTAGAATAAATTTATCATAAGTATATCAATTTAGAGTTTTTGGTGATTCAAAAATTAGTTTGGAGTTTTTTGTGGTAAATATTGATTACGTAATTTACCCCAATGAGTCATATATTGTGCTCTGCGGTTATCTAGAGAACCTTGGGTAATCTCAAGAACAAAGGCACTTTGTTGTGGCTAGCCGACTTCGGTTCGATATTTGGGGATATACCCTTTATGGAAACCAAACATGTCCCAAGTGTTATAGATCTAGTTTTCTAAATGCGAAATCTGCTTATAACTCTATGGTTTTCGGATGGGTTCGGGACCCAATTTAACTCGAACATATCACATTCCTAAAGAGATTATTTGATGATCGTCATATGTCACATCTTAACATGACTAGATGATGTTTCCCTTTATTTTTTTTGTAATCTCGTACAATTCATGCCCAAAAGTAGTTTGGTTTTTGAGAAAATGCAGGACCCAAATTCACAAGGGACACTCTCATTCTTGCTACACTCACTAGAATTCACCGTTCTCGTTTCTTATTTTTTTGCTGGGGCCGAAGTCAAAAATCGGCGTGCTTCCACTGTGAGAGATGAGACCAAATGACAGAATGATTTAACCCATTTCGGCTGAGTTCATGTACTCTAATCAGGTAAATGAACAAACGGATCGGGCAATTTGACTTCAAGAGGTGCAGATTCATTGTTCTTTTCTGTTTATTTTCCCTTCAACTTCGACGGGATGCCGAAAATGATGATGCAATAGTCCACATAATGTCGGCCGGAATGCAATAAACAGTGGGTGAGTTTGAAAATAATGGAGCATCTCATCCCATCTTTCATGGGAGACTGGACCAATCATTGGCGAGGCAAAAGATAAAGATGTCCATTCGAGATAGATCTTGATCGATCGCCCTCTACAAAACAGCTTCTGTTCAAGCGTACTTCGCCGTACGCGATGAATTAGCAAATGGACATGGGCACATATCTTTTTTTTTTTTTTGGGGGTGGTGTTGAAAAAATGGCGTGCCCTTGAATTAAAATACGATCAACGTGCAAATCACGGTGGAGAAGGATAAATGTGGAGTTTAACTGGACCAACAACAAGAGCATAAAAGAATCGCTTCAGTGTATACCCGCTTCATGATCTCTCTCCCCCTTTAAAGACCACATGATGGCAAAACTCTCTATCAGGCTTGAGAATAATAAAGCAGAAGAGAGAATTGCGGAATTTCTATATATTTCGATGTATTTTGAACAAGAATACACGAGCTCATTTACCGGTTTTATTATATAACTATTCTAGAATATTAATATTTCAATCAAGATATACACAATTATGTAATATACGTGCAATCTTGATATGTACACATCAATATACGTACAATCTTTTGCCAAAATAAGATGATTATCACATTAATCTATTCAATGCACATGAGAGAGCAAAAAAGTCATCCCACCTTTTTTTTTCCCAAAAGAATGATAAAAAACAATGGAAGCACTCAAAAGAGTGATTGGCTTCCATTTGCCGTTTTAGCAAAGAGCCCATGATACTTCAATGGGCAGGAATCCTGGCTGGAATAAAGAATCAAATTCCCAATAGAATGTGATGATTGTAATTGCAAGAACGTGCAGTCAACAACACTCAGCTATAGCAGCAAAACAAATGAGAACGAAAATTAGGAAGAAACTAGATAGAGAGCGAGAGAGACAGAATGAAAGCTTCCTTAGAGAGGAACTGTTTTTGTACATCGCTAATTAAGGAGGGTCTCTTCTTAAATATTATTAAACAAACAGGCAAAAAGAAAAAAACCCAATAAAAAGGAATGAGGAGGGGAAAGATAAAGCATGAAAAAGTGAGACATGGGTTAACCTAAGGATCCAAAAAGAAAGAAAAGGTGCTTCACTTTGTCCCTCTCTAAAGATAATCAGAAGAAACACGTTCTTGATGAACCCCCATTTCAACTACCATCAGAATTAAATCACAAATCTCCTTTGACTCCTCCAACATTAGATAGTCTCTGTCTCTCTCTAGTTACTCCATTGCTTGTGTTCCGGAACCCATTTGGGGCATTTGGGGCCGAAGTACTTGAACACGACCCTCGAGTTCAGTATCTCCAAGAGTGGTGCAAACTTGACACACCTAGGGGTCTTGTACTGGTTAATTGAGGCTCCATAGGCCAATTGACTTGCCCGACACTTGGCCTTGACGGTAGACACTATTGAGAGATTCCTCGACCATGAGGCAGCAGTCCTCAAAGACAGAAGGAGTGTGAAATCCCTGGATTAACTCATTCGAGATATTGTCCGCTTTAACCCGTCCTATGCTGAGTCTCACGGTTTTGTCCATTGACGTTTAGGCAAGCACTTTCTCAGGAGGTTACCCATTTTGGTAGTGTCCTAGCCTGGACTCGCTTAACTTTGGAGTTTCAAAGTAAAATTTGCCACTATGTTAAAAAGGCACATCTATGAGTTAATCCCAGTTTATATATATCTCTTATAATCGCTCTCCTCCTGTTCGGTGTATAGTTCAGTTTATTCTTGCCTCTTTCGCTATTCTAGAAGCCTGTTAGGAGCCATGCTCCTTGTCTAGGCCCTCTGGCTCTAACGACCACTCCTTACCTTTATCAGACCAGGTTGTTACAGACCCATCCGTTCCCACACGATTCATCCCGAACCATACACTTACTGGAGGGGGTTCCGCTTTAATACCGTATTGTGACATCCATGGATTAACTCACTTGAGATATTGTCCACTTTCGCCCGTCCCATATCAAGTCTCACGGTTTTGTCCATTAGCGTACAGACAGGCACTTTATCAGGAGGTCACCCATCCTGGTAGTACTCTAGCCTGGTCTCGCTTAACTTTGGAGTTCCAAAGCTTATTGTTAAGTCAAAAGATGCTTTCGTGAGTTAATTTCAGTTTTCACATATATATCTCAAGATCGCTCTCCCCCTGTTCGGTGCACAGTTCAGTTCATTCCTACCTCCTTCGCCATCTTAAAAACCTGCCAGGAGCAGCTCTTTGTTCAGACCCTCTAGCTCCGGCGACCACTTTCCGTTCTTGTCGGACCAAGTCATTACAAGGACGGATTAGGTTTGAGCCATTGAGGCTGAGCTCCCAGAATAGGACATAGTGGCTAGGGATGGTCGAGGTGTCTGCTTAGCTAGTGTACTCAGCTACAGTCGCGTCGAACAGTTGAACGCGTTCTTCACCGTGTTCTGTAGCTCGCCCTCGTTGGTCTTGTCGGAGTCTATGCTCAGGACGACGTTCTTGCGGCATATGAAGGTGAACTGAGGGGCCATTATAGATAAGAGCTCATCATGAGTAGGTATAACAAATAAAGCTCCAGTTAGCAGCACACCAATGTTTCTTGAAGTATTAGCAAATGGACATGGGCACACGTCTTTCTTTTTTAATTTGGGGTGTTGAAAAAATGGCATGCCCTTGAATTGAAATACGATCAACGTGCAATTCATGGTGGAGAAGGACAAATGTGGAGTTCAACTGGACCAACAACAAGAGCATAAAAGACCTTGTCTCTTCAGTGTATACCACTTCATGATCTCTCTCTTTAAAGACCATATGAAGGCAAAACTCTTTATCAGACTTGAGAATAATAAAGCAGAGGAGAGAATTGTGACATTTCTATTTATTTCAATATATTTTGAATAAGAATACACGAGCCCATTTACATGCTTTATTATATAACTATTCTTGAAAAATATTATCTCAATCAAGATATATACAATCGTGCAATACACATATAATATAAGTGCAATCTTGATAGATATGCACATCCGGGCAATCTCTGTGATGACAATCATGCTGAAAAGAAATTCCAATTTTCTTTGAAAATTTTGTTATGTCCCAAAGTCTGTTAATGTTCAAGGCAGGGGCTAGTGAAAATTATACTGTGTCATAAATGCCAGACTCGAGTTTGCTATGACATTCATGATACCTATTGGCATGAACTGATTGAACAAGCCGATTGTACAAGATTTCATTCTATATATTAATCCCCTGGAGAACAGACATACTATTGTTGAACAGTAGCAGATGATGCCCTCATTTCCTTTCTTCACACAGGATACTTTTGCCAAAAAAGAAATGATTATCACATTAATCTATTCAGGGCACATGAGCAAGCAAAAAAGCCATCCCACTTTTTTTTTTCCCCAAAAGAATGATAAAAAAAACAATGGGAGTTCTCAAAAAGAGTGGTTGGCTTCCATTTGCCGTTTTAGCAAAGAGCCCATGATACTTCAATGGGCAGGAATCCTGGCTGGAATTAAGAATCAAATTCCCAATAGAATGTGATGATTGTAATTGCAAGAACGTGCAGTCAACAACACTCAGCTACAGCAGCAAAACGAATGAGAATGAAAATTAGGAAGAGGCTAGAGAGGGAGAGAGAGACAGAATGAGAGCATCCTTAGAGAGGAACTGTTTTTGTACATGGCTAATTAAGGAGGGTCTCTACTTAAATATTATTAAACAACAGGCAAATAGAGAAAAGGACCCGATAAAAGGGAAGGAAGGAGGAGGGGAAAGATAAAGCATGAAAAAGTGAGACATGGATTAAACCTGAGGATAAAGAAAAGAAAGAAAAGGCGCTTGGCTTTGTCCCTAAAGATAATCAGAAGAAACAGTCCTTGATCAACCCCCATTTCAACTACCATCAGAATTAAATCACAAATCTCCTTTGACTCCTCCAATCATCAGAGAGTCTCCGTGTCCCACTCTAGTTACTCCATTGCTTGTGTCCAGGAATCCATTTGGGGCATTTGGGGCTGAAGTACTTGGACACGACCCTAGAGTTCAGTATCTCCAAGAGCGGCGCAAACTTGACACACCTAGGGGTCTTGTACTGGTTAATCGAGGCTCCATAGCTAATGGCACAGTCCATCAACTTGTCAAACGTCCCGGGCTCCACGATCTTGATCTCAAGCGGGCCGATCGACTTGTCTGACGCCCGGCCCTGGCGGTAGACGCTGTTGAGCGATTCCTCGACCGTGAGGCAGCAGTCCTCGAAGACAGAAGGGGGGATCGGGTTCGAGCCATTGAGGCTGAGCTCCCAGAATAGGACATAGTGGCCAGGGATGGTCGAGGTGTCTGCGTAGCTGGTGTACTCGGCCACGGTTGCGTCGAACGGGGCCAGATGGTTCAACGCGTTCTTCACTGCGTTCTGCAGCTCGACCTCGTCTGTCTTGTCGGAGTCTATGCTCAGGACGACGTTCTTGCGGCATATGAAGGTGAACTGAGGGGCCTTGTTCTTGAACCCTGCGACCCGGAGCACGTCCCCGACCCTGTAGCGATAAAGTCCTGCGACAATATAGATAAGAGCTCGTCATACGAGTAGGTATAACAAATAAAAGCTCCAGTTAGCAGAACACCGATGTTTCTTGAGATATCGTGAATAAAATTCAGCCTTGCAGATTGGAGTCAGGACTAGACCAATTTGGGTTTGAAGTCACTCTGGTTAAGTTTAATACATTCGCTATTGGTAAATGAAAAGTTCTTATTTAGTGCTTTGCCAATTGAACCATGAAAAGATGGTCATTTACCAGCATAGGTGGTGACAACAAGCTCATACTCTTGGCCAAGCTTGACATCAGCAAGATCGACCAAATCCCGCTGCTCCTTCTCATTGAGGGATTTGGGCATCGAGATCGAGTTGTTGGTGGCCCCGCAGTTTCGGTGCACCGGCAAGAACTCGAAGTAGGCCATGGTGGGGATCAATGTGTAGGACACCTCGCTCGGCTTGCAAAGAGGGTTAAGGTTGACCCCGAAGTAACACTCGGAAGAGGCATACATGGTACAGACGAGAGGGAGCCCATTGCTGTAGTAATCAAGAGTGGGAATGTACTGTGACATAGTGCCGGTCACAATTACATCCACATACTTGGTGTTCGGCCACAGCCGCGTTATGATCCCGCGCCACGAGTCCTTGCCGCACTCGGCCTCGATGAAGTCCGCGAGTTTCGGGTCCGGCTTGAGGATCCTCATCACGGACTCGCGGACGGCCGGGTCGGTGATTTCCGGGTTGATGGACCCGGTCCGGATGTCGTGGCAGAGTGGGGCCCAGTGGTTCTCGAGGAACCGGATGGCCCGGATGAACCCGGAAGCGAACACGGCCCCGACCCGGAGGACCTCCCTGTGCTGGGAGAGTCCACAGAGCAATTGGGAGTACATGCTTTGGTAGGAGTCAGGGCAGAGAATGGTCTCATTGGGGCTAGTGTAGTTGGTATACGGGTCGTAGGGCCTTTCTTTGAAATGAGAGCTTTTGTAGTAGCTGGTGAGGACGGGTCGGGCGACGAGCCCACCGGTCGTCTTGGCCTCTGACTTTATGAACAAAAAGTACATGCCTTTGCCCTTGTCCAGATTAGGCACATATTGGCTCATCACGGGCATCAGCAAGCTATAGAGCAGTGACCTCCTGTTCAGCTCCTCTTCAATGGTGGGCATCAGCTTCCTCTCCCCTCCGGACGTCCCTGAGCTGCACCAAAAATCAAGAACCCACCCAATTTAGCCGAGGCCCGGCCAAAAATCAAGAACCGCCCGTTTGCGGACCCGGGAAAAAAAAAAATCAAGAACCATTGGGGAAGAGACCGGCGTGCCGGGTTACCTGGTGAGGAACTCCGAAATGGGGTGAGAGCAGAGGATGGGAGACCTGTCGCCATTGGCGATGCGAGCGACGTCCGGCTGGAGGTCCTCGTAGGTGATGACGGGCATGGTCTTCTTGAAGGACTCGCGGTCGGTCTGGCCGTCGAGGCCGTGGCGGCGGAGGTACTCGACGTGGGCATTGCGGGAGAGGATCTCGGCGAGGACCCGCCTCTGGACCTCGTCGGCGTTGGCCGTGACGTCCTCGATGAACTGGAGGGCCTTCTTGTTCTTGTCGTGGAGGTTATAGTCGGCCGGCTTCGGGGCCTGCTTCGGTGCTTGAGGCATGGCTCACGAGGCACAAACGCAAGGAAAGGAAAGGAAAAAGGAGAGGAAAGAAAAGACAGATTTTGGTGGAGAATACGTGCGTGTTACAGAGAGAGAGAGAGAGAGAGAGAGAGAGAGAGAGAGTGTTGCTGAGGAAAATGGCTTTCGTGTGTGGGGGAACAAAGAAGAGAGAAAGGATGAATATATACAGAAGGTGGCCATGCTTCGCGCTGGCCCCCGGGGGGCATTGGGGAGTGAAGCCCCGGTGAGACCGAGGGCCATTCTTGTCAAATCCCATATGCCCCAATTCACGTTTTCTTTTTTTCCTCCCCCTTTTCTTTCGGGTTAATACCCGAAACTGAGATACGCCCGCAATAGATTTACCCCAAACTGGTATACCTGTGACAAATTTATCATCCGTTAATTTCCGTTAAACTTTACCATCAAATTGCTGAGTTAAATGACACGTGATAGTTGAAGGGTATACCGATTTTGGATTTTACCCTTTGTTTGTGCAAATTTTGATTTTTCGTGATATTAATCTAATTTAACGGAAACTAATGAATGATATTGTCACAAATATATCGGTTTAGAAATATTAATTTGAGGTAAATTTATCGCAAATGAATTAATTTAAAGTTTTTCGTGGTACAAACCCTCTTCTATTTTTTCCCCTTTTTATCTTTTTCCGTTACTCCTTTTGCCGTGCATTCTTCTGAGGTCAGAAGTTAGAAATAGTGGGGTTGATGGTCATGTAGGCATGGAAAACAATGGCATGCAATACATGCAATTTGGAGAGTCCACAGCGATTTGACTTACTATCATTTGTGATCTGACCCAATTTTGGGGGGCGGGGAGAGGGGGGCGGGGGGCACACCATCTATTTCACCCCTCATGATGAGCTTGGCTTGTGAGGAGGGGGTGGAAAAAAACAGTCGTGTCCACCAATGTTTAAAAATTGGGGGATATAATAGGTAAACTTTACTCTCGAAAGATATTCATTCTTTAAACAAATTCGATATATATATATATATTAAATGATCTCGCGAACCAATTTCCGTATAAATCTCAAGGGTTAGTAACCCTTACTCTTACATTAATTTTACCCATATGAGAACAGTTGACATGTTCCCTACTGAACATACTTAACGAGTGCGCTTTGGCTCTACCCGATATCACGAGCGCACTTACAGAGCGGTCGCAATCTGAGGATCACTTTCCCGGAGAAAGTATGCACTGCGCATTTCCTCTTTCCATCTTTCTGGACGATTACTTGTCTCGCCACTTATGAGAACGAACCTCAGCCTCAATTTCGATCTCTCCGTGCACTTGGCACACGTTAATAAAGAAAAACGGAGCAGAAAAAAAAAAAAGAAAAGGAAAACCCCGGTTTCGTAGCTCTCCTGAGAAAGCGATCAAAAGGGCGCTTGCCGTACAAGGAAAACCGGGAACCCAACCCCTAACCGAGGGCGCCCGCGACCGGCTGCACCCGGTAACAGGTCGGTCCGGCGAGCGGGCTCGACCGGCTGGGCGGCAGGCGCGCCGGTGACATGCGCGCTTGTACCGCGGGTGTCCCGCGAAATACCGGCGAGGGCCACCGTCTCGCCCTGCATTTCCCGGGGTGACAGGAACACCGGCGCCCGTCCGAAAGGGAGGGGCTGGGTTGGGAAGAGCGCCTTCTCGTCTCGGGTCGTCTCGCCTCCCGAGAACTCGAGCCGACATCTCGCCAGCGAGACATCGCCAGCGCAGTCGTGTTCCGGTACGGTAAATAACGTTAGGGGGTCGGGAGGGCGCTCTCCTTGTTGGAGCATCCAGGTGGGGCCCGGGACAGCTGGCCTGCCTAATCGCTAGGCCGACACGTGTGCGCGTGGGAGTGTTCGCTGCCTTCACTCCACGTACCTTTGGAAATCGTAACCCATGTAAATGCGCGCGCGCGCGCTTCACGAAATCCACGAGCTTTGGAGCGTTCACATTTTAACAAGCCTGGGTGGTTTCGCACGAGGAGCTAAAGATTGGCGCATTTCCCCCCGTAGGTAAATGAATTGTAGAGCTCGAACAATGTCGTCTTAAATAACCTTTTTTTTGTTTACCAATATATTTCAATTGGGTTAGTCCCCTAGCGCGAAGTAGTCGCAAAGGTACCCATTATCCATATATAAATGTGTGTGTGCACACACATTGAAATGTGAATGTGTTAGTGTATTAAAAAAGTTTAATCTAAAAGCCTAAATTTATGAATGGAAGAAGACATCACATCACAAATATAAAGAGCATATAGGCCCGTCATCAAATGATATGAGATTTGAGATTGAGAGAGGTCACATGAAGATAAAGAGCATGCAGAACCAACTATAAAGTGAAGTCGATAATATTTCAACGTATCAATCCACCTAATATGAAGTCCGTGTTGGCTCAAAAGTAACATGTTTGATTTCTCTTTCCCAGAATGTGAACATGGGATGGCCCCGAAAGAGTCACATTGGAGAAATAGTTAACCTAACTAGATGGCCAATAATGTGCAATTATTGATGACCCTGCAATGAAAATCGGACTGATAATTACACTTCTGACTTTGATTTCCATTACGTTCAAAGCGCATGTATCTAGGGATGGATCTTCCCTTTGGCGTGTGGCGGCAAGCCAGAAGACTTTCTAATGTCTTGTGACAAGCCTGGCGACATCTTTTTCCATGTGTGCATGGCGTGGGAATTGACTTTCTAGGGTTTTCGATCTTTCTTTCTCATCCCACTTCACTTTCATCCGCAAAACCAGGAGAAGAAGAAGAAGAAGAAGAGATTAGCTTATTCCCTATTTGACAATTAGACTTGCTTTTGAGACCTACCGATCTATTAGGAAATTCACTTTCGTGATAGCACTTCCATTTGGATAAGCAAATGTAACATTGAGGCGTTTACCATATTTAGTGCAAGTGGCAATGGAAGCCGCTTTCGTGTACGCCTATGACTATCTCAAGATGGCTGAAGCATGATTCGTCATCATCCATGAGCTGATGATGTTCGCTAAGAATCACATCTTACTTTATCTGCATGATTCACTCGCTCCGGAAATTACAAAAAAGGTGTGAAAAAGTGTAATCCGCATGCAAAGAATATATCGGTGGCGAGGTTAAGATGAGACCCTGATACGAAAATTCGCATCTCGATGCATGTTGCCACACATAAACTTTTGTGACAAGATGCGTTGATTCGGTTTCGTTTTTAACTACCTTAATTATCAGAAATAGTGCGTTTTTCCCCCCTAATTCTTACTAGAACGAGAACTTCAGCAACGAGAGCAGATTACTCCGATATTGATAGATTCTTTTCATCCTCATGAATATTGTGTAAATGCACCCAACCGTAGTATGTTGATACTAAATAAAATCTTACCTCATACTATTAATCTATAGATACAATTTTACGAAATGATCAATAATTCCCCATAAAAGTGAAAATCAGCAACAAAAAAAAAAAAAGGCGATCGATACAATATGTTTTTTTCGACCAGAAAGCCAATAGCGATTAGCTTCTCTTGTCATCAATCTAATCACCCAAAGTGCCAAAAAACAAAAGTAGGCACTAGGCAGGCCAGCTGGAGCTACGTCACCGCCACGTCAGCGCTCGACAGTCCCCCCCGAGGACGCCTCCATGTCCCGCCACGTGTCCGCACCCCGCACATGTCGCCCGCTTGTCCGCCCTTTCGCCCCGGACGGAGGGCCCCACAGGGCACAGGTGGTGGTGGGGAAGGGGGTCACGTGCCGCGCACGAGGCCCCGATTTGACCTGTCAACGAGCCAGACCGGTGGTATGATTGGATGGTCAAGAAGCGCTCCCCCGCCCCCTCCCCCAGCAACAGTTGACTGGCACCAGTAAAAAAAGAAAAAAAAAATTATTATTATTATTATTTTTGAAAATGGGGGGTGGGCCCCACTTTCCCTCTTTTTCCTCCCCTTCCTTCTCCTCCTCCTTTTGCTCCGGTGAGGGCGGGGTGCACCGAGGCTGCAGGTAGGCCCGCACCCAAGTGGGAGCGCTTTATGCTTGGGGTGGTGTGAGAGTGAGAGAGGGTCTATGGGAATGTTAATTATAATTTAATGAGACACCCCAAAATAGATGTCAAAATAATAATAATAATAACAATGATAATAATAATAATAATAATAATTTGGCACGATATTTTCAATTTCGGTGTGAGCTGACTTACAAAAATTGATAAATTTAGTACAATGCATAATGCGAGCAACGAACGCAAATAAAAGAGAAAATTCAGATTTAATAGGACATGACAATAATAATTGTTAGTTTCGCTCAACATTAAGTAAACGGGAACCTACTTTAATAGATTTTTCTTGAGCATGGCGCACCAGTCGGAAGTTATCCGGTTGATGGGATTGAACTTTGAAGGCCATTGTCATAATTCATCCACATAGCGTAGTAAAAGAAAGCACCTTATAACGGCGGGTTCTCTTGAGGAATGACGTTAAAGGTGCATTTCCGGTTTACTTCACGAGAGCAAAAGCGTTTGGCTCTTGATCAATTGGATCTGAAAGTTCTTTATAGAAACTAGATTCTTTCGGGATTATTTCTGAAAACGTTTCGATGAAAACACACTCACACGAACATTCGAGAATCATATCTCTTGCGATAAGCAATTGCATTATGGAAAATGAATGATCGAGGAGTTTTATCGAGCGCCCGAAGACATTCTTCTTTCTTTCCAGCGAAGAAATTTTACTTCGTGCGGACCTTGAATGGAAAGAGAGGGTGTGGTGTGGTGTGTGTGTGGGAGACAGAGACAGTAATGCAAATCTTTGACCGCTGACTTCTGGGTCGCAGATATCCTATTCTATCCCATTCCATTCAACATCTCGAGGGAAATGGTGTGTGAGTGTACGTACGGGGGGGCAAATAAACATATACAAAGCATCGTCCCATTAGGTTTAAAAAAAAATAATAATACACGCAAAAGAACCCTCGAATCGCTGCTATACTTTCCTTTGTCCCCCATTACTCCAGCTTCTCTTGTCCCTTTGCTCGTCCCCCCGCTTTCTCTTGCTCTTTCTCTGCCTTCTTGAACGAATATGTTTATGTAACGTTTCGTGAAGGATTATGGTTTGGGGGGTGTGAACCAATGAGCACAACAAGCGTGCGTGCATGGCTTTTCGAGCCCTGGAACGAGACTCCGTGATTAACGTCAGTGACAAGGTTTCGGATGGAGCCCGTGAAGTATTCCGAGGTCCTCAGTGTTGGCCCTGCTTCTAATGCAGGATCGCGGGGTGGTGGATACCTTCTTTTGAGCACCTGGACAACGTTAATTTTTTGTGTTTCCCTAAGAGGGGAAGCGATTGGTCCGTAATGGGGAATTGCAGGAGGGAGAGCGGCTCGTCAAAGTTACAGATGGTTGGTGGTGCTGTTATTTTAAACTGGCGCGACTGAAGAGGGTTCGCTTACTTCATGGGATGATGATGAGCTTTTTGACCTTGCGACATCAATATCTGTGCACGACCCCAATGTAAGCAAATACTAGCTGCCTCGAATTAAGCTAAGCTCAAAATGATAGGCGAAGAAGATAAGAACCACGTGAGATGAGTCTCGACAAATAATGCATGCCTGCCCGAGTGCGTTGAAGTTGGGGATACAACGATGATCGTTACGTCGGATAGCTTAACAAATACAAAAGTAAACTTTACTCAAGCGAAAGAAACTAATAACAACCCCGGCGTATTGGGTTGGAGCCGTTTAAGGTTATGCTAAGGACCGATCTTTGAAACCAAGAGTAAGGGAATACTTTCATAGGGACAATCATATTAAGAGGAGAGGAAGCGGGTAATTTTTATGATTGTCAAAATAAGTGGCCTTTTTTATTACAACAGTGAAAGACCCTAAAACACGAGAAAATGATAAATTTCTATGCTCCAACATTGTTTGTTAATTTGAATGTGCAGTCGTTTATGTCGAAAGACTAACACTGATAATGCTTATAAAATCATTGAAGCATCCTCCTGAGGACTTTATATGGTTTTACTTTTCTTTTTCAACTTTATATGGTTTTACTTGAAGAAGGCAAGAAGACCAATGGAACAGCTCTGGCTACCCTTTTTAGCGGCATGGTTTTCTCCTTTACCATGCACATTCCTTTTCATTTACGTTCAGTTGTCAAGAATGTACAAACACTGTTTGAATCAAGCTCATAGCCAGCCGTTAAAAAAGGGACAAAAAAATTTGAAAATCAGATTCAGCTAGACAAGATAATAAGACTGGAAAATGGAGATACCCTTTTATCCCCGCGATATATCAACAGTCGTGCCTGTCAGGATAAATGTCCTCGGCATCAGATTTCTGAAAAAGAGAATTGAAATGACAATAATTAGGGGGACAATTACTTCAGAAGAACTGTGCACTTCGACAGCGTTGTGCGGTGGTGGCCTAAGACCATTCGACAGAAACACCGGTATTCAATCCTTGAAGATCTACAGAATCTGAGCCAAATGCCGATTCTCTCATCTCCTTTTTAGCCAGAGACTGGTGCGGAAATGATGGCACAGTGACTCCTGTGAGTCGTGAGCTTTCCTTCCATTTTAATAATCACCTTTATTATTAAACTCTTCCATGCAGATATGAATCTACGTAAAGAAAATTAATGCACGAGGAAAGGTCAGCAATATGGATCGATATGTGTGTTAACAAAGGCATTGGTTCTCCTTCACGTTGCTCAGGATTCTGTAAAATTATGATACCACAACGTGAGAGATTTATCTTTAAGAAGTAGATCCTGGCTTTGCCAACTTGCTTCGGTGAATTTTCTTCTGCCTCCCTCTTTTTTTTATCGTTTACAATAGTTTATGGATGATAATTAATTTAACCATAGTTAAAAGAAGCAAGATTTTGTTTTTCTTTTTTAACACATTAGTTTCTTTAAGAACAGTGAACACCCATGATGTGGTCCCGAATAACATGTGGACTTCGGGTTTTAGGAGAGGAGAGAGATGATGTGTGTGTATGTGTGTGCATGAAATATGATGACCTTTATCGAATTCATAAAAGGAAGAATCTTTACGAGATCGTTAAGCCACGATCTTGCTTAATGTGACATTAGGGTTATTATTACCATTGACTAAACGACATGACCGAAACCCTATTGGCAAGCCAGGATCTTGCTTAATGTGACATTAGGGTTATTATTACCATTGACTAAACGACATGACCGAAATCCTATTGGCCAAATTAGGAGATCTGATGTGAACACACATTTGTTCAAAGTAAAGTACAACTTAGCGCAAAACACATGCTAACTTCTTTTCATTCCGAAGTTTTATGAGTAAATCGTTCTATTAGCTATCGTCAGCGAAAACTTATGATTTTGTATGAAATTATCGGGATGTTATCATGCGCACGATTGAGATACCGATTCATCGCATGAATATGTGATCAGATCATTATTGATACGCGTAGAAACAGTTCGCTGCATTAACACTGGACATGATAATTAAAGGTGGTTCTTTCTTTAACAATGGCATTGAAATTAATGCGGTAATGAGCTGAAATGACACTTCAAAAGGGTTTTTGAATCCTGTGTTATGTCGAGTAGTCGTCGCTTCCCTGGGGTACAATATCATGGTTTTTCATGCCTTTTTCCTTAAGCAGCTGATACTTTACTGCCCACAGGAAGAGAAAAGATGGCTGGCTTTTCATGTCTTTCCATGCAAATAACAGTAATAATGGGTGCATGCAACTGTGCAGCAACATATCTATCGACCTTTATGATCAGTAAAAGTAGCCTTATACCTCCTTAATTATTATTGCTGGAATCTTTATCCTCCTCTGGTGAGAAAAAAAAAAAAGTGACGAGTCGAAAAGTATCATCTGTATGAAACGTGCCGAACTAATGGGGTATCTCAAAGGCATATAATGTTTCGTCCATACATTTATTTGAAAAATTGTTCGATTATCTCCCTGCATTTAAAAATAGGGAAAAGTTAAAAAAAAAAAGTACATAGATCATTTTTGCCTAATAGCCACTTGTGTACCTCTACATCAAATACATAGATAAGTTTTATCTTTAGAGACTATTTTGCTCGCCCAAATCAATTGCCCCTATATCTCTATCAACAAAAACGACATTTTCATTTAGAAAAAAATGCTTATCCCCAAACAAAAAATCCATATACGCTCTAAACTAAATAAAAATCAAATCATCCAAATACTAAACAAGATGTTAAAATAGGTTTGTAAGGAGTGGTGATTTGGTCTTTTGAATATGAAGTTTTGTTTAGAGGTATGTAAGTGTTATTTCCAATAATAGAGATATGTAATCGGGTATTGGGTCTCAGGCATGTTTTTAGTATTTTCTCTTTAAAATATGCATGCATTTGGAAGAATATGTTGCTAATATTATTTCTCATAGATTAAAATTACCACAACGTGAAAAATACTTTAACTTATGGACTGGACTAATTCGCCAGCGCAATAGTTATGAAAAAGTTTGTGCACGCAATATATTTCCTTCTGTCGCCTTTAGGTGCAAGTTATTTTCCGAGAGATAATCTCATGTAGGCAATTATTTTTGCATGTGGCCATGTCTCTACTATACATAAAGCAATCTCACTAAGACATTTCTAAACTTGAAACTTTAAATCAAAACTCCATGATACTCCATGCCGTTTGTCAGGACAAGTTTTACACAAACCAAAGAAACTTCTGGCATATGTTTTGTTTTTATTTGCGATTTTGACGTGCTGAAAACTGTGTTTTTTTCTTGGACAATAAAACGGTGTGTTGATGACGTATGTGTTTCATAGCATTCCTTTAAAAATCTTTGCTTTCATCAAGAGGATCTTCCATTATCTAGGCATAGAAAACCCACATTCTTTTGCGATTTTGTTAATGAAAATTAAGATCGAAAGATCAGGAGCACTCCGGCGCATTATTACGGTCTCATCCCCACGATAACGTCTCCTCCGACCAATGCTCTAGCACGACAGTAAAGATCGACCATCCGATATCCGATGCAGCTTTTGTTCCTCCACAGGGTGTCCAAAAGAAAAGGTAAGAAATATTCTTCAGTATTTACTTTTTCTGCAAATGTATCCCCTCTTTCCATGGCAGTAGTATAACGGTGCAGCACTGTGGGTTATCCAAAACTTGACAACGCACACTGCGTGCATGAAATGGAGGGCAATGCATTATGCGTTTGCAGCAAAAAGCAAAAGCATACTGTGGTCGTCTCTTCGTAAAAGATAATCGTTCAGGGTTCTTTTATCAGTAGCATATATGTAAGGACACGTACCAGAAGATGGTACAGACCGAGTACTTGGTTCTTTCCTTTGTTTTTTTCTTTGTTCTTTTCTTTTGGGGGGTGGGGGTTCTTGGAGACCTTTGAACAGTATGTGCCATTTCTGTTCATAACTCTCTGATCAGTTGTAGTGGCCATCCTGTCGGCAAAGAAAGGAGAACGTATGGCAAAGTTCTTGTCGATATGAATAAGACTTATCACTGTTAAAGCGGACAGTATTATTGAAGACAGAACCCTAAAGAAGAGGGGCGCGTAAACAAGAAAAAATTTCACATTAGTTAGCAAGAATATGGAAGGTGCAAGATTTGTCCTTAGATGATAAAATCTCGTAAGCTCGCTAGGAATACGTGAATGATGTGTGCTTATAAATTAGCCACGCTATTCCAAATATTGTGCAACATTTTCTTAACAAAATTTGTAGAATCCTCGAGAATTTCTGTGAAGCTTAATTAGCTCAACTACGAGAATCCTAGAATAGCTGAATGCCAAAAGTCAGATGAGTTATGACTGCTTCTTTGATCTTAGGTACTTTGACAAAATCCTGAAATCATCCAATTCATTTTATCCCATGAGAGTAGTATATAGTGGCAGAAAATGTGCGGTCAAATTAGGTTAGGACGCATAGTTGATTTCCCACAATACTAATTGCAAAGCAAATCTTATGTTCCGGCCGCTTTTCTTGGTTGATAAGGTTAAGGATATGTATCAAATGCCTTGAGCTTACCTCTTTGTGTCATAAAAAATATATTATTTTAGTGAAAGTTCGGTTTTATTCCCTTATAATTCGTAAAATATAGCGACGAGAATACTCTCACTAGATAAAGCCAAAATTCGTAAAACAAATCACTACCCGGCCAAATGCTAGAGCACACGTGCCAAACGCTCGGAATTACTAATATTTGTTGAGACTCATTCTATTAGATAAAGTCAATCATATCTCATAGGATGGTAATGCTAGGGATGCAAAAGACAATGGTTAGAAAAACTACTCGACAAACTATAGTTGGAGCTGGATACGACTGATTTATCAAGCTAAACACTTTATAATATTCTATCCTAAGCTAACATCATAAATAATTGGATGCCCCTATTGGGACGTTTTCAACGAGCACCGCGCGCCACTAAGAGGTACATGTCTCCCCCACGATTTTCCGATTAGTTCCATCATCAATCTACAATATGTAAGAACTTGTCCCCCAAAACATCCCTCAAAAATATGTGGCAGATGTGGATGTTTCCGTTAACTTTGGCCTTTTGGAGGTGGCTTTCTCTCCTTTTCCTCCATCCTCTCAACTTTCATGGAAAGCGATCTCACCCGCGTCCGACGCTTTCACGGCCATTATAATTCTCCTTTTCTTCTTCTTCGTCTCATGTCTTGTGATGGAGCTTGCTGTTCTTGGGTCTCTGTCCTACTGGTTTAACCAGCACTCTCTCTCTCTCTCTCTCTCTCGTGCGTGACCTAGGGACTCTGTTCATGGTGTCGACAATATTTACGAAAGTCAATTCTGTACATCTTGTGGAAGAAGCTAGAGAAGTTACATGTGTCTATCTATGTGCCGACGGCTAACGATTCGAGTTTCCTCATTATTGTGTCGTATTCCAAGATCGCAATCCAAACCCAACAAAAATTATCCGGCTTTTACAGTGTGTTGGAAAAGTAGATAATGTTTCCTTCAACAGTATGGTCACTAGTGTAGAAACAACGAGATTTAAGAACCCTTAGGTTTTTGCATGTGATCTGATCGGGACCCCTAAGTCAATCCATACAAAATTACGCGTGCTGGCATGACGTCGTTTTCGTGCCGCATCAGATCATGACAAATTGATGAAGAGCTATATAAGTTGATATCGGATGCATTCATGGTGGATGTGACCAGGGTGTGTAAATGCTGTTGACAAAATCCCATATGTTTCCTAAAGGTTTCAAGCATCTTTCTTTTATACTTATCTACCTGCTATAGGCGAAGACTCGTAAATGGATATTTTATTTTGCCGGACAAAAGTCCACGTCCAAATAATTACTTTGGATTGTTTGCTTATCCAAAAATATATTAGAAACCATATTGTCTAACCAAAACTAAGTTCGAGATCATTTATGTACAGATAATATGTGATGTATGTATGTGTCAATGTATATTGTAGCTTTATTTTCGCCCTAGTTAATGGAATTTTACGTGGAGTTAATGGCTACTTGAAAAGAAAACAAGAATATATAAATGAGAACTTTATATATTTCCCCATCATTATATGAGTTCTTGTAATATGACCTAACAAATCATTCATAGTATAAGAAAGTCTTTAGCATGCCCCATGAGAAAACTAAAAATTGTTGTTTTTCTGAAGCCACATATAATCATTAATTTCCTAAATGCTCAGAATTATGAAGCATCATAGCACAAGAATACCGTATTTGGAAACGATAGCGGGGAAATTTCCAAGAAAGTTTTAAATCTATTGCAATGCCAATTCAATAAGAAACTTTTTAATTGTGCTAATCGAGTTCTAAATCAATTCATGTTTTGCCAATTGAGTCTAGCCAGCTAATTTTACCCGAAAATCACTGACGTGGGCGCCAGCCGCATCATGTAGAACAGTCGGCACTAACGTAGATAATTTTTTATATTTTTTATTTGTTTCTTCTTCTTGTTTTTTCTTTCTTTCTTTCTTTTTTCTTCCAAGTCTGGCGAGGGTTGCCGATCACAGGCAAGGGCAGCCGACCCTCGTTAGCCACTGGGCAAGGGTCGTGAAGGTTTTGGACTTTTTGGTAATTTTTCCAAACAATAGTTTGCGTTGACAAGCTAAAATCATATTTGTCTTACTAACCATGACTTATCACAATCAGAATCCAAATTGAGATTGCCAAAAAGAAAAAAAGAAGAAAGAGAAGCTGGACTCAGCTTCCTTCTTCTAGATGTTGTCTTCAACTAATGACAACAATCAAACATGTTGCCAAATGTGTCTATACCGAGCAACATCATTACGAACAAAACTAAGCCTAGGTTAATAATCATTTGTGTCAGGTTTATAGCGAGCTACAACATGATTTATGTACGACTTCCCATTAAACAATATAGGAGTGCCAAATGCCTACATATGGAGTACATGGCCCATTTTGGATTCCTTATAAGGAAAAGCTTCCTAAAATGGGAGAAGCAAACAGTTCTAAACTGTGTCATTCCATGCCTAAACAATGGTTCTCGATTACTGTAGAGAAAAAAGAGGGGAAAACATAGAATTTGATGACGAACCCAAATGGATGGCCCTTTCGTGTTGGCCATAAATCACGTGGCAGTACCAATAAAAATGAGCTTGTCGGGTCACTTTTCAAGGCCAGGATTGAGAGATGTGTTCTGTGTTGAGGCATAGAAATTGAATATGGTCGAGCATGTAGATGAAGATAAACATGTATATGCAATTATGTATCACGAGTACGTTGAATTGGAGATGACAAGATTTGATGCAAGGAAAAGGAAAAGATGACAAGATGGATAGAAAAGGAAGAGGAACAGACATAATATTCAGAATATGAGCCCAATACCCACAAACGGTGGGTTTCCACGGGCATAAATTCAGATTCCCTTAAGTTGGTTTGTGTGTTGTCCCTTTGAACTTCTATTTAATAATGAATGTTCATTCATATTAATCGAGAAGAAACCAAATTTTCTGCATCGAGTGGGGTTGATCTAGGGCGTGGAGTTCATGACCAATCCTCATTGACTTGATTTGCATAGGTTAGCACTTTAAGACCCATCTTTTCATGTCTCTTTCGGCCTGTGTAAGTGGGTCACTAACTCACCAACACCCGCTTGACCACAAGAAGTAGCCAACATAACAAGTGTCTATGTATCTCTCTTTTAGCTGATGATTGAAGTCATATGGAGAGAGGAACAAGGGGCATACTTAGAGAGAGAGAGAGAGAGAGAGAGAGAGAGAGAGAGAGAGAGAGAGAGAGAGAGAGAGCTCAACTTTTTTATGTTTCTCTTTCTTTGCTTTTGAAGCTTTCCATGTGTTCTTGAAAAGAAATTGTATGTGAGCATTTAACAAATGCGGTGACAAAGAGATAAGAGGTTTAGATTCAGTGAGTTTTTGGAAAGGGATGTTTGAGACCAGCTAAGGTGGGGAACAGATTTATGTCAAAGTTGAAAAGAGAGAAAATTTACAATAGGCACATAGGTATTATAACAGTGTTTCTTGCTTTAAATAGAGTAGGGATAATACTGTTATCCAATGAAAATAGCTTTAAGAGGGGCATTGTGGACCCATGATTGTTGCTGATAATTGCTAGCTTGTCTAGATAGTGCTATTGCAAGATGGAAATATAATCACTTGTTTATTAATCTATGTCTAATTTTCCTTTGGAATAATTCGATTTCTTTAACTGGCCTTGTTCTTGCTGGTAAAGTGGTGCTGAAAGATAGGGGGGATCATTGATTCAGTGAAGAGACTTGGTCCCAATGACAAAATGCAACTAAATGCAACGTGGCTTTCTTTTTTCTTAAGGTGGTGTATCATGTCTCCTAATACAATTTGAAATCGACCTCCATGAAGAAGGGAAAGGGAAATTCATGATTATGTCTTGCTTTGAATTCTTCTCTTTTATGGCCCCCCTCTCCTTGCCTTGCCTTCATTCTCATGAAAGGTAAGTGGGATTAACTCAGTTCATGCTCCCTTTGGTTATTTTTCCCCCCCTTTTGCCCCACCTCAAGGCTCCTCAGTGAGTCCTACATGTGTCTTGTTATGGTAGGTACGAGTTAGGAGGAGTACCTGCCTTTATAAGACATGTTATTTCCATTATTTGAACCTTTAGGATGCTCTCTTTCTTCTTTTTCCATGTCTCCTATATGTTTACAAGGAAAAAGAAAGTGACACTACCTCAAATTTACAAGATACGAGGGGGAAGACGATAAACTTTCGCAGAAACATAGTGTTAGGGGAACCTTTAGGATGCTCTCTTTCTTCTTTTTCCATGTCTCCTATATGTTTACAAGGAAAAAGAAAGTGACACTACCTCAAATTTACAAGATGCAAGGGGGAAGACGATAAACTTTCACAGAAACATAGTGTTAGGCCTATTTATGTCACATAGATGGCAATGGCATGTGCATGCTATTGTCTAGTTTCATCTGATTAGATAGGCTTGCGGAAGTGAACCTTTCCACAGTCCATATTACTTGAAGTCCTCTTTGTTTTCAGCTCGCGTAGACCATTCTCAAGGTGTCCATTATGGAATCAAGAGTCTCCACATTATTCCATCACTTCGCTTGGCCTTTCCAGTTATTCAATTCCTTTACCTCCAGTTCTTGTGATGTGGGTTTGAAGAAAATTGCCAAGCATGACCTTTTCTTCATGGGGCTCTTGCATGAAAATTTCGGTTAGAGAACAGGATCACTAGATCTGTGTGTGTGTGAAACACCCATTTAACAAGCAAGGTGAGGGATATTAAAGCCCACTGACCAGAGTCAGAGACCTTCATCTTGGGCCAGGCCCTGCACCAGATGAGATTTTCCTATCTTTGCCTTCCACAAACTTGAAAATTCTTGAACAGCAGCAGTCCAACACCAAGTCCAATTACTCCGGTTCGAATATCCAGAAAATCACTTAACATAAAACTGGTACACCTACACGGGGAAAAACCTCAATTTGATTCTGCCATTTGATCTCCACTTTCAGTGGGTGTACTTATTCTAAGAGAGTGATAAAATGGATTTACAGTCTATCATATGAAAAAGGTGACCTTGACATAGATAGTTCATCTCCACTATTGATCCCCAACATATTATGGGTGCAACTCGACCATATTTAGAGGGCAACTCATTAGTCATTTTGCCTCCCGTCTCGTATCATATCATGTTAGATCCAGATGGGGCAAACCTCACAACTGTAGTCCATATAATCTCAGATCATATCATATCAGATCCATACGAGGCTAACCTCATAACTGTACCCCACATTATGCTTCTTAAATTTGGAAAGGCCACAAAAATAAGCAAGTCATCATAATAGTTCCTTAAGAGAGAAAACAAACAACTTCCCACAAATTTCAAGAATTCCAAGGAGCGACCGGATTAGAAGTTGAGAATTACATGCTAAATGAGGGAAAAACCAAAATTGATAGTCTCGCACGTCTGTTAGCAATCACAAGTGGTTAGTATAGCGGTACTCCGCTTTTTACTGCTGAAAATGGAAAAAAAAAAAAAACATTGTCCATGAGCTTGTGTGAGTCTCGATTACAGCAAGCTACTCGAACACCGATATATCTCTAGCCAAACTACATACTGCTATAAAATTCAGCATATTAGGGTGGAAAGCCACATCCACACATGGTGATGTGTACACCTTAGTTTTTCGGAGTAGCTCGGATGACCTATACCTGTAAAAGTATACGGAACCTTCTGAGAAGCCCATTGCAAGCATTTCCCCGCCTAAGCTGAAGTTGTACTTAATGGAAAATCCAAAGACCCCATGACCCTCGTACCTTGTATATTTGTCAAGCCAGAAAGGGGGGTTTGAAGAGAAAAGGGCAATATAATTCCCATTTGACTGGGCAACAAAACAAGGCTCAGTTGGATGATGCCTAATACAGATGCAGGTATAGGCCTCTCCATAAATCCACGAGAGAGATAGGGATTGACCGTATTAGATAAGTAGATATGTATAAAGAAATTTGTAGAACTATTGTCAATAAGATCCACCATATAAACCAATAATGTTTTCGGTTAAGGTAATATGTAGCTAATACTTCAAGCATGAGATTACCAAAATATTTTTTTAGGTAAAAAGCAAT
Source organism: Syzygium aromaticum (assembly GCA_024500025.1). Lineage (NCBI taxonomy): Eukaryota > Viridiplantae > Streptophyta > Magnoliopsida > Myrtales > Myrtaceae > Syzygium > Syzygium aromaticum. Next base: position 32,153,701 of record CM044890.1, on the reverse strand, counting down.
TGCAGTTTTTAGGCCATCTTCTAATGTTGGCATGATAAACCTTTCTTCCTAATTAGAACATAGGTTATAAATCAACACTCTAGTTGATTGTGAAAATCCCTCAAATCAATTGCACATACAAATCTGTCCAATCATTTTTCATCAAAGACCGGTAGATGGACTCAGGATTGACCAGACCGTAAACTTTGTAAGAGTTTTCACTTTTTTTCTTCCTATTATTTCCCTCTTCTTTGCTTGGTTGTAATTACTTTCCTTAGACCTATACTCCACCTGCTTCTTTTATGCATACATCTATGCTTATTAAAGGGGGAAAAAACTTAGGGCTTCAACAAATGAGCAAGCAAGTATTAGGTCCTCGAGCAAATGTTGTAGGTACATTAGGACCAGGAGCCAAGTGGGACAAGCATAATAATGGGTTGGTGATTATGTTGTAGACCTGTTAAAATGGGTCATAAACTCATTTGTTAACCTATATTTGATGGGGTGAGATATTTTATGTGATAGTTATATTCAGTAAATGGGTCATAAATGGATTTAGAATGGTAAACCCTTATATGAGTGTTAAATAAGTTCATAATTTACTCAGACTCAACCCACCTCTACGACTTTCTCTTCACTTAATCTCGCGTTCGCTTACTTTGCACTCTTTAGGATTGAGCAAAAGGAACTGCTCAGACTAGTTCGGCCGGTTTTGGGTAGTTCCCAAGGGGCACTGGTCCGTTTTCCGATTTCATAAAATTAGAACCGGTGAATTTTGGTTTCGTTCCCAATTCCAAGTGTAGAATCGCCCACCCGGAATATCCGGTGTTTTGGGCCTTTTTTAAATTTTTTTTAATTTGTTAAAAAACTATAAAGAAAAATCCAAATCTATCTCCCCTTTCACAAAGGAAGGCCCTTCAAGGCTAGAATGACTATATTTACTTATGCAAGTGAATAAGATGACAAGAACAAATTAAAACACAACAATAGTTGCTCAATCCAACCAAATTTTGCCATAGATTGGAAAAATCTCTGTAAAACCTATAATGTTACATGTATCTCACTGATTGTAGAAATGACTTGATTATTAAGAACATCTTCAATTCATCTTGAACATTAATGACAAATAAAAAAAAAATTAAATATGCCACCGGTTCCATTGGCTCACCCGACAACCAGACTGGACCGGTTCCTAGATTTTGAGTAGGAACCGGACCACCCAAAAACCAATCACCCCTATCGCTCTCACTTTAGTTTGGATATGAATTTTCTTAGATTGAGTTAAATATAGAAGTGTTTTAACACTATGGGTTGGGTCGAGAATGGATCACTAGATTTATATTGCATGAAAATGGGTTAAAACCGGTTAAATTGGTCAAAAAGGGTCCAACCATTTTTTACTCAACTCACCTGTTTGACAAGTTTATTATGTTGGTCGTGAAAAATGTAAAACATCTAATTCGATGGACCTAAAATATTATCTATGTGACTCCAAGAACTTGAGTTAAGGAAAGAAACTTCTGGGGACATAAAGTACAAGAGCTCTAGATAGATTTCTCTATAACTAGCAGAGAGACCATGTGAAACTGAGTTCTTTAACAAACTTATTGACATGTGGCAAAGGATTGCATGATGATTATGATGCAAAGTCCCCTTAACCAGTCTAATTTAATGGATATAATGAGGCCAAATCTATCAGAAATAATGTTGCATTGGGCAATGCTCGGGATACTAAGAATCATTTACCAAATGGGTGTATTAAGTAGTATAGACACTATGTAGTCGCCATTTAAGTTAGTGGGCCCATTTAAGCATCCAACATGAATTTGACACATCACTTAGTAAGCAAACATAGTAGAAGGATCTAAGCATGTTTAGTATCATTCTATTGAAATATTATCATTAGCCCAAAATAATAGAACTATATTATTTTGGTATAGAAAAAAATTCGTTGTCTAGTTTTCTAATCTGCAATATTCATCATTTAAAGTATAAGTGACAACAAATCTGGCTTGCCATGTATGTAAATGATCGCATCCTCACGCCAGAAGATAAGTTTCAGGTTTGATTCTTGACAACCATCTTTAGCATGCTCTGCTTTGGCTTGCAGTTGATTAAACTAAACACTATCAATACTCACCAAATGCGCATAGCTATTCATAAGCCCAAACTTATGAGAACTTTACAAGCAACTTGCATATACAAATAAGACTTGCTCTCTAAAAGAAACTGATAGCAAATCAATCATAATTAATGAATGCTGACCTGATTGGAAAGAGGAACCTGTCGAGAAACATTCCAAACTATTATTGCATTTTCGCTGATACTGCTAAAGGAGACATCACTGGAAGAGATGAATTGCTTGCTATCTAGGGAAAACTCCAAATCAATGATCGGACCAAGTTGACGTATATACTGATTTATTGCTTTGCCAGTTTTGACATCCCATAACCTGAGCTAGCCTTTTGCTCCTCCCGAAAGGAAAATGTTGAAGTTGTTTGGGTGGAATTTCACAACATTAATGACTTGGTCCTCCTTGAATACCTAAGTTTCTATCCCCTTTTCAATATCAACCAACCTTGACGTGTGGTCATATCCACAAGAAAGTACATGCCAACCAAGTTTTGATCACTTCACATCCTTCATTGCGGCATTGTGGTGGCTCAGAATGTGTGCTGTCTTGTGATTTTTACTCCACATGTTTCATATGAAGACTTTATGATCCATGCCAGCCGATGCAAGAAGATGAGCTGTAAACTCATTCTAGTAAACATATTAATTGGGAGAACATGAGTACAAAGCAATTACCCTCATAAAAATGGAGGCAAAACAAAACAGGAATGAATGAACTATTTTGTGCATACTATGGAATTTTAGATGGAGAGAAATCCTTTTTCTCATTCATATTTACTACCTTTTTACATTGTCATATTTATAGACTAATACACAAAGGAGTCATAGCAAACAAAATAGGAAACAAAGCCTAAATAGGAGAACGGCTACAATCCCACGATTTGTGGGATTTAAACAGAATAAAAAACTCATAAATAGGAAAAATCTACTCCTATCAATTAGTCAATTATTCTACATATTTACACCCATATAATCTGGATATTTACAACTCAACACTCTCCCTCAAACTGGTGAATAGATATCTTCCATTCCTAGCTTGGTAACTAGCTCATGAAAACTTCCACCATTAAGCCCTTTGGTCAAGATATCTGCCATTTGCTGTCCTAAAGCAACATAAGACAAACAAATTAGTCCTTCTTCAAGTTTCTCCTTGATGAAGTGCCTATCGATCTCAATGTGCTTTGTCCTGTCATGCTCCACAGGATTAAGAGCAATATTAATTGCAGATTTCTTGTCACAATAAAGCTTCATAGGACTTTGCCACTCGACCTTCAAGTCATCAAGAATGATATTGAGCCATAATAACTCACATATTCCATGAGCTGCTGCCCTAAACTCAGATTCTGTACTAGATCTTGCCACCACATTCTGTTTTTCACTTCTCCAAGTTATCAGGTTACCTCCAAGGAAAGTACAATAACCAGTTGTAGACCTCCTATTAACCACAGATCCAGCATAATCCGCATCTGTATAAGCCTCAAGCTTAAGATCAAGACTCTTCTTGAATAGTACTCCCTTCCTTGGGCTCCCTTTCAAGTAGTGTAAGATTCTATAAGTAGTCTGTAGATGTGATGGCTTTGGATTATGCATGAATTGACTAATCAAGCTTACTGCATAGGAGATATCTGGTCGGCTATGAGCAAGGTAGATCAACTTTCCGACCAATCTCTGATACATTTCTCGATCCACTGCTGCTTTCTCTTGTGCTTCTGCTAGTCTCTGGTTTGGCTCAATCGGAGTAGTTACTGGTTTGCAACCAAGTTTCCCAGTTTCTTCCAAAAGATCCGTCACATACTTTCGTTGTGAAATAAAGATCCCTTGCCTTGAGTACGAAACCTCAATTCCTAGAAAATACCGTAACTTTCCTAACTCCTTTGTTTCAAACTTCTGAATCAAGTACTGTTTCAGTCGCTGTTTCTCCGTTTCATCATTGCCTGTGACTATTATGTCATCAACATACACCAATAATGCTATAACTCCCCCTGCGTCCGAATGTTTTATAAAAATGTATGATCTCCCTGGCTTTGTTTATACCCAGATGCCTTCATGACTCTAGCAAACCGTCCAAACCAAGCTCTAGGTGATTACTTGAGCTCGTATAGTGCCTTTTTAAGTCTACAAACCTTTTTTGTTGTTTCTTGTCCTTCAAAGTTAGGTGGAATGCTCATGTAGATTTCCTCTTCCAAATCTCCATGCAAAAATGTATTCTTCACATCATACTATTGAAGTTCCCAATCAAAATGAGCAGCTAAGGACAGTAAAATTCTTACGGTAATCATTTTAGCCACTGGTGCGAATGTCTCTTGGTAATCCACTTCATATGTTTGAGTGTAACCTTTTGCAACCAATCTTGCTTTGTACCTCTCTAGAGAGCTATCTGCCTTGTATTTTACAATGAATACCCACTTGCACCCAACTAGATTTTTCCCTTTTGGCCCATCAACAATTTCCCATGTTTTATTTTTTTTCAGTGTCTTCATCTCTTCTACCATGGCATTCCTCTATTCCTCTTTTGACAATGCTTGAGACAAAGTGTTAGGGACAACAATAGAGTTTAAACTCACAATAAAGTTTTGGTACGGTAATGATAATCTATTAAGGGACACATAATTTGATAGAGGATAAACTGGTTTCTTGGTGCACTCTCTAATCCCTTTTCTGACAATAATAGGTAAATCAAGATCAGCCTCAAGTGTATCATTAAGCTGTTTATTCAAAGGAGGTTTAGGGCATATTGTGTTCTCATTGGCAGCACCCGGAGTGGCATTTTGGACTTGCTCTTATGTTGAAACGGATGTCCTCCTTGAATACACCTGAGAAAATCTCACAGAATCATGGATACGAGTTGGACTAGTGGAAATAGGAACAGAACCAGGCTGGTGTGTGGGAGATTGTGGTGGGCAAGAGATAGGATTCAAGGTAGGTTCATGAGCTACAGTGGATGAGTTTGGGTTGACATGGACATTGGACATTAAATCCAGGTTATCAATAACACCATGACCCTTATCTTCGATGATTGAAATCTCCCCCTGAAGATAAGGTTGTGAAAAATAGGGTTTATTTTCAACGAAAGTTACATCTGCAGAGAGATAGAATTTTTTGAAAGGGGGATGGTAACATTTGTAGCCCTTTTGTGTTTGTGAGTAACCAAGAAACACACATTTGATTGTGCGAGGATCTAACTTTCCTCGTTGATGATGATGAATGTGGACAATGGAAGTACAACCAAAGACTCAAGGTGTAAGACCATTAGATGTACGAAAGTGAGGATAGAACTGAGAAAGAACTTCCATAGGAGTCTTGTCGTCTAATGTACGAGAGGGTAGTCTATTGGTCATGCATGTGGCTGTAAGAGTAGCTTCCCCCCAATATGTTTCAGGAACTTGCCCATGAAACAATAGGGCATGAGTTGTGTTAAGGAGGACCATTTTTTTTTCAGCAACCCCATTTTGTTGGGGTGTATTCACACAAAATGATTCATAGATAATACCTTCCTTTTGAAAATACGAGGACAATACTTGATTGAAGTAATCTCTAGCATTATCAGATCGAAAGACCTTGATCTTAACCCCAAACTGAGTTTGAATCATGGAATCAAAGGAAGGAATAATGCTACTCACATTGGATTTATGTTTGAGTAAGAAAGTCCACGTGATTCTAGAACAATCATCAATTAAAGTGACAAACCAGCGAGCTTCAGAGATGTTTGGAATCGTGGAAGGTCCCCAAATGTCACTATGGATCAAGTCAAAAGGATTAGAACTACGACGATTGCTAATAAAAAATGGTACACGATTATGCTTGGCTAACTCACATACATCACAATGGAAATCTTTCACATTCAAACCTTTAAACAAGAATGGAAACATAATACTCAAGACTTGAAAGGACAGATGACCTAAACGAGAATGATGAAGCCAAATAGCTTCTTTATTTGAAGTACTACGAAACGATGAAGATAAAGTATTCATGATTCTTCTTGTAGTGAGAGGTGTCTCAAGGTAGTACGGCCCATTTTGTTCCTTAGCAAGTCTAATCCTCCTCTTCGAGTCCTGATCCTGAAAATTACAGTAGAATGGGTAAAAAATGACTTGACAATGAAGATCTTTGTGAGTTTTTGTATGGATATAAGATTGGCAAACAGTTTAGGGACATGAAGAACATCTTTAAGGATAAAATTAGGTGTGATAGAAATATCTCCAACCCCTGCAACAGTCGCAAGAGAACCATTTGCCACATTAATCTTCATATTTCTAGGACAAGGTGTGTAGGTGCTGAAATGGGATGAGGTGTGAGTCATATGATCGGTAGCCCCCGAATCAACAATCCAAGAATTACCTGAGAGTGCTAGAGAACATGCATAAGAAGGTTTATTAAGAGACCTTAACAAACCTCTTATTTTCTCAATGTCTTCACTATTGAAGGTTATTTTCTCCTGAACTTCTTCGTGACTAACTTGCTCAGTTAGGTGGACCCGGGGCCTTGACTGTGTTACCCGATTCACCCATTCTCGGCCTAAAGTAGTTGGTTTGCCATTTAGTTTCCAGCATTGCTCCTTTGTATGTCTCGGTTTCTTGCAATAGGCACACCACAAGTTGTCCCGGTTGTCTTTTCTTGGCAAATCACCATTTTCATCAACCTTTTTGATTGTCAAGGCTGACCCTTCTACTATTTGTGGTTTGAGCATGACAGATCGACGACTTTCTTCTACCCGGATCAAGGAAATTGTTTCCTCCAAAGATGGCACTTCCTCTTTGCCAAGTATTTGAATTCAGACTCGGTTGAATTCAGAATTAAGCCCGGCTAAGAAATCATAGATTCGATCCTTTTCAATAAGATTCTTTAGAATGGCCGCATCTTCTAGACACCGCATCTGGAGTACTTGATAATGATCGAGTTCTTGCCATAAGTTCTGCAAAGAATTAGCATATTCAATAACAGTCTTACCTCCTTGCCTTGTCCCACTGGTTTTCACCTTAATTTCATTCACTTGGGCTGCATCATGAGCCTTTGAATATGTCTATTGGATAGAATCCCAGATCTCTTTTGCTGTTGATAGAAACATACAAGTATCGCTTATGGTTGGTTCCATGGAATTCCATAGCCATGACATGATCATGGAATTAGCTTCATCCCACACATCGAAATTAGGATCTCCTAGTTTGGGTCCTATCCCAAGTAGATGGCTGAGTTTTCCTTTACCCTTCAGATACATCTTGACAAATTGTGACCACTTGAGATAGTTCTTCTCGTTCAAAATGAGGGCTGATCTGATATTCTGAAGATCACCTGTCATGTGTGTTGAGACGACCTCCTCCAATGGTTTTTTGGTAGAAGGGGTCAGATCTGTGGTTTTCGGTGTGATTTCAGAATTGGACATTTTTGGAGAGTAAAGGTCAGGAAGAAAACAAGAGTAGTAGTGCAGCTATGAAGGCTGCATTCGAAGGAAAAATTTCCTGGAGAATAAAAGACAGCAATGAAGGCTGTAATTTGGAATTCAGAAATCTAGCCTAAAGCTCTGATACCATGTGGAATTTTAGATGGAGAGAAATCCTTTTTGTCATTCATATTTACTACCTCTTTACATTGTCATATTTATAGACTAATACACAAAGGAGTCCTAGCAAACAAAATAGGAAACAAAGCCTAAATAAGAGACAGCTACAATTCCACGATTTGTGGGATTTAACCAGAACAAAAAATTCCTAAATAGGAAAAATCTACTCCTATCAATTAGTCAATTATCCTACATATTTACAGCCATATAATCTGGAAATTTACAGCTCAACGCATACAAATGATGTGAGAGGCCCCATCAATATGTAGGTGTTTCGCATTTGGTTTTTACATTTTGAGACCACCTAAGAATGCAAGTTATTGCAAACTTAAACTCATGCATCGACCTTAAAATGAACTAACAAATATTTGATCATGCAAAAGTCATGACAGACTTTTATAGTAGGGCAAAGCAGGTCTCTTGAAAAAAAGTTATTTATTGTGTGCCAACAAGCACCGCATGGATCTTGCATTTGCAAATTCCCTCTAATTTGGTCTATGCGCACGGAAATTTAAACATGAATCAATTGTCCTAAATATGAAACCATAGTTAATCATAAGTAATGTCAAGAAAAAACAAGGATAAGGTTATCATCAGATAACTAAATTTCCACAATTGCATTCTATTCTTCACTCTATTCACATGCTCATTCTAAGTTTCTATTGCAGGTCCAACACTTGATCCTTGGAGTTGCTAACACAACAGCTCAAGAAAATAGTAGATAAAATGGGATAAGCAAATAAAAAGTTTCCTATTTTTTGATTCATGTCCAAGCTATGGCTAAAGGTGTCACAATTGAAGATGCTTTTGGGATTGAGTTAAGGTAATGTGTGCCCAAAAGTCAGCTCGTGAAGCATGACGATTCATTGATAAGTGCATCCCGAAGTAAGCTCAAAATATCATAGTGTCAGACCAACCATCTTCTTGAGAAATAACAAAGATTGAATCCTACTATGTAATGATTGAAGCAACAAAGCAAAGGACAGGTAGAAACCACAATAGAAGCACACGAGGCAGAAACACCGACATAACCAGATCTTACCATGACTTTCTGACCATTGGAATGTGTTGACAGTCTTTGTATGACCCTTCAGAGCTACGGATAGCCTTTCTTGTATTTGATCAAGACGCCCATAACCTTTCGTTTGATGGCTCAGCAATGATAGAACATCATACGGTAGGTCTGAATTCAATAAGCTTCCCATACATGAAACTAATGGCAGAAAAGCATAATGTCAAGATCTCATGTTTCCATCAGAGAAATAGATATGATTCACACAAGCTAGAGATGCAACATCATGTTGTACATCGGGTTAAACAATTAGAGTTTGGTCACTTAAATGATCCACTTTTCATTAATTGCTACTTCATTAATCTTACGGATTAGTGTGACCTAGCCCAATAAGGAAATCCCAATGAATTGGGCTCAGAAAGGGATTCTTATATGCAGATATGATGCGGAATTACTGCCAAAGAAAGAACAATACATCAAGAATTGCTTTACATTCATCTCAATTCTCCATGTTGCCATTCAAGGGGAGTAAATTCCAAAAATCCACGCATAAAATGCACATTAAGGTTCAAAAATTGTCTCAAGCAATTTAGTCCATCGCTTAACTTTGTAAAATTAGTGATCTATCAAAATGAACAGTACGTGAAGTTTGCCAAGCATGTTCTGTGCGAAAGCATTTAAAGATTTCCTCTATTTCTCGGATATGTGTAGCTTGTATGCCTTTCTTATCCACAATCCTCTACAAACATTTCCAAGAAGTCCATAGCACACTCTTTCCGAATCTAGAATTTACCGTATCTCCTAACTTAATCCTGATAAATAAATAGGACTTTGACAACTATAAAACCAAATTGACTCTCAGAAAAATAAGTCTCTTCCTTTTATGTTTTAATTTATGCTCAATTAGTCTTTGCCATAGTTTCATGGCATGACACGTGAGCCTAAGCCTTGTACCAAAAAACTCATCTTTCAAATGGGAATTTTCGATAGCTTGACAATGTAGGGTAGTCTCTGCCACTAAACCTGGGTTTTGCTCACTAGATCACTTGACATGGGAATTATCCAATCACCCAACAATCCAGCCATCATTCCCCGTATCTAAACAACTAAAACGACTGGCAATAACTCGAAAGAAAGACGTTGTCCCCAAGCATTCTCAACCAGACACAGAGACTATCACGAAAACATAACCCAAAGAATAGGGGAAAATGAAACGCTTGAGACAGAGTTGTGACATTTACCAGAGGCAGAAGTTGAAGCTGAAGGGTTGGTGCTTTTAGGGTCAAGGACCATAGTGGGTGGCGAGCCCAGACCTAGGAGGGCTCGCTCCATTTTGGATACATATCTGCCATGGACAGGAGCTCCGATCGGAGGAGGATGCAAGCGACTGGGTTCGGGGATGGAGGCCGTGTGGCTTTCAGGTCTGGGTCGCTTTGGAGGAGGAGGGTGGAAGGATGGTGCGGGTGCGGGTGCGGGTTCGGGTTTTTCGTCGGAGGAATTGGAGTAAGTGCTACGTAGCAAATCCAATGCCGGAGTTTTGCGCCGTCGCTTGAGCTCGTATTATTTCTTGACCTCGACCTTGACCAAGGAGTTTGATTCCTACGACAGAAACAAAATAAAAAACTGATTTGTTTTATTAAATTCTAGATTCGTGTTCTTCTCTGCATTTTAGGATTATTCTCGAGCTACGGTTTTTCCATTGGCCCGAAATATTTTCTTTAAATTGTAATTACCGATTATTGATCGTGATCAATAAATTCTCTCGTAAATTTTACCCCTTCTCTCCGTGGCCACAACATGGAAGCGTGTGTGCGTCAAAAGAAGATAACAAGGAGTTAGATTTCAAGGCTCTCGACATTTAAATCGATATGTGAAAAGAAAATCGAGTGTCATGAAACTTGGTGGTCGAGCCACGTCATCAGAAAACTCCGTTCGCTCCCACTTCTCTTGATTTGAATTAGACACGCCTCTTTACATTACTTAGGAAAGGACGTCAATCATCTTATTGAATTTAATATAATGCTTCTAGAACAATACATCACTCGTCAATTTGCCTTACTCATCAATTTTTGGTTGTAATTTGATATAGAAGTTAATAAATTTTAACTCGCCAATTAAGAATATTTTTTTCCGTTTATCAAGGTATAATGTTTCCATCACTTATTAAAATAAAGAGTAATGAAAATGTCTAAGCATAAGCACATCTATAACTTGTAATTTATAATCTTCCATATACGTACATGTATAAGTGAGTGGGTTTTGCGCATTAAAGATGCCTAATTAATTAAGATTTTTGTAATTTTATAGTAGATATGTTTTGGTCATTTTGGTTGTAAAAAAGGTTTTGGTCATTGATGATGATGAGTTGATATGTCAACTGAAGACTGCATTAAACGAAACCATTTTGGTGCTTCTCTATTCAATGAGTAATGTGAAGTTGCCGGTTTGAAAAACGAAGGGCCCATGATTTTGCATCTTCATGCGAAGCGGTTGTAGACTTTCATTTTATATATACGGGTACTCCACTTTCCATTAAATTCAAAAAAAAAAAATTATCTAATAGATGTTTTGATGCTTAACGATTTCAGAAAACCGTGCAATTTTCCCTATCTAAATCGAGTAGTCTAAAGTAGATTTGGCCTAGCATGTTCTATTCAAGATAAATTGATCTCGTATTTAAAAAAAAATTACCAAAAATATCGTAAACCTATTGCAATTGTGCAATTCAGTCCTAAACTTTTTTTTTCTCAATTGAATCTTAAACCTTTTGCATTTGTATCAATTCAATCCATTTGACCAATTTTAGCCGACTAACATTGATGTAGCACGGCCTGCGCTAATGTGGATAAATTTTAATAATATCTTAATTTTTTTTCTTTTCTTTCTCTATTTTTTTCCTTCCTTCTTCTTGACGACCTTGCCTAGCCACTAGCAAGTCTTGCCCTTGCCCAGCGACGGTGAGCTCAACCTTGTCGTGAGGTTAAGCCTAGCCAAGGGTAGGCGAGGTCAACCTCCCCCTCACCTAGTGACGACGAGGCTTGCCTCGCCAAGGGCCGGCAAGGTCGATCTCGCCAGTGGTTGGCGAGGTCTGTCTCACTGGCCCTCGCCTCTAGCCGGTCACCTCAGTTCGGCGACCGACCAGTTGGAGAAGGAAGGAAAACAAAGCAAGAGAAAGAAAAGAAATAATTAAAAAACTCAAAAAAAAAATAAAAATATTATTAAAAATTGTTTACGTTAGTGCTGGTCAAGTCACGACAGTGTAGGCATGCCACGATAGTGCTGGTTGTGCCCCGTTAGCACCAACTGGTTAAAATTAGTCGGATTGATTAAATTGACACATATGCAAACGATTTAAGATTCAATTGGTACAAAAAAAGGATTTATGACTAAATTGACACAATTGTAATAGGTTCAAAACTTTTTTGATAATTTTTCCCTATTTTTCATGTACCGTATCATCAAGCAAATTACACTTGAATAACGAGAGCTTCTTTTGGGCCCAACAACAAGATCTGAGTAGAGCTGCCCATCTTGACATCATTTCAAGCCCAAGCCCAGAAAATGATATGTTCGACTTCATCTTATTTCCATCTTCCTAAAGTTCCCATCAAGCATTGCATCCTTCAATCTTTCTTAAGGTCGCCCTTTGTTTTTCCTTGAGAGAGCATTTGTTAGATCGAAATTGCATCGTGTCGCAATTCTAAACACCCAATTTTTGATTTTGTTGCCCGGCTACTGATGGTTGATCATTCTCTCCTAGCTCTAATTGTTTGATCTTGGACTTGAATCATATGATTCAACTGCGTCGTCTATCAAAGTCAGGTATGTTTTCAGCGCCAAATCTTCAAAAAAGTTTACAGCTTAAGTTTTCGTCTCCTTTCAAAACCTCAAGAAACGAAAATCAATAATGAACCCATATGTCAAGAATGAATTCCAATTCCTAAAAGCAAAGAGCCACCGAGGTAAGATTCAAAAGATACTCTCTTCTTCTTTTTATCTAATCTCCCAATTGATGAGAGACTTTTCAACAATTGATTAGGAACTGATCTCATTAGCTTGAGCTTGTAACAGGTTGCTCATCTTTTTTTGTGCCATAAAAAAATCTAACTTGTCGAAAGAAAAGAACTAGATCAAAGTAGCCTTTTAGTCAGGGTTAACTATTATCACAATTTCTCCTTTATCATATACAATAAATATTAAAGAAAGAGTGCTCAATTTCATTTTTTTTTCTTGTGTTGGGTCCAAATCATCAAGTTATGCAGAATTTTTCCTCTACTTCCCCCGACTCAACCAAGACTTGATCACGAAACGGAAGCAAGATCATATCTTCGGTCTAGGGTTCATGCCGCCATTAAGCTAGAAATCCCCAGATCAATCAAGGAGAAAACATCTTGCACGATGGCGCGATAAAGCAAAGCCAATTGCAGTTAAAGGTAGATGAATCCTATTAGACAAAGTAGCTTAATTTTCTTTCTGTTGGACAGAACAGGAACAGTGGCTGACAATCAGCAGATACACAAAATCTTATCGCCTTCACTTTTTTTTTTTTTTTTGGGTCAGACTATCGCCTTCACTTTGTAAGGTAAAGCTTTACTAAACTCAGCTAAAGGTATATCTCTCGTTTAGAAATAGGTAGAGTGAATCATGATAAATGTGGAAACAGAGCCATATGTATCCAAGTAGGCCCCTTCCTTTCTCTTTCCATTGTTCTTGCTACAATGATGAAACCCTAAACTATCTCTCCTAGGCACGATACCGTAGGGTCACCGTCCCCAAATTCTTCTTCAACCTTCAAATAATATAAGCCCTGGACCATTTGCGCGTGTACGCACATACTCAATGATGATGCTGGTTTTAGGTCACGTCTTCTTGTGTATGAATCATCACGTACCCTCGACGTATGGATTACAGATGTACACGATCTCTTTCCATTGTTGACTGGCTTGGCACGCTCCTTGCACATGCAAGCTCCGAAGCCCATAACTCTTGACGTTTGAGGAGAAAGAGATAGAGAGAAAGGAACCCCTTCTATGTAGCCAAATTGTACACCTTTTTTTTTTGAGAACATTATCACAGCAATCTGGAGTGTGCGTGGGCGCATAGTGGAAGTTTGCGTCAACTTCCAATTCCTGATGCAGAAAGAGAGGAAGAGACGAAACCCCAACAAGTGCACGCAGCAAATTCAACCCTACTGATTTGTATAGGTTCCTAGGAATCGTACTGGCCGCTTGACGTTGCCAGAGAGAACAAACTAGAGGAGGTCCACGTTGAAAAAAGGAAGAAAGAAGCAGCCAGTAACCCTATAGAATCGGAACGGCGACAAGAACATGCGTTTGAGTCTTTCCCGAGCCCAGAATAACCCCATAGAAATGGGGCTTTCTTCTCGTTTTTTGTCCAAAACAGCAAGCCGGCAGATGGGGACAACCGATGGAACAGCTCTCCAAATTTTCAACGGCGACCTTGGTCTTCGACAGGCGTGTAGCATTTAGTAACGAAGGGGGTGATGAGCGTGGGACCAAACGATGACTGAAGGGAATGTTGCATCAAACGAGGGTCAAAATTCATGTCAACCCACTAAGGTGGGATGACAAATTCGGTGACACAGCATACAAACGCACTAGTCAACTTGTTTATTCACCCTAATCATCCGTTGGAAGAAGGGTTTCTTTCTCTGTCAGAGATTAAATATTAAATTATTTCTTAGAAAGGGGGGAGGATTCAGACAGAAGTCAATGAAAGGAGTGACGGATCCTGGTTCCCTACTTGATATGGATTGTCTAGGTTAAATATCTGATTTATTAAAGTCGGGAAAGAGTCGTAATGCGTGCGTTTTCCACACTCATGAAAGTCAAGAGGTTGTAATCATTAGACTATATGAAACGTTGAAATTTTAGGTGAATTCAACATCGATTTCACACGGTATTGAGGCGAGGAAGTTTGATCATGCACGTGTTCGATTCTCCGTGCTAATGACCTCCCTCTCTACTTATCATTTGATTTTTCGTGTTTTAATCTTTGAGTGATTTAGATAGATGCGAAGGTGAGGGTCTTTCCATTAAATCACCACGCCCTCATCATAGCTTATATTCAATGTTTTGTTTTGGTTGCCGAGATGAATCGGAAAGAAATCGATCGTGCATGCTATGATGCGAGTAGTGCATTGCTTAATAGTAATCGGCTCTATTTTCTTGCGTTAGGGTTACCCACCTAGTTATATCCCCACGAATACAAGATTTACATACTAAGGGTTTCACGTTCTTGACGAGAATGTCTTGCCACCATAATGTGTCCTCTTTTGTGCCATTTTCAATTGACCGCGCATACATGGCCTCAAAATTTCTTTCATATACTCCAATGTCTGTCCCTCTTGCAGCCCACTTTTTGGAAAGCAAAGCAACAATTGGTTTCATTTGTATATATATATTTTTTGAAAATATTATTTCTTGGCAGATCTATAATAAGGATAATAGCTCAGTCCAGCTGAACAAAGTGGAAGTCTTAGCTGGGTTTCATTGCTAGCCTATACGGACTATATATAATCTACCAGAAAGTGGGGCGGTAGGGCAAATTATAATAGCAATTTTTGTTTTTTTGATGAACGAGCGGCGATGTTCTACTCATCCTCAAGCACAGCTTTGATCTAGATATTTATACTTTATTGTACTAGCTAGATACAGTACGAGATCGTGTGCTGTAAGTCCTTAGTTCTTAACAAAACATTCTTAGTCAAAATAATGGTCAATCAATCTTTACAAATCTCGCTTTCTGAAAATGAAAGTCATAGCCAACATCGAATTCCCGAGGCTTCAAGGCTCGTCGATGAATCTTTTGTCAGCATAAACAAAGATGGGTGATTAGAATGACCAAAGCACTTAATTTGTCGAAAATCCAAGCGACAAAATGGGGGAGTCGAATGAGTACTCCCAAGATCCAATTGGTTAAAATCTCAATTTGGACTCGAGCGAAGGCTGGCTTTGAGCCACTGAAAGTGCTCGTGTTGCTGGCTTGTACCCCCTGCTCAAAGTCAATCTCCAAAATCATGTGAGTCGACTTACTCTCGAATTAACGGTGGGGATGTTTTGACTTTTGGGGGAGGGGGAGAAAACATCACCCCATGGCAGTTCAATCTTTCAAATCAATCCTCAGGTGGGTCAACGAGGTTTCATTCGCCTGGCAAGAAAACAAAAAATAAAATAAAATTGGGGTAGTCTCTCTAAGACTAACCTAATACAATTGAAACACCCCTCCGCTAAATCCTGTCGTGTTGTGAATGTTTGTCTAGCCACCGACTTCGTTTTTGCTACAGCTGCATGCATTCCTAAAAGCTTAGCACTGTTAGGGTCTCGTGTTATTGAGTTCAAGAACTTGGGTTTTAAAGCTTGATAATACAAACCCTAACAACTCCCGTTCGTCACCTACGATCTCGAGGATTTTTGTGTCTTGTGCAAGACTTGTTTATAATGCGTGCGAGAATAGATTTGCACGCAAGAATGCAGACGTGAAACCACTTTATAATAATCGAGATAGTTGCTCGAGATATATATATTAAATTCATCGCGCTTTGGACCGATCAGTTGATCAAAAATGTGTGCACCCTACACGGTGTTTGTATCGTATACATGTGAATCAATTTGGGTTGACCCTGATCTATTTTTTTCAATAAAAAGCATATAATATACACGTTACTTTCCAATTCGAAATGACCAAGAGCACGTGGCTTTAAAAATGGGCAGTGCTCTATCCCATGACCTCATTCCCTTTCAGGGGGTCAGCTTGTCCTTCATTCTGCCAAAAGAATAAAAAATCTATCTCTCTCTCTCTCTCACACACACGCACATTCACACGTGTTGTGCAGAGGAAAAGACTGGGTTTATTCTATTTCAGCTTGCTTACAGCATGCTAACATTATCATGACATCAACTTCTTCATTCTTTTCTTGGGGCTCTCATCGCCATCTCATTTTACAAATGAGACCTGTTGTTGCACAGTGGAAAGTCAGTTGTGAATAGAAGAACAGGTCTGTAAATGAGAAGCATATGATACATAAAATGATCTTCAAGCTCAAGTTTCAAAGTTCAATGTCGCTGAAATTATTATAATGATGAGATGATTTCGATTACATTTCGACACGATTTAACCTATATCAGGACGTCAAAGATTACTGAAGCTCAGGGCATTGGCTTCTTCATTAATATTTTGTAAAAATGCCAAATAAAAGAGAGGGTCCAAGATGGGAAGAAGTCATCAATCTACAATCGACGATATATTTAATCGAGTGGAAAATTTGGATAGTCTGTATAATAAAGAAAAAAAACAATTCACGATACTTCGATGATTACTCTGGACATTAGACACAACCTCATCAAATCACCAATCTATCGGCCAATGACTGCACATGCATTTATATATGCATGCTACCTAGATGATCCACATTCGAATTAGTGCACTTTGTAGTTGTATTTTTGTTGCAATTCCAGGTCCATTCCTGACATTCTTGGATATTTATTAATGGTCTTCGAAATTTCAATAACAGGGCTGCAAAGAAGAAGAAAGGAGTAATCAGTAGTTCCAGTGCTGTTTGAGGTGGGAATGTCAACACACAAACAATCTCAGGCGATAATCATGCACGAATTATTTCTCACGGGCAATAAATGGGGCGAGGGAATTAAGATGTCTCGGTGCTCTCGTCAATCTAATCTATACTACATGTGAACCCTAATCATTGATGGATGAGTCCCACCAAATGTTGCACCCTTCGTCCATGATTTCATGATGAGAACACAAGAACTGAGACATGGGAGAGAAGGTGTAGAAAAATCTGAAGGAGGGATAGCCTTGTTGAATACTTTAAAGCTAGATTTTCATTCTTGATCGTAAGCTAAGTGGGTTGCGATTATGTTCTTCGATACCATGAGCAGAAATCGTTGTACCTTGTTGGTTTTGAGTTTTGGTTTTATACTCACTAGATTGAGATCCTTTGAATAATTTAAAGATAAATTGATCCCAAATCCCCTTTTTGCTTTCTTTTAGGCTTCCTTTGTTTCGTGAAAGTTAAATGATTTGAAAATATTTTCTTAAAAATGATGATTTGTATCAATTGAAATAATTAGTCAATGAAAAATATTTTTATTATCAATAATAATTAGTCTTTAGTTAACTGAATTTCTTGGTCTCTATTGTTTTTAGGAAAATATTTGCGAAACCATTCATTTTCTGTAAAACGAGCACACTCTTAATC
Source organism: Syzygium aromaticum (assembly GCA_024500025.1). Taxonomy (NCBI): domain Eukaryota; kingdom Viridiplantae; phylum Streptophyta; class Magnoliopsida; order Myrtales; family Myrtaceae; genus Syzygium; species Syzygium aromaticum. The sequence goes on along the minus strand of CM044890.1, from coordinate 32,135,782 downwards.
TCTCTCTCTCTCTCTCTCTCTCTCTCTCTCTCTCTCTCTCTCTCTCTCTCTCTCTCTCTCTCTCTCTCTCTCCCTCTCTTCAATAGCAACCGCTGCTACCTCAAATTCAAGGCACCTAGCCCCAAGTGATTTAGGATCCGAGGTAGCATGTGGCTAGGTACAACATCTCGACATAATTTACTTGAGGTATAGTCCGCTTTTGTCCTCTTAATACCGAGTTTCCCCCTTTCCTATGGTTGAGTTAATTGAAGTTTTATGCATATAATGCAGGAATGCTCTCCCCCATATTCGGCCTATAGTTCGGTACATTCTTACCATTTTCGCTATTCTAGCATAAGCCTGTTAGGAGCAGCAACCTATTCGGGCCACCTGACCACGACATCACTGTTCATCCTTGTTGGATTGGGGTTATTATAGGTCCACCGACTTCGAATCACACATTTGTCAGAGGGCATCTGGCTTTGATGCCAAACTATGACATTGTGATTTAACTTGGGGTATTGTGTACCCATATTGTACTGAGCTCGATGATTTTGTCCCTTGGCGTACATGTGAGAGCACTTAAGGGACGGATGACCTCTTAGGAAAATGATTACATGCATGACAAAGGAAAAAAAAATCATGAGATTTAGTGTGGTAGGAGCCAAAAATGAACAATACCTTAAGTGAGTTAAGTTAGTATAATGAAAGTGCGATGCTGGGGCAAGATGAGCACAGCACGAGCTGGTGTAGAAGGGGGCAATATCGAGAGAGAGAAGAAGGTTAAGGTTTTGATTTTAGGTAAGTTTATTGGAAGTTAATGGCATTTTGATTATTTTCGGATATCTGCTGCCTAACTGTAAAGAAACCATATCTATATTTTCTTTGCTAAAAATTACATTCAAAGAGAAGGGACAATTTGGATGCCGAGCCTCTTTTGAGAACTTGATTAACAAAATCTAGCTCTCGAGGATGTGGCGATTTATGCCAATTAATCTTGAACTCTAAATGAATAATTAACACGTAGATAATGACGTGTCATGAAACTTGATTAACCGATCATGTCAGCAGGCACGCACATATGGCCGTTAATACAACGTGCTTGTCGGCTTCGATTCGATTGTTTGAACGTGTGTTTGGAGAGCTTCTCGATATATTTGTCAAACAAGTCGCGTTAGCAAGATGAGAGAGCGTGCGAGTCTCGATCAATCTAATAAGATTTTAAGGGTGGATGGTGAAGTCGGGCTCACTGAACCCGGGACAAACAAGTGTGCCTCGTGTGGGGGAGGGGTAGGCCAAAATGATGAGGATTTGAAGAATGCAAGATGGAATTGGAAATGGATGGATGGACGGACATTACGTTACATTATTATTATTATATTAAGTAGAAGGAAAGGGAGGAAAACTAGGTAATAATCAAATCCATCAAATCCCCAAAGCTAAGGTCGTTTTCTGGGTTCTGACTATGAGGAGAGGGAGCGAGAGAGAGAGAGAGAAAGGGAAAGAGAGGGTGGGCTCCACATGTCTTCCCACGCGTGCACGCCGCGTGGACCCCACTCCTTTGACTCCTTTCAAAGCCCTCCCTCTCTCTCTCTCTCTCTCTCCCTCTCTCTCTCTAAGCATGACGCCACCCCAGAGCCTCTGATTTGTCCTTGTGCCGCCTCCTCTCTATCATTAAAGTCAAAACCTAATCGCCTTCCATCATCCCTTTCTTTATTTCTTTTTCCCTTCATTTCTTCTTTTTCATCCGAATTGTTATGTATCAAAAGTGAAAAGAAAATATATATTAAAGCAAGAGAGCCAAACAAACACAAGGACGATGGTTTCATGCTTCGATTTTTTTTGAGTCAAAATCGTGAGATTTTGTGAAATTATTATCAACTATTCTAAACACTTCAGTTGTTAGATAAATACGTGATTTAATATTTGATTACTTTGACACTCTCTCACACGCTTTGTTCAGTCTTTTTGTCTCGTATTAAGCGTGTAAATATTTTATTAGAGAGGCAAATAGGAGACCGAAAAGATTTGAACTCAAAACCTGATACTTTAATATTATGTGAGAATTTGTTGGACTACTACCAATTGTATTAGAAGCTTAAGCCATTAAATTAAGAGGTCATTTAATATTTAATTACTCACTCTAATAAAAATCTAATGTTGCAAGCTAGTATTAAAACACATCAGTTAATTAGATTATCCGTCACATCTATTATTTCAAGTGATCTATTATGCTTTATAGAGAATTTCTCTATAGCCTTTCAATATACTCTTATCATTGTCTTGGCTCGTCCCCATCGACACCATTTCGAGAGTCCTATTCTTGTTTCTCCTACCCATAATGGAAGTTGCAAGGATGAAATCATTCTAACATTTTCGGGACTTTGTAGCATATGAAAGAAAATGTGCGATTTTTCTCGAAATCTTATACGATTGGCAATGCTTTAGATTAGAAATGCTATCGACCGTTTTTTATGAAAAAATTGAGAAGGTGATCTCTCAATGGCGTGTTTTCATCAACAAAACTTCTTACGTGTACGATGGAGTAGTGCAAAAAGGGTTTGGAAATTAACCCTAGTGGAAAAAGTGTGTTTCCAACGATGTCTCATTTTTCTTGACTTATGCCAAATGTCAACGGGGGCTTATCCTCGAGGAAGGGTTTGATTAACTTAAGCCATACGCAACCGGTCAAGTTTAACATAATTAATGGAAGTGAACCTATCAGACACCAAAACCATCGTTCTTTTGTTTAATCACCCTCGCGCCATTGATGCGCCTTTTGACCCTCGAGAAGCTGATTCATCCCCCCAGTCAACCTCGCCTATCAAATTCCATTTCTCACTCGATGATGATGAGGAGGTCAGTTTGTCCATTGCCTTAGTCAATCTTGCATGAACCACGATAAGGAATTCCTTTGAAATTTAATCGCGTCAACTAGGCAGTCCAAAGCAGGCCGGAAAAAAATAAGATTATTTTACCATCAATTGTTATTATTTTTTTGTTCTAACTTGAGTTGTGAGATCCAATTTTAATATGTTAAGCAGCGTAATCCTTTTCCATCTAGTTGAGAGGGCTGGATCTCTTCGGTATGGATGAAGAAAGATTAGGGTGCATAAGCTGCCTATGCATGAAGAAGGTTGAGGGTGTCAATTTATTCTTTCTCGATCTAATTGGGTCTTAAAAAAACGAGTAATCTCTGCAATTTCTAAGTTGCAAAACTTGTCGCTAGAGAAGGTCTAGGTGGGAGGTTTGATGGATCGTACATACAAGCACGGAAGATTACTGACCTTTCGATTACGAATTTTATGAGTTCCATATCATTCAAATGTGTAGATTCGATTGCCTAAGAGTTTCGAGTCACATTTGTTGCACTCTTTTTGAACTTCCCCTTATAGGCAATTAGCAATCGCCTACCAATTATCCTCATCTCTTTATTCCATGATGGTCTTATCTCGATAACTTATGTGTGAAAGGGAGTAGACCATCCTCGCTAAAATGATTTTTATTGGATCTTATCACCAGGTTTTCTTTCCTTCCTAACTAAAACTTCAAACTTTCTAATGCAATTCAACTTCCATCTATCAAGCAAGTGCTTTGATGATCATACGAAGGTGACACATGGAGCTACTTATCACCCATCCTTCTGAATGAAAGCAAAATTGGTTTGCATGTAGCCAATGTCCAATCTCTAATCTGGCTTAAGATTTGAGCTTTCTGGAGACAATTAGCATGTTAATCTGTGCAATTTAAGAAATTAAGAAGCAAATGTTCTGAGAAGCCTTGATATCTCTCCTACTTTTGTACCTGTGAGTGGCGCAAATGTCCTTCCTTATGCAGCTGTTAATGATTTTCCCCCTTGCAGAACGGCGCAAAGAAGGAATTAATTTTAGAAGGAAAAAGAAGAATCCAAAAACCATCATTAGCAAAAGAAAAATAGAATAACCAGAAAAACAAATTTCAAAGGGAGAAAGAAAAAGGATATAGAGGGAAAGATAAATAACACACAGCATCAAACAAAAGAGAAATTCAATTTCAAATTGACCTTTGCCTCAATGTCTAATCAGACCCTGAAATGTCAACCGCGTTTTTTTCTTTCCTTTGAGCTCTCCCCGCCATCACCACTGATGCTGATGCTCCACACACGCGCACACGCACACGCACACAGTCTCTTCCTGAATTATATATAAATACTGAAATGATGCAAATCGCCTTTTATCATTTTATGCGACCAAAACAATCCACTGGAAGACAAGGCCAAGCAATAGAGAGAAGGTCAAGATTCATTTTGGTGAGGAAGTAACCACAAAGATAGCAACAAAAGAAAAGCAGCAGGAGGCTTTTTAATTCTCTTGCCATCGAAGCTATATTAGACATGGCAGATGATCAATTCCATGCAAGTGGGAACTGGTGGGACGCATCGAGGAATCGGTACGAGAGTGGGACGTCGTCGTCCTCATCGTCGGGGCTGAGCTCTCTGGGGAGCTTCGGTGGGTGGCTCACAGACATGGGCGGTGACATGAAAGCTGCAAGGTCTTCAATGGAGTCTGCAGGCGGTTCTTCAGTGGTTTTTCATGATACCCAGAAGCTGCAACCCCACAACTCTGCTGTTTTGGGCGACACTAGTGGATCTTTGGTTGACCCCAATTTGCACATGATGAATTTGGGCCTCTCTTCTCAAGCCGTGGATTGGAACAACCAAAACTTATTGTAAGTCTCTAAAGTTCCCGACTTTTCTCTTCTTTTTGAGAAAGTTAAAAAAGTTTCCCTTAATCTTGATGTGATCTTATCGTGCTCTCAATCTATAAAGTTCTCAGGAAACATTTCTTCCGTGTATTAGCAGTCAAATTTTATCATAGCTCAAGCCTGTGAATTAGCATGAATTTCAGCAACTTTTAGCACATGGCTTTGTCTTAAGATAAAAGTTTCTCTCACTTACAAGTGTGCTCCTTTTTGGAATTTATCTAGAAGAGGAGATCATAAGGGGACTGAGAGCAGCTTTCGGTCGATGCTTCAGGAGAACTTGAACATGAACGCAAGCTTTCAAAGCACAAACACAGGTGATCACAGTAGTACAGTGACATGCCAAGGTTTTCATCACCAGATTGCTGATTCATCACCCTCCTCCTTGTACGGTAGTCCTTCGACTTTCTTGCAAGGAATATTGACTGGATCATCAGAAAACAGTCAACAGCAACAGCAAAATGTGAATTATCCTGGTTATAACCCATCAGGCTACAATGCTCAGAGCTCAATAGAGCTCTTGCCTTCTAATTGGTCCAACAAGATGCCTCAGTTCTTGAGAACCTCACCGCCTAAGCACCACTCCCCGCCGCTGCCTCACCACCAGAGTCAGTTGCACTTCTCCAACAACGCGCCGTTCTGGACCGCATCCGCCACAGCAATGAACGATGTCCGGTCCACGACAACCACCACCTACTTCCCCCCATCCCAAGCCCCATTCGCACCGCCGGGCTTCGATGAGAAACCAAAGGTAATCAAAACATCTTCAATCGAGAGCATACAAAAATAAAAAAAGAAAGAGAGAGAGACATCATTGCTTAGGCGTGTCAAATTGCTATGCACGGTCATGATTAGGGTTTCGAGTATCTGTTGCGGGATTATCCGATTTTTGTATCATTGATTGTGTGGCGCAGAATTTAACGGATGCTGCCAATCCGGGCGCCGTGATGAAGAAAAGCGGCGGTGAGCCTGCGGGGAAAAGGCCGCGAAACGAGACCCCCTCGCCATTGCCAGCTTTTAAGGTACAAAATTTCGAGCAAGTAGATTTGACAAATCTTTTGGAAGATAAGAAAGAGACATCTTTAGCTTTTTCTTTATTCTTTTCTCTTTGCCTCTAAGCTTTATAGCTTGCATAGACAATGAAAAAGAGAGGGTTGTGAACTAAATATAGGTGAGGAAAGAGAAGATGGGGGACAGAATCACTGCGCTCCAACAATTGGTTTCGCCTTTCGGAAAGGTAAATTAGTTCATTTCCATGAGATCCCTCTTTTGCCTTCACATATGAGTAGCCAAAGATATGATATCATCCTCTATTTTGAAACATTATGGAAGAGACCGTTGAAGATTACAATGGAGATCTTGTTGTCAAGTTTTTCTTTTCTTTTGTCATCAGACTGATACGGCCTCAGTGCTCACTGAAGCCATTGAGTACATCAAGTTCCTCCACGACCAGATCAGTGTAAGTCCCAGCATACATTATTTAGAAGTCGAGGCTATTTCAGATTGATGTAACTTATCTAAGCTTTTATTACCATCTGAGACTGTACTTATGGGGAATTCAATTGAAGCCTCTTCTGAGGAAAACATGTTTTGCCTTGTTATAAATCTCAGGTTCTAACTACCCCATACATGAAAAATGGAGGTGCCATGCCACATCAGCAGGTATGTTCCTTTTTAACCTTCTCTTAAGATCTATTTATTGTTGCAACTATATATCTTAGATGTTATTAATTAGACAGTCTCTATGGTCTATGATGATTAGAGTTTAAGGTCTATGATTTTTCTTGGAATACGAATGCCTAAGTCTTAATCTATGTGGAATTTCTCTGTTAGAAATAACATTATTTACAAACCACATGGGCTTAGTCGTAACCATGCTTTGGTATGCCAAAGTACACTCCGGATGATACATGGCATGCAACCTAAAAAGGAAATGAAAATGAAAGAGCACGGTTCACGGTCGACTCTACTCATATATATAGTCATAGATATTGAAACTCATATAGTTGCCACGAAAAGGGGTTTGCTTATAGAGATATTGAGTGAATTTTCACCATATTTGACTACGTCTGATAAATACTTTGTTTAATAATCCGATTTGAGAATGTATTAAAACTGGATCGATGCAGACTCCTGATAAATCTGAAGACCCAGAGGGGCCTAGACCAGATCTTAGAAGCCGAGGTCTTTGTCTCGTGCCGGTCTCAAGCACCTACCCAGTCACACACGACACAACCGTCGATTTCTGGACTCCTACATTTGGGGGAACATTCAGATAATTCAAATCGACAGATCCTCCCCCGAAAGAAAAACAACGTCTTGACACCCACTTGACGAGAGGGGCTAATCGGTTTCAACACCCCAGCTGAGGATGGATGTCGATGATGATGGCGATGCAAAAGAGGAGAATCAGAAGACCCCGGATGTGGCCCCTGATTATGCAATTTTATGTAAGTTTGAAATGTAAAGAAATAACCCAGAACATAAATGGAGGAGAGGAAGGGATGAAAAGGAATGGCAATCCAAAGGAGAGGCCATTGTTGGGCCAGCCATGGGCATAAGAAACAAAAGAAGAAAAGCAACATTTGTACTAATAATTGAGGAATTATTGTGATTTTGGGGTTGGTTTAGTAGGGGGATGAGAACAGGTGCTAATTTGTAGGGCAGGGAGGGGTTACCTTTATAGGAACATTTTGTTGTCATTAGCCGAGTTTAGTACAAGAAAAAGGGAGAGAGAGCCAGGAAAGGAGCTTCTTTTAATTATTCCTGTTGTTTCCCTGCATTGTGAATAGAGCTGGCATTACCTTTATTTTATCACAGAGAGAGAAGAGAGAGGAGAAAAGACATGGAAGGAATAATTGAAGTCTCGGGATACAAAAGAAGATGAGTGATCGTGGTGGAGATGTCGTTTGATCGGGAAAAATCTCACTTTTCATTTGTTTACGTCTTTGGAATATGATAGTGGAGGTCAGACCCTACCCCACACCCTCTTCCTTTCGGATTTTAGCACTCGATTATCCCTCCCCAACTCTCTTTTTTTAACGAGAGAGAGCCCCCCTACCTCCCCTCTTTATGCCTTTGATCCAATGGTCACATTGATGGGTAAAGAGAAATCAAAATACAAAACCAATTCCAAGAGGAGAAGTATGATAGATAGAACGACTATAGGAATACGATAAATCTTATGGAGTTGGTTTAGTGATTGAAGATTGAGAGGATACGCGGGGTTTTAGACGTATTCTCGTTCCGTCGCGTATAGCATGTGTTTTAGGTTGTTTTCTCTGGTTTTGTATCGCCGCTCTTTTAATTCACACGGGTGCATGCTTCTTATCTGGGTTGTGAGATTAGTGTGATAGTTGATATGATCAGGTTTTTACTCATCTAAAATGGGTTTTCCTCTGTAAAAGCGGAAGAAAAATGATGTGCTTGGTTCTCAAGAAAATTTTCTATTCGCTTTACAATTAAGATTACGGCATAAATCCAACGACCGATATCAAGTATAAAGATACAAAGTAGTTTAAGAAGAGTTACGTGCATTTGTTTTTTTTTGGAATCGAAGAGGTTGATATATAGGCTTCTAAGAGCTCCTATCTAATACTCTCATCAGATCACGACAGTCTTCTCGTCCTAATAAAATCGAGTAATCATCGCGTCGTGACATAAGAATCCCAAAAATCGCACCTATGTAAAGTAGCTAGCCTTGGCATACCGAAGATAAATTTTGCTTTATACTGCAACAAGCAGACCATGATATCCACTCGAACTAAAATCCCGCTTAATAAACTGCGAGTAGATGCCCAAATTAATCCACTCTTCATTTCTCTAAAATATCATTACACCAGCTATTGAACTCGCTCCCGCCGTAGGTTGGTTGTCGATTCTCCTTTTCTTTTTTCTGCCCACTTCGGTCATCATTATTTTCACAATCATCAGAAACCATTACCTGACAAGAATACAACCTATCATACCATAGTCATCATCATCATCATCACCATCATCATTGCAACCTTAACATTAATGAAAGAGGAGGGGAAGATAAACTTTAAAGGAAAGAATGGTGGCGTGGAGATGATGGTGGTGGCAATGACGGCAGGCGGCAGCGACGGCAACCGTGCCATGGACGATTGCCCTCTTCCCAAACTCAGAACTCGGAATTCCTTGCCTTGTATTCTTCTTCTTCTTTTTTAATAATTGAACAAGACTTTCACAAAGTTAGTCCACATTCACTTCCATGGACTCGTGTCTTGATAGACTTAGAACAATTCCTCACCTCTTGATTGTTGTTTTTGTGGCGAGTCAGAAAGCAACAATTAGAAGCATATCGACTCACTACTGAATGTGATAGTCCAGTAATAAAGTGGTCGTGTTGTTTTTTACAAGATCACAAATTCAAGCCATGTCGTAAGCAAAGCTCTGACCAGCATGTACCATTGGCATTTACTACATTGTGTGGATATACCTCTGCACATCGGTAAAAGGCTGCAATTACCAGCGTACGATTCAAATCGAACATTCTATAACAGGTGTAAGATCTCTAAGTAAAAAAGTAAAAGCCCAAAAGATGATCTAACTACGCTTGTTGCCCCTCCCCACTAATTTTTTAACCAATCATGAAAACGAACAAGAGAGATGTAGATCAAGGAGTGGATCTGGTTTGATTCCTCTTGTGATCCATTGTAGCTAAATTTGCACGCCATGTTAGTATAAAGCAATATTTTAAGTCCTGTAAAATAACCGAGAGTACTGACTGAACATAATCGACTTTATGCGGATTCTAAACCTCTGAATATATTGTACACCGAGATAAAGAGAGGGCGACGAATATGAAACCCAAAAGCTATGAAAGAAACAAGAAAAGGAAGAATCCTAAAAGCTGGTGAAGGTCTTTCTTTTCTTTCTTTTAGGGAGAAATCCTAGTCGATTTGTATATTTATGGGTGGGGGGAGGAGGAGGGCGGATTGATCGAGCACTTGTTCTCGTCCCTTCCGTACGGCTCCAATCCGTGGGAAAAGCGGTACATGCTGCGTAAATGATGCAACCCCAGACGGCCCCTGGAAGAAAATCAAAGATTGAAGAGAATCAGAACCCTCTCGCTCATCGTCTTCTCGGTGACCTCACCCTTGTGGAATTTCACTGCGTTATCGAAGCAACAGGGGACCTTTTGACCGGAGCTCGGTCCATCAAAGAATATTAACTGAAAGTAACGGCATCTGCTTTCTCGGCGAGAATTGAGGAGTATTTGTGATTCTTTCTTCCACACAGGTACGTCCTACCTAACATCGTTCTCTGATAGGCGGGCCGCCACCCCCGCCGCCTTGCGACTTCTGTCTAGTGAGCTGATTGGAGATCAAGAAGCTATTTTGAATCGCTCAGCTTGGGCTCGGGCTCAGGCTCGCATCTCATGTGGTTCCCTAAGTCAGCGAGGTGAGATATTTGGTGAGCTTAGTACCAATCGACATGAGAGAGACTTTCCTCGACAATTAGGAAAGAAGGAAAAAAAGATCAAGGGCCCGTGCCGTACTGAATTATACACATGGGCTGTTCATTTACAGTGATGTTTTCGGAGCAATTCATCTCGGTAAGCGCAATAAGTATACCATTTGACTGGCACAATTGTGATCAAAGTTCAATATTTGATTCCTGAAGTAGAAACAGATGCCCAACAACTTGAACTAACAACACCGTGACTCCCCGGTGTACTTTAACTTTGAAGACTGCAATTCGACAGATCAAGCGACTAAAAACTTTAATATCAAGAAAAGACAAACACTGTACTTTGCAATATAAGTACGAAGAATATACTTCACAAAACACGATTATTGACTGGAATGAGTTTTTAAGGTAGGATCTGAAATTGTTTGTAAAAAGAATCGAGAAATAGGACAGGCACAATAATATCGGCAAATCATACGGGTCACTTCAGGCAGCTCCCTTGAGCTTCTTTGTGATGGCAGCGATGTACTTCCCTTGATGAAAAGCTTGCTCCAGCTCGAGCTCAGAGGGTTGTCTCGAGCCATCACCGGCATAAGTCCCCGCGCCATATGGGCTACCACCTTTTACTTTCTCCATCTCAAACATGCCGGCCCCAAAGGTATATCCTATGGGGACAAAAATCATCCCATGGTGGACCAACTGCGTGATAGCAGTCAACCTGCAACACGATTTCAAGTTTTCAGAACACATCGTTCTCCCATCTCAGTCATATCTTTCACTAGAAAAGATGCTGGCTGCTTACGCTGTAGTCTCCTGCCCACCGCCTTGAGATCCAGTGCTATAGAATATTCCAGCAGGCTTGCCTGCAAGCTTTTGTGTCCTCCACAAACCTCCAGTTGCATCGAGGAAGGCTTTGAATTGAGCAGCCATCATGCCAAATCTTGTTGGGAAACCAAAAACGAATCCATCGGCCTCAGCAAGATCGTTCGGTGCAATGATTGGTACATCACTCTTGGGAGGTGCACTCATCTTTGAAAGCACCTCCTCTGGCAGCGTCTCATCCACCTATTCCCCACCCCCAATGCAATATATCAGCAAATTGCCTCATTTCACACAGAAATGTAAGTGGTTTATCAATAAGCGAGCAAATTAGCAACAAGAATCTTTCCAACCGATGACAGTAAATGATACCACGAGTTTAAGCACATTGTTAATTCTTGATGTATCATGAAGCACTTAAGCGGAATTTGTATCATGTTTTGTAACTCCAAAACTTACTCATTCTGTCAAACACCATATCGATGCATATGCTGAATGGAAAAAACAATGGCACTTCATCCAGTCTCTAAACTCATCATGACAAAGCATGGTAACATGGTTGAAGCACGTGCATACAAAACCGTCAATGAAAAGCTCTAAAATGTGAAACCTAGAATAAGCCATGATTCAGGCGATGATACAAGTTTTTGTGTTAAATATAAATTTTCAGGCAGGAGCCTACCTAAAGATATAGGGTAAATTCACAAAAAGTTAAGAATCAAGCGGTATAAAATAAGAGACATAAAGAAATAGAAAGTGAAATGAAAATACCTGCCATAATTTTGCATCAACTCCTTCAACAGAGGCAGCTCCCTTTTTTATCTCTTCAGCCAGCCTCTCCACATGTCCATACATGGAATAGTACCTATAAAATCATCAGACCATTTCACACACGAGAACCACATACCACCTGGTAAAAATCAGTTTAAAAGCCAAAGAAAAAGATCCAAATGTCCTGTCTCCCCATTTTCTGGACATAAAATTCCGGTACACGACACCATGTGATGGCTTCAGAAAGACATCAGCTTAGTAACACATGAGAATCATGCTCTCTCTTCTCTCTGTTTCAATATGGCTAGAGTTCACTGTGTGATCGCTAAGTTAGCATTTTAAAGTTACAAGAGCTTACACAAGAGGGAGAGTAGCAGAAATACTCGGTGTACTTAGTTTGTCTGTTGGCTTCTGGCTAAATGCTCAACATGTGAATGTTTCACCCCGAATCGATGGAATGAGACCGACAAATACAAAGTTCAGTCAATAGGACTTTGACTGCATTGAACTTGGATATGAAAATTCATCTCAGAAATAGGGGGTAAAGTAAAAATATACAAACTAGATTTAAGACAGAATTTACCCAGAGAAAATTATAACACATACACAGAACTGGCTGAAAAGCATCACTACCGACACCTAGGCCCTTCAATCACATGGAATGGGATGGTGTTTACTCAGATAGCCCTCCCCAAGTTAGGCAATGCAGGTTCCAACTCATACAGAAGTTATGGATCCAATAACTGTTAAACTAGGTAAACGTGGCTCATAGAAAGACTAACATCTTATACCCGAAACTATCCCGATAAATCAGCCACTTATACAAGTACCATAGCCTCTATACGAAAGACAGTTCAACTCATGATTGAGTGCCCCTGAACTCCATGCACTCTGCCAGTTCATGGGCATCACAATTGGTTGCATTTGCAACCAAAACAAAATCACTTCTTCTGTCAAAGATAAACGAAGGATGCAGTCGACAGCAAGAAAACATTAATATACATTCACCATATGTGTCTTCAGTAGACCAATCTGAACAATTTGACTGATGGGATTTAGGAAGTATCTCTACCAATTAAATGCGCATCCCAGTGAATGCCAAAATGATCAATGATCACCAATGTGGTTTAGCCTCAAATCTGAAAAAGATAATTTACCCCTGGACTGTTAAGCAAAAGGTAGTTAATTGTTGACTCACTGTAGGTTTATAAGAAACACAAGGCAAACAGGCTTTAATTTCGAATATCTTATTTTGATCAATCAAAAGTTATTTCTAAATGTGGAACAACTCGACTGTATACCTATTCACATCATTACCGAGCTTCTTTGTAGATCAAGCCTCTAATTTCAGTAAAACTGACAACAACATATACCCCCCCCAACTTCCACCTAAATTTGCATATTAGAATTAGACAGAAGATCTGTGTTAACTGAAAATGGAAGATGTGCGCTAACAAAAACACGAGCTAGGAATGCAATTACGCGATCCAAAACCGGAATAATCGGACCCGATTAATTTCAGCAAAGATCATCTATCTAGTAGAAGCGCATCACAGCACTTAAAGTTGAGCGACATCAGAACCCTAACGTCAAATGCAGTTCATAAATCGGCGAACTCATCACTTCCATCTGCATTAACCGGTCAAATATCGCGAAATTCACAGCAAATCAAACCAAAGAGCAATGAAACACGGTCAACGTTCATCACATGACGAACAGAGCAAGATCATCACGAACGAAAACGCAGCCGCTGCGTATCACATCAAAACAGACGATATCCAGCAGCAAATCAGCAGTCCAACCAAGCAGATCTCCGCGCAATCGCGGCCCACCGGACCAAGCGCCGCCTCATCGCTCGAGCAATCCAACGGCCAAACACTCCATCGACCGGTATCCAATTCCGCGCGGGACAGACAAAAGCTAATCGCGCGCGGGCGAGCGACCGCCGAAACAGAAAACTTACTCCGAACCAGGAACCCGCCAAACCGAGAAACGACTCGCGCGGCCGAATCGAGCCGGGACGGCACCGGTCGAAGGAACAACCGAACGGCGAAGCGATCGCGCAGAAAGAAAAGCGGCACACACACAGAAACGAAGCCGTCGCCGAACCGAATCCGTCCGAGCGAATCCAATGCCGGACACGAGCGAATGCGATTCGGAGGCGATCGAAGCCGGCGACGGAAGGGCGATCGAAGCCGGAGAACGAGCGAGCGAAGGAGGCGAGGAATCGATCGGAATCGAGAAGGGAGGGAGGGGGAACGTACACGATGTAGACTTTGGTGGCCATGGAAATTGAGCCCGCAGAGAAGTCGCTCCCCCCACCCTTCGCTTCGCTTCTCCTCTCCTCTCTCTCTTGCTGTGGCCTTCTGTGACACTGTGCGTGCGCGCTTGCAAAACGTTGACAAATGGCAAGTGGGATGCCAGGACGTGCCTCTCCATTTATATATAGCCAAGGTGTGGGGTGGGAGGGATGGATGAATTTGGTAAGCTAATCGCGATGAGGTCGGAGCGGCGTCGTTTTGGTGGGCTGGGGCGCTGGGTGATTAATGATGGTGTGTTGTTGTCACGCTCGTCATCTTCATCATCACCATCATCATCACGGTGGTCGTTGCAAGCTCCTTTAAATTTCTCTAGAACTTAGATGGTCCACCTTTTCTTTCCTTTTCCTTTCTTTTTATTTCATATCTTCTTGCAACTAGAGATCGGATTGAATTGCAAGTCCTCCTTCTTTTTCCTCTTTGTGGGTCGAAATTGAATTGCAAGTTCAGAGGAGTGCAAAGAGGTCGCCGGAAAAGAAATTTTCAAAGTTGTACGAATACGACGAGCCGGGCATGATGTCGTTTCGATGTCTCATGCCTCATTCCTAAACGGTTTTGCCCATTTAATCACGCTCCTAAACACTGGAGATCATCTCTACCTTTATCCCCCTATGGTTTCGTACGTGGCATTAGATGGACCGAGGAGAAAAGTTGCGACAAGCAAGTTAGAACTCGACCGAAAGTCTTGTTGGTTCGATGGTATATTTTGAATTCGAAGAGAAGCTGATTGACGTAACAAAAAAAAAAGGATGAATTTACGGATGTGCTTGTTTCGCGTCGAATTTTTATGATAAGGAAAAATGTATTTCGTACAAAATCATTTTCAAGAAAAATGGTTAATTCTCATATATGTTTTGATTGTATTATGACAAAGTTGTGTTCCGAAAACGTTTTTGGATAATTGAATCTCATTTGAAATAATTGGCATTGAAGTATGTAAGAAGCGAGCGTTTGTCATATGAGACTTGGTGTGCTTGGGAAATGATTTCATCCGTTGAGAAATGGGAATTTGCTTTCCTAATTTTGGGTGTAGATATTTTCTTCGATTGTAAACGTATTTCAGTCAGCTTACTATTTTCAATAAATTGAACACGTGAAAGTTAAACAAAAAAACTAATTCACGACGAGCTCTTTACCCTAAATTTACAATCTATTGCACAACTAAGCGCTTCGAGCCAATAAGGATCATGCACAGAGCCGAGTGTTCAATGTCTTGACTAAATAAAGTTTACCTTTAGCAGTCCGATACCTTTCGTCGATTAACATATTCAGTTTGGCTCACCCTTACCTAAAATCTTAGGCTAGTCAATATTAATCATACGTCCAATATCGACAACGACGGTATGAACACGTGGAGAGGGCGCTGACATTTCTTTGGTCGGTAGAGGGCGAATCAACGGCGTGCGAGGGCGGTGGGTCCACGTGGAATCCTCATGCTCTCATCACCACCGTCCGATTCTTTCGAGCGAGTTACGCCAAAAAAAAAGGGAGGGGGCGGGGCGCCGTCAATCATCAAAACGCCCAAATCAGGGGCCCTTATCGATTTTTGGTGACGCATTGCAGACGGCACGCTGATCGAACGGCCCGAATTTCTTGAAATTGTTTGCCATTTTTTTTTTTTGTGTGTTTTTTGAGGTCGAAGTCTTTTAGGATTTGGTGTCCCGTGGGTCAACAAACGTGGTCAGCAATTTTGGATCGGTTTTTGATTCATTGTGAAAGTTTAGTCATGTAAATGGTTCTTTCTATAGACTATGACAGCCTTGTCTCGGCATCTAAAGTAGGACAACAAGTTTGAAGACGAAAGGATATCGAACGGCTAACCCGATTCGTCGTTGTAGGGTACGGTGAGAAGTTGTTGCATGGTGTATGAGTCGTGCGAATCGAATATTACCTGGATAATCACTAATTATGCTGATCTTATTGTGAGCTCAGAATGATCGATGGTTCATATGGATTTAATCGGGAAATCACCGTAAATATCCTGAACCTATTGTACTCGTATCAATTTAGTTATGTAGCTTTCAATTTGATCAATTTAGAATTAAACATTTTGACAATTTACCAATAAATCCCTTCTAGCTAATTTTGATCGGAAATCGCTGACGTAGATGTCAATCGTCTTGCGTGGCACAGCTAGCGTTGACATGGACAATTTTTTGTAACATTTTATTTTTTTTTCTTTGCCTTTTCTTCTTTGTGGCTGGCAAGGTGGCCCTCGACTATGACCAATGAGGGTTGCGAAGGCCTTTTCAGCTGGCGAGGATCGCCGGTGACCCTCACTCCGATCAAAATTAGCTTGAAGGATTCAATTGGCAAATTGTCAAAAGATTTAGGACTAAATTGATGAAATTAAAATGTTTAAAACTGAATTGGCGTAAGTGTAATAGATTAATGCCTTTTTTTGGTAATTTCTCACATTTAGTCTATATGGTCTAAAGACCATACGGTATTTTCTTTCAAGTATTGTCTTCATGAATGTATGACGCTTTTTTTTTTTTTTTTATAACATCAGTCGTAATTACTACTTGGCATTTTGCGGCTAACCGATTTAACATTTAAATGGTTATCATAATGGTAAAGTAGATTTAACTAAATTTCTTAGAACCCCTAACATTACTGTACATGAAATTCCGCAATGGCTGCTTGTGGATTATCCGTCGGCACTACTTTTTTCGTCAGTTGTCAGCTTGTCACGCAAGATCAATCAATGATTTTGTCCGTTGCCAACTAACATATTTCATTGTCTTAGGTATTGAATATGAGCGGCATATTATCTGTAGTTCCCATGCGCTATACCTTTTGCTTAGCTTAAAACTTTGACAATTTGTGAGAAGGCCATGCATAGAGGTGAGCAACTGGGCTGGTTTAATTTAGGAATCGATCTTATTGGCCAGTTCTTTAGGGGATTGAACTAGTTTCCAGTTCTAAAAACTAGGAATTGGCCTTGACCAGTTTGGTTTTGGAAAACTATATTCTAAATTGGTTGGTTCTACCCAAAAACCTAAAACCTGCAAGGCTAGTTTCAAAATAGAATCTAGAACCAATCGGTTTATCCCAAACCCTAATAAGTTTTTTTACTTTTTTTTTTGAAAAAACAGAAAATATCCTCAAGTAAAAAGAGTTGTATTTATGTTTGACATATGCACATTACATATAAAATGAAACGAAACAAAAAAAAAAAAGGCTCGATCAGTTTTTAATTCCAGAAACTTTCAAGTTCAAAACCTACCCACTTTGGAATCAAGCACCCTTAATCATGCAATGCTCAGATGGCATTTCAAGCTTATCAAATTCTACTCTGTATGGACTAAGTTTTCTTGTTCGCTTGTAATGCTGGTATTGTCAATCCCGTGTTCCAGTTTCTGTCCAAATTCAAACCGATCCTACGAAGAGTTGAAAAAAAAGGGTGCCTTGAATTTGACCTAAACTTCTAAAGTTTTTGGCTAAATGAATGTACCATTCTCCATAATAAAATAACTTTCTTCTGGGTCCAATAGATCCAACCATCCACGTCTCCTTCTGATGGTACAAACTAGAAAATTGGTGCATTAGGACAAGGAAGGTCCCATATTTTAAGCTTTCCTCAATCATGATTTGACACGACTCTTGCAATTATTCCCAATTTTCCTTCTCCACTTAACACCAAGCCATCAATAATAAAGCCCATTCAAGATCTAAAGATGGATCTCAGATCTGACAGTTTCTCAAAGTCCTCAATAACCCCATTAACCTTGATTCTTGGAAGATCATGCCTTTTCCTATGTCTATAATCACTTACTTAGAGGGGATGAAAAGCAAACTTAAGAGGTTTGCTTTTCTTTTTCTCATCAAGTCATTCGTAATCAGGAGAGAGAATCATCATCATCCCACATCAAGATTTTCTTGAACAAGACCCAAACAAATGCACGAGAAGTTGAAAGAAGCTTTTGCTTGACTGAGTCCAGCATCCTATCATTCCAATTCATCATTTCCAATCGCTTTTGTTTTGCTTGCTTGAAAAGATTAGTATTTTCCTGACCAGATCTTCGCTCGCCCCAACTTCACTTCTAATTGATTCCACAAGCATCATGAAAAAAAGGAGAGGCATAAGTTTTTGTAGTGTAGCCAAATCTTCTTGGAGAGAGCTCACAATGATAGCTCCACAGTACCTTCTTGTCATCCTCCTTGGCGACATAATCAAATCTTATTGATTTTGGGAAGAGGACATTTGATCATTGTGGCCCGCAAAAAATTTAAAAGTCATTCATCACCATTGATCAATGCAAATTCTCTAGGACAAACTGTTACAGATTGTATGGTATCTAATTAAGTTCAAATGCTAATTGATCTCTCAGCAACTTAGTTGCTCAAAAAGGTTAATTTCGTTGGCGTCCTAACAATGAACAATTGCAGAATTCACTGGTTAGTATTCTTCTATCTTGCTTGCACCAGTGTGATGCTGATTTCATTGACCGAGTTTATCTCGTGCTTGCTTGACGAAGAGTCTCCTTGGAAAGGGTTTTTGTCTATCAGGAAGCCCGGCTGTTTGGGTGGAGGCAGAGCGCTTTCGCTTCCCAGCATCACGACCGCGGATGCCATGCTCGGTCTGTCCTCAGGACGATGTTGTAAACAAAGGAAACTCAGGTGGATGCATCGCAGCACTTCTGATAGGATGCATGATCCGTCCAAGCACGGATCAATGAGATCTAGAGGCCTCCCTTCTGAATATAATCTCCAGGCCTGAACCATTGCAATTACATCATCAAATTCAAGAGATTATTGTCACGCTTATTGCTGATCCTAGCAAAACTCCGTCGATCACAATTTGAAATGGATGAGACCACCGTGGAATGCACACACAGAAGTACGGATCAAACACCATTTGAAATTCGTGCTTGAATTGAAACTTACGTGTCCAATGAGATTCTGGTTTGAATGAAATAGACCCCGGTTTCTCTTTCCACTGATGATTTCCAAGATTAGTATTCCGAAACTAAAGACATCGGACTTCACCGAAAATAGCCCGTCAATGGCGTATTCTGGTGCCATGTAGCCACTGCAAAGCATCATTTCAATCAGGCACTTATGCCTCAATTCAAACTGGTCAAAAGTAATTGGGGCGGATGCTTACTAAGTTCCAACCACTCTGTTTGTATTCCCTTCACTCTGATCTCCTCCGAAAGTCCTGGCCAAGCCAAAGTCGGAGATTTTCGGGTTCATTTCGTTATCAAGCAGGACATTGCTTGCTTTTAGATCTCTGTGTATTATCCTTAATCTTGAATCTTGATGAAGATAGAGAAGGCCCCGAGCAATCCCGCAAATAATGTTGAATCTATTTTGCCAGTCTAGTAGTTTACCTCTTGTGCCATCTGCAAGTTTGCTTACAGGTCAATTGAATACATAGATCATAATTTATTTTGACCAAACTTGAAAGCTATAGAATGGTTCAAAAAAAAAAAAAAAAGAAATGGTCAGACCAAAAATGAAGGCGTCCAAGCTTCCGTTAGGCATGTATTCGTAGATCAGCAATTTCTCCTCTCCTTCAATGCAACAACCCAGAAGTTTTACTAGATTGCGGTGCTGAAGTTTCGCGATCAGTATCACTTCGTTCTTGAATTCCTTTGTTCCTTGTCGAGAGAAGGTTGAAAGCCTCTTCACTGCAATTTGCTGTCCATCTGATAGCGTACCCTGAATATTGAGTGACATCTTTTTATGGCAATCTGAACTCTAGGGAAATCTCTACTCTCCTTCTACAGTCCTGGAATTAGTACATTAAATAATGTACCTTATACACGGGGCCAAACCCTCCTTCTCCGAGCTTATTGTTTAATGAAAAATTGTCAGTTGCATCCGAAATTATGGCCAGGTCAAATGATGATAACTCTAAGTCCTTGGAGCTTTCATCTTTGGGTTCCTTTTCTCCTTCGTCTATTTTTGCCTCTGCGGTGATTGAAACTGAGGGTTGGCGGGTAATCACAATATTGAAATATACTCTGAGCAAGACCTTAAATTATATTTTGCAGGACAAAAATAGTAGGTGAATTCAACAGCATGCATATTTATCTATCTCGAATGCCACATCTAGTGTGAATTTTATTTCACAGCGTTTCTAAATCCATTAGCTTTCTAAGTCAATATCATGCTGGAGATTAAGATATAGGTTAGAATTGAGATGTCCCTCTAAATTCATAAGCTTTCTACTACCTAGCATCACCTAGCATCACAGCAACATAATAGCTGAGGCAATTCGAAAGAGCAGAAATCCCACCAAGTAAATTATTCGTGGAAAGATAAGATTCGTTGTTGTAACTACTGCTCACATCATAGTTGAATGAGAGTTAATTTACTTATGGAGTTTGGTGGAGTGACAAATTTGCAAGGATGTCTGGTCTAAGCCAATTATGCAATCGACCTAATCTCTTTTGACTAGGATAAACTAGAAAGAGCCATTAGAAAGTGCAGGGGCATCAAATTTACCTTCGGGTATCTTCCTCCATCTGCGGATAATATAGCAGGTTAAGAGCAACACTGAAGCTGCAACTATCACAGCTATGACTATTACCACGATTTTCAACCATTGTCTGCTTTTCAAGTCTGCAAATTGTCAATCAAATGAAAGCAACAAGTTAGATATCAGAAGTATTGTTCTACGTCAACAGGTTCACAGAAAATAGCAAAAACCTGGAAAGTAAGCAAATTACCTAGTGCTGAACGGGGCATTCGGATGTAGAGATCTTGTCCGCTGTCCTCGAAGTTCCTAATATCCACAAGATCACCAAACCACATGACGCAGCCGCTGCCAGCCCCGGTGATATCTGAATTCGTGTAGGCCATACAAGAACAGTTGCGCAAGCACTTAGCCCTGCATTCTTTCAGATCCAAAGTCCTGTTCACCCAAGAGAATGTGGTGTCCGGCAATTTCAATCGACCAAATTTGACAAACGCATCTCTGTCTCCACACTCAAGGGGCTGATTCCTCTTACATCCCCCAGACCAGTCCATTGACTTCCATTTCTCAGGTGACTTAGGGCTGAACCCTGGCAAACACTGACAAATGGGCAGATTAGTCACGTCGCAGTTGCTATACGCACCGCAAAGTCCATAATTGTCGCAGTAGTCTTTCGGAACCGTCGTGTAGAGCTTCCATGCCTGAGTGGCTTCGCTCCAAGTATACCGCTCCCACGCATAATTTGATTGGTTAAGAATAGTTCTGGAGAGGACAGATTTGTTCTTAAGGTGAAAAATGAAGTAAACTTCATCCTCATTGTTAACAAAGTTGAATGAGAAAAGGGGATTGGCCCTCTGCTCTGGCGCGCCGCTGTACCTCAGGCCATTCCACGGGCCACTCCGGAAATATTTCTGATTTCCCTTCCAGGCAACTGCTTCAGGGTAATTGTGGTGCTCCAATCCCCACGAGAAATCGCCTGGAGAAGGGTCATCCGCACTCTTCCATGCTGTTAACCGGCGATCGAGATCCCTTCTTGAGTCCCATCCGATCTTCATTTCGGCTATGACCGTGTCTGTCGGATAGTCAAAGCTCTGCCACAAGTAAGTTGTGCCTGAATCCCCATCATTCCCATCTCTCAGGACAAGGTTTCCAGTATCAAGAAGCTGCACCACTGGATCTTGTGCAGTCCCAGTTGAGTTTGCAGACCAAACAACGGTGCTGTTGCTGCTGAGGATGACAAGCTTTCCTAAGTCATCAATCATCAGAACCCCGGACGAGTCATTGATCGGATTGAGCCTATTGGCAACCCAGACAACAGTTCTTGCTGGGATGTTCATGTACCAGATTCCCAAGAAACGTTTCTGGGAATTTCCTGGGCTGAAGAAGCCCAGTTCAAAGGTCCCATCTTGGGAAGATAAGGTGCTTCCATTAACATCACTGAGTGACTGAGATGGAGTGATTGTGTCCGCTGCAGTGCAGAAACCTGGGAGGTGACGAAGGGTAATGATGCTGAAAAATAGGGACAGATAACGAGCATCCATCGATCAATTCTCGTCTGGATAGAGGTATCTGTTTACGAAATTATGTACCCGAGCTCAAGACCTAATAAGACCAGCGAATTACACACGAAAATGACCCAGTACCTAATCCAAGAGAAAGGTCTTGCCACGAGCCATATAATAACAAGCCAAAGCAAACATTTTTCAGAGAGAATAGAACCAAAATTGACTTGTAGTAGAACGTTGATGACAATGGGAACTTGGATTGACACTGACTGGATGTCTGGATCTGTGGGAATGAAAACCCACTCAAGTTAAAAAACATCCAAGTCGATTCATTGAAAAGGATTGGCATAAAAGCATTTCACATTGAGACCTGGAAAACTTTTGCGGTGTGTATTAACTAATCCCAACCACCTCTTTATTGGAACCGTATGATTGATCCTGGCGCCTGCTGGGGAGGGAAAGTTCAAATCGAAAGTGGGACTGCAAGTGGGACCACCTCAGAAGTTGCATCAGATTTGGGTTTTGCTGGCATCACGTAATGCGACGAAAAAGAAGTGCATCTTCAAATTCTTCATGGGCCTTCCTCAGTTTGCATCTTTTGCCCACAACACGAGCACCTTGAATTTTGCACCAGCAGAGTCCACAAGACCAACTATTCAGTCATGAAATCAACTGTCTGGTCCTTTGTTCCCAAAGTTGACTCCGTGTCAACCCTTGATGCCTTTGTGTCCAAATGAGAAATGAGTCAAGAAGATTGTGAACGAAGAGATCATTAAGTGACTGTTTTGCTTAGCAATATACAGGACATGCATGCACAGCGCACATAGTTTCGCTCCACGAGTTTGAAATTACGGCGAAACTCACGCCATATATACGCGCCGTCTTGTTGTACGCGATGAGCAAGAAACTGCTGGTGAGTTTTCTTTTGACAAGAATTGCCTACGCTTTTTGCGTGCAACTCCCTTTAGTTACCTGTTCGGGTCTTCCGGATCAATCCAGAAGTCTTTGACGATAAGGCATGAACATCGACAGGGCGATTGCAAGCAAGACGGTGTCAGCTGTCAAAAGGCAATTATTACGGTCGGCGCTTTCCGTATCATCCTGTTGCAATGAATTGCCATCCAATTTCGTGGAGCCGGTCAAGATCAAATCCAAGTCCACACCACGAGGCCAAAGTTGCATCCTGTATGTGTCCGTGTGGACCAGAGAGGTCTGAACACCAGATCCCAGGATAGGAACCCATGGGATCCCCGTTCAATGAGGAACCCACGTTTATGGGCAGAGTATCCACACCCAGATGGTAGATGGAAAGTTTATTAAAAATTGAACAGCCAGTCAATAATTACGTAGGGCACGTGTGTTTCGAATGGGTAGTTGTGGGAAAAGTACTCTTTTAGTCTTTTAATATGTTTGCTCCTATTTCCTTACAAAGATGATGATAGACCTGAGAAGCTTCCATTTGTCCTTATTTTAATATGTCAACATTCGCATATCTAAATTCTCAATTGGAGAGAAAATTTTTTTTCCATCTCTTCATTTAACTTTTCGTATTTAACGTTTTAGAGCTCAGACAAAATAATTTAAAAAATTACTTAGGTCTAATTTCACGTTTACGGGCAGAGTACCAACACCAAGATGGTAGATGAAGTTCATTAAAATTTGAGCAGCCAGGCAATAATTACTCAGGATACGTGTTTCGAGTGGCTGGTTGTCGGAGGAGTACTCCATAGTTTTTTAACATGCCTGCGCCTGGTTCCTTACAAAGATAACGATAGACGTCGGAAGCTTCTCCTTGTCCTTTTTGACGACAACGACGACTCTCTCTCTCTCTCTCTCTCTCTCTCCTTTTGGCTTCATTATTGGTGGTTTCCTTCTTTTTTTGCCAGAGCAATAACGTCACCTTTAGAAGACCAAAACCGAGTGTGGTTTCGCGGAAGGACTTGGGTCGTCCTCCATTTCCATTTGGTTTCTTCTGCTCCAAGCCTCCAACTCCCAAGTAATTACCTCCTTCGGCCGCAACCGAGTATGTTTCGCAGAGGACCTGGAATCTTTGGATCCTCATGATGAGCCCGATATAAAGTCTAGATAAAGTCAAGGAATGCAATCTTGGACTCTTGATACCCTTTGGATGAGAATAGGCAAGTGATTGCTTTTGACTTTGGAGTAGACTTTGGATCAAAATGTTTCGGAATAATTGTCAAATTCCAAATCTCAAAGCAAAAGGATTTTAAGAATCCAATGCTTTTAAAATAGTTGGTTTTTTTTATTTTTATTTTGGTTAAGCAAATGAATTATCTTCTTTTAATCGGTGAAAAAGGGCGAGGAGAGACGTCCAACATAGCTATTCCTCTGGGCTTTATCATAAGTTCTCACGTCTTTTGTGCAAGTTTTAGTTTATGAGCCATTAGTACTCATCCATCCGTAGGTGTATGAGCCTGTTATTGCAGCTTTATAAGTGTGCCAGAAGTTGGGAACTCTCTCAACATGAGGCGGCAAACCTAATTCACAAGCTGCTTAGAGGTTCGTTCATAGCATGGCTCGAACATATGAGTTGTGATCTTATAGAAGATAATGACTACACTTATGTTAATTCAGTCATAAACCTTTTAATTTGGTCAATTTAGTTATAAACCTTTTGACAATTTGCCAATGTAATTTATCTGACAAATTTTGGCTGGAAATCGTTGACGTATAATCCTGCCGTCGTACGTGGCACGATTAGCGCTGACATGGATAGTTTTTATAATTTTTAAATAATTTTTTGATTTTTTTCTTATTCTTTTCCTTTTTTCTGCTTTTTTGCTTTTCTTTTTATTTTTAATTGAGGCGTACGAGAGTTCCCAACGGACCTTCACTAGCATTGTTGCGGCCCTTGTTGGCCATCGCCGAAGTTGTGGACTAGCAAAAGGAATTAAGAGAAAATAAAAAAAGGAAAAAAAGAAAATGGGAAAAAAGGAAAATTCAGAAAAATTATTAAAAAAATTGAAAATATTGTCCATATTAGTGTTAATTGTGCCACGTAGGATGGCCTGCATATACATCCTTTTCCAGCCAAAATTGGCTGAAATGACCAAATTGACCAAATTAAAAGGTTTATGATTGAATTGACACAAATTCTATAGATTATGGATTTTTTTTAAAATTTCTCCGAAAATAATGTAACACATCTCCCATTGAATTACTACGTTCGATATTTGCTTTGCTAGTGAATTGAATTATCAATTTCATGTTTCTCGTTTTATTTTTTCAAATCCATGTAATTAGTAGCTTTTAAAAGAACATATCAAGGTCTCGTTTGTTTCATGAAATATGTGACGTGTTTTCCAGAAAGACATTTTCCAAGAAAATAACAATATTTAATGGATTGCAAAATATTCTTCTGTTGTTTGGTAAAGAACTTAACACAGGTACTAGGGTCTCAAGCTTGGATTCCCAACTCTTGGGCACAAGCATGGGCAATAGTCATGAGTCTAATGAAATTGAGCCCATGAACTCGGTGCCCGTGCTCGGCTCTCTGGCGCCTCCCCGGTTTGGGTCCATCGAGACCGAGCCTTGAAACTCGGTGTTGGGGCATGGGTCAATCAAGGCAGGGTCGGGACTCTGAGGCTTGGCCTCAATGTTACTAGGCCAACATTCCTACCACAAGCAATGGTGTCCCAAGCTCGACCTTGATGGTCTTGGGTGTGACGGCCAAGGTCTCGGGCATGACCTGGATGGACTTGGGTTGAGGCATCAGGGTCTCGGGCCCGACTTTAATGGACTTGGGATTGGGTGGGCCTAGGAATGAGCGTTGGGATTTTTGTGCCTATGTGCAGAGTTTTTGGTCCATCGAGGCCAAGTTTGGGACATTAGTGTTCATGTCTGGGATGCGAGGCCTAGTAACATTGAGGTTCAGACTTCGGTGCTTTGGCTTGGGTTAATCGTGGTTGGGTTTGAGACTCTGATATTGGTGTCCGAGGCTCGGCCTCGATGTTATTGGGCTCTGTGTCCAAGGCACGGGTACTAGTGTCCTAGACCTAGCCTCAATGGTCTTGGTCAAGGTGATCGGGGTCCCGGGCACGACTTATATGGACTCGGGCCGATGTGCCGAGGTCTCGAGCCCATCCTCGCTAGACCAGGTCCAGGGTGCTAGGGACCTGGCTTTGCCTCTAGTCCTGACCCTACTGCCAAGGGCCTGGGAATGAACGTTTTGTGTTCTCGTGTCAAAGTGTAGAGTTTTCAATTCAAGCACAGATATCTAGCTATATTTGAAAAATGATTTTCAATTTTTAAAGAGAAAATTATTTTATAGAAAACTTTTTCTGTTGATTAGGAAAGACTTATTTTTCTAAGGGATTCAAAAGCCGAAAAAATGAGAAAAATGATTTTCGCAAGACAAACTGGGGCTACTCTTTGCATAGGACTTGAATCCTCGTCTTCACAATTTTCAAAACAGTACCTGTATTTTTTAAATTGTCCCCGTGTTACTCATTCCGTTACCTGTTCTTTTGCCGGTCGATTTTCCTAACATGGACTGTTAAATTACCAACATGAATAGCGGAGTACACGTTTCACGTTTTGATTTGCTAAAAAATAGTTTGTGGCGCCTTTGGACAAAGCACAAAGCTATAAAAATTATTTGAGAGAGAAAGAGAGAGAGAGAGTGAGAATCCACAATTGATGCAAGGGTGCAAGCTCTGCAGGTTTAATTGTGAAAGCCCACCCCAGGCAGCCATGTTCAGCCCTTTGGGTCTTCTCCTCAAAGAAGGAAAAAAGAAAAGAAGAAGAGAGATAGAGATCATCCTCGTCATCATCTAAAGGCCTCGAATTCTTTGTTCAACAGCATCTTCCAAGAACGACTCCGCGTCCTCCATGAGCTCAGGGCTCAGCCTGAACATCAGAACGCAAAACTCCATCTGGTTCAGCGCCCCGTCCCCGTCGAAGTCGCCCTCCCTCATCATGGACCGCAGGTCGTCGTCCCCCAGGCCGTGCAGCCCCAGGAGAGCAGAGTTCCTCTTGAGAGAGTCGAACGTGATGACCCCCTTGTCCCCGTCCATCAAGAGGCGGAACCCTTTGCACAGCTCGCCGATCAGGCCGTCCCCGCCGAGCTTCTCGGCCATGGCCGGCAAGAAGTCGTGGAAGCTCTGGGCCGAGGCCGGGCCGCGCGACCCCATCGGCGAAGATCCAAGAACCGCGAAGGAAGCGGGGAGGGCCTGAGAGATTGTAGTAGGCGGTGGGGGAGGAGAGGTGAGTTGGGTACGCCAGAGGGTGGGAGGGAGGGATATATGATAATGGGTTGTGGGGGTGGGGGATTTCGAAGAAAGAGAGGCCATGGGAAGACAAAAGTGAAGGAGGACGAGGAAGGTCCAGGCAGAAAGGAAGAAGCTGACATCAAATCCAAGTCAATCGTGGCGAGACTGTCTGCAAGCAAAGCAACTTGGAAGAGGTTTCCGGGAAGGGGAAGACAAACCCATGATGATGATTAAAAGGTGTTATTGTATTGTATATTCAACATCGGAAGGTGCTTCTGAAGCATTGTTGATGTATCTCGACGCTTGAATTGTACAAGGAGTCGTTTTCCTTTCTTATTTTTTCAGCATATATATATATATATATATTTCCGGGCTAAATCTTCCTTTGAACATTGAATAGGAATTAATTTTGGTCGTTTGATCGATAAACTCGATTGCCCTTATCTGAGAAGGGGCCGATCGGACTCGCAGCGATAGAGAGTCGCCAATCGTTAGGGGGAATTTATCGCTTCGAATGCAGCTTACCAGGAAGTATGTTCATATGTGTGTCGCGGCGAAAAACCAATAGAGATTAATACAGTATTTGCAGATAATAAAAGTTAATCGGGGTGATCAAGATTAGTATTCATGCGTGGATCGCGGCGAAGAAATTGTAATTTTTCCGATCTGTTGGGCGACCTGATTGGGAATTTGTCCTATTTTGGCGGCATTCGTTTGTCCTGGTTTCAGTACACTCGTGGGTTGGATAAAATTTCACCGGTTAATGCGGTGGCCCAGTATTGGACGGATGTGGACTTGACTTGGGGGACCGATCGACCATTATAAGAAATTTTTACGGTTAATATCATAAAAAATTTCAAATTAGTATATTTATCATAAATTTATCAAAATTTAATTTGTTTATTATAAAAAATTTTAAATTAGTACATTTGTGATAATTTTACCTTCCGTTAGTTTTCGTTAAATTTTATTGTCAAATTTCTGAGTTAGATGACACACGACAGTTGACGGGTGTACCAGCTTGACAAATATACCAGTTTGTGATTTTTTGTGGTATTAATCTAATTCAACAAAGAGTAAATTTGTCATAAATGTGCAAGTTTAGAGTTTTTGTTGGTCAAAAAAATTAATTTTTGGTAAATTTGTCACAGGCATACTAATTTGGAGTTTTTGGTGGTCAAAAAATTAGTTTTGAGTAAATTTATCACGGGTATACAAGTTTGGAGTTTTTCGTGATATTAACCAAACTTTTTATTTACATTTGACAACGTAGGCTATGATGATGACTTAAATGTTATGTTATATACACACTTAATCATCCTAGCGTAACTATTGTTGGAGTTGGCAAATATAACATCCTCAATTTCAGTCTCTAAGAAATAGCTATGGTTTAAGTTTGATAGTTTTCCAATCGGAACTAAATTTTTACTCTTGTTTTGAAAAACCCAATTTCGAATCCTTTATACCCGTTCATTTTGTTATTTTTGGGGAGACTTTTGTGATCCGAATTTCTAAACACGTTCTTCTTGAAAGTTTCTCCAAACATCTTGAAGTTTTACATACTTTAATTTCAGAATTTTTGGAGTTGAGATGAGTGGTACGATGGCCTGATTTTCAGACAGTGTAAAGCTGTCCAGAATGGGTATTTCAGTGATGTTCACACTTTATCGATTTTCTACAAGATTTTCTGGGCCGATTTTGGAAAAGTTTCCTTCATAAAAGTTGTTGAGAACGTCTTTTTCTATAACGTATATAAATTTGAGAATTTTTCAAGATGATTTGGATTCTGGATAGATCTTAATTTGAGAAACAAGAATCCTGTTCCAGTAAACTATTTTTAGTCTGTATTTGAGCTACTAAAAATTGTGTTTACAGAAAGATTCCGAATTTGTGTTCTTCACAAGAAATGTTTGTTAAGGCCTTATTTATGACATATTCAAATTTGAGAATTTTCGGAGTCCATTTATTATATTTTCAAGTCCGATTTCGTGAACAGTGCAAAACTATTCGGTTTTGTTAGATTTCAAAGATTTAGCATTTTCTATCAGAGAACGTTGGAAATTGGACTTAATGTCTTTTGGTAATATTTGAGGACATTCCTGCGCCGAAACTCAGGTTGGATGGAATTATTATGCGTGTTTATCACGGAAAACCTCAGAAAATCTTGTGATTAAATATGGCGCGGGTTGTGGTTTTTGTGCCAATTGATCTATTTTCGTATGACCTGATTGGCCAAGTCATTTGCGTGAGAATCCAGCAAAGTCAAAAAGTTCTAGGGAGTACACGGTTCGGGAAATTAGTGGAAGAATCTAGAGGATAAGGCATTGACCGAGTCAAAGCTTATCCTCTAAGTTTCATTAATTGGCCATTATTATTCTTGACTTTGGAGGCCACCCTCATAATGGCTTGTATTGATTGCTTGGACTTTGGTGGCCCTTCATGATGTCTTATATTAATGAATCAAGACTTTAGGGTCCTTCATCATGAACTTTGGCATATGCTCTTAATGACCTAATGAGGTCATCATTTACCTTGTAACCCCAATGACATATTCGCTTACCTCATTGAACCCCAAGTCATTTGCCCTATTAATAGGAAGAGAGAAAGAGAGAGAAAGAAGCCTCAAGTGAAGCCCTCCCTCTCTCTCACGCTACTCTCTCTCACATTTCACACCACCTTCCTCTTTCTCAAGCCACTCGCCACTTGCTTTCTTGTTTACTTGCCGAGAGAGAAAAGAAAAGAGAGCTCGCCGAGTACCCATGTCTCTCTCGTAGTTTGATCGAGTGATGAAGCCACGTCCAAGGCTGGAGTGTTCGTGTTCAAGCCGAAATTTCCCGAGCTCACCCGTTTCTAACCCATTCTCTAGTGTTATTAGTTGTTGTGTAAGTGAATTCCCTAATACGGGAAAATGATGTTGAGATGTGTTGTGACGTGATTTGCTTGGATCGTTTCTCAGTCATTTGGTTAGTCGTAGTTGGTTCATTTTCTT
The DNA here is from genome assembly GCA_024500025.1 of Syzygium aromaticum. Lineage (NCBI taxonomy): Eukaryota > Viridiplantae > Streptophyta > Magnoliopsida > Myrtales > Myrtaceae > Syzygium > Syzygium aromaticum. Next base: position 32,105,570 of record CM044890.1, on the reverse strand, counting down.
GATTTGATCATATTTCATGTTTGATGTTGTTTTGAGATAAAACTGATTCTTGGTTGGTAAAGTGTATATGATGTGTCCATGCGTGATGTTCTCTTATTTAAACTTTGCTATTGATCTGTTATCGATGCGGGTGCAGTAATGGCCGACTTATGTTAACGTCGATCAATATATCCTCGCTTGATATTAGTGTTTTTACTCGCTGAGTCTCCCCGACTTATCTCCCGTTTTTCCCTTTTAGGTTTGTAGGATGGCATCTCCCCCAGTCTGCGTTGGCAATCCCGTGGAGATGAGAGCCGAAGTGCTCACCGTGACGGATGCCAGAGAAGGCCGCACCTACCACCGAATCCCGAGGCTTGTGATGTTCGATGAAGACCTAACGGACTTGGTGCCTCACTCGTACGTGACGTGGTATCACTACACGAACGGAAAAATGGGTTGGATCCTTGTATGGGTTCAACGGTGCTTTGGTGATGCAAGTGAGCCGGCTTCGGGATAAAGCCACGGGCGGGATGTGAGATGGTCAGGTGGATAGAACCGAGGTGGAGGTGAAGAAGTGAGGAGCGAGAAGCCGTAGTGAGTATAGGATAACTCAAGTCAAGTTTTGCTATTTATAGTCAGCTATAAAAATATGTGTTGTTTGCCATGGCTCGAATGGCTTGTTAAAATATGTTTGCATGCCTTGTAAATATAAGTTTTCCTCATGATGCTGCTTGTCTTATTTTCGCTGTGTGAATTAATTGTGATTGTCCCGAGAAATGCTTCCGCTTGTGTATAACAAAAGATAATAATGAACGGGACGTCACGTTAATGACCCTGAGGTTGGGGCGTTACAGCGAATACTTCAGAGACCCTTATTTCTCATACCAAGTACGCCTACGTAAGCTTAGGAAAACTGAAGTATAAATTGATGACATATGACTCCTATGCACAGAATGTCAGGGGTCTCGCTGCCCGCACAATGGGGGAACGGTGGGGTTTCCGCTCCTCGGTAAGCGAACGGGGGCTTGGGGGCGCTGGCGGGATTTTCGCTCCTCGGTGAGTGGATGGGGGCTCGGGGGCAGCGCCCCCGAGACAACATCAGGTTCTTTTTTTCATTTAGGCTTGTGTTTTAAGCTAACCCGTTTGTTGTGGGATCAAATGAATTTGGATATGCTTGGATTTTGGGCTCATTTTAAGTCCTATATATTGTACTCGTATAAGAGATCATTGTGATGAGTTGGTGTGGTTGAAAACTTAAATATCATAATAGAATCTTTTTATAGGATGTAGCTCTATTTTGAGGCGAACTTGGGTAAACTCGATCGTGTGTCAATTTTTCTATTATTTGTGTGATTGTTCTGGTTATGTTTAAGATATAACCCATCAACTTTAAGGTCTTATTGGTAACTACATTTCATCGTCTCTAGCTATTGGACTTACCATGTTTCCACTTATGCTTGTACTCTATGTACTAAATGTGCAAGTAAATGTTTTTAATTGCGTTGGCAACATCTTCATTTAGTGGAGGGGATCGAACCAAAACTCGAACCTGTGCGATGGTCGAAACGAGAGTCGCTCGAGCCATGAACGGATGCTACCAATACCATTGCTGATATTTCCATACGTTGAGGTATCGTTCGTGACAGGCTCATATTCCCTCCAGATGTTCTCGACATATGATTTTCTGTAGACTTATTACACGACGATGAGCTAATCCCGTCATTGGCTCCTAATAAGTCCGGGCAGCCTTCCGGCGGACAGCATCAGCAAGGCTTCCGGCAGAAGCAGCGGTGCCGGAAGCCTCTGCACTTACCGTCTTCAAAGTCCGCGCCCTTGCAGACCGACTCACACGTGCGGTCACTCGTGCACGATCCACGGAATTTGTGGCTGTGTGACTCGCACATCCTTCCTTCAATTTGCCACACAAGCTCTTCTGCACGTACGTCCCTGTTAAGTGCAACATATATACGCAAGAAAGATTCTTCAAGTTAAACCCGGTCAACAGGCAACAGCAGCCCTAGAATTCAAGGTTGGCGCGCGCGTCGAAATTTTTTTGATAAAAATGACGTTTGTAGACATAATTTTTGTTGTGCGTGAAGGAAAAAATAAAAGCTTTACTCATACCCGCATATCGAGTAACAAGATTATTAAAATTTCTCTCGTAGAATTGACTTGGCATTGGTGGATTGATTTTCTCTATCTCTTTTCCTTTTCAATCGTCGCGTGGTGTCCCGAATCCGTTCGCACACCCAATTGAAGGAAGACCAATCACGCCAAGACGAGGGGATTCGCAGGAAATTACTTCCTTGTGACTTAAATATTGATTTTGAGGCTTTATGCATCGTGAAGGATAAGATTCAATCGTTTTTTGCCACTCGTCAAACCATTAGTTTTTTTTCCGGATGGATCGATTTAAAGAAAGAAGCCGTTTACCAAAACCCTCCTATCCAAGGACAAAAAGAAAGCAAATGAAAAGAAGGATTCAAGTTAACTTGATAGATCTAAAGTCGTTATGATTGAAAACCACGGGCTTACTTATTTGTATGACAGACGTACAAATCGAACAATGGAAAGTTGCAAGTTGTGAGTAACATCCCGTCCCATAGCAGTTTTTTTCTTTGGGTGTTGTTATCATAGGAAATATTCAGTTCGAAAAAATGTGTCTTATGTAGTAAAATGCTTATGGACCGTCAAATTTGATGGATCTCATATAAATATATTTTAGTACACACAACACACTAGGTAGTCTCCTGGCGTGATTGTGACTTACTGACCTTTGTGATACTGCTTTCTCTCGGTTTATTACAGAATTAGTATGTACCTTTGAAATTTGTCTGGAAGCACGAGAGAACTTAGGACTTCAGTTAGATAATCCGCCTACAAGAAAACCCATGACACAAGCGCCATTTTCGGTGCCAAAACGTCACACTCGTGATTAATCTCACTTTATCATCCATGAGGGTATAATTCGTGAAACAAAAAGTTTTCATTAGATAAATAGTCTCCTAAAAGTGATAATTTGTGTTACTTATAAAAATGAATGAACGAAAAATAATTTCATCGTTTATCAATACGTTTAGACATAAATTGCTCTATGAAAAACCCTTTCTCGAGGCATATTTTCAAGCGGATCTGATCTGCCGTGGACTGGGTGGATCTCCGCCATTGATGCGACGGCAGGCCTTGCATCGTTTGACCATGGCGATCGTATCTGATCTGCTCCTTCGGTGCAATTCCCGTATGATAATAACTCGGCAAGTAATGTCGTTGTGCTTGTGGTTTCCGTCCAAAATAGAGAATTTTTGCCGAACTCCTTTAGATAATGCAGCAAACCGAGCTGTTAAACAGAAGTTTTGGCCTTCAAGAACACTGCTCCTTAATCACTGTGCAATGACATGAGCTCAATCTGGTTCTTGCATCTCTAGCGCTATGCCTCAACAAATATGAAAAGAAAATCGAGAGTAAAATTTGGAGTAACTAAAATTTCCTTAACTGATTACATTTTGGTCGGACGGGTCATATTCGCTGCTTTGTTCTTCTCTTTGTAATTTGAATGCATTTCGTCGTATAGTACGTTTACCACCTTTCTTTGTCACGTTTTATTATTTTTTGTTATATAGAATATGGAAAATTTACCACAAAAGTCCCAAATTTATTGTACAGATACCTGTACAGTCCTAAACCTATTAATTTGGTCAATTTAGTCTTAAAATCTTTTGACAATGTACTAATATAATCCTTCCGATCAATTTTAACTGGAAATAACTGATGTAGAAGTAAGTTGTTTTACGTGGTACAGCCAGTGCTGACGTGAATTTTTTTTTACCGTTTAAAAATAGTTTTTCTAAATTTTAAATAATTTTTATTTACTTTTTTCTCTTTTCTTTTTTTTTCTTTTTCCTTTTTTCTTATTTCCCTCTGCCGGTCCGCGACTTGATGGTAGCTAGTGTACGTTGTTAGCCACAGGCGAGGGTTGTGATGCCTCAATGTGGCCGGCAACAATAGTTAAAAAATAAGAAAGAAAGAAAGAAAAGAAAAGAAAAGGAAAAAAAGAAATGAAAGAGAATGATTCGGAAAAATATATTTATAAATTATAAAAATTATCCATGTTAGCATCAGTCATGCTACCTAAGATGGCCAGCGCCCATGTCAGTAATTTCCGGTTAAAATTGATCAGAAGAATTATATTGACAAATTGTTAAAATGTTTTAGAATTAAATTTACCAAATTAAAAAAGTTTAGAATTGAACTGGTGATCATACAATAATTTATGATATTTTTTTGGTAATTATCCCCATAAAATATTACTGCTCCTCTATCTTAGGAGTCATTTTAAGAGGAGACAGACATACGTGAACAATTCCTTGAAATTTCGAGGACAAGTAACAATGGTCACAAGCATTGTTGTACATTCTCAAAAAGTATGGAGGTGTTCTTGCCCTTTTGAGTCTCAAGAGGGTTTTAAGTGGTTTCGAAAGTATTGCGGATGCATCTCAACTCTTGAATTAGGGAACGATAAAAGTTGCGCTCCTAAGTATAACTAAAAACAACGAAATCATCCCAGCCTTTAAGTACTTAAGGATCTTACTAGTAATCTACCATTTATTTCCTATAGCTATTCGTCTGACCATATATTAATTCGGCTACTTGTTATCTAAAAACTAAATCTGGAAATTAAGGTCCTAAATTGCATTGGCATCATCTTCATTCTTTGAAAGTGATCTAAACAAAAACTCCAACAAGTCATCGATGCTACCGATACCAACGTCTAACATTTCAATATATGGAGATAACGTTTGTGATAGCACCTTTTCTGTCCAGATAGGTTCGACATATGATTTTACATAGACTTATTACATGATAATTAGCTACTGCAGTTATCGATTCCTATTTAACCCGGGCTGCCCTGCCAGGTGTTGGTCGCTTTCTAAGTGGTGGTGGTTGCTCTCCATATGGTGGTTGCGCTCCATATGGTGGTTCCTCTCCAGGCGGCCGTGGTTCCTCTCCACAAAGCTTGGTACAAAAGCAGCGGCGCCGGAAGCCTTTGCACTTGCCGCCTTTGAAGCCCTCGTCGGGGCAGGCCAGGCCACAGTTGTGGCTGCTCATGCATATTCCTTTGAATTTTTGGCTCTCTGACTCGCACACCCGTCCTTCACCTTCCCCCACAACCTCCTCTGCACAAATATCCTTATGAGACCCCACACATACATGCAAGAGTATTCAAGTTAGACCCGATGCAGGGCGGGACGGGACCACCACTGGCTGCCTAGGTCCAACGCCGTCAACTGCCAGGCTTGAATGGACTTGGATTGAGCTCATAAGAGAAGTTTTGACAGCTCAATCTTACCGTCTCGGGCTAAAAGAAAATCCTCACTCATGCCCGCTTTTAAATTAAAATTGTTTTATTTAACTTTCTTTTGTAGAACTGGCATGGCATTGGTGGACTGATTTACTCTCGTCTCTTTTTTATTTCAATTGTCATTTGATGTCCCTATTCAGCTTTCGCACACAAGATTAAGTTCGCATCTTCAGTCCAATTGAAGGAAGACCGATCGTGATAGTTGTCAAACCGCGCTTTTTTGGGGGTTTTGGAATTTGCTCGCTAATGAGGTATTTCCATATAAGGATTTCTCTCAGACCATACCTCATGTGACAGTGGAATGTGATTTCTTATTTAGTCTAGGTTTGTAATTTTAGAGTCACCACTAGTCATTTTTGGTAGGTAGACTAAAAACCTAATCGAGGTACGGGAAAAATACCGCGATTCTACGAAACAGAGATTCTGAGTACGGGGATTTGATTACATTATTGATCCCAAATTGAGATCCCTAACGCTCTTTTGGTACCTAAGAACGATACGATGTCTAACGTTTCAAGCAAATTTCTGAGATTTACTCACTAATCCTATCCGTTTTAATTGTAGGAAAAACCAAACAAGTATTAAATGCACAATCAAAGTCAATCAAATCAATCAATCCTAAGTGGTCTCTAAAACAAAAATCAATTGAGACACCCAAATTCTAATTGAGCTATAATAGCTTGTTCATTTTATGATTTACACACATTTTTTAGGGTTTTAGATTTTTTAGGGGTTATAACTCATGAATTTGGAATTTTCTAAAAAATGCCACTTGGGCACTTCCAAAAATTCAAAATTTACCTTTTGTGATTGGCCACGATATTTTTGGACCATTTTGTGAATTTTCAAAATTTTTGATTTTTTTTTCGAAAAAAAATTTTAAACCGAGAATTGATTTTTTATGATTTTCTAAAAATTTTTATGAATTTTCCAATTTTTTTATTGATTTTCCAAATTTTTTATTTTTTTATTTGTATTTTCTGAATTTTTATGAATTTTCTAAAAATTGTTTGAATTTTTTTGAATTTTCTGAAAATTACTGAATTTTTATGAATTTTCTAATTTTTTTCATTTTTTTCTGGAATTTTTTTTCGAATTTCTAAAATTTATATATTTTTCTGATTTTTTGATTTAATTTTTCTGAATTTTTATGAGTTTTTTTTAGATTTTTTTTAGTATTTTTTTAAATTTCCCGCCGGGAAAATGAACTGCACCGATCCAGTATGACCCGGTTTAGCTTGGTCGAACCGGGTGTCGTCGGCGCCGATCACCTATCATCGTCTCCGGCGAGAAACAGCGCCAAAACGGCGCAGTTTCATCATTTCTCGTTGGGGCATTTTCACAATCACTTGGTGTGCACAATTTCGGCTTGAACATTATTGAGGCCGTGACTTTGGATCGAAATCTGGCGACCTTCCGGCGACTATCTTGCCGTTCCGATTGCACCATCATTAAGTTCATATATTCTAGTACCATTCTAGTATAGTCAAATGGCCGCCGAAAAAATCAGTCCAAAACCTTAACTTGTAAACTGTTTCGACATAGATTTCACAGAACATAAACCTGATCATAATCGTCCTAGCCATCTAGATCGATCCCAATCAATATAAAATCGACAAAGAGAGTCTAAGGAGTCTAACTTGGATGGCCTATGACCAAAAGGAAGCTCCGGTGATGGGTTTCCATGATGGGGCTAACTCGGTTCATGCATTTTAATGCCCCAAATGCAATGAGACAACACCAAATGTGATTAGAAACAAGTTTTTAACACAAAAATGCTTAAAATCATCAACGAGATCACATGAACATTCACTTTGGAACTAAACATAATTCTGGAAATTCTGAAAAACTACTGACCAGGAGTGATATTTACTTGCTTTGTCGGAGGGTCAAATGAGGTTTCTGGGTTGATCTGCGGCTGTGGAGAGTTTCTTTGACACCCGGGCTTCAAGTTGATGGCTTTGGATTCTCCGGAGAGGCTCTACACACTTTTGCTGAGGTTGATCTTTAGGTGTTCGTGAACAACTTCAATTCTGGTTTGCCGATGAGGAAACTCACTAGCAAGACCGATTTGTCAGTGCTTTTTCGGCTGGAAAAGTGCCGATCGTTCGGCCTCAAGAAGTTTTTACCCACTCTTCTCACTAGAAATCACTCTCTCTCCTTGTTTCTATCTCCTCTCTCTCTGTCAATTCGTCAAGCACGTTCTTCTTTTAATGTTCAGTTTTTTCTTCGTTTTTGTTCATTGATTTTTCCCGCCCAAAGTCCGTTCCATCGACTTTCGATTGGTTAGAACGATTATCTGGTACCGGCTGAATATTTTCCAGCTGATCAAATTGATTAAAATTTGATAAATTTCCCACACTAAGTTGGCAAAGTCTCGGGCGTGAGTTGTTTTCCTGGGTTTATTGTACATTCTGGCAAACCAAGTGAAGAAGACAACCTACCCGGGTCGGGTCAGGTTGACCCGGCCGATCTGAGTTGGTCTAAATTTGTCAATTAAGCTCAATTTTGACCCAATTTTCAGAATTAAACCCCAAAATTGAATTTTTCATCACATTCCGAACCCAAATATATAGTTTTCCCTAATTTTTGTCATGATTGTGTCTAAGATTTTCACATTTTTGTATTTAGGTTAATAGGTTTTTATTCAATTTGATGTCTTAATGACCTGATTAGGCAAAATTGATGTCAAAATTGAATTACCCACATCTGATTAACTCTAGAAATGATGGTATCATATTTCAACAATTTCATATTGGGCACGATTCCTAATTTGGGTTTAAAATTCTGAATTTTCAATCTAATTTTGGGGATTTTTGATTTTTATGCCAAATTGTGCAATTAGATTGACCATTATGCAATTCAAGGTCCCAGAATCATTTGTTGTGAAAACACTATGACTTAAAAATGACTGGAAAAAATTTAATTGCATTTTTTGTTCAATTCGGGTTTAATTTTACCCAATTTTGGGAAAAAAACATATACCCGATTTATTTTTTCAAAATTGATGATGTATTCATGAAATTGGATTTAAAATAAGACTAATGACTATTTTTATGGAATTTTCTGATTTCATTTGCTATTTTTCTTGATTTTCTCACTTATTTTGATTAAAAGAAATTAAGAAAAAAATACAGAAAAATGATAAAAATTATTTTTTTTTTAGAAATAGGTTTCTAGGCTTGGTTAAGATTTATAGTCCTAATTTTGAAATTTTGAAAATATAAAAAATGAGTTAAAAATTAGATACCAAACAATAGTATTAGGATATTCGCAAGAAGATAACCATATACATTTTAGAATAATAGATATCCAAAAAAGTAGTCTCACGTTGTGATTGTGACTTTTAGCTACCTATTTAATGCTTGTTTCTCTCGGTCTATTATTGAATGTGTACGTGTATTCCAATTTCACATAAAGAAAAAGTATAAAAGTACTTATGAAGATTTTTGTTAGATAATCTGTCCGTGGGAAAACACGTGACACAAACGCCAATTTTGATAAGATTTTTATTAGGTAATTTGTCTGTAGGAAAGCATATGACACAAGCACCATTTTTGAATAGGTGTCAAAGATGTAACACTTGCGAATAATGTCACTTCTTCATCCGCGATAATTGACTTTGTGTATAGTATGGCAAAAGAATTTTCAGAAACAAAAGGAACCCTCCATCGCAAACTTGTCGCAAACAAATTCTTACGTTGATGGGATTGAATAAGGATGTGGGTATTTCTTCTTGAGGAAAGATTACTCAAGGAAAAGCAAGAAACACACAAGATGAAAATCAGGAGAGTGATGATTGTGAGTGGGTTCTTACGAGGAGCAAGGACGAGGAACAACACCAGGAACAGCCCATGCATCTCCTATCCATTTTGCTTCTCCTTCCTGAATCAACACCGAACGATGTCTTAATTATGATAACAAACTCTGGTTGGAATTGATGATAACAAACTCCGGTTGGAATTGGTTGCCATCTTTATAAAGGAGTGAGAGTGAGGCGACGGGGGGTTTAGTAGAAAGTTAATTACCAGAGTAATCTTCTGGTTTAGTTAACTTCCCAAATGCCAGGTGGAGCTGCGTGCTTCACCATTTGTGCTATAAACCATTTCTCAAGGCGTAATCTCATCCGAATCCGATCCCCTGTAGGCTGCATGGATCTCCGCCATTAATGCAATGGATGGGCCTTGCATCAGTTGATCGTTGTGACTGTAACTGCTCAATCCGATCCATTCCCATGTAATAAATTGCAAATGGTGTGGTTTGGTATATGTCGAAATTAGAGAATTTCGTCGAACTTTTTTAATAGTGCAGCTTAACTTCACGAGGGGGGTTAAAAAAGTCCACCGACTAGTAAATAAAAGTTGAGGCAGTTGCATATTGATACGAGCTCAATCTCGTTCTTACTACTGTAATTATGAATTAATGGCTCAACATGTCTCTTCAGATCATTTTCCATAGCATTTTTATTTTTCTTTAATATACATGAATTATTGTAATTATGAGTTAATAGCTCAACATGTCTCTTCAGATCAATTTTTGTAGGAATTTTCTTTGTCTTTAATAGACATATAAGAAAGAAAATGTGTTTTCATATCATCTCCTTTCAATCTCTAAAATTTGAAATCAACTATTCTCTGTCATAGAGAGAAGCAATAGCCAAAGAATCTCTTCTCTTTAATTTTCTCATTGGTTAATCTCTAAGTGTTCTAGTTCAAGAAAAAGTTCAATTGAGTTCTACTTGCATAGGAGAAAATTATCCAAAAAGTCATAAACCTATTACAATTTTGCCAATTTAGTCTTAAATCTTTTAATTTTGCTAATTTAGTCATAAACTTTTTGCATTTGTACCAATTCAGTTCATTTGGACAATTTTGGCTGGCCAATGCTGATGTGGACACCAGTCATTCGGCCGTCCGGCCAACATTGATGTGGCAATTATTTTAAATATATTAATGTTTTTTTTGAATTTTTTTATTAAATTTTATTTTTTCTTCCTTTTTTTCTTTCTTTTTCTTTTTTGTTTCTACCCATCTTCCCTCTGGCCGATTGGCGAGGGCCTCACTGGCCTCTGACGAAGCTCGCCTAAAATGATGTACACAATTTTTTTTATTATACGGAATCAAAACTTCCCAATAAAATATATGCACTCCTACTTTTGCTGCACGCTCTAATCTCATTCTTGGAGAGATTGCTCATCTGATCTGAATGTATTTGAACTCGACCAATTTAAAAAATATCTCGGGGTAAGCCCACTTTTAAACTAATTATGTAATTAAGTCCATTTATGGACTCCACATTGTTTGACGATTGTGATTGGCATATGCTCCGTCAGCGTGGGTTCAAGCGAGCAATTGCGAGCATTTCCCATGTAATAGCTAGCAAACAGTATCGTTATATTTCTTGGAACAACCATTCTTATCAGTTTAAAAATGGATAATTTACGAACTCTTTACATAATGCAGTAAATTCCATTTTCTCAACTTCAACTAGTAAACAAAAGTTTTGGACTTTAAGAACACTGCTCATGAGCTCAATCTGGTTCTTGCAGCTCCAACAATATGCCTAAACAAAAAAAATAATCAAGCGTAAACATTGGAGTATCTTCGGAGTAAATTTTCCTTAACTGATAATGTTCTCGTCGGACGTGTCATCTTTGTCTTTGTTCTTCTCTTAATAATATGAATGCAATTCGTCGTAAATACGTTGTCATCTTTCTTGCTGGATTTAAAGATTTATGTCGCATGAAATATTACTACTCCTATGTCTTAGGAGGCGGTTCAAGAGGAGACAGACAAGAACAATAGTCGCAACCATCGTCCTACAATATTAGAAAGTATGAAGGGGTTCTTGCCCTTTTGAGTGTCAAGGGTTTTTAGGTGCTTTCAAAGTATTGTGGATATATCTCCACTGTTGAATTATGGAACGATAAAAAAAAAAAACAACGAAATCATCCTGGCCTTTAAGAACTTAGGGATCTTACTAGTAATCGACCTTTTATTTCCAATAGCTATTCGTCTCACCATATATTAATTCAGCTGCTTGTTATCTAAAAACTAAATCTGGAAATTAATGTCCTAAATTGCATTGGCATTATCTTCATTCTTTGAAAAGGATCCAAACAAAAACTCGGGAAAAGTGCCAAAAAAGTTCTAAACATTTTGTATTAGTGCTAATTTAGTTCTAAACATTTTTTTGGTGTCAATTTAGTCCTAAACCTTTTGCATTTGTGCCAATTTAGTCCTAAACCTTTTAAATTAATGCAAATTTAGTCCAAAACCTTTTGTTTTTGTGCCAATTTAGTTCTTTCGGCCAATTTTGACTGGAATTTGCTGACGTGGATGCTTGCCGGCCAGCGACTGGTCATCGACGCCGATGTGGCGCTAATGTGGACAACTTAAATAATATTTTAATATTTTTTTGAATTTTGAATTTTTTTCCTTTTTTTTCACCTTTTTTTTTTGGGTTTATTTTGGCCGGTCACCGGTTCGGCGACTGGCTAGAGGCCAGAGGTCGGCGAGGGCAACCTCGCCCGATGAGGCTGAGCCTAGCCATGGTTAGGCCTCGCTGGTGGCTGGGCGAGGCTCGACCTCGCCATATCCGGCGAGGTCGGGCCTCGTCGACGGCTGGGCGAGGCTCGACCTACCCGACCATGGCGAGGTCGAGCCTCGCCCTCGCCTGACCTCGCCGGATCTGGCGAGGTCGAGCCTCGCTCAGCTGCCAGTGAGGCTCGATTTCGCCGGATCTGGCGAGGTAAAGCCTTGCCTAGCCGCCGGCGAGGCCCGACCTCGCCGGATTCGGTGAGGTCGAGCCTCGCTCGACCATGGCGAGGCTCCCCCTCGCCGAGCGAGGCTGCCCTCGCTAGTGAGCTCGCCGGCCAGAGTAAACCCAAAAAAAAAGAAAAAAAAATATTAAAATATTATTTAAATTGTCCACGTCGGCGCCGGTGACCAATCGCTGGTCGGCAAGCGTTCACGTCAACAAATTCCGATCAAAATTGGCCAGAAAGACTAAATTAGCACAAAAACAAAAAGCTTAGGACTGAATTGGCACCAATTTAAAATATTTAGGACTTAATTTACACCAAAAAAAGGTTTAGGATAAAATTGGTACAAATGCAAAAGGTTTAAAATTGAATTGGCACAAAAAAAGGGTTGACTATATTGGCATCATTACAAAAGGTTTATGACTTTTTTGGCATTTTTCCCCAAAAACTCTAACAAGTCATGAATGCTACCAATACCATCGTCTAACATTTCAATATAGGAAGATTTCGTTTGTGATAGCAATTTTCTTTCCGTATAGGTTCGACATATGATTTTACATAGACTTATCACATGTTAATTAGCTACTATAGTTATCAATTCCTAGTTAGCCCCTAGGCGGTGGTTTCACTCCATAAGGCTTCATGCAAAAGCAGCGGCGCCGCCAGGATCCTCTGCACCTGCCACCTTCGAAGCCCTCGTGCTTGCAGACCAGTTCACAGTTGCGGTTGCTCGTGCACTTTCCTATGAATCTGTGGCTCTTTGACTCGCACATCCGTCCTTCCACAACCTCCTCTGCACAATTTTTTTTGTTGGGCCCAGCATATACAGGCAAAGTAATCAAGTTAGACCCGTTACAGAGCGGGACGGGGCCACTGCTGGCTCCCTAGGTCCAGCACCGTCAACGGCCAGGCTTGAATGGACTTGGACTGAGCTCATAAGAGAAGGTTTGCAGCTCAATCTTGCTGTCTCGGGCCAAACGAAAACCCTGACTCATGCCCGCTTTTAAATTGAAATTTTTTTTATTGAACTTTCTTTTGTAGAACCGACGTGGCATTGGTGGACTGATTTACTCTCTCTTTTCCATTTTCAATTGTCATTAGGTGTCCTGAATCAGCTTTCGCACACTGAATTAGGTTCGCATCTTCAGTCCAATTGAAGGAAGACCAATTGTGCTAGTATTAGGAGATTCGCTAGAAGATAACCATATATATTTTAGTATAGTAAATACACAAAAAGTAGTCTCGTGTTATTATTGTGACTTTTAGTGACCTGTTTAATACTTCTTTATCCCGGTCTATTATTAAATTTGTACATATATTCCATTCATAGTTGAGATATGTGAATTTATGTATTTACCTTGCTTGAATGAGAACTACAAGTCCCTTTATATAGGGCAAAAATGAACAGTAAAAAAGGATAGTAAACCCTATGAACAATAAACCCTAAATAATATATTATATCTAACATACCCCCGCAAACTCAAGGTGAGTTGAAACAAGTCAACTGGAGTTTGGAGAGAAGATCCAGGAAGCGCCCAGGTGGATGTGTCTTGGTGAAGATATTAGCAGTTTGATCGGCTGATGAAGTAAAAACAAGTCGTAAAGTGCCATGAAGAACATGATAGCGGATGAAGTAACAATCTATCTCAATGTGTTTGGTACGTTCATGGAAAACATTGTTATGTGCAATCTGGATAGCACTGCGATTGTCGCAATGAAGGATTGTCCCGCTATGATGACGGACTCCCATATCTTCCAGTAGCCATCACAACCATAATAACTCCAATGTAGAATCAACAAGAGCGGGATATTCAACTTCTGTACTAGAACGAGCAACAATGGATTGTTTCTTACTACGCTAGGAGATAAGTGAGGTGCCCAAGAAAAAATAGTAACCTGTAGTGGAGTGACGATCTTGATGATCACCACCCCAGTCAGCATTTGAATAGGCTGTCAACTCCAATATAGAATGAGTAGAAAAGTGAAGATCATGAAATAACGTACCTTTGACATAGCGATGAATACGAAGAACTGCAGCAAAGTGAGTCGTATGAGGCGTTGTCATATACTGACTGACAATATGAATAGAATAAGCGATGTCAGGATGAGTAACAGTGAGATATATAAAATTGCCTACTAGCTGTCGATAAAGAGTAGGGTTTTGGAGAGGAGTCTTATCATTGGCATCAAATTCGGCATTGGTCTCAAGAGGGGTCGTAACAACCTTAGGGTTTGTGAGTCCTGCTTGAGAAAGAAGATCAGTGGCATATTTGGCTTGCAAAAGATAATAATCGGAAGTGTCTGAGGTAACATCTAAGCCTAAAAAATAACTAAGTTGCCCAAGATTCTTCATCTCGAACCGTTGACTAAGATAATGCTGGAGTTTCGAAATTCCGGTACGATCATCTCCAGTAATAACCATATCGTCCACCTATAGGAGCAGCAGAATAAACCCACGAGAAGTATGTCGAACAAAAAGAGCATGGTCGTAGGGACTAGATTTAAAGCTAAGGGATGCCATTGTGGAGCTAAACTTGGAATACCATGCACGAGGAGATTGTTTCAATCCATATAATGCACGACGTAATCGATACACTTGATGGGAAGAATGAGTGTAGCCCGGAGGAGGTACCATATAAACTTCCTCGGTGAGATCGCCATTTAGGAATGCATATTTGATATCCATATGAAATATAGACCAACGTTTAACAGTGGCAACAGCAAGAAGACTGTGAACAGAAGTAAGATGTGCAATAGGGGCAAAAGTTTCTTCATAATCAATGCCATATTCCTAAGTGAAGCCTTTTTCAATGAGGCAAGCTTTATAGTAGTCCACAGTACCATTTGCTCTTGTCTTAATCTTGTACACTCATTTACAGCCGACAACGGACTTATTAGGAGGCAAATCAACTAAATCCCAAGTGTGAGATTTGTGTAAAGCATGTAACTCATCTACCATTGCCTTTTGCCAAAGAGGGTTAGTATTAGCTTCTCTATATGTGCAAGGTTGATAAAGGGAAGCTATCGTATAATAACAATGGTAATCTCAAAGCCGAATAGAAGGTTGACTTACTCTGGTGGGGCGACGATTAGAGGAGGGAGGAATGACCTGGTGGTGAAGAATCCGCGAAAGGCGTAGACACGTCAGAAGTGGCCAAAGTGGGGTCACTAGAAGGCCTTGCTTCAAGATGAGGGAAAGAGTCGGAAGTGAACGGAAGTGTGGTATTTTTTGGAAATAAGTCCACTAAAGGATTGGTAAAAAAAGGAACATGAGCAGAAGGGTCGAAGGGATGAATAGAAGAGAACATCTTGTGTTCCCAAAAAGTCACATGACTAAACACATGAAGACAGTTAGAAGTGGAATCCCAACATCTATACCCCTTATGCTCAATGACATATGCAAGTGAGTAGCATACATGGGCATGGGGTTCTAATTTCGTGCGCTCATGTGGATGAAGGTGCACAAAACAGGCACTACCAAAGATGCGTAGAAGAGTGTAATTTGGGACACTACCATACAAATGCCCGTAAGGAGAGATGTGACAAATAATAGGTGATAGAGTACGATTTATAGTGTAAACAGCAGTGTGACAAGCTTCCCCCCAAAACCGTTCAAGACAAGAGGCAGAGATGAGTAGAGTGTGTACAACATCTAAAATGTGCCTATGCTTACGTTCAGCTCTACCATTTTGTTGAGAGATGCCTGGGCAAGAGCGATGAATGATAGTACCATTTTGAGAAAGAATTCGAAGAAATTCTGTATCTCTTTATTCCATAACATTATTAGTACGAAAAATCTTAACATCATGTGAAAATTGGATTTTAACCATGGCAATGAAATCATGATAAATACGAGAAAGTTCAGAACAATTTTTCATAAGATAAAACCAGATATATTGAGAATGGTCATTCACAAAAATAACAAAATAGCGAGAGCCATCCATGGTGGGAGTGAGAGATGGTCCCCATATATCTGAGTGAGTGAGATCAAAAGGAGCATGAGATACATAATCACTAGTCTGAAAAGGTAAAGCATGATGTTTTCCTATCTTACAGGGCAGACAGTCAAAATGTGTAGTGTCAATAGAACCTAAATGACCACTTGAAATTAAAGAGCTTAACCTAAAAGAGGAAGTATGACCTAACCGAGAATGCCAAGTTTCAGATGACACTGTGGCAGTACAGCATCAAAAGAGGTTGGAATATTTAGGGAAACAAGCTTAAAGAGACACCCCACTTTACGGCCTGTCCCAAGTGTTTGTCTCGTCCGAGGATCCTGCACATGACAAACATGAGAAGAGAAGTGAATATCAAGACCAAGTTTACACAATTGGCCGACAGAGATCAAGTTGAGTGAGATTTTAGGAACTAGGAAGGTGTTAGTTAAATATAATGTAGATGTGGAAATATTTCTTGTATGACTAACTCTTATATGTGAATTATCAGTAGTAAGAAGATGAGATGCATGTGAAGCGGAGGATTTAGACTAAAATAAGCCAGAGTTGGATGTCATGTGATTGCAACAAGCAGAATCAAAGAACCAAGAATCAAAAATACCTGGAGCAGTAGACATAGAAGAAGTGTTAGGAATAGAAGAAGTAAATGTACTAGATTCTTAGAGAATAATGCAAAGATCATCTAGGGACACTAGTGTGAGGGACAATCCATGGGAAGAAGCTTCGACAGTGGTAGCACTGGCAGATGGACAAATAGAGGGACCTCGGCTACGAGGCTGAGTGATCGATCCCATGGGTTGCATAGGTCGTAGCCAATAACAATTTGATGTCAGATGACCATGTTGGCGACATTGTTTGCAAAATGGGCAATGTATGGAGGAAGAACTCGAAGTGGCAAGTATTACATCCGTAGGTGTAGATACGGACACAGTAGAATGTTGCGTTTTCAAGGTAGCCAGCCCAGTCTTCTCATTCAGTAAATCTGATATAACTGTCTCAATAAAAGGAAAAGGATCTCTACGTAGAATGGAGGCTCTCTTAGGTTCAAACTCATCATTCAGAGCCATAAAAATTGCATGACACAAATACAATCACGATGTTTAGTAACTCTGTGAATATTTCCATCCTCTTTCAAGTGCGATTCACACATGGTCAACTAATCCCAAATAGCATGCATAGATGATAGAAAATCGTTAATGGACTGACCTAGCTCCTGACGCATGTGATATAAAGTCCCTAACAACCGATACTGATAGGCAACATCTAAACTAGAATAACGACGATCAAGAAGATCCCAACCTTCCTTTGCTATATTAAAAAGGCCAAACTAGAGTCATATAGATGGGGATTGAAGTGTTTCGAAATCATGCGAGAATCTGATGATTTCTGCTATTCCATTCATCCAAACGATCTACAAATTTATCATCAGTTTCTTCAACAATTCTAGTAGGTACCCTAATTTTTTCAGTGACATAACGCCAAAGCCGGCGTCCTTTCAAGAAACTTCATATTTCTCGAGACCATAAAATATAATTAGAACCATTCAAAATAGCCTGAATTGGCATTGAGACTTCCATTCTATCCATGATAGGCACTTTACTACTATGGAATCAATAGAATCTAGTATATCGAGAGTAGACATGGGAAAAATAACACCAAAAACAAACTTAGGACGTCAGAATACCTCAAGAATTGGTCGGAGAACACCGAAAACCAATCAGGAAATGGTCGAATCAGTCGGAAAAGTGACAGAACCGTTCTGGTCTGAACCGGTCAATGGTCGGTCAATGCAGGTCAACGGTCGGTCAAATGGATGATGTTGCGGTGACGTGGCAGATGACGTGGCTACGTCGTGGCAAATGACGTGTCGGTTGACATGGCAAACTGACATTAGTAACTCTGGAGCTGTTGGCGCATGAATCTCATGTGCAGAGTTTTGAGCGGCACATGAGGGCGCGTCTAGAGGAGGAATACGACGAAACTTGATTGGACGACTCGACTGAGGACGGTGAGTTGTTGGTCGGTGTTGGTTTTTGGAGAAACACAGCGGAGGATGTCCAAATCACCACCGAACAGCGGTGGGCTACCTAGGTCTGTGGCCCGTGGCGGTGCGTGGAGCGGCGTTAGGCGGCTATTGGTGATGAAATTGCAGGACACGGGTCGTCTGAGGGTGGCGAGTCTGCTAGTAGTCTCAGTTTTCCGAAATGAGTAGCGAAAGTATGCTGAGCAGTGACGAAAAGCTTCGGTCTTGTCGGAGAACCGAGGTGGTACGGCCAATGTGGCTGGCGTCGTGGCGGCCATGATGTGGCAGACTCGATGGGCGCTCCTCAAGTAGTAATAGCTTTGATACCAAGTTGAGATATGTGAATTTATGTGTTTACCTTGCTTGAACGAGAACTACAAGTCCCTTTATATAGGGCAAATGTGAACAGTAAAAAGGAATAGTAAACCTTATGAACAGTAAATCCTAAATAATATATTATATCTAACATTCATTAAAAAAAAAAACATAAAAGTACTCATGAAGACATTTGTTAGATAATCTGTCTATGAGAAAACACGTGACACAAGCGCCAATTTTGATAAGACTTTTATTAGGTAATTTGTCTGTAGGAAAACATATGACATAAGCGCCATTTTTGAGTAGGTGTCAAAGACGTTACACTCGCGAATAATGTCACGTCTTCATCCATGATGATTGACTCTGTGCATAATTTGACAAAAGAATTTTCATGAACAAAGGTACCCTCTATCGCACAACATGTCCCAAATAAATTCACACGTTGATGGGATTGAATAGGGACGTGGGCATTTTTTTTTTACTAGGGATTACTTAGGAAAAGCAAGAAACACACAGGATGAAAATCAGGAGAGTGATGATGGTGAGCGGGGTCTTACGAGGAACAAGGACGAGGAGCAACAATAGCACGACCCCATGCATCTTCTCTCCATTTTGCTTCTCCTTCCTGAATCAACACCGACCGATGTCTTTATGATAACAAGCTCTGGTTGAAATTGATTAGCAATGAGGTTCGATTGCCATCTTTATAAAGGAGTGAGAGAGTGAGATGGGGGTTTAGCAGAAGTTAATTACCAGAGTAAACGTCGGGTTTAGTCAACTTCCCAAGTGCAGTGACAAACCTCTCTTTTCATGCTAGGTGGAGCTGCGTGCTTCTCCATTTGTACTGTAAACCCTTTCTCGAGGCACAATCTCTTCCGAATCCAATCCCCAGGAAGCTGCATGGATCTCCGCCATTAATGCGATGGGCCTCACATCAGTTCACCATTGGGATTGTAACTGCTCAACCCGAGCCATTCCCATATAATAAATTGCAAATAATGCGGTCATATTTTTCGGAACATCCATTTGTATATGTCAAGTTTAAAGAATTTTGTCCAACTCTTTATGTCACACCCAAATCCAATAAGAATAGGGGATGACACAACCTCCTTCAACTCGAAAGACGTAGTCTCAAATATAATCAATATTAGAATTTTTATAAAATCAAAAAGAATATGTATATAATTATCAACTAAATCTAACAAACTCATCTAAATTATATGTAGCTCATAAATATAGAACTAAGTTCATACCCAAAAATTCCTCTATCAAAATGAGCATCATACCATCATCCTTCAATATCAGAAATTAAATCCAGAACCAATCTCATAGACCGGAATACATTTCATAAACCAAATAGATGAGTGACGAATTCGCAAAGCAATACATATATATCATTTCATAATACCTTGTTGATACCTAAATTTTGACTAAATCATTTACGAATTTATTGCATAGAAAATTTGGGACCGATCCCGGCCCCTAAACGAAAATATTAATTTGCTATAAATTTTATGAATATTTTGCATATAGATAAATTCATTGTATTTTAATTGGACTGTAGCGATGAATAGACCTAAATTAGTCACGTGAACTGAGCTAGCACTAAAAAATGTAAATTCCGCCAACACATGGGAAGGCCGTGGCCGAAATTTGCAATAAAAAGGAATACTGTTCTAAGCTTTAATTAATCGGGTTTAGCCCATTAAAATTAAAAGGCTTTGAATTTAATTAGAATAGGCCCTCGAAAGGGTAAAGCCTGTCACTAACTAAGCCCGTAGAATGGAGAAATTCGGCTTGCCTGTGGGGGGATATGATGGCCGAAATTCACAAGGGAAAAAGGGCCTAATTGGCCTAATTTGATCTTAATTTAGCCCACTGAAAGTCCAATTAAGAAAGGGCCTTAAGTTATTAGAGTCTATTATCCTAATAACGCCTAAATTAAGCCCACGAGGGGGCTAAATTCGGCCAAGCCTGCAAGACAGGGGCTGGCCGAAATTCCTAGAGATGAAAAGGCCTTGATTGGCTCAATTAATTGCAATTTACCCATTAAGGTTTGATTAGAGAATGGTCTTGGAGCTTTGAAGCCAGGTACATAAGAAAGGCCGAAGCTCAAGCCCACTAATAAACCTTAGACCTAGGTTAACGGTATAAATATAGCGTTATGTCTCCGAATTTCAAGTCGGCAATTCATTATTCAGAGTGCATATAGAGAAAAACACGTGAGAATTGAGAGAGAGAGAGAGAGAGAGAGAGAGAGAGAGAGAGAGGAGTGGGGGGGTGTGGTTTGGGCCGAGTCTCATCCGACTGAGACTCCTCCGGCGCCAATGCTGCTTTGCCGTGCTGGCCACCCTATGACGAATGTTGCTCCTGCTGATTGAAGCTTCTATTGCCCCTGCCGCTTGCTACTCCAATGACGATTAGTGGCAACCTGTTGACCCCTGCCAATGCTTGCTGTTCCTCACCATTGCTATTGTAAAATATAGGTTCCAAAAAAAAAAAAAAAAAAAGTCAACAGGTCAACAGAAGCTACAGTGGACTTGGCTAAAATAAAAGAGGACCGAGAGCTTTCGGGGAGGAGAAAACAGAAATGGAAGAGAAAGGAGAGGTAAAGAGAAGAAAAGAGAGGAAAGGAAAGAAGAAGAAGAAAAAGAGAAAAGAGAAAAGGGTTTCGCACCGAGGGAGTTTCGCCAAGCTGATTCGACTTTGATTAGCAACGTCCGGTAAGTATTTGCGCCCCTCGTTTGTTCAATCGGAATATTTTTCCGAGTTAGAGCTCAATTTCGGAATTGTGTGTTGTTCGAGCGGTGAAACCTAATTTTTGAGTCGTTGAGCTGTGTATTTTTATAGAATTGGTAGTTTATGGTGTCATGGAGCCGTGAGATTTTACAAAACTCGATTTGGACTTACGGATTGCCGGATATGAATTTTTGAAGTTGAGTGCGTGCAGTGAACGGTGCGCGAACAATGGTTTTTAGGCCGATTTTCGTCGGTTTTTGGCTCGATTTTGGGATGGCCAAGTTGGGGTTCTTGTAGTGCTCGGAGTGGGCTTTCTATCGACTATAAACTCGCTTGAAACGGGATTCGGTAGAGGAATTTATGGTGCGATTAAGTTTCGCGTTCAAACTCTGCGTTGCGAACAGTTTGGATAATCTCTTTGGAGAAGCGATTTGTGGACACATTTGAGTTGTCTTGTTAGCGTTTAAGCGTCGTTTAGCTGTTTCATAGCATTTTAGTTGGTTTTAACATCAATTCTCGTTTAATTGTTAGGATTTCGAGATCGTCGATTCGAGTGAGCTTGGTTGTTGGATTTTTGGGGATTTCAGGTAAGTGGTGCTATATCTTCTTTGAGTTTATAAACTCATATTTTGAAAGTGATAATGATTTGAGAATCGTATGAATTATTAAAACATGTTTGTTGCATAAAAGTCTAGATCGGGCAATTACTACCTTTTAATATTTGAGGATGGTTTGAGGATGGTTTAAGAATGGTTTTATGAGAGATATTGTGAAATGATATATATGTGTAACTTTGCGAACTGATTTATGAAATGAGCTCGAAAATGATTCAAGAAATGGCATTTTGATTGCATAAAATTGGATCAAGCGTTTACTGAAATTTTGTGTATTTGAAATGAAAGATTATCTTTTGATTTCGGTTTAAATTTACTGAATGCAAATAGGTTTGTAAAACCTTTTGAGAAAAAAACTCATGAGGAGTTTTTGCATTTGAATGTGGCTTATGAAGGGTTTTATATCGGTTTATGAAATGGTTTATGAAATGATTTCTGAAATGGGTTTTGTAGATTGGTGGATGATATTGTGGTGGATTTTGATACTCAGTGTCTCTGTGAACCCAAATGAGGGGTTATGGGTATGTGCATACTAGTCTAGGATATCCTTGTGGGTCGACCCACCGGCTTATAGTAGGTGGAGACCTTGCTAAGGGGGGAATCTTAATCGCCTTTCACGGGGCGTTATTCGTGATTATACTTAGATTTCTGAACACGAGATTGGCCAATGGAATAGACCATTGGCGTGTGCTTTTCGACGAGATTGGCTAATGGAATAAACCATTGGCGTGTGCTTTTCGACGAGATTGGCTAATGGAATAGACCATTGGCATGTGCTTTTCGACGAGATTGGCCAATGGATTTGACCATTGGTTTCTTCTTTGATATTATTAATTTGAATGAGCTTTTCTATTGTGAAAATGTGACGTTTAAAGTAGCATATAACTTATTTTGAACATGGAGTTTATGATATGTTGAAATTGGGTTAATTGAGCTTTCGTTTGGTCTTTATAACTATGTGCATAGTGGTTGCTCGATCTGCTTAGAAGAGATATGCACTACTTACTGAGCTATCGTTGCTCACCCCCGCTCTTTTCCCAACCTTTCAGGTTCTTTGTTTAGCAGCCAATAGAACGAGAGCGTTGTCTTTGGGGACTCTCGGGTGGTTTGAGGCTGCGTTCTTTAGGTGGAAGAACGGCCGTGTCATCCCCTATCTTGGTAGTTTTTTGGGGTGTGACAGCTATTGCACCTAATCCATAACGGCTCAAGCTGCCTTCTATTCTATACAGGGGTGAGCAAGATGGATCGCCCAAATCGGGATCGGAACCAGGACCGGACCAACCAGTTTGGTCCGTTTCAAGAGAATATTGGTCCGGTTCCCAATTCCTAAAAGTGGAACCGGTTTTTGGACGGTCCGGTTTCCGGTTCT
The DNA here is from genome assembly GCA_024500025.1 of Syzygium aromaticum. Lineage (NCBI taxonomy): Eukaryota > Viridiplantae > Streptophyta > Magnoliopsida > Myrtales > Myrtaceae > Syzygium > Syzygium aromaticum. The sequence continues at coordinate 32,082,450 of CM044890.1, read as the reverse complement.
AGGGTGGGAACCAAATCGGACTGGACTAATAAATATATATTTGTAATTTTTTCATATATTTATTTATTTACTTTTTAAAATTTTTTTAAAAAATAGAAAGCTTAATTTAATTTCCTTAATTTTCTCTTGTCTCTACCAATAAGTGATTGGTCCCATTGGAACCGTACTAGACTATATCGATGGTCCGATTCGATCCACGGTTCCAAAATTAGCCTATCTGGTCCTCAGTTCTAGAAATTGGAAACTAGTCCTCTCGATCCGATTCCCGGTTGTACCGGACCGGATTGGAAACCGCTCATCCCTAATTCTATATAGTCCCGACAAGTCCCTTAATTGCCAGCGACCTTCATAGTTGTTGAGCTTATTGGCTAAGGCGAGCCCAATCATCGAGCCTCACTAGCTGTGGGTGAGGCCCAACCTAGCCAGATCCGGCGAGGTCGTGCCTCGCCCAGCCCAGCTTGAGGCCGCCCTCGTAGCCATCCAACAAGGGCTTGGGCCTCGCTAGCCATGGGTGAGGCCCAACCTCGCCAAATCTAGCGAGGTCGTGCCTTATCCAACCCAGCGTGAGGCCGCCATTGCGGCTATCCAGCAAGGGCTTGAGCTTGCCAGTGGCTGGCGGGGCGAGACGGCCCTAGCCTTCAGCCGATCTTCAGATAGGCGATCAGCTGGAGGAAGAAGAAAGGGAAAAGAAAGAAAAGAAAAAGAAAAGAAGAGAATAAAACAATAAAAAAATTGAAAATGTATTAAAATATTATTAATAGTTATCTATGTCATCACCAGCAATGCCACGTAGGTCGGTCTACGTCATGTCAGCAATATTTAGCCAAAATTAACCAGATGGATTGAATTGACACAAATTGATAAAAATTATGACTGAATTGACACAAAAAAGGACTAAATTGATACAATTGCAATAGGTTTATAACTATTTTGGTAATTTTTCCTAAATAATGACATTTATTTATTTCGAATTTTAATAAAAACACCAAAAATGTCATATGTATGTCACGTAGTTTGCATGCTAGGTTTTATCTAATTAAAATTGAATGTCTTATAGGCTAGTTTTCATTTTAAGATAAAAGAAAACCCCAACAAAATAATAATTGATTGTTCTGGCGTGTTTATTTCCATTGCTTTCATGTAATTTCTTGCTTTGTTTTTCTTGAGTGTTATATTAGTGATTGTGCATGTGCATGAATATCTCACATGTTAATGGCTAGGTTAAAATCGAGTCAATTTGCTTGCAAAACATTTTTTTTATTATAAAAAAAGGTATTGAAATGGTGTTAGAATAATCTAACGTAATTAAGTTTCGAATCCATAATCTTTGGTTCGTAAGAGTAAAGTAAATCTCTCAATATTTTATTTGAGTTTTCAATCGATTCACCAAAAATTAATTAGTGGCAATTCCGAAATGAAAATCAACTTGAACCTTAAGTTGTAAATTAGTATGAGCTTGTGAGAGCCTGACCAAGGCGTAAGTTTTATAATCTATTAGCAAACCCTAGGTGGTGCACCTCGAGGGAGGGTCGCAACTTATATTCCCTAGGTAGTAAATGCTTGATCTAGACTTTTATACAACAAAAAAGCCATTTCATAACTCATACTATAATTACTCCATATCACTTTTGTAATATGAGTTTACAAGTTAAAAAAAAAGATAACACTACTCACCTGCGAACACCTAAGACCAAACAACAATGGTTACTTGAATCAACGAACTTACAATCCTATTGAATGAGCGAAAAACAATGTCAAAATCGAGTAAAACGCTATCTCAACTACAAATTGGCTAAACGAAGCTCGCTAACAAAACTCTCAATTGAAGCAATTATTCAAAGCTATTTGTAATGCGAAGCTTGAGCGCGAAACTTTAGATTTTGCCTCGACTAAACCGTTATTTCAAATCGATTTTTATCAAACCAATGGCTCTTCAACGCCCTAATCTACCATTTCCATATAATTCCATAGATTATTTACTCTAAAGTCGGGCCTTGCAATTCAAATTTCACATAACTTCGAATATATGGCTTAACTTCGAAAATTACTCCGATTATATGAACTAAGAGCTCGAATCCTTATCAGATGTTGCAAAACGTTGTTAGTCCAACTTGTCGAGTGTCGGAATCAAATTATTCTCTGTCTTTTCCTCTCTCCTCTCTCCTCCCTCTCTCCGTTTTCATCTCTCTTTTTTAGGACTTTTTGACTAGTCAACACCGCAATATTACAATTTAAATAATGCAGCTTAACTTCACAAGGGGGTAAAAATAGTCCTCCGACTAGTAAACAAAAGTTCAGGCAACTGCCTAATGACATGAGCTCAATCACGTTCTTACATGTGTAGCAAAAGTGGGAAAAAAAAACCCCTAGGCGTTAAACTTTAACCTTTTCTTTCCCCGCCCTTTTTCGTAAATTTTCATTAACGGATTTACGGATCATGTTGTAGCTGGACGTGTCATTTTTATCTTTGTTCTTCTCTTCATAATTTAGATGGATTTAGTCGTGAATTCATTCCCAATCTTTCTTGTTATATATATATATATATAAAGAGATGATGAGATTTTCAACGAGTTGGGATTGGCAATCAATGGATGGGAAGTAGGAATTAGTCTAAGTCAATAGCGTGTTCAATTTTGGAGACTCATTAGAACACAAACGGACAGGGACGTCATAATTTGTGGTCCTGTTGGTGCGCTGACTTGGAACTAGTGGCTTTTTCTGATGGCTTTTTAACAGTTCATCGAAAAAGCCTTTGGCTTAAGATCAGCCTTGTGATTGCAGGGGTGTTCACTCTTCAGCGATCTCTCTTCTCCTTTGTTGTTTTCTTAGCTCACTCAGCAGATTCGCCGCTTTGGAGAATCTTGACTGCTTCAAGCAGTATGAGCGCCTTTGTGGCACTTTCCATGTGTCTAGTTCTCTTCTCTTGTAACGCTCTTGTTGCCACTGCACTAGATACCATGACAACAAATCAGTCGGTTCGAGATGGCGAGAGCCTACTTTCTGCTGGGGGGACATTTGAGCTGGGGTTCTTCAGTGCGGGCGATCCCCCAAAGAGATTTCTGGGAATATGGTACAAGAAAATAACCACAATGACAATAGTGTGGGTTGCAAATAGAGTCGCACCCCTTGCAGATGCGTCAAGTACTTTGAAGGTTACGAGCCGCGGAAGTCTTGTCCTTCTGGACGGGAAGGGAAGTGAAATCTGGTCATCCACCTTGCCGACACCAGCGCGTAATCCAGTTGCGCAGCTCTTGGATACAGGAAATCTTGTTGTGAGAGATGCAGATGGCAGTGATTCCAATAATTTCCTGTGGCAGAGTTTTGACTATCCTACAGATACATTTCTAGCTGGTATGAAGATAGGATGGAATAAAACATCAGGCTTCAATCGTTATTTAACATCATGGAAGAGCATTGATGATCCTTCTCCAGGCAACTTCACGTATCAAGTTGATCCGAATGGCTACCCCCAACTCCTATTGAAGCAGGGTACTGACATCAAGTTCAGGTCAGGACCATGGAATGGTCTTCGATGGAGTGGCACACCTAATTTAAATCCAAACCCATATTACAGGTATGAATTTGTGTTAAATGAGGAAGAGATGTACTACCGCTACGAGCTCCTCAACAGTTCAGTCATTTCCAGGAAGATATTGATGCCCAATGGCATCGTACAACGATTCACTTGGATTGACCGAACGCAGGGTTGGACGCTCTACCTCACTGCACCAATTGACCAATGTGACAACTATGCATCATGTGGTGCCTATGGTAGCTGTAGGGTTGATACTTCCCCAGTGTGTAGGTGCTTGAAAGGCTTTGTGCCCCAATTATCTCAAGAATGGGATATTTTGGATTGGTCAAATGGGTGCGTGAGGAGAAATCCTTTGGATTGTGACAAGGACATATTTGTGAAGTATTCTTGGTTGAAATTGCCGGATACTCAGTCCTCCTGGTTTAACACGAGCATGAATCTTCAAGAATGTGAAGTAGTTTGCAAGAAAAATTGTTCCTGTACAGCTTATTCAAACTTAGACATCAGAGATGGAGGAAGTGGTTGCTTGCTGTGGTTCGTCGAGCTAGTTGACATTAGAGAGTACAACAACTACGGGCAGGACCTATACATCCGGATGGCTGCATCAGAATCAGGTATTAATTCATTATAGACTGGAATTAGCTAGATACTGAAGAGGAAAATGGACGTACATCTTTGAAGGAGAGCTTAAAGAAGTTAAATATCAGTGATACCTAGTTCTTACTTCTGATCCTGTATGCTTCTTCTCTTAGCTTTACAACCGTCACACCAAAGGAAGCATAAGCTGGTCATTGGCTTGGCAATTTCTTTCGGGTCTGTTTTCCTCTGCCTAGTTCTTACCATCTGCATTCTACAATACAAGGAGAAGATGGAGCTTCCCGAAGGTAAACCATACTTTATGATACGGTACTGTCAGATTTTGTACTCTGGTGCTCATCATACCCAGTTTTTACATTAGCCATTTCGTCACTTACAAGTAGGTATTTTACCAGACCTCCCAATGCCTATTCTATAATTGAGCACAAGAATTTCTTGTCTCGTGTTCATTACATTAATCACCCCTTGGTAGAAGTGAAGTTTTTTTCAGTAGGACTATTATTAGAGGGGATTCTGCATTCACGCCACATTCAGCATTCATCCTCACCCAGCCCAACAGTTATGAGGCTTTCTATTAATTTTATCTAACTATTCCACATCACCAATGAGAGGTCACATAAAAGATTCCATGATGAACTGACAAAATCAGTTAGTCTCAACCAATCGTTCAAGGCATTTGTGTGTTAGTATCAGATGTACGAAACAATGTCAAACTACTAGATATCAATCGCAATCATGTTTTCCTAATATGTTCGCAATTCGATGCTTTCATTATTAGCAAATTAGCATGCTTTTGTAGCATCATGATTGAAGGAAAGCTGAAGTAATGCAGAAGCCACACAGATATTTGCTGTCATAGCAAATCAACTTCCATATAATTTGTGCTACAGGTAAAAAGGGGAGTTTGGAATCAGGAGATGACTATGAAAGCCAGAAGGAAGATCTTGAGTTGCCGCTATTTGACTTGTCTACAGTAGCTATTGCTACGAATAACTTTTCAACCGACAATAAGCTTGGAGAAGGTGGTTTTGGACCTGTCTACAAGGTACTAAAATCGCACATGCTATTCTCGTGAAGGACATTGTTGCTGTTAGAGGATCGTAAAGTACTATCTCTGTTGCATTGGCATAATTTTTTTAATAAAAGTAAACCTGAATATGTTGATGGGAGGCTGAATAGTGTGATCCCAAAATGTTGAGTTACTGTGACTGGAATTCTAGTGAGAAAAAGAGTAGGCAAGCAATTATTTTTCACTAAACAAGTTGACCATACGCAGGGTGTGTTGAAGGGTGGTCAAGAAATTGCGGTGAAGAAGCTGTCAAGGAACTCAAGACAAGGGCTGCATGAGTTTAAAAATGAAGTTATATATGTTTCCAAGCTGCAGCACCGGAACCTAGTGAAGCTTCTAGGATGTTGCATTCAGGAAGAAAATATTTTAATCTATGAATTCATGCCCAACAGAAGCTTGGACTCATTTCTTTTTGGTTTGCTTACTTTCTCAATTCCTTAGAAGCATGCTAGAATTTTGTGAAAGCTCCAAAATACTGTCACTAGAGGAGCAAATTAGCAAATGACTAAATTGATGCCTTAATCCTTGTAAGTTACAAACCGTGCAGAGTTTACTAATGTGAAATGAATTTTTGACAGATCCAACGCAGAGGGAGCACCTGGACTGGTCAGCTCGTTTCAACATCATCATTGGAATTGCTAGGGGGCTTCTTTACCTTCATCAAGATTCCAGACTCAGAATCATTCACAGAGATGTAAAAGCTAGCAATGTATTGTTAGATTATGAGATGAACCCTAAGATCTCTGATTTTGGCTTGGCTAAAAGCTTCGCAGGGAATGAGACACAGGCAAATACTAACAGAGTGGTTGGAACATAGTAAGAACTTTTAATGCAGAAAGTGATGACCTCTGTGCTCAATTTGCTCTTAAACTGATGGCTTCAATACATCAATTTCTGTAGTGGTTACATGTCTCCAGAGTACGTTCTTGATGGAGTTTTCTCAACAAAATCTGATGTCTTTAGCTATGGTGTATTGGTGCTTGAGATCGTAAGCGGGTTGAGAAACAGAGGGTTTCAACATCCAAACCATTATCATAATCTTCTTGGACATGTAAGTTCACAATACTGTTCACCTTCTAAACGCAAGAATTGCACCTAATGGTTGGTCTCAATGTGGTCAGGCTTGGATACTATTCAGAGAAGGCAGGTCCATGCAGTTGCTTGATAAGTTGGTCGAGAACTCGTGCAGTACTTTTGAAGCATTACGGTCTATTCATATTGGCCTATTGTGCGTGCAGCGATGCCCGGATGATAGGCCGAGTATGTCCGCGGTGGTTATGATGCTGGGAAGCGACATTGAATTGCCTCTTCCAAAGGAGCCAGGGTTTTTCAATGAAAGGAATCTACTCCAAGAAAACACTTCGCATAGTCAGCCAAACGAAATCACCATGACAATGTTATCTGCTCGATAAGAGAGTCATGGCCATGACTTGTATTTTTCTCTTTCTGTGAACCTTACACTCCATGTGGACAATCAAAGTAAAAGTTCTTTAATGTCCTCCACTAGCTATACTTCCGAAAATACCGTATGTCCCATTTGGCTGCAGGTTGAATGTACATGAAATGTCTTGAGTCCGCAGATTCCGACATCCTCTTTTACAAATTTGCAAGCTGTATCAAGAACCATGAGGCAATACACCAAAAAATCTGCTAACAAGATAAGGGGAAACGGAAAGCCTAAGGGCAGATCATCATCGAAAGGCCAAGAGTTCCCGTTCAAGGGCATCTTCCCCCAAAACCTCTGCACCGTTGGCCAAAAAAGAAAAATCTCGACAACTCTATATTTTTATATAAGGGTTAATACCTCAAAAAATTCTAAACTGGTACGTCTGTAATAATTTCACCATAAATTAATTTTTTTACTATCAAAAACTCCAAATTAGTACATTTGTGATAAATTTACTTTCGATTTATTTTCGTTAAATTTTACTGTCAAATTGTTTTGTTAAATGACACGCGGTAATTGACGGATATACCAATTTTATGTTTTAAGTTTATGATTTTTTGTGGTATTAATTCAATTTAATGGAAACTAACAGAGGGTAAATTTATCACAAATGAATCAGTTCGGGATTTTTTGGTCAAAAAATTAATTTTGGGTAAATTTATCACATGTGTACTAGTTTGAGATTTTTTATAATAAAAAAATTAATTTGAAATAAAATTATCACAAGAGTATTAATTTGAGATTTTTCGTGGTATTATAATAAGCTCAATACTTAATCTCCACGTTAGAGCACAAACTTCCATTTGATTGAGTTCCCTTTCACCATCGAAATGACTTTCCTTCTAGGAGGATGGCATGGACATGGCACATGAACCTGGTCTATGTCAATTTCATATCAAAATTTGCGCGACGATGATTTTTACACTAAATAGGTTCCTCTTCCATCATCTTATAAACTTTTCCAGATGAGTAGGTCTTTTCAATGAGAGGGAGCTGCTTCAAGAACACACTTCTTCTCACACGTTATCACCTTCTCCAGACAACATCACAATGGCCACTGTTGTCTGCTCGATGGACAACAGCTTGCGGGATCTAGCTCCAGATATAATTCGGAAAAAATGTTGGGACAGCGAAAGAATTACATTACTTTTTGACCACACGTTCTCCTTCTAATCCTCGAAAACACCAACTTTATGCAGAGTTCTGTACTTCAAAATGGTGTTTCAGAGATCAGACACTCCTCGAGATGGGTGTTTTTGACTTTTTTTCATGGAGAAACGCCCCTGAGCTTAGAGAAAGTATTTGACTTTTTGGTTTTGGTCGAAAGAGAGAGTATTAAACTGACCACTTGAAAAAGTTGCCTATCTTTCAGGGAAAACCATATGATTGACAATAGCCACCCAGGGACACCCATTGACCGGGAAAAGTGTTAAAAAAAGTCTTAAATTTTTTATATTTATGACATAAATCATTTTTTGATGTCAATTTAGCCATAAATCTTTTACATTGATATCAATTCAGTCCTAAATTTTTTTTTGTGCCAATTTAATCTTAAATCTTTTGCATTTGTGCCAATTGAGTCATAAACATTTTTTTGGTGCTAATTCAGTCCTAAACTTTTTGCATTAGTGTCAATTCAGTCCTTTAACACGTGAATAACTATTAGCCGAGAGGACTGAATTGACACTAATGCAAAAGGTTTATAACTAAATTGATACTATAAAAATATTTAGGACTGAATTGGTATTAATGCAAAAAGTTTAGGATTGAATTGGCACAAATACAAAAAATTTAGGACTGAATTTACATTAAAAAATAATTTTGAACTCAATCGACATTAATGCAAAAGGTTTCGGACTTTTTTGACACTTTTCTCCCATTGACCCATGAGAGAATAGAGTAGAGCCTGCAAATTGTACCAGTGCACGTAAAGCCGGGGATGAAATGAAGGATGCTTGATATGCCTAATATTTACACACTCTCTCTATCACTCTCGTATTCATTGGTCTCAACTCGATGGTTGTGCTGTGGTGGTGATTGGCTGCTTTAGTTCGTTGATAATGGTCAACGGTGTTGAAGATAGCCCTTGGTCAAAGAATGCGAGATTGAACGATGGTACAGAAGGTGGTTACTTCTCTCTCTTCCTCCATCTGTCCTCTCTTCTTTACTCTAATAAAATTACAAATTGTCTCTCTTAACGTCACACCCCGAAACCTACCGGAATGGGAAATGATATGGTTGTCCTTCCACTGAAAGATGTAGCCTCAAACCACAATCAAAGAATAAACTTCCAAAGATCTCCATTGATATCACTCGCTCTATCAGTTACTAACCAAGTAACTTGAAAAAATTTTAAAAAAAGAAGAGTAAGTAACCACAGTTCACTAAGTAATGCATATCCTTTCCAATATATCGAGCACCCACTATGATGTATATAATAATACCATAAACTCATACTTCAATCTAAATAAAATTAAATACGAGTTATTTTATTTCCACAAAATTTTGTACAAGTTAGAAATACTCATTTAATCACCATCACAAAACAAACATTAATGATCTATTTCATTGACCAATCTCAAATTACACATAAATGATTTATTCTATTGATGAATCTTATATCACATCATACGTCGATGAAATATTCTATTAACCAATCTATTACTCAATATCAAACCATGATCACGACACAACGCTTCATGGCAAGGCGATCAAATTCCTCCTTTAACAAGGTCTCTACCTATAAAGCCGGTGGCTTGGTCCAGAAGAATATCCCGCCCCTTAATGAGCTCATAGCGATATTGAGCACGAAACAATCATTCTCTAGTAATCCACAATATATTTTACAAACCAATTATATAAATTTTTGTAACTCAGTTCATCTAATAAAAGTACCTTTTTGTAAGGCATTTATCATATCATTTCATAACCAAATTTATGAATTGATAAGTATAACCTTTTGTAACGTTTCTCAAATCATCTCATAACTCATTTTATAAATCAGTTCGCAAAATGATACATATGTATCATTTCACAATACTTTTCATTAAACCATTCTCAAATATTAAAAAGGTAATTATTGTGCGATCCAAACTTTTATGCAACAAGCATGCTTTAATAACATGTATGATATTCAAATTCTTATCACTTTTAAGACATGTGTTTATAAATCCATAGAAAAGATAGCATTACTCACGTGGGAATGCTTACAACCAAACAACAAAGATTACTCGAACCGTTGAACTTGGTATCCAAACGTTACAATATAAAGTCAAATCAGCTTGGTGAGATCCCGCGGCGCAAAATCCTCCTCTTTTCTCTTTCCTCTTATTTCTTCTTTCCTTTCTCTTTCTCTCTCTTTCCTTTTCTATTTTTCCCGAGCTCTCGGTCTCCCTGTCTCATTCTTTTTCCTCTTTAAAAACTAAGTTCACTTTTCCCTTTCTTTGTTGACTTTTCAACCCCTTTTTCTTTTTTTTAGGATAAAAAAATCCAAATATTACACTTAATGGAAAATATTGATGGCTATTTTTAATTACCAATATTAAATGTTGCTCCAACAACCTTCATTTTAAGGTCAGCGGTCAACTAAGAGATGCTACTCTCAACAGCAAGAAAAAGAAGAGAGTAAATGCTAGTGTTTATATAGTTTGGAAGTTAAAAAAACTACGAAGTTTGAGGGCTTTTAAGATATTCATCCTATCTATAGTTAGTAAAATTCATGCACGATTAGTAACTTTTCTATAATCTGAAGCAATTTCAAGGATATCAGTCAATAGTAATCCTTACACAGGTTTAGTAAGTTTTTCGGTGATCTAACAAGTGATACCAACTATTGCTGGTAATACGAGCCACAGATTCATCCATTTGTAATTAAACAGAAGCACATAATTACTATGTTACTGATTTATCCTTATTTATCTTATCACCAGGGTAAAATGGCAGTGATATTGTTAAGTGGGTCGGCTACGGAAAAGTCCGGTCATTCCATTCTATGAACCAAAGAGCTACTCATCTTTGGTCGCGCAGCTTAAAGCTTGGAATCTTTTTTTATGCAAAAGACATATAACTAGTCCAAGTTGATAAGCTAACATCTTACGTTTAAGATTCCAAGTATTTTCCATTTTTGCATAATTTTGCTCTAATTAAAGATGGACTTGCGGCAAGAAATTTGGCAGATATCTCTGAATGATTTGCAAGCGTTGACCTTGAAATTCAATGGATACAACCCTTTTAGTCACAATACTAATTGTGACTTGCCTGAGTGGTTGTTCAATCAGCCATTGTGATAATCTTGGCGAGCTTCAAACACAATGAGAACCATACTGTCTTTTTCCATGATTTTTCTTTTTTATGCCTCTTCACCTTACGTTGCTCAAGTTTCTGAGCACAAGATACCATCACTGTGAATCAGTCCATCCAAGATGGTGAGAGCCTAGTTTCGGCAGGTGGGACGTTCGAACTAGGATTCTTCAGCACTGGTGTCCCGTCAAGGCGATATCTGGGGATATGGTACAAAAATGTAACCACAATGACAGTAGTATGGGTTGCAAATAGAGTCACACCGCTTGTGGATTCATCAGGTACTTTGAAGGTTACTGGCTTGGGATGTCTTATCCTTCTGAACGCCAATGGAACTGAAATTTGGTCATCCAACTCGTCCACAAATGCACGAAATCCAGTTGCACAGCTCTTGGATACAGGAAATCTAGTCGTGAAAGATGTAGATGGAACAGGTTCAAGTATTTTATTGTGGCAGAGTTTCGATTACCCAACAGACACGCTACTAGCGGGCATGAAGATGGGAAGGAATCGAACAACAGGCTTTGAACGCTATTTAACGTCATGGAAGAGCATTGATGATCCTTCTCCAGGTAACTTTACATATAAAATCGACCCCAGTGGCTTCCCACAAAGCCTCCTGAGGCAAGGTTCTGTTGTCAAGTTCCGGTCAGGACCATGGAATGGTGTTCGATACAGCGGAATGCCTAATCTAGATCCTAACCCATATTACAGTTACGAATTTGTGTTGGATGATGATGAGATTTACTACCACTTCGAGCTCCTTGACAGTTCGTTCATTTCCAGGCTGGTGTTGAGTTCAAATGGCATTGTACAGCGCTTCACTTGGATTGATCGAACACAGGGTTGGACGCTTTACCTTACTGTACCAATAGACAACTGTGACACCTATGCATTATGTGGTGCCTATGGTAGCTGTAAGATTGATGAGTCCCCAGTATGCAGGTGCTTGAAAGGATTCACACCCAAGTACTCTCAAGCATGGGATATCTTGGATTGGTCAAATGGGTGCGTCCGGACAACTCCTCTGGATTGTGGAAAGGACATATTTGTGAAGTACTCTGGGGTGAAATTGCCAGATACAAGTAATTCTTGGTTTAATAAGAGTATGAATCTTCAAGATTGCAAAGAAGTTTGCGAGCAAAATTGTTCCTGTATGGCGTATTCGAACTTGGACATCAGAGGAGGAGGGAGCGGTTGCTTGCTGTGGTTTGGAGAGTTAATTGACATTAGAGAGCTAAACCAAAACGGGCAAGACCTCTACATCAGGATGGCAGCCTCAGAATCAGGTATTCATAGAGTATAAACAAGAATTTGCTAAAACCTGAAGAGAAAAATGGTCCCACGATTTTGATGAATCACTTAAAGAAGTGTTGTACCGGTAATTCCTGGTTCTAACTCTTGATCTGTATGCCCTGCTGCTTGTCTTAGATCTACTACAGTCAAAGCGAAAGAAGCAAATGCTGTTCATTGGCTTGGCAATTTCGTTCGGGGTTGTTATACTATGTCTGGTTCTAACTTTCTGTATTCTACAGAAAAAGAGGAAGAAAATGAAGCATCATAAAGGTAAACCATGTTATACTGTGTGTTGCCACCGATCTCACTTGCAGTTTGTTCGAGGCACTCCTAGTGTCTGCTAGACTAGTTGATGAATAGGACTTCCTAATGTGCTGGCTCTTTGATACGATGATATTGGAGTGAAAACTTTCTATATATGGTTTTTTTTTCCCATTTTGTGAACTCAATTTCTCACTGATCTTACTCATTATGCTTACTAGGTAAATCACTGACAATTGATTAAAAACTTAAAATTTGGTTTCGAATTGGCAATTGGTAACTAGACATATCAGATTAAGCAATAGCATTGACCAAGCGTAGCTTATGTAGGAAGAAAATGATTCCATGATTCTCAAGGATAAAAATCTTCAGAACAATAGGGAAATTTAAAGCGGACCCCCGCATAATGAGTTTTGCGCACTCCATTTAGTTTTTGAACTAGCCTTTCTGTTACATGCAAGTATGGATTTTGCAAGAAATCTAAGTATCTTTTCTATTATTGCACTCATTTTGTTTCAACAGTAAGTCTTATTTCTGTCATAGCACCGTTTTATATCCCTGCATGTTCTTTGACCACATCTTTGATTTTGCTGCAGGCAAAGATGACAGTTTTGAATCAGGAGACAACTCTAAATGCCAAAGGGAAGATCTTGAGTTACCAGTGTTTGACTTGGGTACAGTAGCTATTGCTACCAATAACTTCTCAGAAGAAAATAGGTTGGGGGAGGGCGGTTTTGGACCTCTCTACAAGGTGATAAAATAATGCATACTATTCTCGAGAAGTTCACTATTCTATTTGATGAAATTACCTTGTTTTTCTTCAGCATGGTAAAATACTTGCGTGAGAAGATACTTGTCCAGTAGACCTTATTTTTGTTCTTGAAAGGATAGACTGTGATGGCGTTTTAGTTTTTATTTTCACAAACGTTCATTAGCAACTTAAATCAGCTTGTTTGTAATTTCAAGAATCTTTTCTTGATTTTACTCCTAAATTGGTTGATATTATCACAGGCTTTAAAACTATCATCTCTTCTTGAAAATTCATACACATGATTTCAAGATGAAAATGGGAGGCTGAATAACTCAATTTCGAAAAGGCTAAAATTACTATGAGCATTCAAGCCATCAAAAAGATAGCGTGCAAAATAATTATTAAGTTGATGTATGACAACTATTTGTAGGGGGTGTTGCAGGATGGCCAAGAAATCGCAGTGAAGAAACTTTCGAGGGACTCACGGCAAGGGCTACTCGAATTCAAAAATGAAATCCTGTATATTTCAAAGCTTCAGCACCGAAACCTTGTGAAGCTTCTGGGAAGCTGCATTCAGGAAGAAGTTTTGTTGATCTATGAGTTCATGCCCAACAACAGCTTGGATTCCTGTCTCTTTGGTTCTTCTTACTTCTACAATTCCATAAGCATGCTAGAGCTTGTAAGCTTTATGACACTATTGATGATAGCACTGGCTTCTGAGTCGTTTGTCGAGCTATCTAACAATCGGATCTAGCACCTGTATGCTGTTTATTTGTGAAATGGAGAGGAAACGGAACAAGAGTAGTGCCAATAGTTTGATGAAATACCGACTTAATGCCTTTTCTCTTTTTGAATAGGAACATGCTTTACTAACGTGAATGAAAATTTGGCAGATCAAAACCAGAGAAAGCAACTTGACTGGTCAACTCGCTTTGGCATCATTAATGGAATTGCTAGGGGGCTTCTTTACCTTCATCAAGATTCCAGACTCAGGATTATCCACAGAGATCTAAAAGCTAGCAATATATTGTTAGATAATGAGATGAGCCCTAAGATCTCTGATTTTGGCACGGCTAAATGCTTTGTAGGGAATGAGACAGAGGCAAACACTATCAGAGTGGTTGGAACTTAGTAAGGACTTCTATCTAAAGTTATGACCTCTGTGCTGAAGTTGCTTTTCAACTGATTTTTCTTAACCCATCAATTTCTTCAGCGGCTACATGTCTCCAGAGTATGCCATTGATGGAGTTTTCTCAATGAAATCGGATGTCTTTAGCTATGGTGTTTTGATGCTTGAGACTGTTAGCGGGAAGAGAAACAGAGGCTTTGTCATCCGGACCACCGTCATAATCTTGTGGGACATGTAAGTTCTGATATTAGTCACCTTTTAACATCAAGAACTGCCCCTAATCGTTTGGAGTCTTTGGTTCAGGCTTGGAGACTCTTCACAGAAGACAGGTCCCTTGAACTGCTCGATGAGTTGGTTGAGTCATATAATACAGCTGAAGTATTAAGGTCTATACATGTTGCTCTATTGTGCGTGCAGCAATGTCCTGAGGAAAGGCCGAGCATGTCTCTGGTGATTCTGATGCTGGGAAGTGACAATGAATTGCCTCTTCCAAAGGAGCCAGGTTTTTTCAATGAAAGGAAGCTGGTTCATGAACATACTCCTAGCCATTTGTTACATTCTCCAAATGAAATCACCATGACATTGTTGTCTCCTCGATAAAAGACAGCTTCGGTTGTCACGTAACTTACAAAAATAGTTGGGCATAGTGTTGGGACTGTGAAAGATATGCATCCTGGTTCTCCGCATGCTCTTTTTTAAGGTGCAGAAGATATTAAGATCAGAATTTGTACTTCATGGTACTTCCCATTTTTATTCTTGCTTCAAGGATAGCACTATACCAGAAACTCTGAATGGGTGTTTCTAATCAGGGATGAAGCATCCTACTTGCTTCATACTATTCTCCAAGATGGCAAATGATGTTTTTGTGGCAAAACATTACAGCAGGTCACTTCTGAGTCTTCAAATGAGAGGTCATTACCTTCAATAACAGGTTCAGCTACCGCATGGTTGAAAAGATATTCCTCAAAATACTCTGAATGCATAACATGTGTATAGTAAATGACTTAAGGCCAATCATGTTTCCACACTTGTCTGGTATCAAAGGATCTATCGGGAAAAGAAAAAGCATTGGACAGTGTAACTCACGAAAATATAAAATGTACCGTCAATCACTCCTACTACTCGCCCGGTGAACTGAGCATTTCACATTTCAGGTCTCCGTCACTAATGAAGGTGAGACTTCACCCGAGTACGTGCATCACAGGTAATAGCCTAATGGGGCTGTCCATTAACGACTCGAGAGGATTGTCCGACCAGTTCATAGTTATTCCAGCGTTTTACTCTTCTTTGGTCACTTGCCATGGGAGGTTGGTCGGGTGGTTCTTTTGCTGTCGACCTTAGTATTCCATCCACACGAAGCTCTCTATCAAGTGCAGCTCTGCAGACGACCGTAATCGAGTCCGAGTCAAACGCCGCCAACTCTGAAGTTTCCAAGGGTACGAAGTTTCCTGCACGATCCCTAAATTGTCTCTTGTCAAAAGTCTTACTCCAAGAAATTTGGTAGATATCCCTGTCTCAGGAGAGTTGACATTTTTTTTGGTCTGGCACGAGAGTTGACATTGAAGATGCAGTTGTTAAGCTTTTTTCATTTAGAAGAAATGAATCTTTTACTCTGCCCTCGTCGCTTTTATGCTATTGTTCACACCACACGCCAGTACCCTGTACTTTAAGAACGAGGCATAGAAGAAAGATGGATAAAGAGGATAGAAGAAAA
Organism: Syzygium aromaticum; assembly: GCA_024500025.1. Taxonomy (NCBI): domain Eukaryota; kingdom Viridiplantae; phylum Streptophyta; class Magnoliopsida; order Myrtales; family Myrtaceae; genus Syzygium; species Syzygium aromaticum. The sequence continues at coordinate 32,066,352 of CM044890.1, read as the reverse complement.
ATGGATAAAGAGGAATCACTTTCTCATTGTGCATCCATTGGCCTCCTGCTATCTTTTGAAACCTTAGCTGTGATTACTGAATCATCTCGAAAACCTAAAAAACCTGTCTGACTCATGATTATGCTGGTGACTCCAATCTGCTTGATTGTAGAAAGACTTGGATGATATTGATGTTTCGGAGACCCGGCTTTCTCGGGAATTGAAAGCAAAATTCCTCCTCGTGAAAGGACTAGAAAACTCACGGATGAAACAAATTGGAGCGCGTCAGGAGTGAGCACAGGTAAATCACCAGCAAATCTACTAGTAATTTCAAAAGTAAAGAGCTCCAATACGTCAATTTAGCCCCAAGGTCGACATGCGTTTGATGACATCACATCCCGGTGAGCCACGTCGGACAATATTGTATTAAATTAATGTCATGCTGGATTTCCCGGTAAAGGAAATCGCCCATGTCACTCAATTTGGCATGTTTTAAAAGTCACAGCAATTTATGATCGAGCAATGACGGGTAAGGCCTCTACATCAGGATGGCTGCCTCTACATCAGATAGGTACGTTACAAACAAACAAGAATTTGCTAAATCATTAAGAAAGGCCTCGTATCATTATAGAATCAATTAAAAGAAGTGTGATACCTATGATACCAAGTTCTAACTCTTGATCTGTATGTTCTTGCTGCTTCTCTTAAACCCTACTACACTCAAACCCGAAGAATTATAAAACTGTTCATGGGCTTGGCAGTTTGTTTTGGGGCTGTTTTCATATGTCTAGTTCTAGCTGTCTGTATAATACAGAACAAGAAGAAGAAAACGAACCATCTTGAAGGTATATCTTTCATTGTGATCTGTTACTACATTGTTATTATGTTCTGCTGCCACAGATATTGTGAATGGCCAATGTGTTCTCACCTATAATTTGTTTCAATGCATTGCTATTGACATTGGACTGGTACTAAGATCGGTCTTTTTCATCTTCTGTCTATATATCATTGGATAGCATGATATTGCAGTACTCGGAATATACTGTGCGTCTTTTCACCTTGTGCGCGTATTGACTCCACTTTCTCGCTTATTTTTCTCCTCATTATGCTAAATCAGGAGAATCAGCTACAGTTCACGATCCTCATTTTCTTTAATAAAAAAAGGAATTAAAAAAATATATATAACATATATTTTTTTTGACTGTTAAGCTGTTGACACCTAATTTTTAGCCGACGCATCATTAAAAGCAGAAAATTCAAGATTATGGTTTTTGATCGCGACGGAACCCGTTTCTTGAACAAAAAGTGTCATTTTTTAATTCTTTTTGATGGTGTAGCTTCTATAAATAGTTTTCTATTCATTTCATACAAAAACCCAAAAAGTCAAATGGTTGACTTTCGAGTTGATTTTTTGGTTAACTTTTTGATCAAAAGTTAACCCCGGGTTAAATTGGGGCTTTCGCATAAAAAGATTCTTTTCAAGTTTAATTTCATTTTAGAAGTGAAAATTCAAGAAAAATTCAAATATTTGATCATAAAATCAAACTCCTAGTAAAAAGTCAATTAGGATTTGACTTTTGGTCAAACCTTTAAAAAAAGAATTAAAAAATACAAAAATCCAAAAATCATTTTATTTTATATTCAATTTGATTTTTGCATTTGAAATTTTATAAAAATCGATTTAGACTCAACTTTTTCCCAATTTGCGGAATTTGGTTCAAATAGACCAAAAATGAAATTACTTCATTTTTAGTCATTTTTTAGGTTAGTTTTCTTCACGACATTTGATCCAGATGTCATATTATATTCAATTTTGAAACAAATTTTGTAATTCCAAGTCAAACGCAAAAACCCCCAATTTAGGCCATAATCAGTGATTTTGATCAATTCTTCATGATTTGCGCAATTGAGATACGAATGAGCCTAATTTCTTATATGAAATCCAAATTCGAAATCAAATTTGGAAGATTCACATGAATTTGAGCCAATTTGATCAATTTAGTGATCTAACGATTGAGAAGTCTAAGAGTAATTAGTCCAATAAGTGCAATTTAACTTGACTCACTCTAGACTAATATTTAATTTGATGAATTGAGACTCAATTTGGCTAATTGGACTTCAATTAAATTCGTTAGTTAGCTTGGCCATGCAATTAACTCAAATTCAAGAACAATTGAGCTAAACAAGTTAAATTGGATCAATTTGTGTATAAGTTTCAAATTGGTTCGATCCAATTTAATCGTATTCAATATTAATTGGATCATTTAATCATGATAGGAATCAAATTGTACAAAATTGGAACAAATTGAGCTAAGGATTGAACCGGTTCAACCCGATCAAAAAAAAAAACCCGATTAAACTCGGGTCAAATTGGTCCAACTAGTTCAACCCGGTTTGACCCGAATTGAACCGGTCCAATCGGACCGGCCTTTTTCCAATAAAAAATCCGGCAACCGGCGATCTTTTCGGACTAGCCAAGGCTGGCCACGTCCCTTTGAGCCCAAAATGACAAAAATGCCCCTAAGTGAAATTACTAAAAAGCCCTTCATTAAGGAATAATCAAATTACTTAGGGGGTAAGCAAATCAATCATGGCCATTCATTTAGAATTGATCATGTCCATCATAATGCCATGTCATCAATCCTTTGCCCTTAAGGAATATTCTTAATTATTAAGGATGCATTTTAGATCATTGAATCAATCTAAGGATTATGATTTAAAGTTGAGGGGAGTGTATAGGTTTCTTTCCCTCCAAAATTGAAAAGGTTCTCACATTTTTAGATCTGAATTCTCTCTCCTCTCTTTCCTCTCTCTCTCTCTCTCTCTCTCTAGCTCACACTGCTCTTTCCCTCTTGATCTCTCTGTCGGCCGCTAGCCTTTCCACCTCCTGCCAGCCGTTTTCTGGCGAGCCACCACCTCACCGTCGTCTTCCATGGTGGCACAAGGCTAGTCGCAAGACCAGCTGTCCTTGCTGGTGGCTAGAATTGCTTTGTCTGGTGTGATCTCTTTCATGGCAACATCACCAGCATAGTCGCCGATGATTGAATCAGCCGGTTTAAGCGGCTAAATCAGCGAGTCGGCGGTCCCTCTGGCGATCCCGAACCTCCAACAACCTTCCTTGGTGTCTTCACGTGGTTGTGGTGGCTAGCTTCCCGCTGAACAGCCACCGGATTGCTTCTTTCTACTTGATTTTTCGTTATTAGTTTATTAGCGTGAAATTTAGTCGGTTCTCACTATGGCTTGTACACTCGATTCTCATAGATTTGTCAAGCTTTCCGAGACTTCTCTATGCTACTCTTGATCAGAATATGGAGATTGGATCGCTCGATTGTGCGTTGAAGCATCATTAAACAAGGTAAGTACACTTAAATGTTATTCTGTAAATTCATGTATAAAGAAACTTGCATGTTTGAGATGCTAATTTCCGCTCACTAATGTCGAAATTTTGCGAAGTGATAAACTAGAGAGTCGTAAAACACGTCTCAAGCGATTTGATATATTGTATGCCTCAATCATACTTAGTTTGCTAGGTCAAAACTCTTTCGAAAGTTAGGATCAGAATTTGGAATGTGATGTTTAAGTCTATTATGATGATTTCCTAATTGACGTTGTGCTGTTCTATGATTTTTCTGATTTTCTACGTTCGTTTTTTGAAAAAAATTTCTTCATGAAAGTCATAGAACACATCTTAATTTGTTTTTTTTTGGTAAGGGAACACATCTTAATTTGTTCATCATAAAATTTTCATAAAATTCCAAGCATGTTAGGATTGTACGATCTGCAATGCCATATATGTATAGATCTGGTGACAGACTAGTTTCAGACTGACCTTTATGTGTTCTTCGATTTTTATAAATTTATGTATTCAAAATATGAAAAAGTTTCTTTCATGAAAGTTCACACTGAGTTCGAGATCTTTCCATTGATGCTAATTTCATCAAAATCAGAATTCATTTGGATTTTCAAAATGAATTTTTATGATCTAATCAGTATCTGTGTTCAGATCTGATTTTCATTCATTTGGAATTCAAAAGATGTTTCTCCGAATTTGATAAAGTTAGAGTCCTCCTTTGCGAAAACTCAAAACTAAAAAGTTGTTCCTTGGGGTCTCATTATGTTGACTGGAAATTTTGAGGACCTAATAGCAATTTTTAGAGGGTCAATTTGCTAAAAAATTTATATAAGGTCTTCTCTAGTTAAAATTCGATTTGCAGTTGAGTCCTTTGTGAAAACAGAATTTTATAAAAATTTGGAAGACTTGTTAGCAAAAACTCAAAACATGAAAGTTATCACACACAGAGAGGTCTAACTACTTAAAAATTTTCACACAGTTTTGATAAGGTTTGTCATTTTTCCCGCCATTATTTTGAAATCTCAAACAGAACCGGGTCCAGTTTGTTACTGCGACTAAAATTGTCTGTTTCGTGAAAATTGGTGGGGATTTAGAAAAAATGGTCTTCTTAACTTTTGATCCTCATGACATAAGCTTTGACACTTGAATCACTTCATTTAGACATCATTAGTTTAGTTAATCACATTTGAATAAAAGTAATCCGAATTAGATAATAACTGAATAAGTGGTTTCGTTATAAAGCCCATTTCCCATTACTTGATTGATTGAGAAATAAGGCCCATGGGCCTGAATGCATGCTTATTTCATTGCTATGCATGTGTTTAGGCCCGATGCATGTTAGGTCCGATGCATGTTCAGCGGGTTGCCCATTATAGTCATTTAGGACCCGACTTTAAGGGTTAATTGATATGAGTTGCCGTTTTGTGAATGCAAATGGTAGCCCATTATCCTTAACCATTAATCAAATAATGTTAGATAATTAGGTGGGTGGTGAATTAAAATGCATGAAAAACAAAGGCCGATCCTGAGGCCCGTGTTTGACTAATGAATTGTTTGCACCATTGCTTTTCTTTGGTTATTCCTTTGTATATTGTTTGTCGTGAATATATGTTGTGAATGTAAACGCCGACACCCGAGAGGTGGTCCATGGAGAGGATAATCCAAAATTGTAAAAGACCAAGTGTCGCGACCTAAAAAAATCGTATTTTCGATCTTAGGCTAATGAATTACTAGATCAATTAACTTAACTAACCTAGCTCGAGTTCTCCCAAACTCTACCAATTCGCAACTTAGGTCCAATTATGAGCATGCAAATATTTTCAATGGGAGTCGCCACTAATCATTTAAGGTAGGTTGATTAGAAACTTAAATAAAATAGCAGGAGTACTATTTTATTCCTGCGAACCAGAAATTATAGACCGAGGGACTTGGTCACGCTAGATTACCCTAACGCCCTTTCGGTACCAATTTCAAGAAAAATACTCAATTTGGCAATTTTGATAAATCCTGACTTAGAGAGAAAAATTTTTGATTTTCTTTTATGAAATTTTTTTCGTATTTTCGAATTTAAATTCAAATCACAAATTTTTAGCAAAAAAAATAATAATAATCGCTAAATCTTTCGAATTAAGTTTCAATCTGAAGCTTGACAAATTGATCCTAAAATTCAAAATACCCGCTGTGAAAATAACTCTATCTAAAGCCTGATAGATAGATTTATTTCCATATGTGCGGTTGCGGATTAGGAAATTTTCCTAATCGATATTATCTTGAAAAGATTTTGCTATCTTGAATATCTTGGATATATTCCAAAGATTTTGAAAAAACTAACCTATATAACATACAATATATATCTTATAAGGTAAGCGATCAAAGGTAAACAAATTAATCACCCACCAAAGATAACAATTAGCAACGTTATCCCATCAACTTGATATTTCCGCAAAAATAGAATCAATATCATAATCTTTAAGCTAAAAGATCAAGATAAATATTCTAACCGCGCAATCTAATAATTCCATCTAAAAGGTTATAGATAGAATCAAAATATCATATCACGCTGCGGATTAGGAAATAAATCCCAATTGAAATAATGCTTATCGCTCAAATATGCAAAATTAGATAACGATAATCATGGAATAGACAATAAAATATCCAAATTGATTCGGATGAGATATTTACCTAAGTGCGCAAATAATTTTCCAAATTCAAATTGCCGATGGATTGGGATTGCGGATCAGGATGGTGACTGGTAGTGCGTCGCGAGCCGCCGCCGCGAGTCGCCGCCGTTCCACCAAATCAAGTCAGGATCGGGATGGTGACCGTGAGTCGCCGCCGTGGGATGGTGATTGGCTAAAAGACTCTTGGACTGGTGGTGCGTTGCGGATGGGTGAGAGGTCTCAATTTGGTGGTCGACAAGTAGGCAGGTGCAGGGCTAGCAGTGTAGCGCCTTTCTCTCGCCGGTGAGGATACACAACTCAGTGTCAATCAGTAAGGAGCAACGACGTCTTCATCGTGGATGCAAGGAGGTAGTAGGTCGCGGTGCTGCATTCCACACAGAAGAGCAGCAGCAGCGTCAGATTAGAGCAAATCGTCGTCCGAAGGGTTCAGAGCAGCAACTAGCGGCGATGTCTTCGTGGAACAGAGAGTTTAGCTGCCTTGTCATTTGTCCGCGGGAGAAGAAAAGCAGAGCAGCAACGTCATCGTGTTCAACAAGGCTGGTGCTGTTGGTGATGACAGGTCACGGTGATGAAGCTCAACTGCAAGTGCTTTCTCTCTCTTTTTGTGTTTCTCACGTGTATCCTCCAAATTGTGAGCCTCCCTATAAGCATGTATTTATAATGAAAACCTAGGTTAATTAGCCAGGCTTTTTAGTCCTAACGGGCTTAGGTTTAGGTTTTACCCTTTAATTTAATTTAATTCTAAGTGGGCTGAATTAATTCGGGCTTTTCTTTAATTAAGCTTGATGGGCTAATTTAAGCTCAAATTAAGACAACCCGACCCTTTTGACTTGTAATTTTCGGCCCTTGCCTTCTGAGTCAAGTTTCGTTTGGTGCCCGAGCTCGATTTACGTGATGAATTTTAAGTTCGCTTACCACCGCCGATCCGATGCGGAATGCAATTAATCTATATGAACCTAAACTATATGCTATGTAATTGTAATATTTTTGTTTAGGGGTTAAAATTTAATTCCTAATTTTCTATGCAAATTATTATTAAATTTAGGTATCAACACCAAGGCGATAGACTAATGTCCAATCCGGTCTCAATTTGTATTCACTTGATGGTGGCGATAGACCGATGTCCGATCCGATTTCAATTTGTATTCAATTCATTCTTCCTCGATCATGTCTCGGATTTTCAATTTGTATTGTAATAAACACCCGATGAGTTGCGGGTTTTATTTTCTTGCACTTAAAATTAGCTCGTCTTTTCAATACTTTGAGTGTTTACTTTATGCAATGCTTTTCAATATAATTGATTGTTTCTTTCTTTTCTAGATTAAGATATGATTAGTTTAGAATCTTAAATGAAAATACAAAAAAACAAGATGCATGATCATTTAGTGGACTAAAACTTTGACATGAAAATGATAAAGAACAAATGTATGACAACTTAGATAACAACCATGTTAAGTTTAGCGGTACTGAAAGGGCGTTAATAGAAATATTAACATAAGTTAGTCCCCGAACCTTTGATATCTGATTTTTGTAGAAACCAATACGAAATTCCCACATTTTGGTTAGATATTCTAGCCGGCTTCCGACCTACGCTAGTGGCGACTCCTAAAAAAGATAAAATTGATCTGCTGTCACGTGAGGTATGAATTAGAGAAGATTCACTTTCATGAATAATGGACTATACGGATGAGCCATCTTTTATGATATACTGTATGAACCGTTTCATGAACATTTACCTCTAAACCCGCTTCACTGAGTTCGGCTCTCGTGAGGTAAGTCGCGACATAGTCCAAAGTAGAAAATCGGCCAAATGACGTGGCTTCCGGACCCCAAAACAACGAGGCATAGAAGAAAAATTGATCAATAGGCTCTCGCTCACTTCCTCATTATGCATCCATTGGCCTGCTATTTTTTGAAACCTTAGCTGTGATTACCTAGTGACAGATAACCTAATGAGGAAGAAGAAGAACGGCGATCTTGTCTGGAACGAAATCAAACAGATCGTCATCTGGAGCATCTAACTTCACTAAAATAGCATCATCAATGAAGGAACAGATTAAGTTCCAAAAAAACAAGGAAACGTAGAAATTACGCATGATTGTGTTAAATGAATCATCTCGAAAACCTTTCAAAACTGTCTGACTCGTGATTGTGTTAAGTAACTCCGATCTACTTGATTGCAGAAAGACGTGGAGCAATTGGATGTTTCGGAGTTCCGACTTTCTTGGGAATTGATAGGAAAATCCCTCCTCATGGTAAGCACTTAAATCACAGCGACTTCTGTGATCAATTTGCTATCAAGCTCTTTGTACTCGGAGGATTTATTCGTGCAGTGGTTACATGTCCCCCGAGTATGCAATTGACGGAGTTTCCTCGGCAAAGTCGGATGTGTTCGGCTACGGTGTTTTGATGCTGGAGATAGTTAGTGGGACAAGAAACAGAGGGTTCTCTCACCCAGATCACCATCAGAAACTTCTTGGACATGTAAGTTTGAAGTTCTGTTTTTTTGGCTTTCCGAATATCAAGAACTACTCTTTAATAGATTGGTTTTGATGTGGTCAAGCGTGGAAACTATTTCAAGAAGGCAGATCAATCGAATAAGTTAATCCGGTGGTTGGTAACTCATATAACGTATCAGAAATCGTAAATAAAATGCACATTGGCCTTTCATGTGTCCAGAAATGCCCTGAGGACAGGCCAACCATGTACATGGTAATTCTGATGCTGGGAAGCGAGATGGCACTGTCCGCCCCAAAAGAGCCCTGTTTTTTCAGCGAAACAAAATGGCCTCATGCCGATGCTTGTGTACGCCAGCCCGAACCATGCTCTCCTAATGAAGTTACCTTGACAGCATTATCTGCTCGGTAGAAGATGCTTTCGCCATGACCTCCTGACCTCTCTGATCTGAAGAAGTATATGTTCTATGGCAACATGTACACCTTGTGAAGATGGCAGAGCCAAGTGCTGGAATGTGAGAGAGTGGCATCAACATTAGTTTACACAGCAACCCAAAACGATTCGTCCCCTCAAATTGTTGCACATTGTAGGACACTTCCAGCTACAAACGTTGAAATGTCTTAATTGTCTTAGCATTCTGCATTAATACTTCGTCTTATTTTAATGGAAAAGAAAAGGTTTTAGGAAGCTGAACACCGAAAGGGAAGTTTGAATAATCAGAGAGATGTCATTTCCTCAGGATCAAAGACCACTGAGGAGTCAATGTCTTATAAGGAAATAAATCTAGCTCCTAGGGTGGCTCCTTACCCCTGTGACACTTAGAAGGAGAGCTTCAACATAGGATTTTAGGCCGTATTCTTTCGGTACTAGTCACTGGCCAAGATGTACCCGTTTTTGGTATAGTTGGTTGTTTGGAAATAGTTGTTTGCAGACGTACTTTCTGCGCAGATTACATGTTCTAAGACCTTGAAACTGGAGTTTGAGACTTCGTCCTCCTCTTGATGGACGGCCGTGTCGCCCTTTTTCCTTTGTGCAGGGTGTTGCATCCGGGACTCACCCTGACGATCACTCTGCCCTCGTTAACAGTCATTTAAACTTTCTTAGCATTTCGACCAAAAAAAAAACAAACTTAGCAAGGAAAAAACACGGAAAAAGGAAAAATTGCAGTAAACCACATTAGTCCACATTGCTTCTATCCTCTAATTTATCTCTCCCCTCTTTGCTGTAATAATGGGCCCAGCCCAGCCCATTTCTCTAAAAGCCCAAGCCCCACGTTTCATTTAATCTTCTTGAAGAGGAAATTCGGCGGAGACAACAAGAAGAGGGGGCGCGTTCGTGGAGAAGGAGAAGAAAGAATTTTCGCGCGTTAACGATTCGGACACCCTGACAAGCTGAATCAACTCTGAATTACAATGCCGAGTAAGTATTCAAGCTCATTATTCATTTAATCGGATTAATTTTTGAAGTTAGGTTGTAAATTTGAAGTTTTGTCAATTTTGAACTGTGAGATTTGACTGAGGAATTATCGGGCTGTGGATATATATGAAAATGAAAGTTTAGGTCGTTGTGGAGCCGTTAGCTTTGAAGAAAATCAATTCTGAAATACAATTCAATTGGAACGAATTTTTGAAGTTCCATGTTCCAGTTACGCATAATGAAAAAAGATGAATGATCACTTTAGATGAGTTTTTCGTCAGCACGTTGGAGCCTTTTTATCGATGATTAAGCATAATTAGTCTATTCTTTTGTTAGAATAGTGTGTTACTTGGATTTTGATATTGTTTTAAGTATTCACCCCCTATAGGTTATGTTGTTAGCCAGCATCATATTAGAGAGAGAAGATACAAAACTGTAATATAAAGAAAATGTACCTGTAGCCATAGCCATTGTAGCAAGTGGCAAGTATAATGGCATCAAATTGACTTGTTATACCATTTAAAAATGGGAACAGCTTACCATTAATGCTTTTGATGGGTGGGAAAATAATTTATTTTATTATAACTTGGTTTGAAATACTTTTAATGTGGGTTTAAATTTAATTTTTTTAAAAAACACCCTTAATTATCTAATTTACCTTGATTTCTTCTGTCTTGATCCTCTTCATTGCCCCCTACGTCAATGGGTGAGGGATTGTCTGGTCATTGCTTTCAGATATAGCGGACCCTTTTTCGGCCTCCAAAACCTGTACTTGGAGAGGTCGCCGCATTTTAGCTTGCTAAGCAGGATCGTTGAGATGTCAACGATTCCATATGGAAGAGATTTTAACAAAACCATGCCAAGAAACACCTTTTCCTTTGTAAAAACATGTACCTGCAATTATATATCATGTCGCGCACAATTATATGTATTTGCTCACTTCTCCTTCCGTGCATGCCTCAATATAAATGTCCATATCCAAATGATTATAAAAAAAAATATACATATACAAAAAGTGTGCATGGTTGAATAAAGCTAGAGAGCACGATTAATCTAGCTGGGCAATTTCAAGATGAATGGCCTAGTCCACCAAAGAAAGTTATTTTCTTCTTCCAATCAACTCACAACCAAATTTGCTTAAAAAGATTAGAATACTCGTCACACCCCAAAACCTACCAGGATAGGGGATGACACTGCCGTCCTTTCACCCGAAGGGCGCAGCCTCAAACCATAATAAGAAATCCAACTCTAAAAAATCTCCACGATATTGCTTTCGCTTTATAGGTTACTAACCAAGGAACCTGAAAAGATTGGAAAAAGAAAGGGATAAGCAACCACAGCTCAATAAATAGTGCGTATCTCTTCTAAGTATATCGAGTAGCCACTATGCATATAAATAAGTATTAGAGCAATACTAGAAACTCATAATCCAACTCTTTAATATACAAATCAAATCAAATACGAGTTATTTCATTTCAAAAAAAGCTTTATACAAATAAGAAATGCTTGTTTAAATCACCATCTCAATCAAACATTAATGGTTAAATCCATTGATCAATCTCTATTGAAAACCATGTCAATGGTCCATTCCATTGATTAATCTCAAATCACATATCAATGGTCTATTGTATTAATAAATCTCAAATCACAACACACGTCGATAGTCCATTTCATCGACCATTATATTGTTTGATATCAAACCATAGTTATGACACAAAGTCATGTGACAAGGCTATCAAGCTTTCCTCATTGGCAATGGCTCCACTTACAAAACCGATGTCTTGGCCCAGAAGGATATTCTAACTTGGTATGCATACCCTAAAATCCTCATTGGGTTCACAGCGATACTAAGCACTAAACCTACATCCTCCAATATCTAGAAACTCAATCCATAATCAATCTCATAATCTACAATATATTTCACAAGCCAATCATATGCCATTTTACAACTCAATTCAACTACCAAAAATCCTTTTCGTAAAGTATTTCTCAAATTATTCGAGAACTCGTTTATTAAATCATAATAAATTTCACATACCCATTTCATAAACCAAGTTCACAAATCAGTATATATATATATCTCATTTCGCAATACCATTCCTAAAACATATCCTAAACCATTTACAAATATCAAGATGTAGTAAATGTCCGATCCATACTTTTATGCAACAAATATGCTCTTCCACAACCCATAATATATCAAATTTCTTTCGCTTTCAAGACATGAGTTTAGAAATTCATAAAAGAGATAATACCACTTACTTGGGAATGGTTATGACCAAATGATAAAGATTACTTGGACCATCGAACTCGCATTTCCATCAAATAAGTGAGAATTGACGTTAAAACCAAATAAAACCCTACGATAGCTATGATACGGCTAAATGATGCTTAAACGCTAACATAATGACTCAAAGACGCCCACAAATCGTTCGTCCAAAGCGATTATCCAAAACCGTCAGCAATGCAAACCCTGAGGGCGAAACTTGATTAAGTCATAATTCTATCCACCGGACCCCATTTCAAGCAAGTATATAGTCAAAAGAATGCCTATTCAAAGAACTACGAAACCCTTGGCTTGGCTAACCCAAAATCAAGCCAAAAAGCGACGAAAATCGGCATGGAAAGCTACTGTCGTGCACTGTTCATCACTCGTGGCCGACTTCAAAATTTATTTTGGGCAAACCATAAGTCCAAAATCGAGATTCGTAAAATCCTACGTTCCCACAACACCTTAAACTACCATATATATATATATATATATATACACACACGCCACTCGACAACTCCAAAATCGGACTACGCTGTTTGAATTTCACTAAACTCCAAAATTATGTCCTAATTCCAAAAAAATACTTTTATTGGATGAACGACGGGTGCGAATACTTACCAAGCGTTGCAATACGAAGTTAAATTAGCTTGGCGAGGTCCCGTGGCAAGAACTCATCTCTTTCTCTTTCCCTTTCTTCCTTTTTATTCGTCTTTCTTTCCTTTTCTCTTTCCTTCTCTTCTTTTGGTCGCGGCCTCTCGGCCTCAAATAAGCTGAGCGTGCCCTTGTTATAACTGAAGTCCACTTTTCCATTGTTTTGTTGACTTCTCAACATTTCTTTTTTCTTCTTTTTTTTTTTTTTTTAAATCAAAATATTACACCTCTAATTTCTATCCCCAGGTAAGAAGGAAAAGTATATAATGTCACACCCCAATCTCAACAAGAAAAATGGCATGACATGACCATCCTTTTCCCAAAGGACGCGGCCTAAACATAACCGAAACTCATCTAATATCATAATATATGCATCCACACATATATACATGATATATAGTTTAACTGGTTACAATATCAGAGTTAACTACAATCCACCAAAAAGCTCAGTACACTAAACTCCACATCCAAGTATAACTCGTACCAAAAAGTCTCAACTATCAAAATGCCCTCCCCAACACCGGAACTCTCACGCCTACTAGCGCCTCGGTGAAGAACCTGAAAAACAAGTAAAATGAGAGGAATGAGCTACCACGGCTCAGTGAGTAATACATTTCTTCTAAGTAGATCGAGCACCCACTATGCACACAGTTATAAAGACCAAACGAAAGCTCAATTAATCCAATTCCAACATATCACAAACTCCATGTTCAAAATAAGTTATATGCTACTTCAAACGTCACATTTTCACAATAGAAAATGTCATTCAAATTAATAATATCAAAGAAGAAACCAATGGTCAAATCCATTGGTCAATCTCATGCTCAGAAATCTAAGTATAATCACGGATAACGCTCCGTGAAAGGCGACTAAGATTCCCCCCTTGGCAAGGTCTCCACCTACTATAAGCCGGTGGCTCGGCCCACAAGGATATTCTAGACTAGTATGCGCATACCCAGAACCCCTCATTTGGGTTCACAGAAACACTGAGCATCAAAATCCACATCCTCCCATACCAGCAAACGCAATCCACAATCAAAATCACCAATATTCAAAAAGAGAAAGAAATCATTTCGCAAACGGGTATATAACCCTTTATAAGCCACATTCAAATACAAGAACTCCTCATGAGTCTTTCTCAAAAGGTTTCACAAACCCATTTGCATTCAGTAAACTCAAACCGAAATCAAAAGATAATCTTTCATTTCAAATACACAAAATGTCAGTAAATGCTCGATCTAATTTTATGCGATCAAAATGTCATTTCTTATATAGTAACATATCTCATACATATAATTTTCTAAACATGAGTTTACAAATTCAAAAAAGAAATAATACCACTCACCTTGAAAAGCTGAAAAACTAACTTACAGCGGTTTCTCGAGCCGACGCATTCGAATACCTAACAATAAGCCGAAAAACGGTATCAAAACCGAGTAAAATGATATTTCAACTACGATTCGGCTCAACTAGGCTTAGATGCTAATATAACGACTAAAAGACGCTCCCAAAACACTCGTCCAAAGCGATTTTCCAAATTCGTCCACGACGCGGAATTTGAGCGCAAAACTTGATTGCGCCATAACTTCCTCCACTAAACTCCGTTCTAAGCGAACTTATAGTCAAGAGAAAGCTTATTCAGAGCACTACAGGAACCCCAACTTAGCAGCCCCAAAATCGAGCCGAAAACCGATGAAAATCGGCCTAAAAACCACTGTTCGCGCACTGTTCACTGCGCGCACTCAACTTCAAAAATTCATATCCGGCAAACCGTAAGTCCAAATCAGGTTCCGTAAAATCCCATAGCTCCGCAATACCGTAAACTACCAATTCTATAAAAATACACAGTTCAACAACTCAAAAATCAGACTTCGCCGCTCGAATTTCCTAAAATTCCGAATTTAAACCCTAAATCGGAAAACTTCTCCGATCAAAGGAACGAGGGGCGCGAATACTTACCGAGCATTGCGATACAAAGTCGAATCGGCTAGGCGAGGTCCGCGCGGCGCAAAACCCTCCCTTTCTTCTTCTTCTTCTTCTTCTTTTCCTCTCCCTTCTCTTCTTTTCCTCTCTTCTCTTCTCTTCCTTGTTGTGCACGAGCTCTCGGTTAAAAAGAAGAGCTGAGCATGCACTGTAGACACTTTTGACCTTTTGACTTTTTTTTTTTTCCGGACCCATATTTTACATATAATATTAAAAAAGAGTTTTCATATGAGACTATGAGCAACAATGGAAGGGTAGGCACGATGACCCCATATGCGATCTCCATTCATGAGTTCCCACAACCCACCACCAACTCCATTTTTCCCTATCAATTCCCTCCTATTTTGGTATTGCTCGAGTGTATCACCTTTCTGCCAAAGCTCTCTAAGCCATCAACCTTTGTTATCACACTCATGTTGTTCTCCCCAGTTGGCACCACACAGAACTTCGGTACATAGGTCCTGATACAGGAGCATCGAGCTTTGTCGATTGATTAAGTTAAAGATGTCTATTAAGCGGAAAAGTTATCGATTTAATGGATGTGCCATAGGTGTGTCGTGCATGTGCATGGGCCGTGCATGTTCCATGTACGTGTAAGCTTCGTTCTCCAATAGCTCGGGACCTAGTTACTCGTGCCCAAATTCACCACACTCGGGCCCAAATCCACAAAGGCCGTGCTTAGGTCCCCAACACTTAGGCTTGAGTCCTCGGCACCTAGGCTCGGGTCTACAAAGGCTGTGCCCGAGTTCCTAATGCTTTGGCTCGAGAACTTGGTGCCCGTGCTCAAATTGCTCATGCTTGAACCCAAGTCCATCGAGGCCATGCCCGGAAATATACGAAAACTTCTCTCATACATTCAGTCCTCCATCCAATGCATCCGCATTGATGAGTTTTAAGCATGTTTTTGCTATTTCGTGATCAACCTAGGTTATTGGCATTGTGAGGAAAACAAATTAAAAAAAATATCCGAGCTTTTTTCCTTTTCATAGGAAAATTGTCCAAAAAGTGCTAAACCTATTATACTATTGCCAATTCAATTATAAACCTTTCAATTTTGCCAATTGAGTTCATCCGGCTAATTTTAATCGGAAATTGCTAACGTGGATGATGGCAGTCCTACGTTACATAGCCGGCGTTGATGTGGACCATTTTTAATAGATATTTTTTGAATTTATTTATTATTTATTTCTTTTTTTTCTTCCCTTCTTCCTTCAGTAAATCCAGCCAACCTTCGGTTTATTTTTGTCATTGCTTTCTCATATTATATTTCTAGTCACAACAAGCACTGTTACGTAACTTCCTCTAATATGTACGTTTACAATTATTTCCAATAATCTTAAGGCGATTAAGTCGTTCTTACTATTTGTTGGGTTTATTAGAAAATCGAGATGGCTGATAACAATCAAATACCCAATGATATCTAGAATGTTTCTCAAGACATTCCCATGGTCATTTTAACAAGTGAGGTTCAAACCTCGTGGCCTAGTGTTGTGCTCGGGAAGTTAAAGAATATGTTCGGTCATCCTGGTTCGACTAGCATCCTATTCTTACTACTCAGCAAGAACATTTCGTTACTGTCCAAATACCTTCTTATTTTCCATATCAGTGGGTATAACAAGGATATATGCACCTCCACTTTGATGCTATCCGCCTTGCTCTCTCTTTTCATGATCCGAAAAGGATTACTCGTTGCTCGCATGGCCCTTTTAGATACTCTTTTCTTGGATTACCAACATGCCTACATTGGCACAATCCAAATCACCCTAAATGCCGGAATAGTATTCGCTACACTATTCCAAATTTCAACATGGCTCTTACGGACCCAAGACTCCTTTATGCTTTTAAAGTTCGGCTACCACTTATTGGAGCTCCTGAGACTCTTGATTCTATAGCTGCAACTTTATATTACCAAATGGTATAACAAATCCAGAACCATGCTATTAATCTCAACTTCTCAAGCATAGAAGATGCTCTCTTTATCTCGGTGGACAATGACTAGACTTCTTGCGTCCATGTACCTAGACAGATTCCTCGAGATCAACTAGTTAAGTTACTCCTCGACACTTGGGTAACTAGCTATGAAAAGCTTTACCAGAATTCTAGGTCTATCTAGTCCATAGAATTCCAATTCACAAAAAAGAAAGATGGTACAATCGTCATTAAATTTAATAAGGAAAAGGAGGAAGCTTCTTCTTCTATTTTTAATACGATTTTTATGATACAACCCTATCATGCCGATGTTCCAATTGAGGAAGGCGACTTAGATCCGAAGACTATGAACGAGTTTTTTTTTGTCAAGAGGGATGACCCATTCATTATTATAAGGATCTGTGAATAGACCATTGTTTATGAGATCTTGATTGTCAATGTTCCCTTTGTACAAGTCCTTCTGATGATGAAGATGATAGACCATCCAAAAAGAAAAAGAAATGATCCAAAGATAGTCTCTGCCAGAGATATTTTGATGGGGATCCTACCGTGGGACCCTTGGTGAGGATGGAGGAAGAATCAATTTATGGTTTCATATGGACCACCTTGATCACAAATTCCTCCCTTAATTCCTGAATCTTGTAAACCTCCTTCACCACTACAATTACCACCCAGAAAAGCTCTACCACAAAAACCGGTTATTTCATCCTTCTATAAACCTATCCAAAAATGGATTAGGAAAAATTCATATCTCTTGCAATTACCCAGAGCACTCTAGCTTTCATATGTTTCAAAGCTTAAATCATCGCCAACACTCCCAATTGTCTGCATGTTCCAACCCTCGAACTTTCCACCTTTGGAAAAGACCAATTCTAGTGCCCCTTTCCCGGTATTAGAAGAATTTACAAACGCACATCATCGATTCCGACATATGCCAAAAATTCCAAACCATACGGATATCGATGATCATGGGAGACAAAAGAAAGTTACTGCTACTGAAGTTGTTCTAAATTGGCAGTCAGAAAATGCTCTAGCGCAAAATAATGTTCTTAAGACAATTGATACAAAACTTTAACTATCCAAGCCCGCCTTGATCATGTTGACTAGAAAGTTGATCAAACGGCTTTGGTCACAAATAAATCGCATGAGACATTCCAGAAAAAATTGCAGCAGATGTAATTGGGTAAATATATTTCCCATCATTATTTGGAAGATCAAACTGTTGAAATGAAAAAGCTACGTAGGCAAATTAAACTTCTTCAATAAAGAAAATTTGTTTCTATGATAGATCTATTTTTTCAACCTTTGTATCCAACCTAGATGAAAATCTCTCATCCAAAAGTCACTTCAGTTGCCTCAATCTTTGCAAAAGCCCCAAAAGAAGGTCGAAGTGATATTGTGACACTTCGAAATAGTATCTATGAAATGGAAAAACAAAAAAACATGCAGCAGGAGAAGAAATCAGATGTTCCCGAGCCTTCTTAGGAACCTCCTTCTTCCCACATGGTTTCAAATCCATTAAAGGCCTTTTTGCAAGATCAATGCCAACAAAAATTGCCGGTTATTGCTACAATTGATCAATCCCAACAAAATACCCATTCTAGCTCTGAAACAACCTCCTTTTCTTCATAAGAAACCTTACCTTTTGACCCTGAGACATCAAATTTCCCCAAACTTGTTATTCTTATGGCCAATCCCCTTTAGGCAGATATGGAATCACAATCATCTGAGCCAAAAGTAGTAAACATCCATAATCAAAACTCTCGTTCTGAGTCTTCGACCTCCAAATACTATTTCACTCTTGATCATATTCCATATACAAAATGGCTCTAAAGATTACAAGAGTTTCATGCTTGGCTCAGCACTAGAGCCCTCATTGTTGAAAGTCGGTATGATATATTGGCTGAGTTCGTTAGCAGATTTACTGGTAGCCTCAAGGATTGGTGGAAAACTGTTTCTGATTAAGATCATATGATGTTCTTTCTTCAAACAGATTTTTATCACATAATTTGAGTCATTCACCAGTTCTTTATTGGTAAGCCAGAAGACCTTCTTGAGATAAAAAGAAGAGAGTTCTTTGATAGAAAATGCTGCTCTTTGCACCGAAAACATTTGAATAAGCTTTTCCATTAAATGCCTTAACCTGTTAAACGGGATGTTGAAGGATCTAAAAGGTCCGTACAAGCCAGACGGGTCCCGAAAACACCAACCCAGGTACTGATATGCTTGAAAATGATACTCGCTTACGTCTACTCAGACAGTAGTAAGATACCTAATGTAAGTCTCCCCATTCTCTACGAGGTATTCGATCACTGAACGCTCTATGTGATACGGGACCCTAAAACGCAGGGGCACTCCTGCCATCCTTACGGTCGGAGGTATAAAATGGTTATATAATAACCGTGAGAACGAGTCCCAATAAGTAACACCTTAAACCCTACGTAGGCCAATGCGTACACAGACAAGTAATACATGCAATCTAACCCCTAACATAGAAAAATTCACACCATAGCACTTACCTGGCCATTAGACACGTGCCGGCTCTGCACGCCAGTCAAATATAATAACGCAGTAACAATATTTCAATAACATATCACGGTTATTCAAATGCCAACTACACCAGCACTCGATCAATTCAACCAATTCGATCACCCCTTTCAATCAGTCAATTCAATCACACTTAAATCGCATGCATAGCCAAACAACTTTCCACGACCTCCCAGGTCCCTTCACACTGCCCACGCCACCGCGCCTCAGGCCCAATCTCACAGCCCGCGCCACTGTGTCTCAGGCTCAGCCCTTATATCAAGCCGGGCTCCGTCCTACGTAACCACGCCTCATGACATTTTTCCCCTTCCAATGACCCGTGTAATCACGCCTCAGGTCTAATTATGCCTTTCTCGCTACACCCGTATAACCACGCCTTTGGTTGGCAGCCCTCCGATCAATCCGGGCTATTTCACATACACATGCACCACAACACAATTCGACATTCTCACAAGTCGTACCAATCAAACTCAAGATATACTCACCACATCACAATTCACATATCAACACATCATGCTGACCTCAGTCACATCACAAGCCCATCACGCTAGCCCACACATTTGACATTCAAGCCAGTCACATACGATCCTCAATTTCACCCACACACGCCATAATAATTCGGTCATTTAGTATGCCATAATTAGCCACGTGATCACCATGAATTAATCTACCACCCACCACATAATCCATGTACTAATCATATTCTAACCAATTAATCTATTTTCTAATTTAGTCACTAAATTAATCCTAGCAAATCCCTAAACAAGTCTAATAATACCCATTATACTAAATAGGGATTAAAATGTCACTTACTAGGTTCAAGCCCGAGAATTGCCCCAAGGACAGCAAAGGGCCGGTCGGAGCGGTGGTTGACTTGGCACGAGCCCGGGCCAAATGGGCGCGCTGACTGGCCAATATAGGCACGGCGGCCGGAAAATATGCCGGGTGCATGGGTGTGACAACTGATTGGTGTGCCTGGCGTACAGGCGTGATGGCTGCACGGCGTGCCCGGGGACATATGGGAGAGTCGGATGGGTGATGCGCCTAGGCTGTGCACAGAGGTTTAGCAACGATTAGGTTGGTGAGCGGTGAGGACGGCGACGACCGTGGTGACCACGGCACAGCCGGACGACACCGGGAGCAACAAGCAGCGGCGGTAAGCTCTCTATCGCACGTGCGCAAAGGAAACAGAAGCGGTTGGCGGACGGTAGTTGGGGGCGATGCATGGCGGCCAGGCAGTGTGCGGCGCGGTGGTCGAGCGTGACAAGTAGCTGGGTTGAGGGCCGGTCGAGCGGGAGCAGAAGCAGAGCGGAACCAGTTGGGGGAGGGAGAGAGGGAGCAGTCGATCGGGGTGACGGCGTGGTGGTTGGCGGGGGTGGCAGTGCGGCGGCAGGTTGGTGGAGGTTAGTCCAGTGAGTGGCGATCGGGCAAGCAGGGAGAAAGCAGAAGCCAGACACAGGACTCATGGGGGGGGGAGGGGAAGAGGGAAGCCAACGAAGAAGAAGAGAAGAAAAGGAGAGAGAGAAGAAAAAAGAAAAGAAAAAGAAAGAGGAGAGAGAGAGCAGGTCTATATGGGCGTGGGGAGGATGGGATGGCTGCATGGGGGGTGGGTGAGTACGATAGAAGGAGAGAGAGAGAGAGAGAGAGAGAGAGAGAGAGAGAGAGAAGTCAACGCATTTGAGTGCGATCTGACGGTCAGAATTCAAATTTGAAAAACGATCCTATAATCCAAATTAATCCTACAATATAATAAGGGACAAAGGCTAAATTAATTAAAACAAACTACCCCGAAAAAGGCCTACTAGTCCAAATTTGCACCTGGTCGAAATTTCACTTTTTCACTATTCCTGGTAATATCGATGTTGGCCACGATAATATCGACACTGTCCAATTAAATTCGTCTCGGAACTTGAGAAATTAGACGTCAAAGTTTGTGCTTTAAATAACGGCCAAATTCGATCGAATTCGATTCTAGCGAAATCTCTAATTTAAAAACAATAACCGAGAGTGATCAGTTCCCAGGTGAGATTTTACTACAAGCATACTGACGAATTATACGTTTTATAAATCCCAAAAAAAATGGGCAAAAATCTGGGATGTCACAATTCTTCCTCCTTACAAAAATTTCGTTCTCGAAATTTACAATCCTACCAAACTATTCAAACAAAAGGGGGTATTGGTGTCGCATCAACTATTTGCTTTCCCACGTCACACCTTCGGTCCCATAATGTTCTAAAATCACCTTCACCATTGGAATTGTCTTATTCCGCAACACGCGTTCTATTTTGTCCTCGATCCTTACTGGTTTTTCTAAGTACGATACTCTGTCGTCTACGTCTACTTCTTCATAATTTAGCACGTATGTCGTGTCCGGCTCATACTTCCTTAGCATAGACACGTGGAACACATTGTGGACGTGAGATAAATTTGGTGATAGCACGAGACGATAGGCCGGAGTACCAATTCTCTCTAAGACTTCGAATGGATCCACGTACCTTGGGCTCAATTTTCCTTTCTTGCCAAGCCATGACAATCTTTTCATTGGTGACATTTTGAGGAAAACATGGTCCCCCACTTGAAATTCCAGAGGCCAACGTCTTTGGTCCGCATAATTCTTTTGGCGGCTCTGAGCGGTTTTAAGTCTGTACCGAATAACCTTGACCATCTCGACTGACTACTGAACTAACTCTGGACCCGTGATGCTCCTCTCACCAATTTCATCCCAATACACCGGTATTATGCAAGCTCTGCCATACAATGCTTCAAACGGAGCCATTCCGATACTCTATTAATAGCTATTATTGTAGACAAATTTAACTAAGTGTAACTGTTCCTCCCAGCTACCTTTAAAATCCATTACACATGCCCATAGCATGTCTTCTAAAGTCTGAATTGTCCTTTCAGACTGGCTATCCGTTCGGGGGTGATAGGCCGTGCTAAATTGTAACTTCGTTTTTAATGCCGTATGAAGACTTTTCCAAAAAGCGGCAGTAAATTTAGGATCGCGGTCTGAGGTAATCGTCACTGGCACTCCGTACAGGCGAACTATTTGTTGCACATAAATCTTTGCATACCTTTCCAAAGTGAAGTCCTTGCGTACTGGCAAGAAATGTGCCGACTTTGTCAATCGGTCGATTACCACCTAAATTGAGTCATGACCCTTTTGGCTCCTCGGTAATCCCATCACAAAATCTATTGTGATATGTTCCCACTTCCACTCGGGGATTTCCAACGGCTGTAACGTTTCACCCGGCTTGCAATGTTGTGCTTTCATTTGCTAACATGTTAAACACTTAGCCACGTGCTTGGCTACATCCACCTTCATGCCATTCCATCAATAATGTTGTCGCAAGTTCTGATACATCTTTGTACTACCCGGATGAATACTACAATTATTATGGTGTGCCTCAGACAAAATCTCCTCCTTAAGTTCTGCATCAACGGATACACATAATCGTCCGTGGAACTTCAGAATCCCATCTTTGGACACCTGAAGGTCTGATTTCCTCCTTGTAACATCCATACTTAGAATTTTCTGAATCTCTAGGTCCGTTGACTGTAAAGCCTTGATTTTGGTCTGGATTTCCAGCTCAATCCTTAATGCTACAAGTAGACTTGAGACCTGACTCACCTCGAACTTAAATTTTGAATCCCGAACTCCCTCTAAAAGAGTCTATTCCCTGACCATCATATGCGCGATGCTTGATTTCCGGCTCAATGCATCCGCTACTCTGTTAACTTTTTTGGGGTGATACATAATCTCGCAGTCATAATCCTTAAGGAGTTCCATCTAATGGTGCTGTCTCATGTTTAATTCCTTTTGGGAGAACAAGTACTCTAAACTTTGATGGTCCGTATAAATCTGGAATCTCTTCTCACACAAGTAGTGTCTCCAAAATCTTAAGGGCGAAAATAATCGCGGCCAATTCTAAATAGTGAGTTGGATAATTTAACTCGTGCGATCTCAATTGTCGTGATGCATATGCCACAACTCTCCCGTGTTGCATTAGTACACACTCCAATCCTCTTAGTGACGCATCACTATAAATTTCATATCTTCCTGGACCTAACGGGATTGTCGACACTAGCGCGGTTGTCAACCTCTGTTTTAGCTCCTGAAAACTCCTTTCGCACTTATCCGTCCATTCAAATCTCGTTTCTTTGTTAAGTAACCGCGTCAACGGCGTTGCTAATGCCGAAAACCTTTCCACAAAGCATCTATAATAACTTGTTAGACCCAAGAAACTCCTAACCTCGGTTACTGTTGTCGGTTTCGGCCAATTCATAACGGCTTCAATCTTTGCTGGATCCACTGCGATTCCTTCACTAGATACTACATGTCCTAAGAATGTCACTCGATGAAGCCAGATTTCGCACTTATTGAACTTAGCGTAAAGTGCATGCTCCTTTAAGGTTCGTAGAACCTTTTCCAAATGTAACTCGTGCTCGTCGAAACTCCTTGAATATACTAGGATATCGTCTATGAACATGATTACAAACTGATCCAGAAATTCCTTGAATATCCGATTCATGAGATTCATAAAGGCTGCAGGAGTGTTGGTTAATCCGAACGGCATCACCGTAAACTCATAGTGTCTATATCTTGTCCTGAACGCCGTTTTTGGTATATCCTCTTTCTTAATCCTTAATTGATGGTATCCCGTCCTTAAGTTGATCTTTGAAAATATCGATACTCCTTGCAACTGATCAAACAGGTAATTAATCCTTGGCAATGAGTACTTATTCTTAATAGTCACCTGATTTAACTGTCTATAGTCTATGCACAACCTCAAAGATCTATTCTTCTTTCTCACAAATAACACTGATGCTCCCCATGGAGACGCACTTGGGTGAATAAAGCCTTTATCTAGCAATTCCTGCATTTGGACCTTCAATTCCTTTAATTCAGATAGTGACATCTTATAAGGCGCTTTTAACATCGGTTTTGTTCCTAGGGCCAACTCAATCACGAACTCTACTTCTCTATCAGGTGGTAATCCCAGCAATTCCTGAGAAAAGATATCGAGGAAATTGCACACTACGGCAATATCTTCTAGCGTCAGCTCCTCAGCCGTCGAGTCAAGTACAGTTGCCAGAAATCCTTGGCACCCTTCATCTAGCAGCTTAGCCACTTCCAATGACGAAATCCAGGGGATCATGGTCCCTCCTCAGTTTCCCATAAACCCGAATCTAGGGTGTCCAACCGGATTAAATTGGATCACCATGTTACTACAATCCATAACGGCTCTTTGTTTGACTAGTCAGTCCATCCCGACAATCACATCAAAATCATGCATGGTTAAAACCGCCAAATATATTCTCTCGTCCTTATCACCAATCATTATCTTACAATCAGGGCATCTAGACACAATCAGCACCTTATCATTCAATGGCATAGTCACACACAACATAACTTCAAGTGGCTTTGGCTCAATCCCAGATAATAACGAACTGTTCAGATATAAACGAATGCGACGCTCCCGGATCAAACAAAGTATATGCAGCATGATCATAGAGAGAGACCGTACCTATGACCACGCCAGGCGGGTCTTCAGCTTCCCTCCTTGCCATAGCATATACCCGTCCTTGGGCCGACAGCCTATCTGATTGGCCGGCTGGGTAGCTCCACCTAGATTTCTGTTCCAGGGTGGCGGTGGTAGTAGTGTAGGTAGCCTGGCCTACTGGTTGTTAGGATAGTCCCTCATCTGGTAACCCCTTCCATCACATGTGTGTTGACACCTAAATTTCGACTCACCATTTAGTTGTAATTTGCATAAAAATTAGGGATTAATTTTTAACCCCTAAACAAAATATTTAAATTGTATAACATATAGTTTAGGTTTATTTTAATTTAATCGCATTTTGCATCGGACCGGTGATGGCAAACGAGCTTAAATTTCATCGAATGGGACTCGGTTCGCTCGGAAAGGCAAGGGCCGGAAATCACGAGTCAAATAGATTTGGTCGTTTTAATTTGAGCTTAATTCAGCCCATTATGTTCAATTAAATTAAAACCTAAGTTAATTCAGCCCGCTTAGGAATTAAATAAAATCAGAAATTAGATTAAGGCTTAAGCCCATTAGGACTAGAGAGCCCATCTAATTGACCTAGGTTAGTATTATATAAACATGTTTAGGTCAGAATTTTGAGGGGGGCTCTCAGAATTTTCAGATCTGATTTTTGAAGAGACACAAGAGAATTTTCGGAGAATAGAAATTCGGAGAAGTCGGAGGCCACGGAATTGACGTTCACGGGGCCACAAGAAAGAAGAAAAGTCAAAGAAAGGGGGTCTTCAAGAGAATTGCCCAGCCACTGTGCAGACTCACGCTCACCAACATCTCTTCATCCAAGTCCTTCACAGAATACTAAAAAAGATCAAAGAAGGAAAACGTGGAGGGAGAGGGAAAGGGCAGCACACCACTTTGAAACCTCCCCTTGGCAGCCATGATTGAAAAAAAATCGGTCAACAGAGAGTCTACAAAATAGAGAAAAAATGACAAAGGAAGGCAAAGGAAAGAAGCAAAGAGCACGTCCAGCAAAGTGAGCCCCTTCGCGGCCGCCGTTCGTGTCCATAGGAGCCTGCTTATCACGCCTTGAAACCAGCCCCGCTACAGCCTCCCAACATGCTTCTGCCCCTTAGTCACTAGTTGCGGTGTTTCTTGGTGGTTCCGACGAGTCTCTGCAACATTCTCGGTGTCCAGCAAGCCGATCCCAATGACGAAGCCTTGAAGATCCCATCGCCGCTCGTGCACGCTACCGCCGCACCATCGCACGTGCACGCCACCACCGCAGCCAGACGTGAGAAGTCGCTGCTATACTCGTCGTCGTCGCTGATTGTCCCGATCCCTATCCGCAAGCTCGAACCCGATCGATTCGAATTTGGAGATTATCTGCAAATTAGGTAATTGGACATTATCCGATAATTTTCAGAATATTTAATTTCCTAATTTGCATGTTTTGAATATTTCATGAATATCATGTGGATAATTAAATATCTTAGGATAATATTCGATATATCCGCGATATTTTTAAATATTCAAAATTAGGAATCGTTCCTAATTTAGCAACGTATCTGGACGACTATCCGACCTTATCCCTAAGGTACGATATGTGGCGATACGGAAAATCATTATCCTATCCATAATCACTTGGATACGATAATGAATTTTATCTGCTTTCCAAATTTAAATGATCAACTTTCCGTCAATATCTATAACCCTATAGATATGATGGATAGTTCGATTTTTGTGCCTAATCCGAATTTGAAACAAATCTGGCGGATCACGTGGACGGTTTGAATGTGATTGCTATCTTTGTTTGTTTAATTGCTTTCCTTTTAAAAGAAAAAAAATATCAGTTGGATTTGAATTAGATTTTTGCATGTTTAGGGAATCCTAAATATATCTAGAAGATAGAGTAATTATTTAATTTAAATTAGGACTTGAGACAATTTATTTCCTAGTTTAAATTAAGTAATATTCTAATCTTAATAGATTATTTAGGTCTTTTTTTTAATTTCGAATTTTCATAAAAAACCCAAAAAGAGTCATCTTAGGATGGATTAAATTAGGATAGATTGCATTCATGATTTGGGTTATTTTTAATTTCGAATTTTAACAAAAAAATTCCAAAAATCAATCATGTTAGGATATGTTAAATCATCATAGATTGCACGTTATTTTAGGCATATTTTTATTCTGAATTTCATTAGAGAAAAATACCAAAAATAAATCATTTGCCTGTCATTAGAATTAGGTCACGTCGTCGCATGACATATAGTTTGCATGCTAGGTTGCATTAATTGCATGTCATTTTTGCACGTCATTGCATATAGATTAGATTTCATTTAAATAAGTGAAAATCAAAAGAGAAATTGAGTGAATTGCTTGTTAATTAGAAATCATATTAGGATGTTAATGTGATTTTCTAGCTAACAATGCAGATGCTTGCGTTGTTTCCAGGTAAGTAATTCTTCAAAACTTGTAATTTATTTAATGCTTTCCTGGGTGTTAAATTGGTGGTTTGCGCACCCTCATGAACACCTCACATGTTAGTAATTAAGTTAAAATGGATCCAAACTGCCTGCCAAAATATTTTTGAAAAGAAAAGGTACCGAAAGGGCATTAGACTAGATCTAGCGTAACCAAGTCCCCGAGATTAGAATTTCTGGTTCGTAGGAATAAAACATATCTCCCTATGTTTTATTTAGGTTTCTAATCGACCTACCACAAAATGATTAGTGGCAACTCTAAGCATGAAGATATTTGCATGTTAAGAACTTAAATCCTAAGTTGCGAATTAGTAGGGCTTGGGAGGGCCCGAGTTAAGCTTAGTCTTAATAATCCATTAGCCCGAAAAAAAAAAATGAAAATTTTTTAGGTCGCGACAATGTGAAACATGCTCTGCCCCTGTTCGGGCAATGTCCATTCCCGTGCCCTCCTCCACATAGCCTACACGGGGCGATCTGATAATGGTTTCGCTTTCCGATATTTCTCTGTGCAGGAGGGACGAAGCGATTATTCCCATTATAGGTCTTTTCCCAAATTGGCGGTTGTCCCTAGCCGGGGCGCACCACGATCTAGAAGCGGTAGCCCGTTCTATTTGGTCTCGCTCAATTGTTTGGGCCCTCTCATAAATCTCATGATAGCCTTTCAAGTTTAATGAGATCATCTGACTACGAAGGTCCGGTTTTAGCCCATCCCGGAACCTCCTCGCTTTGTCCATTGGGTCGGCCACCATCCTAGGAGCAAATTTGGACAATCTTGCAAACTCGTCTTCATACTAATCCACCGACATATGGCCTTGGTGAAGTCTCATAAAGTCTGTCAATTTCTGCTCTCGGGTGCTTTTCGAGAAGTACTTGCCATTGAAGGTTTCAGTAAAGATAGTCCAGTTCAGAGCAATACCAGTGGGGAATACTTGACCTATGATGGCTCTCCACCAATCGTTTGCATTTTCCTAAAGCTGGTAAACTGCTAGGGTTACTTTCTCCTCTTCAGTGTACCCCAGCACTTCAAAAGTTTTATCTAACTCTTCTACCCATCTTGGCGCAGCCTTAGAATCGCCTTTCTTATTGAACTTCGGGGGCTTCAGCCCCAGAAATTCTTCCACTAGTTTGGACATTGGTCTGATCGCATTCACTTGCACTAGACTAGGATTTCCATTAATCACATTATTTCCCTGGCCTCCGTTATTCCCAACAATCTCACTGGCAGCTGCAGCGGCAACAGTAACGCTCATTTCCCCCGTCTGTTGTCTCGATAATATTCCTGCTTCATCTAGCGCCTTCTAAATTTCATCTACCCTGGGATCTTCCATAAGTTCAGCTAGTGGGACTACACGACCTCGACCTCCACCTCGATCTCGTCCACTCATCTTACCGATTCTTACAAATGCTCACCTGCTATAATTCTACACAAGAATTAGAAACCTAGGCCAACTATCCCAGTTTAAAACCCTAGGCAATTAATCGTAACAACAATTTACTAAGCAGGCAGGCAATCACTCACATCAATCAGTCTCAACCAACGTGATTCGTGCACTTACCTCAAATCCTGATGCACCTGCACTTCACATGTCATAACATACGCCACTCAGCAATCACAATCAAATAGTCTAGGGGATGCATGGCACACAAGTCTCCCTAACTAGCTACCCTAAGGTCATCACTCCTTATCACTCCAGGCTTCGATCAATTTGTATCGAGCTGACCTTGCTCTAATACCAAATTAACGAGGATGTCACGCCCCGGACCCTGCTGAGCTTGCGACACCCCGCCCACGGTCGTATTGAAAGCGACGCCCCAAAACGCGTCGCCAACCCAAACCCAA
This sequence comes from Syzygium aromaticum, assembly GCA_024500025.1. Lineage (NCBI taxonomy): Eukaryota > Viridiplantae > Streptophyta > Magnoliopsida > Myrtales > Myrtaceae > Syzygium > Syzygium aromaticum. Next base: position 32,037,255 of record CM044890.1, on the reverse strand, counting down.
ATTAAAGAATAATACACATGCCGAAGCAATCGATACCCGTATGTAATAAAAACAATGACCAAGGATCGCAATGATGTTGAAAACAAACATTCTTACAATAACCCAGGGAGAGCTTACAATATCCGATAACAAAAATATACATAAACCAAAGACGGGTCAGGGAGCCACTAACATCAAAAGGGGTACGTGGCTCGGGCGATCGAGTACTAAGACTAAGGAAGGCTCTTATCAAAAAGTGTTGGCCCCACCAAACTAGAGTTACGGCTGGCTCGACCCTACAATACCCAGTCCGGGTCGGATCCTGAAGACTCGGAAGAGCTATCAGAGGGCTCATCCTCGGAGTCCATGGAATCCGGCTTGGACTCGGCATCTGCGGGCTCCTCTGCGGGCTCGTCCTCCTCTGACTCTGGATCCTGCTCTATAGGCTCTGGCTCTCCATCCGACTCCATAGGCTCCGGGTCGGAATCATAATCTACCGGCTCCTCATCCATCGAATCCGGCTCGTCCATCTCCCAGATGATCGGCCTGCGGCTTGAACTAGAACTCGCCCTAGATGAGGCTTTGGGGCTCGCCAATTCCCTGTCGACTGGCTGAAAGTCCCACTACCCTAACTCGTTGAACGGGATGTCAAAGGATCTAAGAGGTTCGTACAAGCCGGACGGGTCCCGAAAACACCAACCCAAGTACTGATGAGCTTGAAAATGATACTCGCCTACGTCGACCCAGATAGTAGTAAGATGCCTAATGTAAGTCTCCCCGTTCCCTTCAGGGTATTCGATCACCGAATGCTCTATTCGATATGGGATCCCAAAACGCTGGGGCACTCCTGCCATCTTCACTGCTGGGGGTTTAAAATGGTTATATAATAACTATGAAAACGAGTCCCAATAAGTAATACCTTAAACCCTACGTAGGCCAATGCGTACCTAGACAAGTAATACATGCAGTTTAACCCCTAACATAGAAAAATTCATACCATAGCACTTACTTGGCCATTCAACGCGTACCGGCTCTGCACGCCAGTCAAACATGATAACACAGTAACAATAATTCAATAACATATCACAGTTATTCAAATGCCAACCATACTAGCACTCGATCAATTCAACCAATTCGATCACCCCTTTCAATCAGTCAATTCAATCAATTCAATTACACTCAAACCGCATGTGTGGCCGAACTACTTTCCACGACCTCCCAAGTCCTTTCACACTGCCCGCGCCACTGCGCCTCGAGCCCAATCTCACAGCCCGCGCCATTGCGCCTCAGGCTCAGCTCTCATATCAAACCGGGCTCGGTCCTGCGTAGCTACACCTTAGGACATTTTTCCCCTTCCAATGACCCGCGTAACCACGCCTAAGGTCTAGTCATGCCTTTTTTGCCACACCCGCGTAACCACGCCTTAGGTTGGTAGCCCTCCGATCAATCCGGGCTTTTTCACATGCACATGTGCCACAACACAATTCGACATTCTCACAAGTCGTGCCAATCAAACTCAAGACATACTCACCACATCACAATTCGCAAATCAACACATCATGCCAACCTCGGTCACATCACAAGCCCATCACGCTAGCCCACACATTTGACATTCAAACCGGTCACATACGATCCTCAATTTCACCCACACACGCCATAACAATTCGGTCATTTAGCACGCCATAATTAGCCACGTGATCAGCATAAATTAATCTATCACCCACCACATAATCCATGTACTAATCATATTCTAACTAACTAATCTATTTTCTAATTTAGTCACTAAATTAATCCTAGCAAATCCCTAAACGAGTTTAATAATACCCATTGTACTAAATAGGGATTAGAATGTTACTTACTAGGTTCAAGCCCGAGAAATGCCCTAAGGACAGCGAAGGGCCTGTCGAAGCGGTGGTTTGACTTGACACGGGTGCGGGCCAAACGGGCGCGCTGACCGGCCAACACGGGCACAGCGGCTGGACAGTGTGCCAGATGCACAGGTGCAGCGGCCGATTGGCATGCCTGGCGCACGGGCACGGTGGCCACACGGCATGCCTGGGGACGCACGGGTGAGTCGAACGGGCAATGCACCTAGGCAATAGGTTGGCTGGACGGGTGACGTGCCCGAGCGACTCGGCCACGGTCTAGGTTGTTCGGTCATGGCCTGGGCTGCTAGGCCACGGCTGGGTGGTGGCTGGGCAGTGGCCTAAGCGCCTTGGTCGTAGGCTAAGCTGGTTGGCCGGTGGCTGGGGCGGGCGGGCAGGCGGTAGCGACGACAGCAGCGACGGTGACAACGATGGCGACAATGACAGCGGCGGAGGTTCGATCTCGGCGAGTTGGCGTGGCGACGGCGCAGAGGGTAGGAGAAGAAAGGCTGGTCGGTGGTGGCGAGAGGGAGAGGGGGTTGGGACTGAGGGGGCTAGCTGGCGGGAACGGCGGTGGCGGTGAGGCAGGGTGACGGCGGCAGTCGGGGGCGGTGATGAGTGAGCTAGCCGAGCCGGCAAGCGGCGAGCTGGCGAGCTGGTTGGCCCCCGGTGAGCTAGGCGAGCTCCGGCGAGTGAGCGGCGACAGGGACAGCGGTTGGCTATTAGGCCATGTGCGGAGATTGGGCGGCGACTAGGCTGGCGAGCAGTGAGGACTGCGACGACTGTGGTGACCATGGCACGACTGGACGACACTGGGAGCGATGGGTAGCGGCGACGAGCTCTCTGTCGTGTGCGCGAAGGAAACGGAAGCGATTGGTGGACGGCGGTAGGGGGCGATGCACGGTGGTCAGACGATGCGCGGTGCGGTGGATGGGCACGGCGAATGGCTGGGCTGAGGGCCTGTTGAGCGGGAGCAAAAATGAAGCGGAACCAGTCGGGGGAGGGAGAGAGAGAGCAGTCGGTCGGGGCAGCGGCGTGGTGAACGGCGTGGTGGCTAACGGGGGCGGTAGCAGGCTGGTGGAGGTTAATCCGGCGAGTGGCGGTCGGGCAAGCAGGGAGAAAGCAGAAGCCAGACGCAGGACTCGTCGGGGGGGGGGGGGAAAGAGGGAAGCCAACGAAGAAGAAAAGAAGAAGAAAGAAAAGAAAAAGAAAGAGGAGAGAGAGAGAGAGCAGGTCTGCATGGGCGTGGGGAGGATGGGACGACTACATGGGGGGTGGGTGAGTTCGGCGAGAGAGAGAGAGAGAGAGAGAGAGAGAGAGAGAGAGAGAGAGAGAGAGAGAGAGAGAGAGAGAGAGAAGTCAACGCACTTGGGTGCGATCTAATGATCGGAATTCAAATATGAAAACGATCCTATGGTCTAAATTAATCATAGAATATAATAAGGGACAAATGCCAAATTAATTAAAACAAACTATCCCAAGGGAGGCATACTAGTCCAAATTCACATCCGTTCGAAATTTCACTTTTCCACTATTCCTGGCAATATTGACGTTGGCCACGATAATATCGACACCGTCCAATTAAATTCATCCCGGAACTCGAGAAATTCGACGCCAAAGTTTGGGCTTTAAATAACGGTCGAATTCAATCAAATGCGATTTTAGAGAAATCTCTAATTTAAAAACAATAATCGAGAGTGATTAGTTCCTAAGCGAGATTTTACTGCAAGCACACTGACGAATTACACGTTTTATAAACCTAAAAAAAAATGGGCCAAAATCCGAAATGTCACAAAAGCCGTCATGCCGAAGCCATCTATGGTATGACTAGTATACCCGGGACTATTTTTCAAAACAATACAGGCTAAATAGCATATGGTTCAATATCTTGAGGGATGGTTCAACAGGCTTTGCCTAATTTGATGGTATCACATCTAGCAACATCGAATGAGAAACTAGAGAAATTTACCAATGTGGGCTTTAAGCATTGGTAGCAGAAGATGTTCTTCTATTTGACCACACTGAATCTGGTCAAGTACTTATCAGAGGTGTGCCTGATAATAAGTCCAGATGAGTAAGATGTCACGACGCTAGGGACGTTAGAGACTTGGAAGCACGAGAATTTCCTATGCCAAAACTATATCCTTAACTGTCCGGTAAATTCTCTATTAATATTTATTGTAACATTGAAATTGCTAAACAGTTATAAGAGTCCTTAGAAAAAAAATACAAAACTGAGGACGCGGGCACCAAGAAATTCGTGGTTACCAAATTCCTAGATTTCAAGATGGTGGATTCCAAATCTATCATGAATCATGTCGAGGAATTGCAAATAATTCCGATTGACATCTTTATTGAGGGAATATTACTTAGTGAATCATTCAAAGTGGCAATTATTATTGAGAAGCTATATCTAGGCTAGTCAGATTTCAAAAATTATTTGAAGCATAAACGGAAAGAGATGAACCTTGAAAATCTCATTTTGCGCCTTAGAATTGAGAAGGACAACGTGTGTAATGCAAACCCACCTATGGAATCAAAGATCAACATTGTTGGGCTTTCCAATTCCAATTAAGATAGGAAGAGGAAGAAGTCCTTTCAAGGAAAAGGCAAGCATAACAAATAGTCCTAGAAATTCCAAGGGACATATTTTGTTTGTAAAAAGCTTGGCCATTGGGCTAAGGATTGCAAGAAGCACCTAAACAAAGGCAAACGCAGTGATGCAGCCAAGCAGCTTAATCTGATAAAGCAGGATGATGATAAGACTCAGTTAATCTATGAATTCCTGCCCAACAGAAGCTTGGCCTCATTTCTCTTTGGGTTGCTTTCTTCCTCGGTTCATCGGAAGCATGCTGGAGGTTTTGTATAAGCTCAGAGATACTCTTTCTTGATGATTTTACCAATTACTGGAGGCTTTTGACGAGAGGTCTGATGATTAGACCTAGCATGTCAACCTCGTGTATATCAGTGTAAAAGGAAACTTACTAGAGCAGCATCAGTTAGCAAAATGACAAACTCGATACCTTATTTACTTCTCCCCGTACATTGCTAGATATGCATACTTTACTAATGCAAATGACTTTTTGACTGATGAAGCACAGAGAAAGCTGCTAGAGCAGTGAAGCCGCTTTAACATCATCAATGGAATTGCTAGGGGACTTCTTTACCTTCATCAAGATTCTAGGCTTGAGATTATTCATAGATATGTAAAGCTAGCGATATATTGCTAGATAATGAGATGAACCCCGAGATGTCTACTTTTGGCTTGGCCAAGAGCTTCCCAGGGAATGAGACAGAGGCAAGCACTAACAGAGTAATTGGAGCATAGCAAGAAATATGCAAAAAGTTATGACCTTTGTGCTCCAATCGCTTGATGGGCAATGATTTCTCTATGCTTTGGTTTCTGCAGTGGTTACATGTTCTGGAGTATGCCATCAACGGAATTTTCTCAATGAAATTCGATGTCTTCAACTCTCGTGTTTTGGTGCTCAATATCGTTAGTGGGGAAAGAAACAGAGGTTTCAGCATCCCAACCACCCTCATAATATTCTTGGACATGTAAGTTCTAAGACTTTTCGCCTTCCAACATTAAGAATCGCCTTTTATCGTTTAGCGTCAATTTGGTCGGGCTTGGAGACTATTTAGAGAGGACAGATTCATGAAATTGCTTGATAATTTGGACAAGAATTCAATTTTAGAATATTTAAATATTAAAACAAACTTTCATCTAATAGCTTTTTCCAATAGAGGCAAGTTTTTTCAATGAGAGAGAGCTGCTTCAAGAACACCTTCTTCTAGCCAGTTATCACCTTCTCTAGACAAAATCACCATGACAACTGTTGTCTGCTCGATGGATGATAGCTTGCGTGATCTAGCTCCAAAGATAATTGGGAAAAAATGTAAGAGTTTTTCTAACGTGGGCTATATTAATTTAGATTGTAATCTATCGTTTTACGGGTTTGGTATAATAAGGTAAGATATAAATAATCTTAATTAGTCTAATATGAGTCTGGCTTGTATGGGCCGAGTTAAGCCTGACTCGTGATGAGAGAGTCTGGCTAAAAACTCTATAAATAGAGCTAAAATCTCTCATTAATTTAACTCTAATGCACAAAACAACCTCACATATAGAGCAATTATAAAATTGCCTCACGAGGAGAGGGCAATAGAGAGAGCACTTGAACTTTAGATAGTTGCTATTCCGCATTAATAACGATGAATTCCAAATCAAGTGTACAAATCTCTTTAATCCATTAATCTATTTCTAGATACTAGCTATGGTGATCTTAGAGTACCGTTTACGACGGCCAACAAAATATGTTGAGACAGCGAAAGAATTGCATTACTTTTCGACCACACGTTTTCCTTCTAATACTCAAAAATACCGACTTAACGTAGAACCGTGTACTTCAACATGGTGTTTCAGAGATTAGACACTCCTCAAGATGGGTGTTTTTGACTTTTTTTCGTGGAGAAACGCCAATGAGCTTAGAGAAAGTATTTGACTTTTTGGTTTCGGTCCAAAGAGAGAGTATTTAATCGACCACTGAAAAAGTTGCCTATCTTTCAGGGATAACCATATATATGATAGACAATGGCCACCGAGGGATATCCCTTCACTCATGAGAGGAATAGAGCTTGCAAATTGTACCAGTGCATGTAAAGCCGGGGATGAAGGGAAGGATGCTCTCTCTGTGGTGGTGATTGGCTGTTGTAGTTCGTTGATGGGGGTCAACAGTGATGAAGATGAACAATGGTACAAGAAAGTGGTTACCGGTTAGTTCTCTCTTCCTCCACCCACTCTCTCATTTTTTCCTCTAATAGACTAGAAATTGTCTTCTCTTAGCTTAAAATATCGATTGTTATTTTTAATTACCAATATTAAATGTTTCCCCTAACAACCGTGATTTTAGCATGTCATTAACGTCAGTCATTAATTAAGGGATGCTCCATTTGAAAAAAACAAAAAGAAGAGAGCAAATTCTAGTGTTTCTATAGTTTTGAAGTTCAAAAAATCATGAAGTTTGAGGGTTTTTAAGATATTCAGCCTATCTATAGTTAGTAAAATTCATGCATGATTAGTAACTTTTATATAATCTGAAGCAATTTCGAGTATATCAGTCAATAGCAATCCTTACACAGGTGTAGCAAGTTTTTCGGTGATCTAACAAGTGATGCCAGCTATAGCCAGCAATACGAGCCACAGATTCATCCATTTCTTATCAGACGGCAGCACAGAATTACCATATTACTGATTTATACTTGGTCATCTTGTCACCAAATAAAAAAATGGCAATAATACTGTCAAAGTGGGTCGACTACGAAACGGTCGTCCCAATTCTATGAACCAAATGAGCTATTCTTCTTTGGTCAAGCGGCTTAGAGCTTGGAATCTTTCTTGATACAAAAGACTTGTAACTAATCCAAGTTGATTAAAGAACAATAAGCTAACCACTTATGTTTTCAATTTTTGCATAATTTTGCTCTTATTAAAGAAAGACTTGCCGCAGGAAATTTGGTTGATATCTCCGAATGACTTGCAAGCGTTGACCTTGAAATTCAATGGATACAACCCTTTTAGTCACAATACTAATTGACATGCCTAAGTGGTAGTTCAACCAGTCATTGTGATAATCTTGGCGAGCTTCAAACCCAATGAGAACCATGCTGTCTTTTTCCATGATTTTTCTTTTTTATGCCTCTTCACCTTACGTTGCTCAATCCGAGGCACTAGATACCGTCACTGTGAATCAGTACATCTAAGACGGTGAGAGCCTAGTTTCGGCTGGTGGGACATTTCAACTAGGATTCTTCAGCACCGGCGTCCCGTCAAGGCGATATCTTGGGATATCATACAAAAAGGTGACCACAATGACAGTAGTACGGGTTGCAAATAGAGACACACCGCTTGTGGATTCATCGGACACTTTGAAGTTTACTGGCTTGGGAAGTCTTGTCCTTCTAAACGCAAATGGAAGTGAAATTGGTCATCCAACTTGTCCACAAATGCACGAAATCCGGTCGCACAGCTCTTGGATTCAGGAATCTTGTTGTGAAAGATGTAGGTGGAACTGGTTCTAGTATTTTATTGTGGCAGAGTTTCGATTATCTAACAGACACGCTTCTAGCGGGCATGAAGATGGGAATGAATCCAACAACGGGCTTCGAACGCTATTTAACGTCATGGAAGAGCAATGATGACCCTTCTCCAGGTAACTTTGCACATAAAATTGACCCAAATGGCTTCCCACAAAGCCTAGTGAAGCAAGGTTCTGTTGTCGAGTTCCGGCTGGGACCATGGAATGGTGTTCGATACAGTGGACTGCCTAATCAAGATCCTAACCCATATTACAATTACGAATTTGTATTAGGAAAATTACCAAAAAAGTCCTAAACCATTTGCAATTGTGTCAATTCAGTCATAAACTTTTTTTTTGTCAATTCAGTTCTAAACCTTTTGCAATTGTGCTAATTCAGTCCATCCGGCCACTTTTGACCGGCCGGCGTTGACGTGGATGCCGGCCAACTGACGTGGCAATTTTTAATAATTTTATTTTTTTCTCTTTCTTTTTTTTCCCCTATCTTCTTCTCCGGTCGCCGGTCTGACGACCAGCGAGAGGCTGAGGACCTCGCCGACACTGGCGAGGGCCAGCCTTGTCGTCGCCAAGTGAGGTCGACCTCGCCATGGCCAGGGTGAGGTCGAGCCCGCCTAGCGACGGCAAGGCCGCCCAGATCTGGCGAGGCCTCGCTGTCGCCGGGCGAGGTCTCGCCAAATTTGGGCTGCCTCGCCTGGTCATGGCGAGGTCGACCTCGCCCGGGGATTGCAAGGCTGCCCATATTTGGCGAGGTGGACCTCACCATTGCCGGGCAAGGTCGAGCCTCACTATGGCTAAGTGAGGTCGAGCTCGCCAGGCAACGACGAGGTCTCGCCAGATCTGGGCGGCCTCGTCGTCGTCGGGCGAGGTCAACCTCGCCCAGGGACGGTGAGGCCTTGCCTAATCTGGAGAGGCCTCGCCGTTGCTGGGCAAGCTCAACCTCACCCTGGCCATGGCGATGTCAACCTCGATTGGCGACGGCGAGGCTGTCCCTCGCTAGTGCCAGCGAGGGCTAACCTCGCCCATGGCCAGCGAGGTTCACCTCGCCAGCCTCAGCCTCTTGCCGATCGCCGCACTGACAATCGGAGAAGAAGATAGCAAAAAAAAAAAAAAGAGAAAAAAAATTTCGAAAAATAATTAAAAAAATTATTAAAAATTGTCACATCAGCCAGCCGGCGTCCACATCAGCGCCAGCCAATCAAAAGAGGCCGGATGGATTGAATTAGCATAATTGCAAAAAGTTTAGGGTTGAATTGGCAAAAAAAATTGTTTAGGATTAAATTGACACAATTGTAAAAGGTTTAGGACTTTTTCGGATCTAACCCATATTACAATTACGAATTTGTGTTGGATGACGATGAGATTTACTACCACTTCGAGCTCGTTGACAGTTCGTTCATTTCCAGGCTGGTATTAAGTTCAAATGGCATCGTACAACTTGTCACTTGGATTGATCGAACGCAGGGTTGGACACCTTACCTTACTATACCGAGAGACAACTGTGACACCTATGCATTATGTGGTGCCTATGGTAGCTGTAAGATTGATGCGTCCCCAGTATGCAGGTACTTGAAAGGATTCACACCCAAGTACTCTCAAGAATGGGATATCTTCGATTGGTCAAATGGGTGTGTCCGGACAGCTCCTCTGGATTGCGAAAAGGACAAATTTGTGAAGTATTCTGGGGTGAAATTGCCAGATACAAGTAATTCTTGGTTTAATAAGAGTATGAGTCTTCAAGAACGCAAAGAACTTTGCAAGAAAAATTGTTCCTGTATGGCTTATTCGAACTTGGGCATCAGAGGACGAGGGAGCGGTTACTTGTTGTGGTTTGGAGAGTTAATTGACATTAGAGAGCTAAACCAAAACCGGCAAGACCTCTACATCAGGATGGCAGCCTCAGAATCAGGTATTCATAGAGTATAGACAAGAATTTGCTAAAACCCGAAGAGAAAAATGGTCCCACAAATGTGACGAACCACTTAAAGAAGTGTTGTACCCGTAATACCTGGTTCTAACTCTTGATCTGTATGCTGTGCTGCTTGTCTTAGATCTACTACAGTCAAAGCAAAAAAAGCAAAAGCTGTTCATGGGCTTGGCAGTTTCTTTCGGGGTTTTTCCCTATGTCTGGTTCTAACTTTCTCCAGAACAAGAGGAAGAAAATGAAGCATCTTAAAGGTAAACCATATTATACTGTGTGCTGCCACCGATCTCACTGGCAGTTTGTTCCATGCACTCCTAGTGTATGCTAGACTAGTTGATGCATAGGACTTCCTAATCTGCTGGCTCTTTGATATGATGATATTGAACTAGCCTTTTTCTTACATGCAAATACGGATTTTACAAGATATCCAAGTATCTTTTTTGTTACTGCACTCTTTTTGTTTTCACAAGAAGTCTTATTTCTGTCATAGCACCGTTCTATATCCCTGCATGTTCTTTGACCACATCTTTGTTCTTGCTACAGGTAAAGATGACAGTTTTGAATCAGGAGACAACTCTGAATGCCAAAAGGAAGATCTTGAGTTACCAGTGTTTCACTTGGGTACAGTAGCTATTGCTACCAACAACTTCTCAGAAGAAAATAAGTTGGGGTAGGGCGGTTTTGGACCTGTCTACAAGGTGATAAAATAATGCATATTATCCTCGAGAAGTACACTATTCTATTTAATGAGCCCCTGTTTTTCTTCGTAATGGTAAAATACTTGCATTAGAAGATACTGTCCTGTAGACCTTATTTTAGTTCTTGAAAGCCTGAAAGGATAAGACGGTGATGGCCGTTTTAGTTATTATTTTCACAATGTGTATTGGCAATTTAAAGCAGCTTGTTTGTAATTTCATGAATCTTTTCTTGATTTTACTCAAATATTGATTAATATTATTCGAAGGCTTTTAAATAATCAGCTCTTCTTAAAAATTCATACACATGATTTGAAGATGAAGATGGGAGGCCGAATAACTCAATTTCGAAAAAGCTAAAATTGCTGTGAGCATTCAAGCCACCAAAAAGATAGCAAGCAAAATAACTAGAAAGTTGATGTATGACAACTATTTGCAGGGCTGTTGGAGGATGGCCAAGAAATCGCCGTGAAGAAACTTTCAAGGGACTCAAGGCAAGGGCTACACGAGTTCAAAAATGAAGTCCTATATATTGCAAAGCTTCAGCACCGAAACCTCGTAAAGCTTCTGGGATGCTGCATTCAGGAAGAAGTTTTGTTGATTTACGAGTTCATGCCCAACAACAGCTTAGATTCCTGTCTCTTTGGTTTGTCTTACTTCCACAATTCCATAAAGCATACTAGAGCTTGTAAGCTTTATAATACTACTGATGTAGCACTGGCATGGCTTCTAAGTCATTTGTCGAGAGGTCTAACGATTGGATCTAGCACCTGTATGCTGTTTACTTGGGAAATGGAGAGGAAACAGAACAGTACTAGTACCGTTAGCTTAATTAAACACAGACTTAATGCCTTAGTTCTCCATTTGAACAGGAACATGCTTTACTAACGTGAACAAAAATTTGGCAGATCAAAACCAGAGAAAGCTACCTGACTGGTCAACTCGCTTTGGCGTCATTAATGGAATTGCTAGGGGGCTTCTTTACTTCATCAGGATTCTAGACTCAGGATCATCCACAGAGATCTAAAAACTGGCAATATATTGTTAGATAATGAGATGAACCCTAAGATCTCTGATTTTGGCACGGCTAAATGCTTCATAGGGGATGAGACAGAGGCAAACACTATCAGAGTGGTTGGAACTTAGTAAGGACTTTTATCTAAAGTTATGACCTCCGTGCTGAATTTTCTTTTGAACTGATATTTCTTAAGCCGTCAATTTCTTCAGCGGCTACATGTCTCCAAAGTATGCCATTGATGGAGTTTTCTCAATGAAATCGGATGTCTTTAGCTTTGGTGTTTTGGTGCTTGAGACTGTTAGCGGAAAGAGAAACAGAGTGTTTCATCATCCGGACCACTGTCATAATCTTGTGGGACATGTAAGTTTTGATATTTTTCACCTTTTAACATCAAGAACCGCCCTTCAACCAAAAAATAAAATAAAATCAAGAGCTGCCCCTAATGGTTTGGAGTCTTTGGTTCAGCCTTGGAGACTCTTTACAAAAGACAGATCCATGGAACTGCTTAATGAGTTGGTTGAGTCGTGTAATACTGCTGCAGTCTTAAGGTCTATACATGTTGCTCTATTGTGCGTGCAGCAATTTCCTGAGGATAGGCCGAGCATGTCTGCGGTGATTCTGATGCTGGGAAGTGACAATGAATTGCCTCTTCCAAAGGAGCCAGGTTTTTTCAATGAAAGAAAGCTGGTTCAAGAACACACTTGTAGCCATCTATTAAATTCTCCAAGTGAAATCACCATGACATTGTCGTCTCCTCAATAAAAGACGGCTTCGGTTGTCACGCAACTTACAAATAGTTGAGCAAAGTGTTGGGACTTTGAAAGATATGCATCCTTTTTGTCCACATGCTCCTTTTTTAAGGTGCGGAAGTTATTAAGATCGGAATTTGTAGTTCATGGTACCACCCATTTTTATTCTTGCTTCAAGGATAGCAGTATACCATAAACTCTGAATGGGTGTTTCTAATCAGGGATGAAGTATCCTACTGGCTTCATACTATTCTCCAAGATGGCAAATGATGTTTTTGTGGAAAAACATTACAGCAGGCCACTTCTGAGTCTTCAAATGAGAGGTCATCAACTCTAATAACAGGTCTAGCTACTGCACGGTTGAAAAGATATTCCCCAAAAGACTCTGAATGCATAACATGTGTATAGTAAATGACTTATGGTAATCATGTTTCCACACTTGTCTGGCATCAAAGGATCTCTCTGGAAAAGAAAAAGCTTTGGACAGTGTAACTCCTGAAAATATAAAATGTACCATCAGTCACTCCTACAACTCGCATGGTGAACTGAGCATGTCACAGTTCAAGTCTCCGTCACCAATGAAGGTGAGACTTCGCCCGACTACGTGCATCACAGGTAATAGCCTAATTGGGCTGTCCATTAACGACTCGAGAAGATTGTCCGACCAGTTCATAGTTATTCCAGCGTTACTCTTCTTTGGTCACTTGCCATGGGAGGTTGGTGGGGTGGTTCTTTTGCTGCTGACCTTAGTATTCCATCCCCGCGAAGCACTCTGTCAAGTGCAGGTCTGCAGATGACCGTAATCGAGTCTGAGTCAAACGCCGCCAACTCTGAAGTTCCCAAGGGTACGAAGTTTCCTGCACGATCCCAAGATTGTCTCTTGTCAATAGTCTTACGGCAAGAAATTTGGTAGATATCCCTGTCTCAGGAGAGTGGACATTTTTTTTTTGGTCTGGCACGAGAGTTGACATTGAAGATGCAGTTGTTAAGCTTTCTTCATTTAGAAGAAATGAATCTTTTACTCTTCCCTCATCTCTTTTATGCTATTGTTCACACCACACGCAAGCACCCTGTACTTTTAAAAACGAGTCATAGAAGAAAAATGGATAAAGAGGAATCACTTTCTCATTATGCATCCATTGGCCTCCTGCTATCTTTTGAAACCTTAGCTGTGATTGCTGAATCATCTCGAAAACGTAAAAAACTGTCCGACTCATGATTATGCTGGTGACTCCAATCTGCTTGATTGTAGAAAGACTTGAAGGATTTTGATGTTTCGGAGACCCAGCTTTCTCGGGAATTGAAAGCAAAATTCCTCCACGTGAAAGGACTAGAAAACTCACGGATGAAACAAATTGGAGCGCGACAGAAGTGTGAGCACAGGTAAATCACCTGCAAATCTACTAGTAATTTCAAAAGGAAAGAGCTCCAATACGTCAATTTAGCCCCAACACGTTGAGTTAGGGTTTACGATTGGACCTAAATTAGCCCCAATACGTCAATTTGGAACAAGAAAAGAGCTCAACATGGTCGACATGCGTTTGATGACATCATGTCCCGGTGAGCCACGTCGGACAATATTGTATTAAATTAACTCCACGCTGGATTTCCCGGTAAAGGAAATTGCCCACGTCACTCAATTCGGCATGTTTTAAAAGTCATAGCAATTTATGATCAAGCAATGACGAGTGAGACTTCTACATCAGGATGGCTGCCTCAGAATCAGATAGGTACATTACAAACAAGAATTTACTAAATCATTAAGAAAGGCCTCGTATCATTATAGAATCAATTAAAAGAAGTGTGATACCGGTGATACCAAGTTCTAACTCTTGATCTGTACGTTCTTGCTGCTTCTATTAAACCCTACTACACTAAAACCCGAAGAATTATAAGCTGTTCATGGGCTTGGCAGTTTGTTTCGGGGCTGTTTTCAGATGTCTGGCTCTAGCTATCTGTATAACACAAAACAAGAAGAAGAAAACGAACCATCTTGAAGGTATATCTTTTATTTTGATCTGTTATTGCACTGTTATTATGTTCTGCTGCAACAGATATTGTGAATGGCCAATGTGTTCGCACATATAATTTGTTTCAATGCACTGCTATTGACATTGGACTGGTACTTAGATCGGCCTTCTTCATCTTCTGACTATATATCACTGGATAGCATGATATTGCAGAACTCGGAATATAATGTGCGTCTTTTCACCTTGTGCGCGTATTGACTCCACTTTCTCGCTTATTTTTCTCCTCATTATGCTAAATCAGGAGAATCAGCTACAGTTGCTTAACTTTTCTGTTACTTACAAATGGAAATCTTGGGAGATCTCCAAATAACTGATTCTATTGTTGCCCTCATTTTGTCTCTCACCAAAACCTTATTTTTCTAATAGAATCGACGTCTACCCCTGTGTACCTTTTTAACATTTTCAGTCAGCCATTATCGGGTTTTTGGTTGATTTTAATTATTGTTTCATATAAACAATGGCGCTTCCATCTAAAGTTTTATCATGAAGAGAAGAAGTTGGTTGAAATCCATTGAATGCATTTGTCCGTTACATAAATGAAGCTGACGATTAGGTACTCTGGATGTCACTTTTGTTCAACATCTCATCATACTTCCCCCGATGCTTTTCATTATTCGCATGCTCTGGCAATATCAGGGACTTACTGATCGAATTTTATAGAGAAGTTTCTCCGGTTCTTGCAATTCACTTGAATGTAATCTAGACGCAGGTCAAAGGGACAGTTTTGAATCAGGAGACATCTCTGAGTGCCAAAATGAAGATCTTGAGTTACCTTCACTTGACTTGACTACAGTAGCTATCGCTACCAATAATTTCTCAACAGATAAACTTGGAGAAGATGGTGTTGCGCCTGTCCATCAGGTAATAAATAGCGTATGCTATCCTCAAGAAACAGATTGTGCCTTTCTTCAGTGAAATGCATTATGCTATTCTATCCTGAAGACACTTGTCCGACAAACCTTATCTCAGTTCTTGGAAGAAGACGATACGGTGGCCATTTTAATTATGAATTATATATGTTCATCAGCAACGTAACCAGCCGGTTTGTTATTTTTCATGAACCTTTCACTTTTTATCTTGTACAGATTGAGGTTACCGTATCAAAACAAGTGATGGGAAGATGTAAATGGGAGGCTGATAACTTGATTACGGTAAGCAAAATTCTAGCAATAAAACATTGTAGGAAGCAAGATTTTTTTAGTGAACCTACAACGTGACCGTTGGCAGGGTGTTTTAAGGAATGGCAAAGAAATTGCAGTGAAGAATGAAATTGCGCAGGTCTTCTGTACCTTCATCAAGATAAAGAACCCTAAGATCTCTGATTCGGCACTGCTAAGTGCTTCGCAGGGGTGAGACAGAGGCCAACACTATCGGAGTGGATAGAACTTAGTAAGGACTTTTAACTAAGGAAACTATGTCGCGACCCTAAAAAAATCGTAGTTTTCTTTCTTAGGCTAATGGATTACTAGATCAATTAAATTAACTAACCTAGCTCGAGTTCTCCCAAACTCTACCAAATCGCAACTTAGGTCCAATTATGAGCATGCAAATATTTTCAATAGGAGTCGCCACTAATCATTTAAGGTAGGTTGATTAGAAACCCAAATAAAATAGCGGGAGTACTATTTTATTTCTACGAACCAGAAATTATGAATTCGGGGACTTGGTTACGCTAGATTACCCTAACGCCCTTTCGGTACCAATTTCAAGAAAAATACTCAATTTGGCAATTTTAATAAATCATAACTTAGAGTTTCAAAGGTGCAGGAATTTTTATTTTCACTTATTTAAATGAAAACTAATCTATATGTAATGACGTGCAAAAATTGACATGCGATTAATGCAATCTAACATGCAAATTATATGTCATGCGACGACGTGACCTATTTCTAATGACGGGCATATTTTTATTTTTATTTTTTTGTATTTTTTTAATGAAATTCGGAATTAAAAATGCAAATTATCTAAACATGCAATTTTAAACTAAAAAATTAACCTATTCTAGAATGATCTTTTGGTATTTTTTTTTAATCAAAATTCGAAATTAAAATCAAGTAAAAAAAATAAATCGCTAAATCTTTCGAATTAAGTTTCGATCTGAAGCCTGACGGATCGATTCTAAAATTCAAAATACCCGCTATGGAAATAATTCTATCTAAAGCCTGATAGATAGATTTATTTCCATGTGTGCGGTTGCGGATTAGGAAATTTTCCTAATCGACCACATTTTGAAAAATTCTCGATATCTTAAATATCTTGGATATATTCAAAAGATTTTGAAAATTCTAAATTCTATCCAAATTTGAAAAGTAATAGATACCCAAGATTTCAAAAAAAATAAAAATAAAAATCCTAATTGGAATAATGCCTATTGTTCAAATATACAAAATTAGATATCAATAAGCACAAAATAGGCAACCAAATATTCAAATCAAATTGGGATAGGATAATTACCTGATTTGCAGATTTCTTTCCCAATTTGAATTTGCAGTGGATCGGAATTGCGGATCGGATGACCGGCGGCCAACGGTGAGTGCGGCCAAGAGGACGACGGCAGCGGCGGTTTCGGTCTTGCGTGGGGGGTCCGGCACGGCGGTACAGTTCACGAACTTGCTGGATCGTGTGGACTTTCAGTTCGGTGGAGGTGTTCGGTGGGCGATGACCCAATTCAGAAACAACGATAACAGTAATCGTCGTTGTGGAACTTGTTGGTTAAAAGATAGGACGTCGTGGTTAAGCTGCTGGACGATAACGAATCTCAATCTTAACTTGGACGATCACAATCTCCTCCCACACGATCAACAAGCTTCAAAGAAAACACTCCTTCCACCACTTGAATAAAGTTTCTGCTTGTCTTCTTTCTACACAAGATGGCTGCGATGGTAAGAAGTATTGTAAAACAAACAAGTGGGGATACGTGGTGATCGCTCAGTGTGGGAATGTGACTTCACGACAGCCAGCAGATTTTCTCTCTAGAAAATCATCGGAGTTCCTGAAGAGTTGTTCGATGACTTGCTTGATGTTCTCCGGAAAACAAGATCAGGAGGCGTCGTCGAAACTGGACAGCACAAGGCGGCACGTCAACAGCGGAAGGAGCTTCGATCTGAGACGTGACAGGATCAGCTTGGAATTCGCCGTCTTTTGGTTTTGCACGATGCTGGTGCAATCATGCGATTGAGCGACACTAAGCCACCGCAAAGACATATGAACAATAGACACGATGAGCGTATGATGAAAAGAGAGAACTTGTCTCTCTTTCTTTCGATCTCCAATGAAGGCGTCGAGACCGTCCCTCTCTTTCGTCTCTTGTGGCCGTCCCCCCACTGTTCTCAATTGTGGCCGTGTATGTAAAGTGTTTTGAAATTTTTTTTTTTGTGAACCCCTTAATTTTGAAGCATAAACATGTATTTATATTGCAACCCTAGGTTAACTAACCGGGCTTCCTAATCCTAATGGGCTTTGGCTCAGGCTTTTCCTTTTAATTTAATTTAATTTAATTCTAAGTGGGCTGAATTAATTCGGGCTTTTCTTTAATTAAGCATAATGGGCTAATTTAAGCTCAAATTGAAACAACCAAGCCCTTTTGCGTGTGATTTCTGGCCCTTGCCTTCCGAGTGAGCCGAGTCTCGTTCGGTGCCCGAGCTCGATTCACGTGATGAATTTTAAGCTCGCTTGTCACCGTCGATCCGATGCGGAATGCAATTAATCTAAATGAACCTACACTATATGTTATGCAATTTTAATATTTTTGTTCAGGGGTTAAAATTTAATCTCTAATTTTCTATGCAATTAACCACCAAATGATGTGCTAAAATTTAGGTGTCAACAACTGCCCCTCTTTGAGTGGAGGCTCGCAGAGGTTTCGCTCAAAGACTGAGACCTAAATTTAAACTATGCAAAATGATGAATGATTTTTTTTTTTTTTTTTTTTTTTTTTTTTTTTTAAATGCAATGATGCGTGATATGCAAACAATAAGGAACGTATGCTAAGGCTTCTCACTTCGTGTAGAGCGATGAAAGAGCCTTACATACGGATCGCACAAAAAACGTCCAAGTGAGGGAAAGCTTTATAATGCTGTGAGCTCCCTCGATCTCCAAATTTCTAGTCCACTGGAAGTAAGGTTCTCGAGGTACAGAATTGCCTATTCGTTACCTGTAGTTTCCTACAGATGCAAAATAGCGCAGGATATAAAGAAAGAATGGGACATGTTGCCTATTCCACTGGGTGAACATGAAATGAAAAACTATGTTGCCTGTTCTATTGGGCAAACATCAAATGAGAAATTATGCCGCCGCGTACTCCACTTGGCGAACATGAAATGGGGTGTGCCGTGTACTCCACTTGGCAACATAAAATGGGGTGTGCCGTGTACTCCACTTGGCAACACCAAGAGATGGGGTGTGCTTCGTACTCCACTTAGCAGCACCCAGAGATATGTCACCTATTCCATTTGGTAAACATATGAAAGAGATAATTTCTCCTATTCCGGAGGGAGAAACAATGAAGAATAATTAGTAGACGTACCTGAATTCTTCTTATGTTATGGGAGAGCCAATTGCAATGCACCTGTTTTTTACCTGAGAAAAGGTTAAACTAGCACATGCGCAGGGGCAAAGAAAACATTTTTCAAGAATCTGCTTGCATTACCAAGCTTCACTGAGGAATTTATCAATAAGAACAACAATTTCGTCCTCCTGACAATTTGATCACATTAGCATTACTAAGCTTCACTGGGGAATTTATCAATAAGAACAATCATTTCGTCCTTTTGACAATTTGATGACATTAAATGAGAGACCTTTGATCAGAAAGGACTTTCCACTCACTCTCAATGAAAGGCTTTTGACCCGACCTTTGATGTGGGTATAAGAATCACTCAAACTCTTTTCGTCGTGCTTGACAAGGGTTCGGATATTCTCAAAATCAGTATGACTTGGCCAATCTGAGAGGTCTTTATAAGGACTGAAATGCAAGCTTGGTCAATGGCTTAGCAAAAGGGACTCTTCGAGTCGAGGCTATTGAAAGAATGATATCACCAGTTGCTCCGGGTTTACAAGTCAGGAATACTGCAAAAAATGAAATAGAAAAATCTTGCTCGCACTTCTTCGAGCAACATTTATAAGCACTTGAAATTCTACGTTAACTCAAGTGCCCTATTCTGAAGAGACTTTGGTAAGGGTTGTAACGTAGATTCGGGTAGGCTTGAAATGAATGGCCTATTTCCATCAAAGGGGTATTATGAACATGGAAATTGGTGATCATCCAATCATGCTACTGGTACCATTGATCTATCTCTAGCAATTGCTCCACAAATGAACCTTCAAATGGTCTTTTCCTTTAAGAATGCTCTTGCATATTGACTCAGTTTTTACCAAAGCCTTTCTTTTTCTCATCATTTTTTACTGGCATTGGCCTTGCTTTTACCAGGCACACTGCTTTTTCATGCCCCCTAGTTTTTTTTTTTTTTTTTTTTTTTGAACTTTTGGCATATACTATC
This sequence comes from Syzygium aromaticum, assembly GCA_024500025.1. Lineage (NCBI taxonomy): Eukaryota > Viridiplantae > Streptophyta > Magnoliopsida > Myrtales > Myrtaceae > Syzygium > Syzygium aromaticum. The sequence goes on along the minus strand of CM044890.1, from coordinate 32,017,402 downwards.
TACAATGTATACATTGGCCAGCCACACTTTGGCTTGTTTTGACTGAATGACTAACATTTGGATTCTTAGGGTCTTCATTGGCGCTCCGAATATGCTGTGCAGATAGCAATGGTTTTTACCTTGCCCCAGTGTGAGGGATGATCACCAATTGGGTTCTTACGAAATGGAATTGCAGGCTCAAGTGGGCTAAGCAACGGATAAAGTGTGTAGGATAGCGAAAGAAACGCTCTTCGTCATATCTAAAGCACTCAAGCTAACACAGAATTTGCATGCAGTAAATATACTTGAAGATTGATGCAAGTGAAAGCAAGAAAATTCTAACCATTTTGAACTTTCTAAGAAATTGCCCCAGTATGGGGTTATTCCTAACAGGGGTAACAAATGAAACTCCGTTCAAAGGGTTAAGCAAATGATAACCTGTAGTGTTTAGATAGAGAAAATGAATGCTTCTCATCATTTTAGTCGTCATACTTTTCGTGAGATAATCCTTTACCTTGTCAGCACGGAATTTTCACTCAATTCGCATTGGGGATTATTATTCAGGACGTGTACGAAAATGGCTTGCCTTTCGTCATCTTGAAGTCTCTCATACAATATGATCGCCTCATTAGGACAGAAATAGATTGCCAGATCGAAAGCCTTCCTCAAACGAAGCTTAGTAACATAACAAGAAAATCAATTGATTCATGAAATTCTATCTGAGACAAAGTCATAATGAGTACAAATCAAGTATAATACTTCTTCACAGAATCAGAATTAACTGGACTGGAAAAAACACGACCATCCATCTCGGCCAAAATTAAAGCACCTCCTGGAAGGACTTTCTTCACAATGTACGGGCCGCCATAATTTGGGGCGAATTTTCCTTCTGCAAGAGGAACTATCGGCAATAACTTCCGCAGGACAAGGTCGCCTACCTGAAAACGTCGAGGCTTGACTTTCTTGTTGAAAGATTTAGCAACTCGTTGTTGGTAGCACTGGCCATGACATATAGCTCTAAGCCTTGTCTCATCAATCAGGTTCAACTGGTCTAATCTCTGCTGGATCCAATCTGCTTCTGACAATTGTACCTGTGAAAGAATACGTAACGAAGGAATTTCAACCTCAACAGGTAAGACTGCTTCCATACCGTACACAAGAGAATATAGAGTTGCCCCTGTAGATGTCCGGATAGAAGTCCGATATGCCATAAGTGCAAATGGTAATCTCTCATGCCAATCACGATAGTTCTCAGCTGTTTTAGCCAAAATTTTCTTGATATTCTTGTTGGCTGCTTCGACTGCTCCGTTCATCTGCGGACGATATGGAGAGGAATTCAGATGCTTGATCTTGAACTCCTTGAACAGATCATCCACCAATTTATTATTTAGATTCGACCCATTGTCAGTAATTATGGTCTCAAGTGCACCATATCGAGCAATGATGTCTCGACGAATGAACTTCACCACATTCCGTGCCGTCACTGACATATAGGACATAGATTCAATCCACTTCGAAAAATAATCGATAGCGACCAGGATAAACCGATGTCCGTTTGACGCTTTAGGATTGATTGGGCCAATCACATCAATGCCCCACATGGAGAATGGCCATGGTTCAGACATCTGATGTAATTCATTCGGGGGAGTATTAATCTTGTCACCATGGATCTGGCATTTGTGACAACTTCGGACATGTTGAATGCAATCACTCTCTAAAGTGAGCCAGTAATAACCCATCCTCATTATCTTCCTTGCTAGCATATGACCATTCATGTGCGGACCGCATACTCCCTCATGTACTTCTAGCATCAAATGAACAGCCTCGGTTGAATCAACACACCTTAATAAGACCGAATCATAGGACCGCTTGTATAGACATTCTCCGCTCAAGAAGAACTTTGACGCCATTTTCTTGATATACTTCTGGTCAGATGCAGTACTTTTGTCAGGAAATTCCTGCGTTTGAAGATATGCCTTGATATCATGATACCACGGCTTGCCGTCAGACTCTTCTGTCGTGACCATGCAATAAGCTGGTTTCTGTAAAACCTCTATCTTTAAAGGTTCAACTTCTAACCCACTTGTCACTCGTAGCATTGCCGATAAAGTAGCCAAAGCATCGGCAAAATGGTTTTGAGTCCTCGACAAGTATTCGAACGAAATGTCTTCAAACTCTTCCACTAACTCCTCTAAATAGGCGTGATAGGGCTGCAACTTAGCATTCCTAGTTTGCCACTTACCAACGGTCTGAAGAATAATGAGGGTTGAATCCCCGAACACCTTAAGTCGAGCTACTCCCATTTCGATAGCGGCTTGTAACCCGATGATGCATGCTTCATATTCAGCGATATTGTTCGTGCAAGGAAATATCAATTTTGCAGCCACTGGATAATGTTGACCGCCTGGGGATATTAAAACGGCCCCGATACCTGATCCTGATAAGTTTACGGCCCCATCAAAATACATGGTCCATACATACTCAACAATTGGCATGACTCTATCCTCTAACGGACCCAAATCCTCATTTTTCCCAGGATTTTCGGCCAGGATATCAGCAATTACTCGTCCTTTGACTGATTTTTGAGACAAGAATTGAACATTGAATTCTGAGATGAGAATCTGCCATTTTGCCAGTTTTCCAATCAAAGCGGGTTGATTGAGCAAGTATTTGATGGGATCACACTCTGTTACAAGCAATATCTGATAATGCAAAGTGTATTGCCTCAATCTATGTAGCACCCAAACCAGTGCTGCGCACGTCCTTTCTATTTCAGAATAGTTCATCTCAGAGGCGGTGAACTTCTTACTCAAATAATAAATCGCACGCTCTTTTCCATCCTCTTCACTTCGTTGAGCAAGCATGGCGCCTAAGGATTCACTGTGGATTGTAAGGTACAGTATCAGAGGTTGCCCTGGTGTCGGCGGAACAAGCACCGGCGAATTCATCAAGTAGTGCTTAAGCTTGTCGAATGCCTGTTCATATTCTTCATCCCATCTAACCAGCGCATTCTTCTCGAGAAGTTTAAAGAAAGGTTTTGCTGTCTCAGATAGCTGAGAAATAAATCTGGCTATATAATTTAGTCTACCCATCAAGCTACGAACTTCCTTCACCGAAGAGGGAGATTTTATTTCACAAATGGCCTTCACTTTTGACGGGTCGATCTCAATTCCTTTGTTACTGACAATGAAGCCGAGTAGTTTGCCAGAGGCTGCCCCGAACACGCATTTTGCTGGATTGAGGCGCAATTTGAACTTGCGAAGCCTGTCGAATAATTTCATCAAAGTTTCTATGTGATCTTCTCCACGCCGAGTTTTTGCAATCATGTCATCAACGTAGATCTCAATCTCATTATGCATCATGTCATGGAATAATGTGACTATTGCCCGTTGGTAAGTTGCTCCAGCATTTTTGAGACCAAAGGGCATCACCTTGTAGTGAAATGTCCCCCATGGAGTGGTAAATGCTGTCTTCAACTTATCATCCTCATTCATCAAGATCTGATTATAACCTGAGAAGCCATCCATGAAGGAAAATAGTTCGAACCCGGCTGTGCTGTCCACAAGCACATCAATGTGTGGGAGTGGAAAATCATCTTTAGGGCTAGCTTTGTTCAGATCTCGGTAGTCAACGCACACTCGAACCCGACCATCTTTCTTCAATACTGGGACTATATTAGCGACCCATTCTGAATATTGGGTAGTCTCAATAAATCCCACGTCAAGAAGCTTCATGACCTCTTCCTTGATCTTCTTTGCCAGTTCTGGCTTAGCTCTTCGCGGCCTTTGCTTCACGGGCTCAACCGAAGGATCAGTCGGTAGACAATGTTCAACGATCGATCGATCGAGACCCGGCATGTCAGTATAAGACCAGGCAAAGATGTCTTGATAATCCTTCAACAATTGAGTCATGCGTTTAGCCACATCTTTAGGGAGGCATGCCCCAATCTTCACTTCTCTAGGATTCTCCGTGTCGCCAAGATTGATCACCACGGTTTCTTCAACAGTTAGAGGCTTGGATTTCTCATGGGTTTCCAAGTTCCGTTGTATTTCTTCATCATTCGGATCAGAATCGTCTAAGTCATCAGATTGATTTGCATCACATATATGTGGATCCATGATTCCCGTCCCTTCACATGCCTCGAGATTAATCCTGAAACATAAAGGAAATGGATCAAAAAGACAAGACAGGGCTTAACCACATGCAATTTTTGAAAATTGATCATTGCTTTTTGAAATTCATTTTGCTTTTGAAGATCTCGAAACAAGAATTCTTGAGAAGCCCAACCCTCAGTTCTTACCGTAGATGACAAATTTTTCCAATCGTTGGTTATCGTCATCGGGTTGGTTTGAGGTACTTCGACAAGATTCAAAATAATAAAAACTTCTGTAATTTTATTGATATTGAATCAATGAATTACATCTTATTGAATTGAAAAACCTAAGTGTAACATTAATAAAAATTGAAAATAATAAAGATTCCCACGCAGGGGAGATACAAAAACTAGAAATAATTACTCTTGAGGGCCAGCGCCCATCCCTTCAAGTGGTCCTTCAGTGATTGCACCAATGGAGGTCTCAGCAAACCAACCAGTGAGGTAGGGTATATCGTCATTAAAATCAAAGTCCACCACCCTCGACTCCGGCTTCTTGAAAATACAGGGTGGCTGGTCATCCTCAGAATTATCAGACAAACTGACCAAAATCGCTTTACCATGCTTCCTGGGCGAGTCAGTTAGGGCTGGTGGTGACTTAGGAAAGATAAGCCCGAGATCATCCTCAGTAGGGCTCGATTTTAAATGCTCATATCCCCCGACTACTCCAGTTGAGCGAAAGATGTGATCAATAGGAGGTGGTAAGGGACTTTGACCTACTCCTCTTTGGCCTCTGCAACAACCGAGGTCTTGTTCGCGGCTTCCCGACCCATGATATCCCAAACCAGCTTTGTGGGATTGTCCATTTGTCTCAATCGGGGCACGAATGCCTTGACCTTCCTTCCCAAGACCCTGACCTGGCTTAAAACCATTACCGACCATGACCTTGGCTACCATGATAGCTGCATTAGAAACTTCTGGAGCCGGCAACGGCATATCAGAGGAAGCTTGAACAACTTGAACTATCTCAAATGAATGATAGCTATCCTCCTCAACATGATCGGGCTCCATGTATGGAACCGATGTCGCGTTGAAGATTCGGTGATCTTCTTCTCCATAAATTGTAACCAACTTTGCCTCAGCGACAAACTTGATCTTCTGATGCAAACTGGAGGGCACTGCACCTGCATTGTGGATCCATGGCCGCCCTAACAAAAAATTGAAAGCAGAAGGGATATCCAGCACTTGAAAAAGAATATCGAACATCGAAGGTCCGATTTGCAGCTCTAAGTTAATCTGGCCTATCACATCCTTCTTTGCTCCATCAAAGGCTCGAACAGAAGTCCTGGCTGCTTGCATGGTAGATGGTTTAATGCCTAGTCTTTTCAAAGTAGCCAACGGGTATAAATTCAAAGCTGACCCGTTATCAACAAGCACCCTAGCCATGTGAGTCTCCTTGTACTTCACTGATATATGAAGCGCTTTATTATGACCACGTCCTTCAACTGGAATTTTCTCATCAGAAAATGCTACTTGATCCTTGAGGAGGATCGTCCCGACAAACCCCTCTAGCTTATCTTCTTCAATATTTTCGGGCACATGAACTCACTCAAAACCTTCATAAGAGCACCCCAATGCTTCTCTGATGTCTGAAGAAGTTCCAACAACGAGACTTGTGCAGGCAACTTTCTCAACTGATCAACCACGCTATATTCGCTAGCCTTGATCACAGTTAAGAATTCCTTCGCTTCTTTCTCGACCACTGGCTTAACAGGTGGATTATCAGCATAAGTTCGCCCCGATCTTGTTATCAGATCAACATTGTATGACCATGGAACCATCTTGTCACTTTCATAAGCGTAGGGCTGAGGTAATGCCATCACCAATGCTTCAGAAGCATCGGGTATAACAATCCCGAGGTCATCATCAGAGGCATCTTCAAGAGAGGGCATGTCAATTAGCTCAGGATCCAACTTAACTTGTTCATCGGTTAGCATTGCGAGTTCTTCATTCCAGTCAATGATGACCTGAGATATAGTAGCCACTACCCCGAATTCATCAGCCATCCCAATCATTCCCTCTCTTACCAACTCATCCACCTTCTTTTCTATTTCGCCGAATGATACCACTTCACCGGTCGAAACATAACCAGCTCGGACTAAAGCGTCGAACATATCTTCAAAAGGGACCCTAAAGTCTTGAACTCGCTCAATTGCCGGGCCAAGGACAACATTTGCACTGCTCGAATGATCAGAAAGTGGATTGTTTTGCACATTGGGCTTACCGGCTGGCTGTAGTGCAAACGCTCCAGTCTCAAGTAGATCCTGTACTCGATGTTTGAGTACTTGACAGTCGTCTGTCGAATGTCCCACCTCACCTCTATGGTAATCGCATTTCTTCGATGGATCGTATCGTGCAAAGCCGGCAGCGTTAGATCTTTGTGGCTCCGAACTCAGCAAATTTTTCTTCCTTAGCACTGCTAGTACCGGAGATAACGTTCCAGGAAGTGGAGTAAATTGGCGAGCTTTGCGCTGCGGGCGTGGGTCTTGTCGGCCTTGCTGCACATAAGAGGTCGGCTGCTTGGTGGTAAATTGTAGTTTCGGGGCCCGAGCTGGCGTCTTCTATACATAAGTCATGTTGACTTCAGGGGCATGCTCTTTGTCTTTCTTACTAATAAATCTCTTGCCTGATGAACCCGACTCACTGTACCATCTTTTCTTGAGCCCAGATTCAATCTCCTCACCCATGGCTATCAGCTTGCTAAAAGATTGGACGGCCGTCACTAACATTCGTGAACGAACCGGCTGTGGTAGAGTGGACACGAACAACTTCATTAAGTCACGTTCTGAAGGTTCGAGCATGATCTGTCCCGCCATGTTCCTCCAGCGAGTGGCATACTCCTTTAGAGTTTCGCCCTTTTTCTGCTCAGCTCTTTCCAGGTCTTCTCTTGTAATAGTGACATCGAGATTGAACTTGAAGTGTTTGACGAAAAGATTTGCCACTTCTTCCCACGAGTCTTTCCGGTTGATCTGGTGGTTGGTATACCACCTCATTGCAGCATCCTTCAAGCTTGCTTGAAAGGTTTGAATCATTAAAGGTCCATTAGAAACATATCTGTTCATGAGCCCCTGGTACATCTCGATGTGCTAAATTGGGTTCGAGGTGCCATCATACTTCTCGAAGGCTGGCATCTTGAATTTATCGGGCACTTGGACCCGAGTAAAAACAGACAAATCAACAGGCGGAAAACTTTGATTTCCCTCTACTTCACGTAATCTCTGGTCGAGCTTAGCCAGCAATTTAGCATTTTCATCATTGGGGGGTGGATGAAGAACATTAGCTGCCGGAGACGCACTAGTGTCAGTCAAAATGATATCGTCCAGTTGAAAGGTTGGATTAGTATTCACTGCAGGAGCTTTGTCGAGGCGGAGACCTTGACGAGTTGGAGGCGAAATCTCCGATTGAGAGATAGCATTGATCTGCTGTTGCTTGGCTATGAGATCACTCATCATTTTGGACATAGCAGCCGTGATCTGCTCATTGATTGTATTCATGTGATCTTTCAGCTTTTCGTCAATCATGGCTGCAATCTCAAGTTGATTGGCCATCCTTCTTTTGGTCACCGATCGAGTATTATGAGGATGAGGGGGATCCGTGCCAAATTACCTGCAAAAGTAACGATTGAATGAATACAACAAGTAAGAATAACGAGTCGGTCCATGACATCCCTTAGATCCTCAAGATGAAATTTCTTTCAAAAGACCAATTCGTCCAGTAAATCCTGAAATTCCAAATTGCTTCATTCAATAAAAACTTGGACTAATTCCAAAATTTACAAATTATAACTTAACGTTTTTCATTGAATTGCTCAGAATGGAAAATGTCTCGACATTTATTACTAGAAAACGTTAATAGCAAGCTAACATTTCCTCCTAAAAAAAAAAAAAAAACTCCCTAAACCAAACAAGAAATCAAATGGTCTTCCTCTTTTTAGAGGCTACATGATCTATAGACGAATGGGCCTTCAAGGCACGCCGTAATCGTGCATTCTCTTCAGCCAGAGCATCTGCCTTATCCTGGGCCTTCATCGCCTTTTCTTCGCTGATTTTGATTTGAGTCTGAAGGGTATGCCGTACTGTCACGACCGGGATCTTCGGGAGTATCTCAGCAGGGATGGTATGATACTGAACATACCGGTCCGTGGCAAAGTGACGCTTCATTCTTCCAGTGGGCTCATCTGCGGGCCAAATCAGTTTCTGAGTGGAACAATTCTGCCAAGCCTCAGAATGACGCCTAAGCTCGACTCTGTAGGACTCGCCTTTCTCGAACTGGACTTGAAATTCATTGGGCCTAAGTGGAGGTGGGACATCCTGCAGAACTCGAAATTGACGTGTAACCCGAAGGGGCTGATAGCAAGTTGCCCCATAAATGCCCATCAAAGGTATGGGCTTCTGATCGCCATGGTATAGTCGAGCCTTGACCTCCCGAAACCACACAGCTTGCCAAAGGAAAATCTTAGAGTTTGGATCTTTGAAGAGATGGACCCATTGCGTATAGTGCAAACTCTTAGTTTGATCTTGTATTTGTTTGAACCTTAAAATAGGGTTATCAGTCATGCCCATTTCAAATACAGTCATATCTTCCCCAAATTGAGAAAGGTGTGAGAAAAGCCAGATTTGTAAAAGCTCAATCGGGGCTCGAAAAGTTCTATCTTTTCCTTTCTTGAATCGTGTCAGAGATATGAAAGTCTCTGCTAGAATTGTGTTTATAAAACTAACTCCACCACATATTAGTTTTACCGTCCAAGCTATGACAGGATCAATAGCATTTTGACGGAATGGAAAAATGATGAGTCCAAAAAAAGCTAAGATAAAAATTTTAGATCTCATGAGAACAGAGTTATTTTCAAAACATTCGATAAGAAAAGATAATGGGCATGTTTGACAATTACCCCTTAGCACTTTTTCAATTTCCTTTTTAGTCAAATTCAAAAATTCAGCAAGCACTACCACAGGATCTACCTTAATGGGTGGTTCGACTATATCCAACTCAATCGATTTTCCAATGGCAATACTGTATTCTTCCAGAGTCGGTGTGAGCTCAAACTTACCTCCCAACACAAATGTGGTTGTCTCGGGGCACCAAAAATGAGCGAATGCCTGCATGATCCCGCTCTGAACATCTATGTCTAGGATTGGCAGCATGAATCCAATGCGTTTGAAAACGTACTGCTGACCATCTGGCTTCAACTGGCTCCATAGCTTCTTGAGCTCCAGCTTCGGAGTAGGCACGAAACGGATATCAAGGCGACCCATTCTTATATAAATCACGTGCCAAATGACTCAACCTAAATCATGGACCGACTCAAAATAAGATGAAGAAAACCAAAGATAAAGCTCGAGAAATTACCGTCTTTGGGGAGAAAATATCAATAACATAGACATGCACATGAATCGTGAGTTTAAATCTTAATTTATCTATCCTAATGGCTTTTGCAAAGTGAAATGATGAACGAAACGACGCGTCGCAGCCTCGCGTACAATCGTCATGACTAGTCGCAGCCTCACATACAATAGTCATGACTAGTCGAGTCCAATCACTTCGGCTTGGTTCGGTCGACAAGGGCAACCCCATGCATTGTAGCCTCACGTGCATGAGGACAACCTTTGAGCCATTTTTTGGAAAAATTTTCGGGATTCAAATGGGATAACCTTTAGCGAAGCCTTACCGCCAAGGCTAAAGAACCACCTAAATACCATCTTAAAACTATGAGTGTGACCCAGGTCCGGTCTCAGGTTGTGTGTGATGTAGTGCAAATACTGTAAATCATGCACAACAATTATATGCAACCAACACTTCAATAGTACGAAAATTAAATTAGATTTCACTCCACCAAACCTGCAAAATAAAGGGTTAGCCAATCACTACTCCCCTTATAACTCCCATCCTGCAAAAACATTTAACACTTAAAAATGAGAATTCAATTAAATTTTGCCAAATCGAGTGATTTTTGTTTGAAAATTTTTTTTGGCGTAAGTCCTCCTTAAATTTTCAAAAAAATTCAAGTATTCCCCAGTGAAGTCGCCAAGCTGTCGCGACCCTAAAAAAATCGTAGTTTTCTTTCTTAGGCTAGTGGATTACTAGATCAATTAAATTAACTAACCTAGCTCGAGTTCTCCCAAACTCTACCAAATCGCAACTTAGGTCCAATTATGAGCATGCAAATATTTTCAATAGGAGTTGCCACTAATCATTTAAGGTAGGTTGATTAGAAACCCAAATAAAATAGCGGGAGTACTATTTTATTTCTACGAACCAGAAATTATGAATTCGGGGACTTGGTTACGCTAGATTACCCTAACGCCCTTTCGGTACCAATTTCAAGAAAAATACTCAATTTGGCAATTTTAATAAATCATAACTTAGAGTTTCAAAGGTGCAGGAATTTTTATTTTCACTTATTTAAATGAAAACTAATCTATATGTAATGACTTGCAAAAATTGACATGCGATTAATGCAATCTAACATGCAAATTATATGTCATGCGACGACGTGACCTATTTCTAATGACGGGCATATTTTTATTTTTATTTTTTTGTATTTTTTTAATGAAATTCGGAATTAAAAATGCAAATTATCTAAACATGCAATTTTAAACTAAAAAATTAACCTATTCTAGAATGATCTTTTGGTATTTTTTTTTATCAAAATTCGAAATTAAAATCAAGTAAAAAAAATAAATCGCTAAATCTTTCGAATTAAGTTTCGATCTGAAGCCTGACGGATCGATTCTAAAATTCAAAATACCCGCTATGGAAATAATTCTATCTAAAGCCTGATAGATAGATTTATTTCCATGTGTGCGGTTGCGGATTAGGAAATTTTCCTAATCGACCACATTTTGAAAAATTCTCGATATCTTAAATATCTTGGATATATTCAAAAGATTTTGAAAATTCTAAATTCTATCCAAATTTGAAAAGTAATAGATACCCAAGATTTCAAAAAAAATAAAAATAAAAATCCTAATTGGAATAATGCCTATTGTTCAAATATACAAAATTAGATATCAATAAGCACAAAATAGGCAACCAAATATTCAAATCAAATTGGGATAGGATAATTACCTGATTTGCAGATTTCTTTCCCAATTTGAATTTGCAGTGGATCGGAATTGCGGATCGGATGACCGGCGGCCAACGGTGAGTGCGGCCAAGAGGACGACGGCAGCGGCGGTTTCGGTCTTGCGCGGGGGGTCCGGCACGGCGGTACAGTTCACGAACTTGCTGGATCGTGTGGACTTTCAGTTCGGTGGAGGTGTTCGGTGGGCGATGACCCAATTCATAAACAACGATAACAGTAATCGTCGTTGTGGAACTTGTTGGTTAAAAGATAGGACGTCGTGGTTAAGCTGCTGGACGATAACGAATCTCAATCTTAACTTGGACGATCACAATCTCCTCCCACACGATCAACAAGCTTCAAAGAAAACACTCCTTCCACCACTTGAATAAAGTTTCTGCTTGTCTTCTTTCTACACAAGATGGCTGCGATGGTAAGAAGTATTGTAAAACAAACAAGTGGGGATACGTGGTGATCGCTCAGTGTGGGAACGTGACTTCACGACAGCCAGCAGATTTTCTCTCTAGAAAATCATCGGAGTTCCTGGAGAGTTGTTCGATGACTTGCTTGATGTTCTCCGGAAAACAAGATCAGGAGGCGTCGTCGAAACTGGACAGCACAAGGCGGCACGTCAACAGCGGAAGGAGCTTCGATCTGAGACGTGACAGGATCAGCTTGGAATTCGCCGTCTTTTGGTTTTGCACGATGCTGGTGCAATCATGCGATTGAGCGACACTAAGCCACTGCAAAGACATATGAACAATAGACACGATGAGCGTATGATGAAAAGAGAGAACTTGTCTCTCTTTCTTTCGATCTCCAATGAAGGCGTCGAGACCGTCCCTCTCTTTCGTCTCTTGTGGCCGTCCCCCCACTGTTCTCAATTGTGGCCGTGTATGTAATGTGTTTTGAAAATTTTTTTTTTGTGAACCCCTTAATTTTGAAGCATAAACATGTATTTATATTGCAACCCTAGGTTAACTAACCGGGCTTCCTAGTCCTAATGGGCTTTGGCTCAGGCTTTTCCTTTTAATTTAATTTAATTTAATTCTAAGTGGGCTGAATTAATTCGGGCTTTTCTTTAATTAAGCATAATGGGCTAATTTAAGCTCAAATTGAAACAACCAAGCCCTTTTGCGTGTGATTTCCGGCCCTTGCCTTCCAAGTGAGCCGAGTCTCGTTCGGTGCCCGAGCTCGATTCACGTGATGAATTTTAAGCTCGCTTGTCACCGTCGATCCGATGCGGAATGCAATTAATCTAAATGAACCTAAACTATATGTTATGCAATTTTAATATTTTTGTTCAGGGGTTAAAATTTAATCTCTAATTTTCTATGCAATTAACCACCAAATGATGTGCTAAAATTTAGGTGTCAACAAACTATGACCTATGCTCAAGTTTCTTTTGAGTTGATGTTTCTACATCCATCGCTTTCTTTAGTGGCTACATGTCTCCGGAGTCTGCCGGCAAAGGAGTTTTCTTAGCAATATCCTATGTCTTTAGCTAAGGCATTTTGGTGCTCGAGATGGTCAGCAGTAAGAGAACAGAGGGTTTCATCATCCGGACCAACGTCATAATCTTCTAGGAAACGTAAGTTCAAAAAATTTTTACCTTCCAAAATCAAGAATTTCCTCCAGTGGTTTGGAGTCAATGTGGTCAGGCTTGGGGACTCTTTACAGGAGGCAGGTCCATGGAACTGTTCGATGAGTTAGTCGAGAACTTATACAATATTTCTGAAGACTAACGTCTATACATGTGCCCCTATTGTGCGTGCAAAAAATGCCCCGATGATAGGCCGAGCACGTCTGCGGTGGTTCTGATGCTGGGAAGCGACATTGAACTGCCTCTTCCAAAAGAGCCAGGTTTCTTCAATGGAAGGCACCCGTTTCAAGAACACAATTCTTTTGGCCATCTATTACATTCTCCAAATGAAGTCACCATGACATTGTTGTCTTTTCGGTGAAATGTGCTTGGTAGCAATCTAACATACAACAGTAACAGGACAAAGTGTTGAGATTGTGAAAAAAAATGTACCACTTTGGACTGCATGGTCCCTATTAATGTGCAAGCCACACTAATATAAGATCAGAATTTGTTACTCATGGTACTTTCTCATTTTTACTGACGCACCAAGATTAATCTGTAGCAGAATGCTCAGCGATCAAAAACTCATACTGGATGTTTTAATCAAGAATCGTTCCTCTTGCTTGATAGTTGGAACCTTTTCTGCTTGCTTTTTTGCCCACAAAACCATTGGCTATAATCTCCAGGTTGGACGACGACGACGTACTTCCACGAAAACTTCTGAAAGCTACCCAAGAACGGTCACCAACATAAAAAAAAAGAAAAAAAGAAAAAGAAAACAGAAGTAGGCAAACGTATTAATCTAAAGTATGTTTGGACCCACCAAAGATATCACGGAACTTGAGTCTTGGTTAGAATAGTTAGTTGCATAAGTTAGGACACAACTAGATCTCATTCCGGTCCTTCATTATTCTTCTCCTAAGTCTACGTACATCTTGTTACTGGACAATTCAGATTGATTGGTAGATGTGACATGGGTTTTGTACTTTCATTTTTCTTCATAAAATGTTGCGGAGTAAATTTCCCGTTGCTGTCTCGGAAAAGCAATCCTTCTAGACTTGTACCCACCCATGATCGAAACTATAAGCAATGGCACAGTAGAGATTTCTTCTTAAAGATGTGCGAGTGGAGGTATGAGAACTCGCATTCAAACGTACCAACTATCAATGACTCAATTCATAAATTATTGATGCTCCGTCAGCTGTCTATCTTTGATTTAAACAGTCAGTTTTCTTTATATGAGCGAACACCCAGAATTGACTGTCCACTAATTATTTATGAATATAGGGGGAGTTGGCATCGGGTTGGTGGAAATCGGACATGGTCAAGAGCAATAATATTCACAAAGAATGAGGATTTGGCATTTAAAAAAAGAACAATTTCTAGTAGAATTTTCAAGATCTTTCACATTAATAAGATACCTTGTAAGATCAGATATACATCCGACAAAAAATAAAAAGATCAGATATATACTTCCGTTTGGGAAGTAGACGGCAAGGCCATATAAAGCGAGTAGGGACAGTTTCGTCATTTTCTGCTGATGTTCATTCATCCGGGTCAACTCATGAGAAGGAACAAAAGCCAATGGAAAATGAGAACTGCATCAATACCAAACTCATAATTGTTGGAAGAATGAACACTCGCCGAGTTGGCCAGATTTATTCAAATAAGATGGCTGAGTGCTCTGACCAACAGAATTTTTAGGAGTCCAAACGTGCACACCACTTCCAGAAGGAGGAAAATGTTGAAGAAGTATGGAAAAATGAACCACCTTTTGGCATTCAGAGTTCAGATGGAAGATCATGGCTTTTGTTAGAGTTCTTTCTTTCGGATTCTTCTAGTCATGATATGAACTTCCAATGTCATCGAAGAGATTGATGAGAAGATTGAGGACGTTCATGGTAGGCTCCACCAAATTCATCCTTTTGTCCACTTTGTGCTGCGTTTTTTTTGTATCTGCTGCTCTCGACACTATTGCAGAAAACCAATCAATCCAAGATGGCAATACAATAGTCTCGAGCGGCGGGAGGTTTGAGCTAGGATTCTTCAGCCCTGGGAATTCCAAACTACGCTATATCGGAATATGGTACAAGAAAATATCTAATGGCACGGTAGTATGGGTTGCCAATAGAGACTTGCCCCTGAATGATTCTTCTGGAGTCCTTAAGATTGTTGATCCAGCGGTTCTTGCCATTTTCAGTGGAGATAACCGCACTGTTTGGTCTTCAAATTCATCTTTAGCTGCGACAGGTGCAGTTGTGGCTCAGCTACTAGATTCAGGGAACTTTGTCCTGAGACCTGAAAATGACACCGATCCAAGTTCGTACCTGTGGCAGAGTTTTGATTACCCAGGTAATACTTTTCTTCCAGGTATGAAGTACGGAATAGACTTAGGGACAGGCCTTAACCGCATCTTGACATCCTGGAAGAGTCCGAATGATCCCTCTACGGGTGATTACACAAATGGGCTAGACCCTAGTGGAGTGCCCGAGTTCTACCTGAGGAAGGATTCTGTCATTAATTTCCGTTCTGGACCGTGGAACGGCCTCCGCTTCAGCGGAATGCCAAATCTTAAACCGAACCCAATTTACACCTTCGAGTTTGTAATCACCAACAAGGAGGTCTATTACACCTATAATCTCACAGATAGCTCGGTTGTCTCAATGATGGTTTTAAACATTTTTGGTGTCCTCCAACGTTTCACATGGATCGACCACACTCAAGGGTGGAACCTGTATTTGACAGCTCAGATGGATAATTGTGATAGGTATGCATTGTGTGGTGCTTATGGAAGTTGCGACATAAATAATTCCCCTGCCTGTGGATGCTTGAAAGGGTTTGTGCCAAAATATCCTCAGTATTGGGCAATCTCGGACTGGTCGGGTGGGTGCGTGAGGAAGACACAGCTGGATTGCCGGCAAGGAGAAGGGTTTTTGAAATACTCCGGTGTGAAATTGCCAGACACACAGCATTCATGGTATAACAAGAGTATGAATCTTCAAGAGTGCAAGAAGGTTTGCTTGGATAACTGCTCTTGCACTGCATATTCGAATATGGACATTAGTGGTGGTGGTACTGGTTGCATACTTTGGTTCGATGACCTGATTGATATCAGAGATTATGCTGACAATGAGCAAGATATTTACATAAGGCTGGCTGCCTCTGAATTAGGTGAGAATTCGATTACCGTACTAGAAGACTCTAGTGCATATGATACTTATCCTTTGTGAATGCATGTATTAACATTGTAAATCATCTAGCTGCCTGTCCATTTCCGATATGATGTCTGATGCTGATTGATCTGGACTTATGGTTACTATGCAGTAGCATATAGTAGCTCAGAAGGGAGAAGACGAGTCAAGGTCATAGTTATCCCGGTATTATGTTCAGGATTACTTCTCATTGGCCTATGCCTGATCTTGAATATCTTAAAGAAGAGGAGGAAGAAGAGGAAAAGCAGAGAAGGTAAGAATTTTTTAAGATTGCTGTAAGTTTTGGCTCCTGTGAATGTGTTTTGAATGATTTTTCACTTAAACTTTCGGCATACGAGCGCCACTTGGACCCAAATAGACGGAATTATTTCTTCAGCAGTAGCATGAGAGTATCTCTGCACTATCTACGTGAATAACACACTATTTATACATTTTTTATTCTTGGATTTTGGAGAAAAGAAAAAAAAGAAATAGTTCAACCGATATTCATTTGGCTGAAGAAAGACTTGAGGCAGAAGTATCTTTCCATCGTATCAACTGAGTTCTTGTTATTTAAGGAATGCAAGAATAACAACCATTCTGCATTCTTATTCTCATGTCCCAATACCTGTTATTAGGAAGTGGGAGATTGCTATAGTCATTGATGTTTCTCCTCCGCAGGAATAGGCATGCACAAGCCAGAGCAAGACGGAACTAATGAAAATGAGAACACAGATTTTGAACTACCGTTGTATGATTTTGATACAATAATTACTGCCACAAGCCATTTCGCAATGGAGAATAAGCTGGGACAGGGAGGCTTTGGACCAGTCTACAAGGTATTAAAATGTTTAATACCAAAAGACTACCTAGCATATGTTGATGCTTTTTATCTGGTTAAGAAAACCGAATTCCTAAGTTAGATCAACCGGCAAACTTTTGCCAAAATATTGCAGGGTCTATTGGAAGATGGAAAAGAAATAGCAGTGAAGAGGCTTTCAAAAAGTTCTCGACAAGGACTCAATGAGTTCAAGAATGAAGTACTATGTATATCCAAACTTCAGCACCGGAATCTGGTAAAGCTTTTAGGGTGTTGCATTCAAGAAGAAGAAAGGATGCTCATTTATGAGTACATGTCCAACAAAAGCTTGGACTCGTTCATATTTGGTAGGCTTCTTAAAACCCTTAGAAACTCAAACTAAATGAGGCCTATGTAAGCTCAGACAGCCTAGTTAGTAATAAACCTCTGACATGTCTGTCACTAAGTTTATCTTCTAGATTTCAGTCTAGAAGGTGGCGTCATACTTGATGCGCACAATTTCCAGTGGCAGCACAACTGACTGACTTGCATGAGAAAACATGTGCAGATCAAAAGCGAAGAACATTACTGGATTGGCAGAAGCGCTTTCAGATTATAAATGGCATTGCCCGGGGTTTATTATATCTTCACCAAGATTCCAGATTGAGGATCATCCATAGAGATTTGAAAGCTAGCAACATCCTACTAGATCACGAGATGAACCCAAAGATCTCAGATTTTGGCATGGCTAGAAGTTTTGGAGGAGATGAAAGTGGAGGAAATACTAACCGAGTTGTTGGGACATAGTAAGAACTTGTGCCCATAAATTTCTTTTCTTTTGACTTGGAACTTACAAAAAATTGTGAAGTAACTCGAAATGCATGATGCAGTGGTTACATGTCTCCAGAGTATGCAATTGATGGCCTATTCTCAGTAAAATCTGATGTATTCAGCTTTGGCGTGCTGGTGCTAGAGATTGTAAGTGGGAGGAGAAACAGGAAATTTAGCCATCCTGATCACAAGCTTAACCTACTTGGTCATGTACGCATTCATTATCTGAACAACGCTTTGTTATACAAATTCTATAATTTTTGCAGCGTTCAATTATATTGTTTTATTTTTTTCCCCCAACCAGGCATGGAGACTGTCCAAGGAGATGAAATCTTGTGAACTGATTGATCCATCAATTGCAGACTCGTGCAACGAATCCGAAGTGCTAAGATCAATCCATGTGGCTCTATTATGTGTGCAACAAAGTCCCGATGACAGGCCTAATATGTCAACAGTACTTCTGCTGTTGAGCAGCAACATAGCATTGCCACCACCTAAAGAGCCCGGCTTCTTCAATGAACGAGATCTGTCTGACATGGAATATTCATCAAACAAGCAGGACCTTTCTTCAAACAATGCAATTACAGTTTCTTTAATAGAGGGACGATAAAATTCAAAGGCTCCATTCATCAAAATGCTTAGTTGTTTTGACCACAGGTATACTTCCAGTAATTAAATAGTTGACATTCACAGATTTGAAGAGATTTATTCGTAGTTTCAATGTAAATAAGCATTTCATTAGAGAGAGAACAAGCACATAACTAGCCCCCTTGAACAGTTGTAATCCTTGTGTTTCCCCCGTTCCTTTGGAACAGGAAATTGTGCTCCTGCTATAAGTTGGTACTCTCTATCAAGGCTGACTAATTGAGGTTCGTGCAAGTTCTGGCATCTCAAGTCAAAATGCCTATATATGTGAGGTTAGATCATTGCTTGCAATCCTACTGAGCTCTCCATTGCAACATTACGAAGACACATAGGTGCTATATGGCCAAAATTGAGATTTCAGAGCTCAAAAAAGCTTGAAAGTGCCGCATAACACTAGAAAGCTCCAGGTTCATTATTTTTATAATGATCATAATCAACCGTAACTAAATTGAGTTCATATCAACTTCCCGTTTCTTGATAAAGACAAATTTCACCTTAATTCAATTACACAATGGCTATCTGGTCTTTGACCAGGTTGTGTACGTTGGTTCTGAGTTGGAGTTGTGTTGGGGTTGCTCTCCTGTCGCTAATGTGCTGTGGTGGAGCCTGTTCGATGCCTTCTACAATGGAAAGAAGTCGAGAAGCCAAGAGGAAGGGAGTTAGACGTGTTTTCCAACTCAAAAAATTCATTCCGTCGAATCTCTCACCGATTGAGGGAGTGGAGATTACATTTGGAGTAATTGGAGCTGGGAGAACGAAGGAAACATAGGTAGCTTGAGCAAAAAATGGGGGAATAGAGGAGGTAGGAGGGGCAGATACAAAAGACATTAATTTTCTTTATGAAAAGGGCTTTCGCCAGAGAAGCTCTGTTCCAACTTAGATAGTGGATCAGATAAAAAAGATAGCAAGAAAAAAATGGATGCAGACATAAGAAAAGTGAAAGAGTACTTTTTAGTATCAAATCACTTCTCACCTTACACTATTTTAAAAATTCTCCTTATATATACACTTCAAGAAATATTCATCTTGCACTGAAGATGAGGAAAAGATCAAAATCAAATCTTCTTAGGAAAAGAATGTATATTTGACTTGTTCAACAGCTCCGTTCATCAAAATTCTTAGTTTTTTTTATCACAGCTATAATTACAGCGATCCTGCACTTAAACATTTTAGATTCACGGATTGGAAGAGATCTATTCGCAGTTTCAATGTAAATAACATTTCACTAGAGAGAAAGAGCACATAACAGGCCCCTTAAACAGTTGTAATACTTTTGTTCCCCTCCTGTTCCTTTGGAACCGAAATAATGTTCCTGCTATAAGCGAGTACTGTCTATCGAGGCTGATTTGTTGAGGTTCTTGCAAGTTGGGGCATCTCAAGTCAAAATGCCTGTATATGTCGCGTTAGAACATTTCTCACAACACCGTTAAGCTCTCCATTGCAACATTACTAGGACAGGTGGGGCTTAAATGGCCAAAATTGAGATTTCAGGATGGAAAAAAGCTTGAAAGAGCCACGTAACAATAGAAAGCTCCAGCTCTATTGTTTTATAACGATCATAATCAACCATAACTCAACTGAGCTCATATGGAGCTTCCTATTTCTTGATGAAGACAAGTTCCATCATAGCTCAATTACACAATAAAGCTCAAACATTGTTTCTTTTGCACTTACAAATCATTAGTACAGCTTTTCAGCGAAGAATCACATGAAACAAGACGAACGTTGTGTTCGAAAGCTATCGAGCTTCCATTACAGAGACCGTAACGTCATTTAGTGAATCGAGATCAGGTCTGTAAAGAGGCGGTTCCAGGATTTCCTTTGTCCTTATATATGAGAAAGCCGGCTGCTTTGGAGAAGGTAGAATTAAAAGCTCATTCGCGAGCATCGTCAGTACTTCTGATGTGGTTGGCCTATCAGCTGCAATCTCTTGAACACACAGAAGAGCCACATTAATATGTCTCGTCAGCGTACTATCCAATTCGCTATGTTCTAACACCGAATCCACCAAGCAGAGAGCTTTGTCTTCTTGCCACAGTTGCCAAGCCTGAAAAGCAAGAGACGGGGATGTGTTAATGTTGTCAAGACAATGTTAAGTAAGAGCTACCTTGTGATGAAACAAAAAAGCCACCTGATCCTAATTGAATAGCCAAACTAGAGGAGCAAAAACGGATAGAGATCAAAGTACAAAGATGCTTCTTTCCTTTTGCATAATGCGCAAAGCTTCTTACATATCCAAGAAGATTCATTGCATCAGTCTGATAAAAGCCCGTATTCTTTTTGCCGCTTATTATCTCCCAAAGAAGCACTTCGAAGCTAAACACATCTGACTTTATGGAGATGACTCCCTCCAAGGCATACTCCGGAGACATATAGCCACTGGATATCAATCAATGGGTGTCGCGACCTAAAAAAAATCGTGTTTTCGATCTTAGGCTAATGGATTACTAGATCAATTAAATTAACTAACCTAGCTCGAGTTCTCCCAAACTCTATCAAATCGCAACTTAGGTCCAATTATGAGCATGCAAATATTTTCAATGGGAGTCGCCACTAATCATTTAAGGTAGGTTGATTAGAAACCTAAATAAAATAGCGGGAGTACTATTTTATTTCTACGAACCAGAAATTATGAATTCGGGGACTTGGTTACGCTAGATTCCCTAACGCCCTTTCGGTACCAATTTCAAGAAAAATACCCAATTTGGCAATTTTGATAAATCCCGACTTAGAGTTTAAAGGTGCAGAAATTTTTATTTTCACTTATTTAAATGAAAACTAACATATATGTAATGACGTGCAAAAATTGACATGCGATTAGTACAATCTAACATGCAAATTATATGTCATGCGACGACGTGACCTATTTCTAATGACGGGTATATTATTTATTTTTTTGTATTTTTTTTAATAAAATTCGGAATTAAAAATGCTAATTATCTAGACACGCAATTTTAAACTAAAGAAATTAACCTATTCTAGAGTGATCTTTTGGTATTTTTTAAATCAAAATTCGAAATTAAAATCAAGTAAAAAAAATATATAACCGCTAAATCTTTCGAATTAAGTTTCGATATAAAGCCTGACAAATCGATCCTAAAATTCAAAATACCCGCTATGGAAATAACTCTATCTAAAGTCTGATAGATAGATTTATTTCCACGTGTGCGGTTGCGGATTAAGAAATTTTCCTAATCGATCACATCTTGAAAAATTCTCGATATCTTAAATATCTTGGATATATTCAAAAGATTTTGAAAATTCCAAGATTTCAAAAAAAAAAAAAATCCTAATTGGAATAATGCCTATTATCTAAATATGCAAAATTAGATATCAATAAGCACCAATTAGGCAACAAAATATTCAAATCAAATCAAGATAAGATAATTACCTGATTTGCAGATTTCTTTCCAAGTTTGAATTTGCAACGGATCGGGATTGCGGATCGGCGGTGCGTTGGGAGCGGCGGCGCGGTAGCGGCGGGTAAGGCCACGGGACTCACGACTGATTGGAGAGAACGAGTTCTATGAGACTGGACTGGCACTCTCGATGTGCAGCTGTTCGTCGTGAGGGGACTCGTGGCGAGGCTCACAACTCTCGAAGAGAAGTGTCGATCTTCAAAGCTGAGACGATCTGATCCGTCTCTCTATCAATATTGTCTTTTCTTCTCCTTTTGGCGTTCTCTACACGTGAAATTTAACAGGGGTGCAAGAAGAAAGAGGAAAAAAATATATTAATGAAGAATCAGCCCCTTTTTGTCTTCTTCTCTTTAACAACCTATATTGGGCCCACGAAGAAACTAAGGTTTGGGAAAGAATTGTTGAAGTGAAGTGTGGATGACCAGTCCACTATGTCGTGAGCGTCTTCTTCCTCATGTACTGTGGGTATTGCCGAGAACTTGCGAAGGCCGTATGCAAAACCTGAGTTGATAGGCCTCCGCTCGAACTAGGCAAAGGAGATCGTGCACAGCAGGAACTCGTCGAAAAGCCTGGACTTGATGGTAGGCGTTTGGGAAGAACAACAGTAGCGCGAGCAAGGGGTCCACAATCTGGGTGGCTACGGTCGTAGCAACAGCGGCAGCGTCGTCGTCAATGGAAGCAGCGACAATGGCTCACGGCCACAGGTCTGGCCTTGAGCAGAGAGCGTGGCGATGGACAGCAAGAGGAGCGACGGCAGGGATGGCAGCAGCACGAGCAGTAACTCGAGCGTGGTGTGGC
This sequence comes from Syzygium aromaticum, assembly GCA_024500025.1. Classification (NCBI taxonomy): domain Eukaryota; kingdom Viridiplantae; phylum Streptophyta; class Magnoliopsida; order Myrtales; family Myrtaceae; genus Syzygium; species Syzygium aromaticum. Next base: position 31,994,939 of record CM044890.1, on the reverse strand, counting down.
GAGGCACGGGACAGCGGGCGGTTAGCTCGGCACAGGCACGACGTGGCAATAATTGCGGCAAAGGGAAGTTTGGCCAAGGGGGCCAACAGCAGTAGGCTCGGACAGGCGTGCGGATGCAAGTGGCCGAACGCGGGAGGGACCGCCGGGCACACGCGCGACCAACTCTCTTTCTCACTCTCAATTGTGTGAAGTAAAACCCCCTTTTTTTTACCTTCTCTCAAAAGAAGAAAAAAAAGACTTTTTTATCTCTCCATCCTCTCTTTCTGTGTCCGTATATCTGAATGCTTCCCCCCTCCATATGTGTCCTCTTCTCTCCTTTTTAATCGAAGTTCTGATTGATTTATTTATTATTTTTTTTTTTTGGGTGAGATTTCCCAGATTCCAAATCCTGCAAAGATGCATGCCATCTGGCCATGAACGTGCAATATTTCCTTTGAATGCTTGCCTTCACCGAAAATATTTGGATATCTTCTTTCTTGTCCTTGCTTAGCCGAATATTGCCCATACCCACTAAAATTGATCTTGTCATCTTCTTCATATTTACTTACCGATTTTAAGACTATTGCCTATTATGTGACCAAATCTCGGTAATATTCCAAATGAATGGGCTGGGCCAAATTTTCAATCCATGCAGGCTTAGTCCAATTTCGATAAATCAAGAGCTAATATGTCCAGAGCCATTCACTCGAGTCCATTCATTGCTGGTCCAATACAAATGCAACTAACCCATGTGAATCTAAACTATATGCTATGCGATTTTAATATTTTTTTTTAGGGGTTAAAATTTAATCAATTAACCATTAAATGATGCGCCAAAATTTAGGTGTCAACAGCTGCCCCTCTTTGAGTGGAGGCTCGCAAAGGTTTCGCTCAAAGACTGAGACCTAAATTTAAACTATGGAAAATGATGAATGATTTGATTTTTTTTTTTTTTAAATGCAATGATGTGTGATATGCAAACAATAAGGAACGTATGCTAAGGCTTCTTACCTCGTGTAGAGCGGTGAAAGAGTCTTACATAAGGATCGCACAAAAAGCGTCCAAGTGAGGGGATGCTTTATAATGCTGCTAACTTTCTCGAACTCCAAACTTCTAGTTCACTGGAAGTAAGGTTCTCGAGGTACAGAATTGCATATTTGTTACCTGTAGTTTCCTACAGATGCGAAATAGCACATGATATGAAGAAAGAATGTGACGTGTTGCCTATACCACTGGACAATCACGAAAAGGATCATGTCACCTCTTCCATTGGGTGAACATGAGATTAGTTGTGCCATCTATTCCACTGGGTGAACATGAAATGAGAAACTATGCTGCTTGTTGTATTGGGCAAACATCAAATGAGAAATTATGCAGCCGCGTACTCCACTTGGCGAACATGAAATGGGAAATTATGCCGCCGCGTACTCCACTTGGCGAACATGAAATGGGGTGTTATGCTACCGCATACTCCACTTGACAACATAAAATGGGGTGTACCGTGTACTCCACTTGGCAACACCAAGAGATGGGGTGTGCTTCGTACTCCACTTAGCAACACCAAGAGATATGTCACCTATTCCACTTGGTAAACATATAAAAGAGATAATTTCTCCTATTCCGGAGAGAGAAACAATGAAGAATAATTAGTAAACGTACCTGATTTCTTCTTGTGTTATAAAAATGGCAACGCCAATTGCATTGCACCTGTTTTTACCTGAGAAAAGGTTAAAACAACACATGCGCAGGGGTAGAGAAAACATAATTCATGAATCTGCTTGCATTATCAAGCTTCACTGGGGAATTTATCAATAAGAACAATAATTTCGTCCTTTTGACAGTTTGATCATATTAAATGAGAGACCTTTAATCAGAAAGGACTTTCCACTCATTTTCAATAAAAGGCTTTTAACCCGACCTTTGATGCGGGTATAAGAATCACTCGAACACTCTTCATCGTGCTTGACAAGGGTTCGGATATTCTTAAAATCAGTATAACTTGGCCAATCTGAGAGGTCTTTATAAGGACTGAAACGCAGGCTTGGTCAAATGTTTCACAATGGGGACTCATGAGAGTCATGGCTTTGAAAGAAATGATATCATCAGCTGCTCCGAGTTTATAAATCAGGAATACTGCAAAAAATGAGATAGAAAAATCTTGCTCGCACTTCTTCGAGCAACATTTATAAGCATTTTAAACTCTACGTTAACTCAAGTGCCCTATTCTGAAGAGACTTCGGTAAAGGGTTGCAACGTAGATTCGGGTAGGTTTGAAATGAATGGCCTATTTCCATCAAATGGGGTATTATGAACATGGAATTTGGTGAATCATCCAATCATGCTACTGGTACCATTGATTTATCTCGAACGATTGCTCCACAAATGAACCTTCAAATGGTCTCTTCCTTACATATCGACTCAGTTTTCGCCGAAGCCTTTCTTTCTCTCATCATTTTTTACTGGCATTGGCCTTGCTTTTACCAGGTACACTGCTTTTCATGCCCCCTAGTTTTTTTTTTTTTGACCTTTGACACATACTGTCTATAATGCATACATTGGCCAGTCACACTTTGGCTTGTTTTGACTGAATGACTAACATTTGGATTCTCGGGGTCTTCATTTTCCATTGGCGCTCCGAATATGCTGTGTGAATAGCGATGATTTTTACCTTGCCCCAGTGTGAGGGATGATCACCAATTGAGTTCTTATGAAATGAAATTGCAGGCTCAAGTGGGCTAAGCAATGGATAAAGTGTGTAGGATAGCGAAAGAAATGTTCTTCGTCATTTCTAAGGCACTCAAGCTAACACAGAATTTGCATGCAGTAAATATACTTGAAGATTGATGCAAGTGAAAGCAAGAAAATTCTAACCATTTTGAACTTTTTAATAAATTGCCCCAGTATGGGGTTGTTCAAAGGGTTAAGCAAATGATAACCTGTAGTGTTTAGATAGAGGAAATGAATGCCTCTCATCATTTTGGTCGTCATACTTTTCGTGAGATAATCCTTTACCTTGTCAGCACGGAATTTTCACTCAACTCGCACTGGGGATTATTATTCAGGACGTGTATGGAAATGGCTTGCCTTTCGTCATCTTGAAGTCTCTCATGCAATATGATCGCTTCATTAGGACAGAAATAGATTGCTAGATCAAAAGCTTTCCTCAAACAAAGCTTAGTATCATCAATTGATTCATGAAATTCAATTTGAGATTTGATAGAAACAAAGTCAGAATGAGTACAAATCAAGTGTAATACTTCTTCACAGAATCGGAATTAACTGGACTGGAAAATACACGACCATCTATCTCGGCCAAAATCAAAACACCTCCTGGAAGGACTTTCTTCACAATGTACGGGCCGCCATAATTTGGGGCGAATTTTCCTTCTGCAAGAGGAACTATCGGCAATAACTTCCGCAAAACAAGGTCGCCTACCTGAAAATGTCGAGGCTTGACTTTCTTGTTGAAAGATTTAGCAACTCGTTGTTGGTAGCACTGGCCATAACATATAGCTCTAAGCCTTGTGAAAGAATACGTAATGAAGGAATTTCAACCTCAACAGGTAAAACTGCTTCCATACCGTACACAAGAGAATATGGAGTTGCCCCTGTAGATGTCCGGATAGAAGTTCGATATGCCATAAGTGCAAATGGTAATCTCTCATGCCAATCACGATAATTCTCAGCTGTTTTAGCCAAAATTTTCTTGATATTCTTGTTGGCTGCTTCGACCGCTCATTTCATCTACAGACGATATGGAGAGGAATTCAGATGTTTGATCTTGAACTCCTTAAACAGATCATCCACCAATTTATTATTCAGATTCGACCCATTGTCAGTAATTATGGTCTCAGGAGCACCATATCGAGCAATGATGTCTCGACGAATGAATTTCACCACATTCCGTGCCGTCACTGATGTAAAGGACATGGCTTCAATCCACTTCGAAAAATAATCGATAGCGACCAGGATAAACCGATGTCCGTTTGATGCTTTAGGATTGATCGGGCCAATCACATCAATGCCCCACATAGAGAATGGCCATGGTTCAGACATCTGATGCAATTCATTCGGGGGAGTATTAATCTTGTCACCATGGATCTGGCATTTGTGACAACTTCGGACATGTTGAATGCAATCACTCTCTAAAGTGAGCCAGTAATAACCCATCCTCATTATCTTCCTTGCTAGCATATGACCATTCATGTGCGGACCGCATACTTCCTCATGTACTTCTAGCATCAAATGAACAGCCTCGGTTGAATCAACACACCTTAATAAGACCGAATCATAGGACCGCTTGTATAGACATTCTCCGCTCAAGAAGAACTTTGACGCCATTTTCTTGATATACTTCTGGTCAGATGCAGTACTTTTGTCAGGAAATTCCTGTATTTGAAGATATGCCTTGATATCATGATACCACGGCTTGCCGTCAGACTCTTCTATCGTGGCCATGCAATAAGCTGGTTTCTGTAAAACCTCTATCTTTAAAGGTTCAACTTCTAACCCACTTGTCACTCGTAGCATTGCCAATAAAGTAGCCAAAGCATCGGCAAAATGGTTTTGAGTCCTCGACAAGTATTCAAACGAAATGTCTTCAAACTCTTCCACTAACTCCTCTAAATAGGCGTGATAGGGCTGCAACTTAGCATTCCTAGTTTGCCACTTACCAACGGTCTGAAGAATAATGAGGGTTGAATCCCCGAACACCTTAAGTCGAGCTACTCCCATTTCCATAGCGGCTTGTAACCCGATGATGCATGCTTCATATTCAGCGATATTGTTCGTGCAAGGAAATATCAATTTTGCAGCCACTGGATAATGTTGACCTCCTGGGGATATTAAAACGGCCCCGATACCTGATCTTGATAAGTTTACGGCCCCATCAAAATACGTGGTCCATACATACTCATCAATTGGCATGACTCTATCCTCTAACGGACCCAGATCCTCATTTTTCCCAGGATTTTCGGCCAGGACATCAGCAATTACTCGTCCTTTGACTGATTTTTGAGACAAGAATTGAACATTGAATTCTGAGATGAGAATCTGCCATTTTGCCAGTTTTCCAACCAAAGCGGGTTGATTGAGCAAATATTTGATGGGATCACATTCTGTTACAAGCAATATCTGATAATGCAAAGTGTATTGTCTCAACCTGTGTAGCACCCAAACCAGTGCGGCATACGTTCTTTCTATTTCAGAATAGTTCATCTCAGATGCGGTAAACTTCTTACTCAAATAATAAATCGCACGCTCTTTTCCATCCTCTTCACTTCTTTGAGTAAGCATGGCACCTAAGGACTCACTGTGAATTGTAAGGTACAGTGTCAGAGGTTGCCCCGGTGTCGGCGGAACAAGCACTGGCGGATTCATCAAGTAGTGCTTAAGCTTATCGAATGCTTGTTTACACTCTTCATCCCATCTAACCAACGCATTCTTCTTGAGAAGTTTAAAGAAAGGCTTTGCTGTCTCAGATAGTTGAGAAATAAATCTGGCTATATAGTTTAGCCTACCCATTAAGCTACGAACTCCCTTCACCGAAGAGGGAGATTTTATTTCACAAATGGCCTTCACTTTTGACGGGTCAATCTCAATCCCTTTGTTACTGACAATGAAGCCGAGTAGTTTGCCAGAGGCTGCCCCGAACACGCATTTTTCCGGATTAAGGCTCAATTTGAACTTGCGAAGCCTGTTGAATAATTTCATTAAGGTTTCTATGTGATTTTCTCCACGCCGAGTTTTTGCAATCATGTCATCAACGTAGATCTCAATCTCATTATGCATCATGTCGTGGAACAACGTGACTATTGCCCGTTGGTAAGTTGCTCCAGCATTTTTGAGACCAAAAGGCATCACCTTGTAGTGAAATGTCCCCCATGGAGTGGTAAATGCTGTCTTCAACTTATCATCCTCGTTCATCAAGATCTGATTATAACCTGAGAAACCATCCATGAAGGAAAATAATTCGAACCCGGCTGTGCTGTCCACAAGCACATCAATGTGTGAGAGTGGAAAATCATCTTTAGGGCTAGCTTTGTTCAGATCTCGGTAGTCAACACAAACTCGAACCCGTCCATCTTTCTTCAACACTGGGACTATATTAGCGACCCATTCTGAATATTGGGTAGTCTCAATAAATCTCACGTCAAGAAGCTTCGTGACCTCTTCCTTGATCTTCTTTGCCAGTTCTGGCTTAGCTCTTCGCGGCCTTTGCTTCACGGGCTCAACCGAAGGATCAGTCGGTAGACAATGTTCGACGATTGATCGATCAAGACCCAGCATGTCAGTATAAGACCAGGCAAAGATGTCTTGATAATCCTTCAACAATTGAATCAAGCGTTTAGCCACATCTTTAGAGAGACATGCCCCAATCTTCACTTCTCTAGGATTCTCCGTGTCGCCAAGATTGATCACCACGGTTTCTTCAACAGTTAGAGGCTTGGATTTCTCATGGATTTCCAAGTTTCGTTGTATTTCTTCATCATTCGGATCAGAATCGTCTAAGTCATGATTGATTTGCATCACATATATGAGGATCCATGATTCCCGTCCCTTCGCATGCCTCGAGATTAATCCTGAAACATAAAGGAAATGGATCAAAAAGACAAGACAGGGCTTAACCACATGCAATTTTCGAAAATTGATCATTGCTTTTTGAAATTCATTTTGCTTTTGAAGATCTCGAAACAAGAATTCTTGAGAAGCCCAACCCTCAGTACTTACCGTAGATGACAAATTTTTCCAATCGTTGGTTATCGTCATCGGGTTGGTTTGGGGTACTTCAACAAGATTCAAAATAATAAAAACTTCTGTAATTTTATTGATATCGAATCAATGAATTACATCTTATTGGATTGAAAAACCAAAGGGCAACATGAATTGAAATGAAAATCGAAAACAATAAAGATTCCCACGCAGGGGAGATACGAAAACTGGAAATAATTACTCTTGAGGGCCAGCGCCCATCCCTTCAAGTGGTCCTTCAGTGATTACACCAATGGAGGTCTCAGCAAACCAACCAGTGAGGTAGGGTATACCATCATTAAAGTCAAAGTCGACCACCCTCGACTTCGACTTCTTGAAAATACAAGGTGGCTGATCAGCTTCAGAATCATCAAACAAACTGACCAAAATCGCTTTACCATGCTTCTTAGGAGAGTCAGTTAGGGCTGGTGGCGACTTAGGAAAAATAAGCCCAAGATCATCCTTAGTAGGGCTCGACTTTAAATGCTCATATCCCCTCACTACTTCAGTTGAGCGAAAGATGTGGTCAATAGGAGGTGGTAAGGGACTTTGACCTACTCCTCTTTGGCCTCTGCAACAACCGAGGTCTTGTTCGCGGCTTCCCGACCCATGATATCCCAAACCAGCTTTGTGGGATTGTCCATTTGTCTCAATCGGGGCACGAATGCCTTGACATTCCTTCCCAAGACCCTGACCTGGCTCAAAACCATTACCGACCATGACCTTGGCCACCATGATAGCTGCATTAGAAACTTCTGGAGCCGGCAACGGCATATCAGAAGAAGCTTGAACAACTTGAACTATCTCAAATGAATGATAGCTATCCTCCTCAACATGATCGGGCTCCATGTATGGGACCGATGTCGCGTTGAAGATTCGGCGATCTTCTTCTCCATAAATTGTAACCAACTTTGCCTCAGCGACAAACTTGATCTTCTGATGCAAACTGGAGGGCACTGCACCTGCATTGTGGATCCATGGCCGCCCTAACAAAAAATTGAAAGCAGAAGGGATATCCAGCACTTGAAAAAGAATATCGAACACCGAAGGTCCGATTTGCAGCTCTAAGTTAATCTGGCCTATCACATCCTTCTTTGCTCCATCAAAGGCTCGAACAGAAGTCTTGGCTGCTTGCATGGTAGATGGCTTAATGCCTAGCTTTTTTAAAGTAGCCAACGAGCATAAATTCAAAGCTGACCCGTTATCAACAAGCACCCTCGCCATGTGAGTCTCCTTGTACTTCACTGATATATGAAGCGCTTTATTATGACCACGTCCTTCAACTGGGATTTCCTCATCAGAAAATGCTACTTGATCTTTGAGGAGGATCATCCCGACAAACCCCTCTAGCTTATCTTCTTCAATATTTTCGGGCACATGAACCTCACTCAAAACCTTCATAAGAGCACCCCGATGCTTCTCTGATGTCTGAAGAAGTTCCAACAACGAAACTTGTGCAGGCAACTTTCTCAACTGATCAACCACGCTATATTCGCTAGCCTTGATCACAGCTAAGAATTCCTTCGCTTCTTTCTCGACCACTGGCTTAACAGGTGGATTATTAGCATAAGTTCGCCCCGATCTTGTTATCAGATCAACATTGTATGATCATGGAACCATCTTGTCACTTTCATAAGCGTAGGGCTGAGGTGATGCCAGCACCGATACTTCAGAAGCATAAGGTTTAACGATCCCGAGGTCATCATCAGAGGCATCCTCAAGAGGGGGCATATCAATTAGCTCAGGATCCAACTTAACTTGTTCATCGGTTAGCATTGCAAGTTCTTCATTCCAGTCAATGATGACCTGAGATATAGTAGCCACTACCCCGAATTCATCAGCCATCCCAATCATTCCCTCTCTTACCAACTCATCCACCTTCTTTTCTATTTCACCGAATGATACCATTTCACCGGTCGAAACATAACCAGCTCGGACTAAAGCGTCGAACATATCTTCGAAAGGGACCCTGAAGTCTTGAACTCGCTCAACCGCCGGGCCAAGGACAACATTTGCACTGCTCGAATGATCAGGAAGTGGATTGTTCTGCACATTGGGCTTACCGGCTGGCTGTAGTGCAAACGCTCCAGTCTCAAGTAGATCCTGTACTCGATGTTTGAGTACTTGGCAGTCGTCTGTCGAATATCCCACCTCACCTCTATGGTAATCGCATTTCTTCGATGGATCGTATCGTGCAAAGCCGGCAGCTTTAGATCTTTGTGGCTCCGAACTCAGCAAATTCTTCTTCCTTAGCACTGCTAGTACCTGAGATAACGTGGAGTAAATTGGCGAGCTTTGCGCTGCGGGCGTGGGTCTTGTCGGCCTTGCTGCACATAAGAGGTCAGCTGCTTGGTGGCAAATTGTAGTTTCGGGGCCTGAGCTGGCGTCTTCTGTACATAAGTCATGTTGACTTCAGGGGCATGCTCTTTGTCTTTCTTACTAATAAATTTCTTGCCTGATGAACCCGACTCACTGTACCATCCTCTCTTGAGCCCAGATTCAATCTCCTCACCCATGGCTATCAGCTGGCTAAAAGATTGGACGGCCGTCACTAACATTCGTGAACGAACCGGCTGTGGTAGAGTGGACACGAACAACTTCATTAAGTCACGTTCTGAAGGTTCAGGCATGATCTGTCCCGCCATGTTCCTCCAGCGAGTGGCATACTCCTTTAGAGTTTCGCCCTTTTTCTGCTCAGCTCTTTCCAGGTCTTCTCTTGTAATTGTGACATCGAGATTGAACTTGAAGTGTTTGACGAAAAGATTTGCCACTTCTTCCCACGAGTCTTTCCAGTTGATCTGGTGGATGGTATACCACCTCATTGCAGCATCCTCAAGCTTGCTTGAAAGGTTTGAATCATTAAAGGTCCATTAGAAATATATCTGTTCATGAGCCCCTGGTACATCTCGATGTGCTGAATTGGGTTCGATGTGCCATCATACTTCTCGAAGGCTGGCATTTTGAATTTATCGGGCACTTGGACCCGAGTAAAAACAGACAAATCAACAGGCGGAAAACTTTGAGTTCCCTCTACTTCACGTAATCTCTGGTCGAGCTTAGCCAGCAATTTAGCATTTTCATCATTGGGGGGTGGATGAAGAACATTAGCCGCCGGAGACGCACTAGTGTCAGTCAAAATGACATCGTCCAGTTGAAAGGTTGGATTAGTATTCACTGCAGGAGCTTTGTCGAGGCGGAGACCTTGACGAGTTGGAGGCGGAATCTCCGATTGAGAGATAGCATTGATCTGTTGTTGCTTGGCCATGAGATCACTCATCATTTTGGACATAGCAGCCGTGATCTGCTCATTGATTGTATTCATGTGTTCTTTCAGCTTTTCGTCAATCATGGCTGCAATCTCAGGTTGATTGGTCATCCTTCTTTTGGTCACCGATCGAGTATTATGAGGATGAGGGGGATCCGTGGCAAATTACCTACAAAAGTAACGATCGAATGAATACAACAAGTAAGAATAACGAGTCGGTCCATGACATCCCTTAGATCCTCAAGATGAAATTTCTTTCAAAAAACCAATTCGTCCAGTAAATCCTGAAATTCCAAATTGCTTCATTCAATAAAAACTTGGACTAATTCCAAAATTTACAAATTATAACTTAATGTTTTTCATTGAATTGCTCAGAATGGAAAATGTCTAAACATCTACTACCAAAAAACGTTAATAGCAAGCTAACATTTCCTCCTAAAAAAAAAAACTCCCTAAACCAAGCAAGAAATCAGATGGTCTTCCTCTTTTTAGAGGCTACATGATCTATAGACGAATGGGCCTTCAAGGTACGCCGTAATCGTGCATTCTCTTAAGCCAGAGCGTCTGCCTTATCCTGGGCCTTCATCGCCTTTTCTTCGCTGATTTTGATTTAAGTGTGAAGGGTATGCCGTACTGTCATAACCGGGATCTTCGGGAGTATCTCAGCAGGGATGGTATGATACTGAACATACCGGTCCGTGGCAAAGTGACGCTTCATTTTTCCAGTGGGCTCATCTGCGGGCCAAATCAGCTTCTGAGTGGAACAATTCTGCCGAGCCTCAGAATGACGCCTAAGCTCGACTCTGTAGGACTCGCCTTTCTCGAACTGGACTTGAAATTCATTAGGCCTGAGTGGGGGTGGGACATCCTGCAGAACTCGGAATTGACGTGTAACCCGAAGGGGTTGATAGCAGGTTGCCCCATAAATGCCCATCAAAGGTACAGGCTTCTGATCGCCATGGTATAGTCGAGCCTCGACCTCCCGAAACCACACAGCTTGCCAAAGGAAAATCTTAGAGTTTGGATCCTTGAACAGATGGACCCATTGCGTATAGTGCAAACTCTTAGTTTGATCTTGTATTTGTTTGAACCTTAAAATAGGGTTATCAGTCATGCCCATTTCAAATACAGTCATATCCTCCCCAAATTGAGAAAGGTGTGAGAAAAGCCAGATTTGTAAAAGCTCAATCGGGGCTTGAAAAGTTCTATCTTTTCCTTTCTTGAATCATGTTAGAGATATGAAAGTCTCTGCTATAATTATGTTTATAAAACTAACTCCACCACATATTAGTTTTACCGTCCAAGCTATGACGGGATCAATAGCATTTTGACGGAATGGAAAAATGATGAGTCCAAAAAAAGCTAAGATAAAATTTTAGATCTCATGAGGACGGAGTTATTTTCGAAACACTCAATAAGAAAAGATAATGTGCATGCTTGACAATTACCCCTTAACACTTTTTCAATTTCCTTTTTAGTCAAATTCAAAAATTCAGCAAGCACTATCACATGATTTACCTTAATGGGTGGTTCGACTATATCCAACTCAATCGATTTTCCAATGGCAATACTGTATTCTTCCAGAGTCGGTGTGAGCTCAAACTTACCTCCCAACACAAATGTGGTTGTCTCGGGACACCAAAAATGAGCGAATGCCTGCATGATCCAGCTCTGAACATCTATGTCTAGGATTGGCAGCATGAATCCAATGCGTTTGAGAACGTACTGTTGACCATCTGGCTTCAACTGGCTCCATAACTTCTTGAGCTCCAGCTTCAGAGTAGGCACGAAACGGATATCAAGGCGACCCATTCTTATATAGACCACGTGCTAAATGACTCAACCTAAATCATGGACCGACTCAAAATAAGATGAAGAAAACCAAAGATAAAGCTCGAGAAATTACCGTTTTTGGGGAGAAAATGTCAATCACAGAGACATGCACATGAATCGTGAGTTTAAATCTTAATCTATCTATCCTAACGGCTTTTGCAAAGTGAAATGATGAACGGAACGACGCGTCGCAGCCTCACGTACAATCGTCATGACTAGTCGCAGCCTCGCATACAATAGTCATGACTAGTCGGGTCCAATCACTTCGGCTTGGTTCGGTCGACAAGGGCAACCCCATGCGTTGTAGCCTCACGTGCATGAGAACGACCCTTGAGCCATTTTTTGGAAAAATTTTCGGGATTTAAATGGGATAACCTTTAGCGAAGCCTTACCGCCAAGGTTAAAGAACCACCTAAATACCATCTTAAAACTATGGGTGTGACCCAGGTCCGGTCACAGGTTGTGTGTGGTGTAGTGCAAATATTGTAAATCATGCACAACAATTATATTCAACCATCACTTCAATAGTATGAAAATTAAACCAAATTCCACTCCACCAAACCTGCAAAACAAAGGGTTAGCCAATCACTACTACCCTTATAACTCCCATCCTGCAAAAACATTTAACACCTAAAAATGAAAATTCAATTAAATTTTGCCAAATCGAGTGATTTTTGTTTGAAAATTTTTTTTTGGCCTAAGTCCTCCTTAAATTTTCAAAAAAAATTCAAGTTGTCCCCAGCGGAGTCGCCAAGCTGTCGCGACCTAAAAAAAATTGTGTTTTCGATCTTAGGCTAATGGATTACTAGATCAATTAAATTAACTAACCTAGCTCGAGTTCTCCCAAACTCTACCAAATTGCAACTTAGGTCCAATTATGAGCATGCAAATATTTTCAATGGGAGTCGCCACTAATCATTTAAGGTAGGTTGATTAGAAACCTAAATAAAATAGCGGGAGTACTATTTTATTTCTACGAACCAGAAATTATGAATTCGGGGACTTGGTTACGCTAGATTCTCTAACGCCCTTTCGGTACCAATTTCAAGAAAAATACCAAATTTGGCAATTTTGATAAATCCCGACTTAGAGTTTAAAGGTGCAGAAATTTTTATTTTCACTTATTTAAATGAAAACTAACATATATGTAATGACGTGCAAAAATTGACATGCGATTAGTACAACCTAACATGCAAATTATATGTCATGCGACGACGTGACCTATTTCTAATGACGGGCATATTATTTATTTTTTTGTATTTTTTTAAATAAAATTCGGAATTAAAAATGCTAATTATCTAGACACGCAATTTTAAACTAAAGAAATTAACCTATTCTAGAGTGATCTTTTGGTATTTTTTAAATCAAAATTCGAAATTAAAATCAAGTAAAAAAAATATATAACCGCTAAATCTTTCGAATTAAGTTTCGATATGAAGCCTGACAAATCGATCCTAAAATTCAAAATACCCGCTATGGAAATAACTCTATCTAAAACCTGATAGATAGATTTATTGCCACGTGTGCGGTTGCGGATTAGGAAATTTTCCTAATCGATCACATCTTGAAAAATTCTCGATATCTTAAATATCTTGGATATATTCAAAAGATTTTGAAAATTCCAAGATTTCAAAAAAAAAAAAAATCCTAATTGGAATAATGCTTATTATCTAAATGTGCAAAATTAGATATCAATAAGCACCAATTAGGCAACAAAATATTCAAATCAAATCAAGATAAGATAATTACCTGATTTGCAAATTTCTTTCCAAGTTTGAATTTGCAACGGATCGGGATTGCGGATCGGCGGTGCGTTGGGAGCGGCGGCGCGGTAGCGGCGGGTAAGGCCACGGGACTCACGACTGATTGGAGAGAACGAGTTCTATGAGACTGGACTGGCACTCTCGATGTGCAGCTGTTCGTCGTGAGGGGACTCGTGGCGAGGCTCACAACTCTCGAAGAGAAGTGTCGATCTTCAAAGCTGAGACGATCTGATCCGTCTCTCTATCAATATTGTCTCTTCTTCTCCTTTTGGCGTTCTCTACACGTGAAATTTAACAGGGGTGCAAGAAGAAAGAGGAAAAAAATATATTAATGAAGAATCAGCCCCTTTTTGTCTTCTTCTCTTTAACAACCTATATTGGGCCCACGAAGAAACTAAGGTTTGGGAAAGAATTGTTGAAGTGAAGTGTGGATGACCAGTCCACTATGTCGTGAGCGTCTTCTTCCTCCTATACTGTGGGTATTGCCGAGAACTTGCGAAGACCGTATGCAAAACCTGAGTTGATAGGCCTCCGCTCGAACTAGGCAAAGGAGATCGTGCACAGCAGGAACTCGTCGAAAAGCCTGGACTTGATGGTAGGCGTTTGGGAAGAACAACAGTAGCGCGAGCAAGGGGTCCACAATCTGGGTGGCTACGGTCGTAGCAACAGCGGCAGCGTCGTCGTCAATGGAAGCAGCGACAATGGCTCACGACCACAGGTCTGGCCTTGAGCAGAGAGCGTGGCGATGGATAGCAAGAGGAGCGACGGCAGGGATGGCAGCAGCACGAGTAGTAACTCGAGCGTGGTGTGGCGAGGCACGGGACAGCGGGCGGTTAGCTCGGCACAGGCACGACGTGGCAATAATTGCGGCAAAGGGAAGTTTGGCCAAGGGGGCCAACAGCAGTAGGCTCGGACAGGCGTGCGGATGCAAGTGGCCGAACGCGGGAGGGACCGCCGGGCACACGCGCGACCAACTCTCTTTCTCACTCTCAATTGTGTGAAGTAAAACCCCCTTTTTTTTACCTTCTCTCAAAAGAAGAAAAAAAAGACTTTTTTATCTCTCCATCCTCTCTTTCTGTGTCCGTATATCTGAATGCTTCCCCCCTCCATATGTGTCCTCTTCTCTCCTTTTTAATCGAAGTTCTGATTGATTTATTTATTATTATTTTTTTTTGGGTGAGATTTCCCAGATTCCAAATCCTGCAAAGATGCATGCCATCTGGCCATGAACGTGCAATATTTCCTTTGAACGCTTGCCTTCACCGAAAATATTTGGATATCTTCTTTCTTGTCCTTGCTTAGCCGAATATTGCCCATACCCACTAAAATTGATCTTGTCATCTTCTTCATATTTACTTACCGATTTTAAGACTATTGCCTATTATGTGACCAAATCTCGGTAATATTCCAAATGAATGGGCTGGGCCAAATTTTCAATCCATGCAGGCTTAGTCCAATTTCAATAAATCAAGAGCTAATATGTCCAGAGCCATTCACTCGAGTCCATCCATTGCTGGTCCAATACAAATGCAACTAACCCATGTGAATCTAAACTATATGCTATGCGATTTTAATATTTTTGTTTAGGGGTTAAAATTTAATCAATTAACCATTAAATGATGCGCCAAAATTTAGTTGTCAACAATGGGGTCAGGTTCTTTAATTACCACAAGAGACTCCATAGCTCACCCCAAAAGCATCTTCTTTGCAGAAAATGTATAGTCAATGAAAGGTCTCATAAATGCTTAGTTAGGTAAATATTGCACTTACTATGTTCCCACAATTCGATTTGTGTTTGTCTCGGACTCATTTTCACCAAACATCTTTGCTAGGCCGAAACTAAATATCCTGGGGTTCATATCACTATCTAACAGAATGTTGCTAGCCTTGAGGTCTCTGTGGACCATGCGCAATCTGGAGTGTTGATGAAGATAAATAAGCCCTTGAGTGATTCCTTCAATAATGTGTGCAAGCCTTTCCCAATTTCAGAGATATCGTTTTGCTTGATCTGTTCCAATTTGATATTACTAAGACATTATTTGAATGAATTAACATAGAAAGTTAAATTGAGTCATGATACATATTCCTGAGGGGAGCAAAACATCCTACCGAAGAGAAAAGAATCTAGGCTTTTGTTGGGCATGTATTCGTAGATTAGAATCTTTTCATCTCGCTCTAAGAAGCAGCCCAGGAGTCTAACAAGGTTCTTGTGTTGTAGCTTGGCTATAAGCATTGTTTCATTTCTCAACTCTAACATCCCTTGATCAAACTTCTGGAAAAGCCTCTTCACCGCTACATGTTTTCCGTTCAGTAATTTACCCTGGAGAGCATTCACTTGCATATCCTTTAGTAATGCGAACTTGCCATTTCGAAATGGAATTTGCAAGACAATAAAAGTTACTACCTTGTAAACTGGTCCAAAGCCTCCTTCTCCTAGCTTGTACAAATTCGAGAAGTTTTGTGTCGCTGCAGTTACACTTGAAAAGCTAAACAAAGGCAACCAAGCATCCTAAGTATTATTTACATTTCCATTTCCCTTTTCAGAAGTTTCATTTGTCCTAGCAGCAATGCTCATGCCCACATCAAACAGTAAAATGTCCTGAGTCGGTTCCATTTTACCTGTTCATCAAAACCATGTTATGCTTTTTATACCTTGAGAGACCTCAAAACAATAATAAGGAGAAAAGAGGATCAGAAGACTTGCCCTTCCGTTTCTTTTTCCAATGGCAACCCATGTAGGTGGTTAGGAAGAGAGCAACAAGAGGAACAACAGAAGCGAGGGCTATCTTTAGTGTTTTTTTAATCCCTGAAAACATGCAGTCGAAGAAAGTAGTAGTCTTCTGCAGAAAAGTAACGTAATATATCAACAGGATTAGAATAATGCCTCTACCTCAGGAGTTTTGGAGCTCATTCATGGTAAGTTTGATCTATATTGTATTACTGTGACGATCATCTTCAGAGAGCTGCCTTAGATGTATGAGGTCTCCATGCCACAGCAAACAGCTGTCACTGCCCCCGCCACTATAAGCATATGCAGTGCAAGAACAATCACCTGAGCAGGCTGATTTACATGCTTTAGTGGACATTCTTTCGGACATATTGTAATACAGCAGAAACGTCACATGGTCCATCTTGAGGAATCCATCCTTATCACCACTTCCATATCCCATTTGCTCACACTGCAACCGTATTCTCCTCGCACACCCTGCAGATGTATTGTTCTGTAGCCACTTCTCCAGATCCGAGGGCCTAAATCTATCCAAGCAGTCACAAAAAGGAAAAGTATTGTCGTTGCATCTGCTGAATGAACCACAGAACTTGTAGACATCACATACCCATGGTTGAGTCCAAAAGCACAGTCCATTGCTTCAAACTCTCCAGCAAGCTGAGTTGTTTAATCTGTCCAGACAGGTCCATAACTAATCTTGTACTTACATTGGCCGAACTATAAAGCAAATATGTGAAATAGACCTCATCGGGATTGCTAATGAAGCTGTAATTGAAAATGTAGTTTAATCTCATCTTAGGAACAAGAGAAAACGTTTGTGAATCTCTTTGCGAAGGCCCACTAGTCCAATATTTCTCACTACCTTTCAGAATGGCAAACTGATCTGGGCTTTCGGAATCTATTCTCAGGGAGAAATCCCCCGAGCTAGGGTCCATGGCGTTCTTCCACGACGTCAGCGCCCATACCTTTCCAGTCTTTCTGCTGTATCCAATCTTCATTCCAGGCAGAAAAGTATCCGAAGGATAATCAAAACTCTGCCATAGTATTGCTTCCGAGCTCTCCTCCCTCAATACAAAATTTCCCGAATCCAACAGCATCGCGCTGACGCTCCCACTGACGGAATTGTTGCTCACGTGGCAGGTTATTCTGCCACCCTGGATCACAAGATTGGCTCCGTCTATGGCAAGAGCAGGAGAGGAAGTCGTGAGACGATGATCTCTGTTACCCACCCAGACAATGGTTCTTTCCTCAGTCTCCTTGTACCATATTCCGAGGTACGTGTAAGAAGAATTTCCTCGGGAAAAGAAACCCAACTCAAATATTCCACCAGAAGATACTAGAGTGTCTGACCTGGTGAGACTCTGTCCTTTTGAAATTGTGCTCGTTGCAGCAGTAGGAGCAACAGAGAATCGAATGCAATGGCACGAAAACATCAACAAGTACAGGAGGGTCAGTTTCATAGTCGGCATGTCTACGTTGCATGGTGAATCCATTGAACTACTTGCAGTTCAGGTTGATAACGTTTCGGGTATTGCCAAAGAAACTAGGAGGACTTTTCTTTCTACTGACAATTCCATGGAAAGTGATGACTGATGGGAGGGAGACGTGCAAGGACTTGCAAGTCCCAAATCTTCTTGGCACCCGATGACTTCTTCTTCCGGTGACAAATCATTGGATGCCCTACACAAAAGTTCTTCCGACGAAGACTTTTTAGCCTTGGAGCGAGACGTCGAAAGATTTGCACGTCCCGTTGACTTTTTTTCTGATGACAAATCAGCACAACGTATAATGAATAAAAAATAAATAATTAAAAAAATATTTTTCTAAAAATGATCATTTATATCTTTTATAATAATTAGTTAATAAAAAATATTTTATTATGATAATAATTTATATCTAAATATATTCGTGAATAATAAAAAAAATTTTATCTGTTGGCGATACAAAAGATTACTTCAAAAGAAAATTCTAATAATTTGCTTTCTGCAAAAGAAACGTATCTTTATCGGCCTTCATCAATATTCTTATTTGGATGCCCAACCTCAAACGGAACCACTTGACACCTACAAGTTCGTATTCACCGAGGTGTAGGTCTACAACACAATGATGTTTTTGATAATATTTTGACTTAGTCAAGGTGGGGCTCACAAGAAAAAAAAAAGGGAAATGTAGAATTGGTCAACAATGAAGCGCGCTCGTTTATAAATGAGGCCGAGAGCTCACACCACCGAGAAACAGAAAAGAAAAAGCTCGCGCGTAAATGTCTCAAGATCCTCGACAAGCCAGATTTATAATGTATTGCAGTGCCCACTTGCTCGCGCTCCTCCTTCATCTAATGGGAGAAATTTTTTTGGGTTAGGTGCTCAATTTGAAGTTTTGTATAAATTAAGCCGCATAATCCGATTCTTGAATTGTTGAGCTATGGGATTTCATGGGAAAGGTAGATTATGGCGTTGTTGAGTTGGGTCTTTTGACGGGTGCCGCTTTGAAGTGACGGTTTGGCCGGATTGAGAATTTTAGGGTTTTGCATTGCATTTAGTTTTGAGTAATCGCTCGAAGTGAGCGATTTATTGTCGCATAGGAGTCATTTTGTTAGCGTTTAGGTATAGTTTGGTCATTTCGCAGTTGTCTTTGAACTCGAATGGTGTCCTCCAACGTCACGTGGACTAACCGCACTGGAGGGTGGAACCTGAATATGACAATTGTGATGGGTATTCACTGTGTGGTGCTCATGGAAGTTGCGACATTAATAATTTCCCCTGCCTGTGGATGCTTGAAAGGATTTGTGCTGAAATATCCTCAGTATTGGTTAATGTCGGACTGGTCTGGTAGTGGTGGGTGCGTGAGGAAGACGCCGCTGGATTGCCGACAAGGAGAAGGGTTTTTGGAATACATGGGCGCGAGGCTGCCAGACACACGGCATTCATCATATAACAAAGTGCTGCCTGCTTAAACAGCTGCTCTTGCACTGTGTATTTGAAAATGGACATCGGCACCGGATGCATACTTCGCTCCGGTGACCTGATAGATATCAGAGATTATGCTGAAAATGGGCAAGATATTTACATAAGGCTGGCTGCCTCTGAATTGGGTAAGGATACGATAGCCATACTAGAAGACTCGAGCCTCTAGTGTTATGATAAGTATCCTTTGTAAATGCATGTATTAACATTGTAAATCATTTTGTTGCTAATCCATTACTAAGTATGATGTCTGTTGCTGATTGATCTGGACTTATGGTCGCCATGCAGTGGCATATAGAAGCTCAAAAGGGAGAAGACGAGTTTAGATGATAGTTTTACCGGTATTATGTTCAGGATTACTCCTCATTGGCCTATGCCTGATCTTGAATATCTTAAAGAAAAAGAGGAAGAAGAGGAAAAGCAGAGAAGGTTAAAAAATTTTAAGATTCCAGTAAGTTTTTGCCACATCCCAAAATCATCAAGAACGGCAACGACCATATTTCTAATTGAAAGACGCAACCTCAAACACAACCAAAGAATCAACTCCAAAAAATTTCCACAATAGTTCTCTCGCTCTAATGACCATTAATCGAGAAACCTAAAAAGATTGGGAAAGAGAGAGTGAACAATTACAGTTCAATGAGTAATACATATATTTTAAGTAGATCAAGTAATCACTATGCATTTCTACATAAAACAATACCAGAAACTCATAATCCATGAGTTGTTTTATTTCAACAAATTTTTATACAACTCAGAAATACTCATTTAATCCATAATCTCAATCAAATATCACACTACAAAAAAATAAGGATTTAACCACAGAAATTTGCGACGAATTATTTTTCGTCGCTAATTTTTTACGGAATTTGCGATGAATTTTTTTTCCGTCGCAAATTAGCCACGGAAAATTATTCGTCTCAAATTAGTGACGAATAAAGAATTCGTCGCAAATTTCCGGCGAATTTTGCAACGAAAAAAAATCCATGGCTAATTTGCGACGGAATTTGCCATGAAAAAAAATTTGTGGCTAAATTGCGACGGAATTTGCCACGAATAAAATTCGTGGCTCATTTGCAACGAAATTTGCCACAAAAAAAAATTTGTGGCTAATTTGCGACGAATTTTTTTCCGTTCCTAATTTGTGACGAAAAAAGATGTCGTCGCTAATTTGCGACGACATTTGCCACGAAAAAAAATTTGCGGCGAATTTGCGACGGAATTAGCAACGAATTTTATTTTCCGTTGCTATATTTGCGACGAAAAAAAATTTGGTCGCTAATTTGCGACGGAATTTGCCACGAAAAAAATCCGTCGTTAATTTGTAACAGAATTTGCAGTGAAAAATTATTCGTAGCTAATTTGCGAGGGAGTTAGCAACGGATTTTTGTTTGTTGCTAATTGTCCGCCTCGATACTTGTAGACCCAATTTCTCGCTCTCCCTGCTAATTTCTCTTATCCCTCTTCGCTGTTCTCCCTTCCTCTCCCTCTTTCATTTCTCTCGATAAATCTCTCCACACGTGCAAAAATCTGTCTCGGTAAACCTTTTCTACCAGTAAGTGGCATGACTAATTTGCGACGAAGACGATTCGTTGCAAAATTATTTTTGAATTTTTGTTATTTTATTGATTTTTTTGTCTTTTTTTTTTCTGACTTCGTCACCGATCTGGCAACCGGCGACTGGCAAGACCTCACCAGCCATGGGCGAGGTGGATGGACCTCGCCCAGATCTAGGCGAGGCCAAGCGGTCTCGCCATGGCCACCGCCACTAGACCTCGCCGTTGCGACAAGGTCAAGCGGCGGCCTTGCCATGGCCGCTGCTGGACCTCGCCGCAGAGGTCCAACACCGGCCAGATCTGGGTGGCGAGGTCAAGGTTGGGTCTCGCCATGGCCGCCGTTGGACCTCGCGGCGAGGTCCAGCGGCGGCCATGACTGCTCGACCTCGCCACCCAGATCTGGGTGCCGAGGTCGAGCAGCCATGGCGAGGCCCAAGCTCGACCTTGCCGCCCAGATCTAGCCGGCGAGGTTACCTCGCCCATGGCCGGCAAGATCCAAGTCGCCGACCGCCGGACCGGCGATCAGAGAAAAATATGTAGGAATAAAAAATACGAGAAAAAAAATTCTAAAAAAAATTATTATAAAAAAATAAAATTTGAAGTCAATTTTTTTTTTGTAGGTACATATCCGTTTGAAAGTCTCGCAGATGAAGTGAACGTTGCAATTCTCATCAAATTGAGCACTTTCTACTACAAAGATTTCAGTCAAATATTTGAGTAAGTTTTCTTGACATGGTAATTGTTTTATTTTTTTCAATTTCAAAGTAATTGTTTCGGCAAAAATAAAATTTTAATTTTTAGAATTTTATGGTTTTAATTAAGAAAATTTTTTGGTTTTAATATTTTACAAGATTTTGTTATTTTTATATAGACACAATGCAAATAGACAGGGCTTGGATGTATAACAAGAACTTACCTGGACGACGAGGATTGATCAATGAGTTTCGTACTGGGTTGGAATTATTTTTAGACTTTGCTAGTAGTAAATATGAGTTGATGGATGGAATAAATTAAGGTGTCTGTGTAGAAAGTGCAGTAATGGTAAATTTCATGTGTATGATACAGTTAGAAAACATCTTTGTAGATTTGGGCTTACTCCAAACTACTATAATTGGACTTGTCATGATGAACCATTTATATCTGATGAAAGATATCGAATAAATGATCAATTTTCAGTTAAGGAAGAATGTAGCTATTATGATCAATTGAACCTATATCAGAGAATGGTGATTGATGCAGCTGGTCAGAATGTTGTTTCAGATCCGAACCATGCAAGTACTAGTTTTACTCCTACACTTGAACAATTGGAAGAGATAGGAGTAACAGGTTTTAATAAAAATGCGTGTAATGAACCATCTAATCAGTTCTGAGAAGTGTTGAAAGCAGCAGATGAACCATTATGGGCAAGTTGTGACAATCATACTCAGTTATCAGTGACAGCAAGATTGTTAAATATCAAGGCATAGTATAATGTGTCTAAGAATTGCTTTAACTCTCTTGTTGAAGTAATGCGAGAAACATTGCCTCATGATAACATCATGCCAAGTGATTTTTACGATATAAAGAAGTTAGTGGATAACTTAGGTCTTCCTGTTAAAAGGATTATGTATGTAGTAGGGGTTGTATGTTATATTGGAGAGATAATGAAAATGCAGAATCATGCAAATTCTGTAGCTAACCTAGGTACAAGATTAACAGGAGACAGGATCGTAATCAGAAGCATAAACCATGCAGGCAAATGTTTTATCTGCCCTTAATCCCCATATTGCAAAGGCTTTATGCGTTTCAAACCACTGCTGAACACATGACTTGACATGCAAATCATGAAAAAGAAGAGAGTCTAATGTGTCATCCTTCAAATGCAGAGGTATGGAAACATTTTGATAGAACATATCCTGAATTTGTAATAGAGTCTCGAAACATCAGGTTAAGTCTCTGTGGTGATGGATTTGCCCCATTTGGAAAATCAGGGAAAAGCTATTCATGTTGGCTAATTATCTTAACTTCGTACAATCTTCCATCCAGTATGTGCATGAAAACACCTTATATATTTTTGACATTGATCATCACCGGCCCGCAAAATCCGAAAAAGTTGATAGATATTTATATGCAACCATTGATTGAAGAGTTACAACAGCTATGGAATGAAGGTGTCGTTACGTATGATGTTTCTACTAATCAAACATTTGTAATGAAGGCTACTCTTCTTTGGACGATAAATGACTTTCCAGCATATGGAATGTTATGTGGATAGAGTATAGCTGGGATCTTAGGATGTCCGATACGTTTGGAGAAATCGAAGTCATTCAAATTAAGACATGGTAAGAAACCCTACTATTTTGACTGTCACAAACAATTTTTGCCGATGAATCATACATTCAGAAGGAATAAAAAAATGTTCATTAAGAATAGGATTGAAAGAACTCCTCCACCATTTAGGTTGACCGGTGATCAAATATGGGAGCGAGTGCAAGACTTTCAAACTGTTGTTGAAAACCCTCATGGCACAACTATTACGTACAGAAGCACACATAAGTGGACTAAACACAGTATATTTTAGAATCTACCATATTTGAAGGCTCATCTTATTCATCATAATCTCGACGTCATGCACATTGAAAAGAATGTTTTCAACAATGTCATAAATACTGTGATGTATGTCACGAGAAAAACAAAAGACAACTTGAATGCAAAAAAAGATATGAGAGATATTTGTGATCGGCCAACATTAGATGTAGATGCAAGCAGCAGAGGAGTAAAACCAAAAGTAGTTTATACAATGGATAAGGAGCAGAGACGAGTCGTGTGTCAATGGTTGAAATCTGTGCGGTTTCCTGATGGATATGCTTCGAACATCGGGAGATGTGTTGATTTGAACGAATGCAAGTTGACAGGATTAAAGTGTCATGATTGTCATATATATATATATATATTTTTTTTTGTAAGGTGATTGTCATATATTTATGGAAAGACTAATTCCAATAATTTTGAAGGAACTTCTACCAAACTTTGTATGGAGCGTCATTACAGAGTTAAGTAATTTCATTCATGATATTTGCTCAACAGTGTTAAAAGCATCACACATGGAGAAACTGGAGAGAGACATTCCAATTATTCTTTGCAATTTAGAAAGGATATTTCCTCCATCATTTTTTGATTCAATAGAGCATCTCTTAGTTCACTTGCTTTATGAGGCCAAAGTTGCATGTCCCGTTCAATTCCGATGGATGTATCCATTTGAGAGATAAAAAATTTTTCAAAATAAATTTCAAAATACTTTATAATATATTATGTTCTGATAAACTTCTTTCTATTGTAATAAGGTTCTTATATCATTTGAAGAAAAAAGTGAAGAATAAGGCATGTGTTGAAGCTTCAATTTGTAATGCATATATTGTGGAAAAAGTGACAACATTTGCATCATACTATTTTGAGCCGCACGTACAGTGCAAGAGGCGAAGAGCAGGAAGAAATGATAAAGGTCCTATCGATCCCAATTGCAAATCATTCTCTATTTTCAATTATTTCGGTCGACCAAGTGGCGCATGTTAGTTTCGTTGCTTAACAGGCGAAGAACAGCAGGTAGCCCATACTTATATTTTACTAAACTGTCCATAAGTGGAGCCATATTTCCAGTAAGTGTATATTTGCAAATATATGTATTGCGTGTCAAATATTTACTAATATATAAATGTAAATTGTTAATAGGATTTTTCAAAATTCAATGTATGGACTACCACCAAATGAGTTCGACTGTTTGTGCGATGAACAATTTGCAGCATAGTTCAAAACATATGTAAGTTGCCTATAGACTAAAACAAAGTTATTAATATTTTATACATCATTTAAATATATATTATTGACTTTGCGTATGTAATCTTAGGTTCACAGTAATCATGATCAAGTTGAAGAACAATGATTGCTATATTATCTGTCATGGGGTCCACAGTCAAGCATACGAACTTGGCCAGCATATTTCATAAACGGATATAATTTTCACACTCAAGAATATGGAATGGAAAAAACCACAATGAATAGTGGTGTGTGTGTTCGGTCATCCAATTGTGGTAGTTCAAAAGATGATTTTTATGGCTTGTTGGATGAAATCATCGAGATAGAGTACCCCGGACCATTAATGCGGGTTGTGTTATTTAAGTGCAAGTGGTTCGACCCCGTCAAAGGAATGAAGGTGCATACAAAGTTTAATTTGGTTCAAATAAATCACAAGAAAAGGTATAATAAATATTAACCATTTGTGTTGGCACAACAAGCAATTCAAGTATATTATGCATCATATCCTAGTTTGAAACGTGACAAAACTGATTGGTGGGTTGTATATAAAACCAAAGCATGAAGAAAAATCGAGAAATACTGTAAGGATACAACATATCAACAAGAGGAAGTTTGTAACGCAGTTCAAACTGAGGAATATAACATTCCTACTCTACAGATTCATGTGGAGCAATGATAGATGTAGATCTAACTGAAATTCGCAAATCAAATTTGGAAGGTGTTGCAGAATCTGATTTTGAAATAGAGGATGATGATGATGATGACGATGATGATGATGATAACGATGATGCTCAAGACCAAGATGAAAATGAAGGTGAAGATGAAGATTTAGATTTTTGAGACTTTTTACTAATTATGTCGTAGACACTTATTATTATTATTATTATGACAAAAGTTTATTGTTGTTGTCTTGTTGTGTTAATGTTGTTGTTGTTGTAATTATTAGTATTGTTGTTGTTGTTGTTATTATTATTATTATTGTAATTGTTGTTGATTATTATTATTGCTATTATTGTTAATGAAACATTATTGTCCGGAAAAAAAAATGAATTACGCGGGTGTGGGATAGTAGAAATGAAATTTGTGGCAAAAATCCATGGCAAAGCCACGAATTTCATGAAAAATGCCTATACAAATGATTACGTCGATTTTTTTTAAAAATCCGTTGCTAAAATCCGTGGCAAATTAGCAAATTTGCCACGAATTTCATGAAAAAATCCCACTCAAACGACTAAGTAATTTTTCATGAAATTCGTGGCGAAAATCCGTGGCAGATTTTAACAACGAATTTCATGAAAAAATGCATATACAAATGATTACGTCAATTTTTTAAAAAAATCCGTTGCTAAAATCCGTGGCAAATTTGCCATGGATTTTAGCCACGAATTTCATGAAAAAATCCCACTCAAACGACTAAGTAATTTTTCATGAAATTTGTGGCGAAAATCCGTGGCAAATTTGCCACGAATTTCATGAAAAAATCCCACTCAACCGACTAAGTAATTTTTCATGAAATTCATGGTGAAAATCCGTGGCAAATTTGTCATGGATTTTTGCCATGAATTTCATGAAAAATGCCTATACAAATGATTACGTTGATTTTTTTTAAAAATCCGTTGCTAAAATCTGTGGCAAATTTGCCACGGATTTTTTCCACGAATTTCATGAAAAAATGCCTATACAAATGATTACGTCGATTTTTTTTAAAAATCCGTTGCTAAAATGCCACATATTTCATGGAAAAATCCGACTCAAACAACTAAGTAATTTTTCATGAAATTTGTGGCAAAATCCGTGGCAAATTCACCATGGATTTTGCCACGAATTTCATGAAAAAATGCCTATACAAATGAGTACGTCGATTTTTTTTAAAAATCCGTGGCAAATTTGCCACGAATTTCATAGAAAAATCCAACTCAAATGACTAAGTAATTTTTCATGAAATTCGCAGCAAAAATCCGTAGCAAATTTACCACAGATTTTTGCCACGAATTTCATGAAAAAATGCCTACACAAATGATTACGTCGATTTTTTTAAAAATCTGTTGCTAAAATCTGTCACAGATTTTTGCCACGAATTTCATGGAAAATTCCCACTCAAACGACTAAGTAATTTTTCATGAAATTCGTGGCTAAAATCCGTGGATTGCCATGGATTTTAGCCATGAATTTCATGAAAAAAATCCCACTCAAACGACTAAGTAATTTTTCATGAAATTCATGGCTAAAATCCGTGGCAATTGCTATGGATTTTTACCACGAATTTCATGATTAAAATCCCACTCAAACAACTAAGTAATTTTTCATGAAATTCATGGCTAAAATCCGTGGCAAATTTGCCACGAATTTTGCAAAATGAATTTTGGGCTTTTGACAAAATCCGTGGCAATGTTGCCATGGATTTTAGCCACGAATTTCATCCAAAAATGCCTATACAAATGATTACGTAGATTTTTTTTAAAAATCCATGGCAAATTTGCCACGGATTTTAGTCACGAATTTCATAAAAAGAATTTTGGGGTTTTTATGAAATTCGTGGCTAAATTCCGTGGCAAATTAGCCACGGATTTTAGCCACAAATTTCATGAAAAAATGCGTTTACACATGCTTACGTCCTTTGTTGACGAAATTCGTGGCTAAAATCTGTAGCAAATTTGCCACGAATTTTAAAAATATTTTGGTTTGCCGCATTAATTTTATATTTCGATTCAAATTTCCTGCGAGACAATAACAATTCGTGGCTAATATCGTGGCAAATTAGTCACATAATAAGATTCGTGGCTAATTTGCGACAAAATTAGCCACGAATTTAATTCCGTGGCTAATTTTCCACGATATTAGCCACGATTTTCAATCCGTGGCTAATTTCAACGGAAATTCACAAAACGGCGTTGTCTTCATGAGCGGGTACAAATTAGGGTTCTTCTCTTCTCATGATCAAGCCAATCTTCTCTCCAACATCTGCCTCTTCTCTGTCTCTGTCTTCTCCCTCTTCTCTGTCTCTGTTGCAAGTCTCAGTTGAACGATTCTCGGAAGCCTTTGGCATTCTTCGGCGTTCTTTGGCATTCTTCGGTGTGATTCTCGGCGTTCTTCGGCAGCGGACGCTGGGAAGCGAGGACACCCAGCGCGCGGCCTGCTTCTGTTGGGTTCTTCAGCGGCGTCCAAGAGTGTTCGGTTTACTTCTGTTGGAAAGCGAGAGGTACATTTGCTTGGGTCTGCTTTTCGGCGTTATTTCTGGGTGTTTACGTCTGCTTATGCTTCTTTTCTGATATTTGTGTTGCGTCTGCTTTTGCTTATGCTTATGTGATTTTGCTTTTGTGTTGGCTGGGTTCTGTGTTGGGTCTACTGCTTCGTTCTGTTCGTAGGCGAAAAAGATTGGGTCTGTTTCGCCCACGAATTTGGTTCTATTCGTTGGCAAAACAGACCCAATCTGTTTCGCCCACGAATTTGGTTATGTTTCGTGGGCGTTTTTGTGCTTTTGCTTCTGTGCTTCGGCTTCTGCTTCTGTGTTGGCTTCTGTGTTGGGTCTGCTTCGTTCTGTTCGTGGGTGAAACAGAATGGTTCTGCTTCTGTTTCGCCCACTAATTTGATTCTGTTTCATGGGCGAAACAGCTGTTTTGCCCACGAAACAAAATCAAATTCCTCATATTTAAGTTAAAATTTGGTTCGATTTTAGATTGAAATTTGATCGGAATGAGCTGAAATTTGGTCAGATTTGGGTTGAAATCTAGTTGAAATTCGTTTGAAATTTGGTCGGAATAAGGTGAAATGTGATCGAAATGAGCTGAAATTTGGTCAGTCAAGTGGAAACGGCCTGCTAAACGAAAATCACGCCTTTGGCCATGACGCAAGTCGTTTTTTGGCTTTTCGGAGTCGTTTAGATGGGTTTTTTGGCAAAATACGATTCTAGTGAATAGTGTTTTATGTGACATTTGCTTTTTTTTTTTTTATTCCGTTTCGGAATCGTTTTATTATTATTTTATTTATATCTAGGTTTGAAAACTATTTCCGAACCTTCTTTGGCCTAGGTTGAAGCTTTGGCCATCAGGGTAAAACTATTTCCATGACATTTGGGTTTTCTGGAATGGCTCCCTTCGGGTAAAGCCTTATAATTACTTGTTCAAAACTTATTGATTTCTTTGTTGAAGTTGATATATTCATTTTAAAGGGATATGTGCACCATAAAACATGCAATCAAAACTTATTAAAATTTGTTGAACAGAACTTACTGATTTCCTTGCATCATAAAATTTGTTGTGAAAGTGTAACTTATTAAGTTCTAAGGCTTTCAAAATATGCAATTAAATTTTAAAACAAGTCAAATTACAACAATTAACTGAAAATTTGATGAGCCTGACCAGTTAGATGAGTTCTCCCTTTTTTACCGTTGTAGGACTAGAAATTTAACTCGTAGACGTTTCCGAACAGCTTCCTTTTTTCCAGGGACCAAGTTTCTCTCTTGTTCTCAATAACAAAATAGTAAGCTTCACGACGTATGTCATTATGTGTCCTTAATACATATTCATAATTTTTTACATTTTTGTCTTACCTTACAACTTTTAGTATAAAAGAGGAGGTCGCATGCGTCGAGGTGATGCTTCACAAAGAAGACCAGGCGTTTCCCCTTTCTCGTCCCCGTCCCTTTCTACTTCCCTTACCCTTTCATCTAACTCTCAACTAGTATGTGGACACATTGGCCCTTCCTCTGACCCTCAAATGCGAACTGAATTTACTTCAGTTCCATCGCCTTCACTTCCACCTTTTTCTTCAACGCAACACTCGAATTATGAAGAAGATACCCAATTCATGATAGCCCCATTTGGAGATTCGTAAGTATTTCATTTTTTTAAGTATATGTGAATTATTATGGATGTCAATTGAATTGTCCGTATGCTTCACGGATGCTACATATGTTGAAATAAGTTATAACCCATTTGCAGATTCACGGATGCTACGTATGTTGTGAGGAGACTTAATAAAATAATCAATAACTATTGGATAGGACAGTTTAGTAGTTGGACCACCGCTTCAAAAGAAGTAAAGGAATTGAAGTGAAATAAGTTCAAGGTAAGTTTTGTCCTTCTATTTCCTCACAAACTAAGTTCGATTTAGCATACTGAGTGTACAATTATTTTTCTATTGATTGCTTGCAGCGGAAGTTCAGGTGGGATGAAATGGAAGAGAAAGAAGTTAAAAGAATTTTTAAGAAGAAAACCGGTGATCACATGCGAAATGTGATGAACAGAGCAAAGAGAAGTCAAGAAAAGCCGGATTTTTTTACAGCTGACAATTGGCAGAAATTAAGAGAACTTGGGACATCGAAAAGCATAAGCAAATCAGTGCAATTAATAAGAAGAATCGAGCTTCTAGTTCTAGTGAAGGGTCTACCACATATGCTGGAGGCTCTATCAACATCGGGGAGTATAGAAAAAGAATGGTAAGTCTTTTAAACATGTTGTAAGTTAAATCAATAATTACTCATTTATGTTTATATTTTGTAGGCAGATGAATTGGGGACGTAACCAATATTTATGGCTACATTTGAACGCACCTTTTAGAAAAAAGATAAGATATGGACTGGCAATCGAGCAAAAGCTATTAAAGTATGTAAAGTTATATTTTGTATTTATATATATGAAGTTTCTTTTTATTTTTATCTATATTATTAATGTAGGACAAATATGATGAACTTGTAATGAGCACGGCTGCTGCTAGTGGTGATGGTGTTCCTACATCCGAGCCATCGGTTAATAGTATGGCATTATGGATGGAGGCATCGGGTGAAATGAGAAAAGGTCAAATATTCGGGATGGGATCCTTGTCAAGGTTGTACAGAACGCCGGCTACTGCAACTCCATCCTCTAGTACGGCTTTTTTAAGGGCACAACACGAGGAGTGATAGGACCAAGAATTGAACCGCCTGAAACAATTACTTGTACAGAAGGACGAAGAAATGATAGGAGTGAAACAACGTTTGCAATTGATCATGCGACACCTCAACCTCGAAGCTGATGACATTCCTTCTGTACCTCCTACTAATCCAGTAGGTGATAGCCACAATGATGATGATAATGAGATTCCTTTTGATGATGCTAATGATGGTGATGATCCTTGCTAGTTTAAATTTCCAAGAGGTACTTATATCTTTATGCTTTTGTTGTTGAATAGATGTGAAAAAATTAATAGGGTTTAGGAGTTTGATATTGTGATGTTTGCGCTACAGATAGACAGGACTTTGATTGTTGGAGAACACTATAAACAATGTGAAAGAACTTCTTGGCAAGATCAACAGTTTGCCACAACAGTTTTCGAACTGGCTAATTTAGAATTTTGTTTCATTTCTTTCTTTTTGGGATTTGTTCTTGTCTTGACTGTGATTTTCTATCAATGTTAATTAGATTTCAAATCGAAATCGTCCCTAAACAACATTCGTCCCTAAATTATTCATTAAAATTCGTCGCCAAATTCGTTTTCGAATAATGTCTGTCGCAAAAGTCAAAATTTTTCGTGTCAAAAAAAAAATGGCAAATTAGCCACGAATTTTGCAACGAATAAGTTCGTCGCAAAAAACCGAAAAGAAAAAGGTCCCAAATTAGCTTCAAATTTTGCTACGAAATTTGTTTGTGGCAAATTAGCCATGAATTTTAGCCACGAATAAGTTCGTTGCAAATAATTGAAAAAAAAATTTTGCTCACAAATTAGACACGA
Source organism: Syzygium aromaticum (assembly GCA_024500025.1). Lineage (NCBI taxonomy): Eukaryota > Viridiplantae > Streptophyta > Magnoliopsida > Myrtales > Myrtaceae > Syzygium > Syzygium aromaticum. Next base: position 31,963,602 of record CM044890.1, on the reverse strand, counting down.
ATTTTGCCATGAAATGTGTTCGTGGCAAATTACCCACAAATTTTACCACGAATAAGTTCGTCACAAATAATTGAAAATTTTATTTTTGAGCAAATTAGCCACGAATTTTGCCACGAATAAATTCGTTGCAAAAAATGAAATTTTTTTTTTGCCAAATTAGTAACGAATTTTGCCACGAAATGTGAGAAATTTTGCCACGGATAATTAGAAACGATATTTGCCACGAAAATATTTCGTCTCAATTTCGCAACCAACAAAAAAATAATCAAAATAATAGCGACGACTTTTGCCACGAAGAGATCTCATGGCAAATTACCGACGAATTTTGTCACGAATATTTACCCGAAGTTTGCCAAGAGTAATTAGTGACGAATTTTGGCACGGATAATTTTTGTGGCAAATTAGCGACAGAAATGTGCCACGAATAGTGTTCGTGGCAAATTAGCCATGAATATATTTTATCGCAAATTAGCCATGAATTTTGCCACGGATAATTAGCAACGAATTTTGCGACAACTTATTTTTCGTTGCAAATTAGCCACGAATAATTAGTGATGAATTTTGCGACGAATTTTTTTTGTCGCAAATTACCCACTAAAATTGAAATTTTCTGTGGCAAAATTTTGCGACAGCTTATTAGCGACGAATTTTTTTCCGTCGCTAATTTCGTCGCAAATTCATTTTGCCACGAATTTTGCCGAATTTTTCGTGGCAAAATTCGTGGCAAAACCCGGCTTTTTTTGTAGTGTCAATGGTCAAGTCCATTAATCAATCTCATTCATAACAACGTCAATGGTATATTCCATTAATCAATCTCATTCATAACAACGTCAATAATCCATTACATTGACCAATTTATTGCTAAATATCAATTTATGGTCACGACACAACAACTAGTGTCAAGGCAATCAAGATTTCCCAAAGGTCTTCACTTATAAAGCTAGTGGAATGGCCCAGAATAATATCCTAAAACAACTATGCATACCCCACAAATCCTTAATCGGGTTCATAGTCATATTGAGTATCAAACAATCATCCATCAATACTAGAAATAAAATCTAGAATCTATATTACAAAATGGTTTCATAAATCAAAACATATAATCATTTTGCAATATATCATATCCTCTAAAAATATTTTTCGTAAAGCATTTCTCATAATGTTTCGGAACTCATTTCACGAATCAAATTCACAAATCGATATGTATAACATTTGGTAACGTCTTTTCATAAAATGTTTCTCAAATCATCTTAAAATTCACTCCATAAACCAGTTCATAACCTAATACATACATATATATATATATATATATATATATATATATATATATATGCCTTCGCCATATCTTTCTTAAAACATTATCAAATCATTCTTAAATATTAAAATATAGTAATTGCTCGATTCAAACGTTTATGCAACAAACATACTTTAATAACTCATACGATACTCAAGTCCTTATCATTTTCAAGACATGAATTTACAAATCCATAGAAGAGATAATACTACTCATCAGAGATCGCCTACGACTAAACAACAAGGATCACTCGACCTGTCGAAGTCGTTGTCCTATCAAATAAGCGAGAAACAACGTTGAAATCGAATAAAACGCTACATCAACTATGACTCGGGTTAAACTAAACTTAATCGCTAACAAAATGACTCCTACACACTAAGAAATCCCACGCTCAAAGTAATAATTCAAACTTAAATATAGCACAAAATTAACATGCAAAAACCTAAAATTCTCACTCTATGCAAACCTTTGCTCTAAATCAACTCTCGTCAAACCCACGGCTTCACAAAGCTATAATTCACCATTTCTATGAAATCCCAAAGCTCACTGTTCGATTTTCACAAAACTTCAAATATACAACCTAACGCCAAAAGCTATCCCGATTGACAAGCGCGTAGAACGACCACTTACCGGACTTTGCGATATATAATTAATCCAGCTTGACAAAACTTCCGTAGCGTGTACGGAACCTCTGTTTTTCCTCTCTCTTCTTCTTCTTCTTACTTTTTCCCCTTTCCTTTCCTTCCCCTTTCATTGCGCGAGCTCTCGGTCTCCCTTTTGCCGAGCGTACCTTATTTTCTCGCTTATTGACTTTTCAACCTTTTTTTTCTTTTTCTTTTTGCCTTTCCCCCTTTTTGACTTTTCAAATCCATTTTTTACAGTTTTGGCCCCTGTGAATGCGTTTTAATGATTTTTCACTTCAACTGTCGACACGTGAGCGTCGCTTGGAACCAAATAGAGGGAATTAGTTTTCTTCTGCCGTAGTTTGAGAGTATCTCTCCGCTATCTTCATGAATAACAGACTACTTATACAGTTTTCGTTCATGGATTCTGGAAAGAAAAAGAGAACTTTCAACTTAGACTTTGTTGGCTCAAGAAAGACTTGAACCGGAAGTATCTTTCCATAGTATCAACGGAATTCTTGTTATGTAAGGAAACCGTTCTGCATTCTTATTCTCATGTCCCAATAAGCTGGGACAGTAAGGCTTTGGACCAGTCTAAGAGGTATTAACATGATTTATACCAAAAGACTACCTAGCGTGTACGGATGCTTTTTATCGCTTAAGAAAATTACTAAGGAAGATCAAACTGCAAAATTTTGCCAAAATGTTGCAGGGTATATTGGAATATGGAAGAGAAATAGCAGTGGAGGCTTTCAAAAAGTTCTCGACAGGGACTCAAATAATTTCAGGAATAAAGTATTATGTATATCCACACTTCAGCACCGCAATCTGGTAATGTTTTAAGGGTGCTACGTTCAAGAAGAAGAAAGGATGCTGATTTATGAGTACATGCCAAACAAAAGCTCGGATTCCTTCATATTTGGTAGGCTCCTTAAAACCTTTAGAAACTTAAACTTAATGAGGCCTATGTAAGCTCAGACAGCCTAGTTAGTAATAAACCTCTAACCTGTCTGTCACTAAATTTAGCTTCTAGGTTTCAGTCTAGATGGCGGACATCATACTGGATGTGCACAATTTCCAGTGGCAGCACAACTGACTGACTTGCATGAGAAAACATGTGCAGATCAAAAGCGAAGTACATTACTGGATTGGCAGAAGCACTTTCAGATTAAAATTGGCATTGCACGAGGGTTATTATATCTTCACCAAGATTCCAGATCGAAGATCATCCATAGAGATTTGAAAGCTAGCAACATCCTACTAGATCACGAGATGAACCCAAAGATCTCAGATTTTGGCATGGCTAGAAGTTTTGGAGGAGATGAAAGTGAAGGAAATACTAACCGAGCTGTTGGGACATAGTAAGAACTTGTGCTCGTAAATTTCTTTTCTTTTGACTTAAAGCTTAACAAAATTTGTGAAGTGACTCAAAATGCATGGTGCAGTGGTTACATGTCTCCAGAGTATGCAATTGATGTCCTGTTCTCAGTAAAATCCGATGTATTCAGCTTTCGTGTGTTAGTGCTTGAGATCGTGAGTAAGAGGAAAAACAGGTAATTTAGCCATCCTGATCACATGCTTAACCTACTTGGTCATGTACGCATTCATCATCCGAGCAACACTCTGTTATACAAATTTTGTAATTTTTGCAGTGTGCAATTATATTGTTTTATTTTTTTCCCCCACCAGGCATGGAGATTGTCCAAGGATATGAAATCCTTTTTTTTTTGGTAAGGAAGGATATGAAATCTTGTGAACTGATTGATCCATCAATTGCAGACTCGTGCAATGAATCCAAAGTGCTAAGATCAATCCATGTGGCTCTATTATGTGTGCAACAAAGTCCCGACAACAGGCCTAATATGTCAACAGTACTTCTGCTGTTGAGTAGCGACATAGCATTGCCTCCACCTAAAGACCCCCGCTTCTTCAATGAAAGAGATCTATCTGACATGGAATACACATCAAACAAGAAGGGCCTTTCTTCAAACAATGGAGGGACGATAAAATTCAAAGGCTCCATTCATCAAAATGCTTAGTTGTTTTGATCACAGGTATACTTCCAGTGATCTTGCAATTAAATAGTTGACATTCACAGATTTGAAGAGATTTATTTGCAGTTTCAATGTAAATAAGCATTTCATTAGAGAGAGAACAAGCACATAACTAGCCCCTTTGAACAGTTGTAATCCTTGTGTTTGCCCCGTTCCTTTGGAACAGGAAATAGTGCTCCTGCTATAAGTTGGTACTCTCTATCAAGGCTGACTAATTGAGGTTCTTGCATGTTCTGGCATCTCAAGTCAAAATGCCTATATATGTGAGGTTAGATCATTGCTTGCAATACTACTGAGCTCTCCATTGCAACATTTCGAAGACACATAGGGGCTAAATGGCCAAAATTGAGATTTCAGAGCTCAAAAAAGCTTGAAAATGCCACATGACAATAGACAGCTCCAGGTTCATTATTTTTATAATGATCATAATCAACCGTAACTCAATTGAGCTCATATCAGACTTCCTGTTTCTTGATAAAGACAAATTCCGCCTTAATTCAATTACGCAATGACTATATGGTCTTTTATTAACTAGGTTGTGTATGTTGGATTCTGAGTTGGAGTTGTGTTGGGGTTGCTCTCCTGCTGCTAGATGTGCTGTGGTGGAGCCTGTTCGATGCCTCCTACAATGGAAAGAAGTTGGGAAGCCAAGAAGAAGGGAGTTAGACACGTTTTCCAACTCACAAAATTCATAGACACGTTTTCCAACTCACAAAATTCATTCCGTTGAATCTCTCACCGATTGAGGGAGTGGAGATTACATTTGGAGTAATTGGAGCTGGGAGAACGAAGGAAACACAGGTAGCTTGAGCAAAAACTGGGGGAATAGAGGAGGTAGGAGGGGCTGATACAAAAGACATTAATTTTCTTTATGAAAAGGGCTTTCGCCAAAGGAGCTCTGATGCCAAGTTAGATAGCGGATCAGATCAAAATGATAACATGAAAATAAATGGATGCAGAGATGAGAAAAATGAAAGAGTACTTTTTAGTATTGATCATTTCTCACCTTACACTATTCTAGAAAGTGAGTCTCTTTATATATACACTTCGAGAAATATTCATCTTGTGCTGAAAACAAGGAAAAGATCAAGATCAAATCTCATTAGGAAAAGATCGTATATTTGACTTGTTCAACAGCTCCATTCATCAAAATTCTTAGTTGCTTCGATCATAGCTATAATTACAACAATCCTGCACTTAAACATGTGAGATTCACGGATTGGAAGAGATTTATTCGCAGTTTCAATGTAAGTGACATTTCATTAGAGAGAAGGAGCACATAACACGCCCCTCAAACAGTTGTAATACTTTTGTTCCCCTCCTGTTCCTTTGGCACCGAAATAATGTTCCTGCTATAAGCGAGTACTGTCTATTGAGGCTGATTTATTGAGGTTCTTGCAAGTTGGGGCATCTCAAGTCAATGCCTCTATAAGTTGCGTTAGAACATTTATCGCAATACCATAAGCTCTCCATTGCAACATCACGAGGACATGTGAGGCTTAAATGGTCAAAATTGAGATTTCAGGATGCAAAAAAGCTTGAAAGAGCCACATGACATAGAAAGCTCCAGCTCTATTGTTTTATAACAATCATAATCAACCATAACTCAACTGAGCTCATATTGAGCTTCCTATTTCTTGATGAAGACAAATTCCATCACAACTCAATTACGCAATAAAGCTCAAACATTGTTTCTTTTGCACTTACAAATCACTAGTGCAGCTTTGCAGCGAAGAATCTCATGAAACAAGATGAACCTTGTGCTGAAAGCTATCAAACTTCCATTACAGAGACCGTGATATCATTTAGTGAATTGAGATCAGGTCTGTAAAGAGGCGGTTCCAGGATTTTCTTAGTCTTTATATATGAGAAACTGGCTGCTTTGGAGAAGGTAGAATTAAAAGCTCATTCGTGAGCATTGTCAATACTTCTGACATAGTTGGCCTATCAGCTGCAATCTCTTGAACACACAGAAGAGCCACATTAATATGTCTCAACAGTGTGCCATCCAATTCGCGATGTTCTAACACGGAATCCACCAAGCAGAGAGCTCTGTCTTCTTGCCACAGTTGCCAAGCCTGAAAAGCAAAAGACAGGGTGTGTTGATGCCGACAAGAAAATGCTTAGTAAGAGCTGCTTTGTGGTGAAACACAAAAGGCATCTGACCGAATTGAATAGCCTAACTAAAAGGGCGAAAAAAGAGAGAATAAAGTACAAAGCTGGTTCTTTTCTTTTTGTACGAGCACAAAGCTTCTTACATATCCTAAAAGATTCATCGAATCGGTCTGGTAAAAGCCAGTATTCTTTTTGCCACTTATCTCTAGAAGCAGCACTCCGAAGCTAAACACATCTGACTTTATGGAGACGACTCCCTCCGACGCATACTCCGGAGACATATAGCCACTAGATATCAATCAATGGGGTCAGGTTCTTTAATTACAAGAGACTCCATACAGCACCCCAAAAGCATCTTTCTTTGCAGAAAATGTTTAGTCAATGAAAGGTCTGATAAATGCTTCTTTAGGTAAATATTGCACTTACTATGTTCCCACAATTCGATTTGTGTTTGCCTCGGACTCATTTCCACCAAACACCTTTGCTAGGCCGAAATCAGATATCTTGGGGTTCATATCACTATCCAACAGAATGTTGCTAGCCTTGAGGTCTCTGTGGACAATGCGCAATTTGGAGTGTTGATGAAGATAAATAAGCCCTTGAGCGATTCCTTCAATAATGTGTGCACGCTTTTCCAAATTTAGGAGATGTCATTTTGCTTGATCTGTTCCATTTGTATATTACCAAGGCATTATTTTGAATGAATTAAAAAAAAAAGTTAAATTGAGTCATGATACATATTCCTGAGGGGAGCAAAACAGCCTACTGAAGAGAAAGGAATCTAAGCTTTTGTTGGGCATGTATTCGTAGATTAGAATCTTTTCTTCTCGCTCTAAGCAGCAGCCCAGGCGTCTAACAAGGTTCTTGTGTTGTAGCTTGGCTATAGGCATTGTTTCATTTCTCAACTCTAACATCCCTTGAGCGGACTTCTTGGAAAGCCTCTTCACCGCTACATGTTTTCCGTTCAGTAATTTACCCTGGAGAGAATTCGCTTGCATAGCCTTTAGTAATGCGAACTTACCATTTCGAAATGGAATTTGCAAGACAGTAAAAGTTACTACCTTGTAAACTGATCCAAAGCCTCCTCCTCCTAACTTGTTCGAATTCGAGAAGTTTTGTGTAGCTGCAGTTACACTTGAAAAGCCAAACAAAGGCAACCAAGCATCCTTCGTATTATTTTCATTTCGATTTCCTTTTACAGAAGTTCCATTTGTCCTAGCAGCAATGCTCACGTCCACAACAAGCAGTAAAATGTACTGCGTCGATCCCATATTACCTGTTCATCAAAGCCACATTATGCCTTATACACCTTGAGAGACCACAAAACAATAAAAAGGAGAAAAAAGGATCAGAAGACTTGCCCTTCCGTTTCTTATTCCACTGGCAACCCACGCAGGTGATTGGGAAGAGAGCAATAAGAGGAACAACAGAAGCAAGGGCCATCTTTAGTTTTTTGTTAATCCCTGAAAGCATGCATTTGAAGAAAGTATAATTCTTCTGCAGAAAAGTAACGTAATATGTCAACAGGATTAGAATAATGCCTCTACCTTGGAGCTCATTCGCGGCAAGTTTGATTTATATTGTATTACTGGTAGGATCATCTTCAGAGAGCTGCCTTAGATTTAAGAGGTTCCGTACCACAGCAAACACCTGCAGTGCCCCTGCCAGTACAAGCATATGCAGTGCAAGAACAATCATCTGAGCAGACTGATTTACATGCTTTAGTGGATAAACCTTCGGACATATTGTAATCCAGCGGAAATGTCACTTGGTCCATCTTGAGGAAACTGTCCTTATCACCATTTCCATATCCCATTTGCCCACACTGCAACAGTGTGCTCCTCGTACACCCTGCAGATGTATCGTTCTGTTGCCACTTCTCCGGATCCGAGGGCCTAAATCCATCCAAGCAGTCACAGAAAGGAAAAGTATTGTTGCTGCATCTGCTGAATGAGCCACAGACCCTGTAGACATCACATGCGTCCCGTGGTTGACTCCAAAACAGATACCATGCCTTCGAAGTCTCTAGCCAGGTTAGTTGTTCAATCTGTCCAGACAGTTCTACAACTAATCTTGTACTTACATTGGCTGAACTACAAAGCGAATATGTGAAATAGACCTCATTGGGATGGCTAATGAAGCTGCAATTGAAAAATCTCATCTCAGGAACAAGAGAAAACGTTTGTGAATCTCTATCCCAAGGCCCACTTGTCCAATATTTCTCACTACCTTTCCAAATAACAAATTCATCTGGTCTTTCAGAATCTATTCTCAGGGAGAAATCCCCAGGGCTAGGGTCCATGGCATTCTTCCACGACGTCAGCGCCCATTCCTCTCCAGTCTCTGCTGTATCCAAGCTTCATTCCAGGTAGAAATATCCAAAGGATCATCAAAACTCTGCCACAGTATTGCTTCCAAGCTCTCCTCCCTCAAAACAAAATTTCCTGAATCCAACAGCGTCACGCTGATGCTCCCACTGACAGAATTATTGCTCAAGTGGTAGGTTGTTCTGCCACCCTGGATCACAATATTGGCTCCGTCTATGGCAAGAGCAGGAGAGGAGATCATGAGAGGCTGATCTCTGTTACCCACCCAGACAATGGTGGTTCTTTCCTCAATCTTCTTGAACCATATTCTGAGGTATGTATAAGAAAAATTTCCTGGGGAAAAGAAACCCAACTCAAATACCCCACCAGAAGATACTAGAGTGTCTGAACTGGTGAGACTGTCCCGTCGAAATTGTGCTCGTTGCAGCAGCAAGAACAACAGAGAATTGAATGCAATGGCACGAGAACATCAACAAGGACAGGAGGATCAGTTTCGTAGTAGGCATATTCATGTTGCATGGTGAATCCATTGAACTACTTGCAGTTCAGGCTGATAACGTTTCGGGTATTGCCAAAGAAACTAAGAGGACTTTTCTTTCTACCGACAATTCCATGGAAAAGTGATGACTGACAGGAGGGAGACGCGCAAAGACTTGCGAGTCAAATTTTGGCACCCGATGTTGACTTTTCTTCTGGTGACAATCTATGGATGCCCTACACATCCGACGAATATCAATTAGCCTTCGCGAGAGACGTCCAAGGACTTGCAAGTCCCAAGTCTTGGCACCCGATGACTTTTCTTCTGATGACAAATCAGCACCTTACAAAATTATGTCCTAGGAATATCATTTGGGCCCTCAAAATGATTTAAAAAATATTTTCCTAAGATGGTCGCTTGTATCCTTACAAATGATAGATATATTATGAATAACAATTTATGTCTAAAACTCCATTTGACAGCTCAGATAAATAATTGTGATGGGTCCTCATAGTGTAGTGCTTGTGGAAGTTGCGACGTTAATAATTCCCCTGCCTGTGGATGCTTGAAGGATCTGTGACGAAATATCCTCAGTATTGGACAAGGTCGTACTGGTCGGGTGGGTGCATGAGGAAGACACCGCTGGATTGCCGGCAAGGAGAAGGGCTTTTGACATACTCGGGCACGAAGCTGCCAGACACACAGCATTCATCCTATAACAAAGACGATGAATCTTGAAGAGTGCGAGAACGTCTGATTGAAAAACTGCTCTTGCACTGCATATTCAAACACGGACATTAGTGGTGGCGGCACCAGATGCATACTTTGGTTCGGTGACCTGATAGATATCAGAGATTATGCTGACAATGGGCAATATATTTACATGAGGCTGGCTGCCTCTGAATTAGGTAAGGATTCCATTGTCTTACTAGAAGACTCGAGCCTCTGGTGCTTATGATATTTATCCTTTGTAAATGCATGTATTAACATTGTAAATCATTTAGCTGCTAATCCATTTCCGAGTTTGATGTCTGATGCTGATTGATCTGGATTTGTGGTCACTATGCCGCGGCATATAGAAGCTCAAAAGGGAAAAGACGAGCTTAGATCATAGTTATCCCGATATTATATTGAGGATTACTCCTCGTTGACCTATGCCTGATCTTGAATATCTTAAAGAAAAAGAGGAAGAAGAGGAAAAGCATAGAAGGTTAGAATTTTTTAAGATTCCAGTAAGTTTTGGCTCGTGTGAATGTGTTTTAAGGATTTTTCACTTAAACTGTCGCCACATGAGCGTCGCTTGGAACCAAATAAAAGGAATTAGTTTCCTTCTGCAGTAGTTTGAGAGTATCTCTGCGCTATCTGCATGAATAACAGACTCCTTTTACATCATTCGTTCGTGAATTTTGGAAAGAAAAAGAAAACTTTCAACCCAGACTTTTTTGGCTCAAGAAAGATTTGAACAGGAAGCATCTTTCAATAGTATCAACTGAATTCTTGTTATTTAAGGAAACCATTCTGCATTCTTATTCTAATGTCCCAATAAGCTGGGACAGTGAGGCTTTGGACCAGTCTAAAAGGTATTAACATGATTTATACCAAAAGACTACCAAGCATGTATGGATGCTTTTTTATCGCTTAAGAAAATTACTAAGGTAGATCAAACTGCAAAACTTTGCCAAAATATTGCAGGGTATATTGGAATATGGAAAAGAAATAGCAGTGAAGAGGCTTTCAAAAAGTTCTCAAGAGGGACTCGAAAATGTCAAGAATAAAGTACTGTGTATATCCAAACTTCAGCACCAGAATCTGGTAATGCTTTTAGGGTGCTGCACTCAAGAAGAAGAAAGGATGCTCATATATGAGTACATGCCAAACAAAAGCTTGGATTACTTTATATTTGGTAGGCTCCTTAAAACCTTTAGAAACTCAAATTTAATGAGGCTTATGTAAGCTCAGACAGGCTTATTAGTGATAAACCTCCGACATGTCCATCACCAAATTTAGCTCCTAGATTTCTATCTAGAAGGCTAGCGTCATACTAGATGTGCACAATTTCCAGTGGCAGCACAACTGACTGACTTGCATGAGAAAACATGTGCTGATCAAAAGCGAAGGACATCATTGGAATGGCAGAAGCGAGTTCAGATTATAAATGCAATTGCCCAGGGGTTGTTATATCTTCACCAAGATTCCAGATTGAGGATCATCCATAGAGATCTGAAAGCTAGCAACATCCTACTAGATCACGAGATGAACACAAATATCTCAGATTTTGGCATGGCTAAAGGTTTCGGAGCAGATGAAAGTGAAGGAAATACCAACCGAGTTATCGGGACATCGTAAGAACTTGTGCTCGTAAATGTCTTTTCTTTCGACTTGCAACATACGAAAATTGTGAATCAACTCAAATGCATAAAGCAATGGTTACATGTCTCCAGCGTATGCAATTGATGGCCTGTTCTCGGTAAAATCCGATCAATTCAGCTTTGGTGTATTGGTGCTAGAGATTGTAAGAGGGAGGCGAAACAGAAAATTCAGCCATCCTGATCACAAGCATATCCTACTTGGTCATGTACATATTCATAACCCGACCAACACTCCGTTATACAAATACCTGTCATTTTCACAGCGTACATTTATATTGTTTTGGTTTTTTGCCCCTCCAGACATGGAGACTGGCCTAGGAGATGAAATTTTGTGCACTGATTGATTAATCAATTGGAGACTCGTGCAACAAATCAGAAGTGCTAAGATCAATCCATGTCACTCTATTATGTGTGCAACAAATTCCCGACGACAAGCCTAATATGTCAACAGTAGTTCTGCTGTTGAGTAGCGCCATAGCATTGCCTCCACCTAAAGAGCCCGGCTTCTTCAATAAAAGAGATCTGTCTGACACGGAATACTCATAAAAAAAGCAGGACCTTCCTCCAAACAATGCAATGACAGTTACGAGAAAATTCGAAGGCTCCATTCATCAAAATGCTTAGTTGATTTGATCACGGCTATACTTCCAGTGATCTTGCAATTAAATAGTTGACATTCACAGACTGGAAGAGATTTATTTGCAGTTTCAATGTAAATAAGCATTTCATTTGAGAGAGAACAAGCACATAACAAACCCCTTTGAACAGTTGTAATTGTGTTTCCCCTGTTCCTTTGGAACAGAAGTAGTGTTCCTGCTATAAGTTGGTACTGTCTATCAAGGCTGATTAATTGAGGTCGTTGCAAGTTGTGGCATCTCAAGTCAAAATGCCTATATGCGTGAGGTTAGATCATTGCTTGCAATACTACTCAGGTCTCCATTGCGACATTCGAAGAATCATGGGGGCTAAATGGCCATGTTGAGATTTCAGAACACAAAAAAGCGTGAAGTGCCACATGACAATAGAAAGCTCCAGCTCTATTATTTTTATAATGATCATAATCAACCGTAACTCAATTGAGCTCATATCTACTTCCTGTTTCTTGATGAAGACAAATTCCACCTTAATTCAATTACGCAATAAAGCTCAAATCTTTTTTCTTTTGCACTTACAAATCACGAGTGCAGCCCTTCAGTGAAGAATCACATGAAACAAGATGACTCTCATGTCTGAAAAGCTATCGAGCTTCCATTAAAGAGACCGTAACATCATTTACTGAATTGAGATCAGATCTGTAAAGAGGTGCTTCTGGGATTTTCTTAGTCCTTATATGTGAGAAAGCTGGCTGCTTTGGAGAAGGCAGAATTAAAAGCTCATTCGTAAGCATCTTCAATACTGCTAGCATAGTTGGCCTATCAGCTGCAATCTCTTGAACACACAGAAGAGCCACATTAATATGTCTTGTCAGTGTACTATCCAAGAAAAATTCAAGATTTGATTGTCCGTTATTCGTATTGGTATATTATACAGAATAACGGACAATTTGCCTTACATAGTTGAGTTCATAGTGATTTTTTTCTGAATTCAAGATTTGATTATCTCAAGGCAGTTGGAAGTGATTGTACTTATATCATCTGACTCAAACACAATCCTCAAGACAAATATTTGTTGAAAGCAGCTGAAAAAAGATACTATATGTCTTGCTTGTTTCTCAGAGAAGCCTTCTTCTTGTTCTAGCAATCCGTTTATTCAAGATACACCTGTAGAAAATGCACGTATGGTATATAGCATGAAACCATATGGCTTGCTCCACCTTACTGCTCTGTTAGCCATTTTCAAAGCTAGCTTTCAAGTTTCGATTCACTACCTTTTACTCCATACGATGTAATGAATCCAATTTTGTTTCAGTCTCACACTAGATGTAGTTTTCAGTCCCAGTTGTTATGTTTTATTTGGCTGTAGAGTTCCTTCTCCGGCATAATTTTCCAAAATTGTTACTGTCGCCCGAAAACTGATCACATAAGATTGCGGTAACGATAAAGGCAATGCTTTTTATTTGTCAAGCTCAAGGACTAGAAACTGTTTAGTTTGGAAAGCAAATCTAGAGTTTATGCAACTCCTGTTACCCAATTTCACTTAATTTGCCACATTAATGGTCAAATATCACCTACCAATTGCCACCGTTACTGATTGAAATTACATAGAAGAACTCATGCATTTGGATTTTATTGTCTACCAATATATTTGAAGCATACATCAGTCCAACCACTGATTCGAATACCATTTCCAGTTTTAGGCTCCGTTTGTTTCGTGTAAAATAAATGATTTGGAAAACATTTTTTCAAAAAATGATCGCTTGTATCACTTATAAAAATGAATAGATGAAAAATATTTCATCATCAATGAAAATATTTAGACATAAATTGTCGTCGATAATGAAAATATTTTCCATTAATTAATTATTTCAAGTGATAAAAGCGATCATTTTTAGGAAAAAAGTTTTTCAAATCGTCATTTTCGAGGAAACAAACAAAGCCTTACTTGGGATCATTGAGAAATTATGATTTATTTGCACCTGTACTCACTTTTGATGTTGTCTCCAAATATAAAGGTCTCCTATGCATCAACGAGGAGTTTATCAATAACAGACAAGGAACTGAAGCTAGAATTTTTCAATTTGAAACCATTTGAAACAAGTTTTAGGTTATTTTTTTCCTTCATCATCTCAATGAGCAAATGGTGAGACTTGCTGCCAACTGCTGCTATTTTTGGCTTGTCAGAGCAATTATTTTAAGCTTGGATGTACTCAAGGATGGTTTTGTACATCTTGTTTTCATCCTTCTTCACGGTGAGTCTTTTGATTAGTTTCTGTAGTGATGCTTTACAGTTTCATATCCCGTATCTGCTTCCATTTCCCATTTGCTATCGTCTTTTGAGTGATTAACAATTGAAGTTCAAGATAAACACCTGCCAGATGGCATTACCAAAACTTTTTTGTTGGTACTTCCTTTCAGTGATTCGAGATTGTTTTGAATGATTAAAAGCGGCTAGATTATTTGTAGTTAAATTGAAGTACAGCGTCCTATCATTAGTTGTCAATATCTGAGGATGTAACGTTAAGGTATGTGTCTCTGTTGAAAATGAGGCCGTCTTCTCTGGAACTTGGCCTTACATTGGCTTACTGAACTGTAACTCTAGCTAGGCCTTACTTTTGCTTCTCAAACCATAATTCTAGCTCGGTGAAACCATGTGATTGTATCATGCATCCACCTTTTTTTGGAAAAACCATGGCTACTATTTATTTTCTAATAAACTTTTACTCTGTTCGTTGACTATGATCATGGTCATACCTTAACGGCCAGCACTTCTGTGAATTTGTATCGTATTACTTTTAGACCCTAGTTATCTACTTATCTGACTGCTTTCCTTCCCTTTGTTAGTTACTTGCCGTTCGTTATAATAAATTTTATACAGGAACATATGATGAGTAGACAAGGTCAATGGGAGGATCTTTATGTACCTCGCAGGTTATTCCTTTCTACCGACCTGTGGCATGGAAGTTTGTACATGCCCATAATGCACTTCACGTGCACTTTTATGAGCTTCTACTCATTTTTCAGTTAAGTAATTTTAGAAATTATATCTAGACTTTTAGGTAGCGAATGATAACCATTCTGTTCCGGAATGAGTTCCTGAACCAGAAATAGATTTTTCTATTTCTGGTTCCTGGATGAGTTTCTGAGAAAAAAAATCCGTTTGATAATGACAAAAAATTTCTATTTCTGGAACAGAAACCCGTTTGATAACAGCACAAAATTTCTATTTTCTGAAACAAAAACCCGTTTGATAAACAATAGAAAATTCTATTTCCAGGAACAGAAATCCATTTTTTTAGAAATGGAATAAAAATAATAAAAAATTCGAAAAATTCATAAAAATCTTTAAAAAAATTCAGAAAATCCCAAAAAATTGAAAAATTCCAGAAAAAATCATCAAAATGTCGAGAAAATAAAAAAAAAATTCAGATTTTGGGAAAATAGGAAATTTGTTGAATTTTTTCAAAAAAAATCAAGAAATCAAAAATTTCAAAAATTTACAGAATTGCTTAGAATATCTGTGGCCACCCACTTTTAGTGAAATTTAAATTTTTTTAGGTGCCCAAAAAAATCAAAAAATCAAAAATTTCAAAACTTCACAAAATAATTTAGAATACATGTGGTCACCCACTCTGAGTGAAATTTAAATTTTTTAAGGTGCCCAAAAAAATTCAAAAACTCAAAAATTTCAAAACTTCACAGAATGGCTTAGAATACCTGTGGGCACCCACTTTGAGTGAAATTTTAATTTTTGGAGGTGAAAAAAAAGAAAAAAATCAAAAATTTTAAAACTTTATAGAATGACTTAGAATACATGTGGCCTTCCACTTTGAGCGAAATTTAAATTTTTTTAGGTGAAAAAAAAACATAAAAATAAAAAATTTCAAAACTTCACAAAATGACTTAGAATACATGTGGCCATCCACTTTGAGTGAAATTTCAAAAATTTTTGATTTTTTGCTTTTTTTTCGGCACCTAAAAAAATAAAATTTTGCTTAAAGTGGGTTGCCACAAGTATTTAAGTCATTTTGTAAAGTTTTGAAAATTTTTCTTTTTTGCTTATTTTTTTTTTTTTTTTTTTTAAAAAAAATTAAATTTCACTCAAAGTGGGTGGCCATAGGTATTCTAAGCAATTATGTGAAGTTTTTTATTTTTTTCGGCACTTGAAAAAATTTAAATTTCGCTCAAAAGTGGATGGCCACAGGTATTTTAAGCAATTTTGTGAAGTTTTGAAATTTTTTATTTTTTATTTTTTTTCGGCACCTAAAAAAATAAAATTTCGCTCAAAATGAGTGGCCACAAGTATTTTAAGCCATTCTGTAAAGTTTTGAAATATTTACTTTTTTGCTTATTTATATTTTTTTTGGCATTTAAAAAAATTAAATTTCGCTCAAAGTGGATGGCCACGGGTATTTTAAGTCATTTTGTGAAGTTTTTAAATTTTTTATTTTTACTTATTTTTATTTTTTTTGGCACCTAAAAAAATAAAATTTCGCTCAAATTGGGTGGCCACAGGTATTCTAAGACATTATGTGAAGTTTTTAAATTTTAGATTTTTTTGATTATTTTTTATTTTTTTTGGCATCTAAAAAAATTAAATTTTACTCAAAGTGGGTGGCCATAGGTTTTCTAAGTCATTTTGTGAAATTTTGAAAATTTTTATTTTTTTATTTTTTTAAATTTTTTCGGCACCTAAAAAAATTAAAATTTCATTGAAAGTGGGTAGCCACAGATTCTAAACCATTCTGTTAAGTTTTGAAATTTTTGATTATTTGATTTTTTTTCTCACCTCAAAGGTCGTGACTTCCATATGAATGTGTGTTGAAGAAAATGAATTCCTCAGAAATGGTTGTCACTTTTGTTCTAGAAATGAAAAACCAACTTTTTTTTTGTTCTCATTTCTGGTTTCAGAATCAGTTTTGGAAGCAAACTTGTCCCGGAAATAGAAAAATGAAATTGCGTTACCAAAGCGCATGAAAACCATTCTGGTTCTGCCCAGAACTAATTTTTTGTTCCCAGAATCAGTTTTGGACCAGAAACCCGTTTGGTAACGCAATTTCATTTTTCTATTTCCGGGACAAGTTTGCTTCCAAAACTGATTCTGAAACCAGAAATGAGAACAAAAAAAAAGTTGGTTTTTCATTTCTAGAACAAAAGTGACAACCATTTCTGAGGAATTCATTTTCTTCAACACACATTCATATGGAAGTCACGACCTTTGAAGTGAGAAAAAAAATCAAATAATCAAAAATTTCAAAACTTAACAAAATGGTTTAGAATTTGTGGCTACCCACTTTCAATGAAATTTTAATTTTTTTAGGTGCCGAAAAAAATTAAAATAAAAAATTTCAAAATTTCACAAAATGGCTTAGAAAACCTATGGCCACCCACTTTGAGCAAAATTTAATTCTTTTAGATGCCAAAAAAAATAAAAAATAATCAAAAAATCTAAAATTTAAAAACTTCACATAATGTCTTAAAATACATATGGCCACCCAATTTGAGCGAAATTTTATTTTTTTAGGTGCCGAAAAAATAAAAAAAAGCAAAAAATCAAAAATTTCAAAACTTCACAGAATGTCTTGGAATACTTGTGGCCATCCACTTTGAGTGAAATTTAAATTTTTTTAGGTGCCGAAAAAAATAAAAAATTTCAAAACTTCATGGAATAGCGAAAAATACCTGTGGCCACCCACTTTGAGTGAAATTTAATTTTTTTATATGCCAAAAAAAAAAAAAAAAAAGCAAAAATGTAAAAATTTCAAAACTTTACAGAATGGCTTAAAATACCTATGGCCACTCACTTTGAGCGAAATTTTATTTTTTTAGGTGCCGAAAAAAATAAAAAAAGAAAAAAATTCAAAACTTCACAAAAATGGCTTAAAATACATGTGGCCCTCCACTTTGAGTGAAATTTAAATTTTTTTAGGTGCCTAAAAAATAAAAAACTTCACATAATTGCTTAGAATACATGTGGCCACCCACTTTGAGTGAAATTTAATTTTTTTTAGGTGTCGGAAAAAAAATAAAAATAAGCAAAAAAGAAAAATTTTCAAAACTTCACAGAATGGCATAAATACTTGTGGCCACCCACTTTAAGCGAAATTTTATTTTTTTTAGGTGACGAAAAAAAAAGCAAAAAATTAAAAATTTCAAAACTTCATAGAGTGGCTTAGAATACATGTGGTCATCCACTTTGAGTGAAATTTAATTTTCTTTAGGAACCAAAAAAAAATAAAAAAAGTCAAAAATACCATTTGGGCATCTAAAAAAAATTAAATTTTACTCAAAGTGGGTGGCTAAAGGTATTCTAAGTCATTATGTGAAGTTTTGAAATTTTTGATTTTTTATGTTTTTTTTCACCTAAAAAAATTTAAATTTCACTCAAAGTGGATGGCCACATGTATTCTAAGTCATTTTGTGAAGTTTTGAAATTTTTGATTTTTTATGTTTTCTTTCACCTAAAAAAATTTAAATTTCGCTCAAAGTGGATGGTCACATATATTCTAAGTGATTCTGTAAAGTTTTGAAATTCTTGATTTTTTGCTTTTTTTTCTCCTCCAAAAATTAAAATTTTACTCAAAATAGGTGGCTACAGGTATTCTAAGCCATTCTGTGAAGTTTTGAAATTTTTGAATTTTTGAATTTTTTTGGGCACATTAAAAAATTTAAATTTCACTCAAAGTGGGTGGCCACATGTATTCTAAACTATTCTGTGAAGTTTTGAAATTTTTTTATTTTTTGATTTTTTTTTGGGCACCTAAAAAAATTTAAATTTCACTAAAAGTGGGTGGCCACATGTATTCTAAGCAATTTTGTAAAGTTTTGAAATTTTTGATTTCTTGATTTTTTTTGAAAAAATTCAACAAATTTCCTATTTTCCCAAAATCTGAATTTTTTTTTTATTTTCTCGACATTTTGATGATTTTTTTCTGAAATTTTTTCAATTTTTTGGGATTTTCTGAATTTTTTTAAAGATTTTTATGAATTTTTCGGATTTTTTTTATTATTTTTAATCCATTTCTAAACAATGGATTTTATGTTCCTGGAAATAGAATTTTCTGTTGTTTATCAAACGGGTTTTTGTTTCAGGAAATAGAAATTTTGTGCTGTTATCAAACAGGTTTCTGTTCTAGAAATAGAAATTTTTTATCGTTATCAAATAGGTTTTTTTCCTCAGAAACTCATCCATGAACCAGAAATAGAAAAATTTATTTCTGGTTCAGGAACTCATTTCGGAACAGAATGGTTATCATTCGCTACCTTAGTACGTCATTCTATACTTACATATTAGTGTATTACCATGCAAATTGCAGTATCCGTTCCGTTGTGTGCCTCAACTTGCCCAGTTTTTCTGGTGGACTCAATCCTTGGGGAAAGCCAGACCCTAAGAAATCACATGAGGTTGGTTTTCAGTTTGCTGCTATACTTTTGCAGATGATTTGCAGAAAATTCATTTGCAATGCATTCTGTACTCTGGTTTCCTAATTCTATTTTTTGGCCCGAGTTGTAGAGAGACTTGACACCTCCATATGTTGATGATGGCCTAATTGAGATCGTTGGTTTTAGAGATGCTTGGCATGGACTAATATTACTACTCCCAGAAGGACATGGGACTCGCCTTGCACAGGTAGAAATTTCATATATATATTCAGATTACACAAACTGATTCAACATTGATTGGCCGCCTGGGGAAACAATTTTTGCTGGACTAGGTGAACCTGTGTCTGTGCGGATGTGCCTCATTTTTTCCCTCCAAAATTCTTGTTCCCCCCTGTAGACAAGTGGAGTTCGTTTCGAGTTCAAAAAAGGAGCAGCAGATCACACCTACATGAGAATTGATGGGGAACCCTGGAGACAACCATTGCCAGTTGATGATGGAAGTGTCACTGTGGAGATTTCCCATGCAGGTCAAGTGAAAATGCTCGCCCCTCGATTTTGCCGGTCTAAAAGTCTACATGAACCATCTTCACCCGTTAATTAGCAGAATGCAGGAGGCAATATGATTGAGGAAATGCTCATGAAAGTGGGAAAAGAAGAGAAGGTATACTGCCGATAGTGTCACGCCCCGAACCCTACAGACGCGCAACACCCCGTTTAGGTCGTTGAGATGTGACGTCCCAGAACTCGTCGCCGACCCGTCATTTTATCTCTTAACAAGCATGCGGAAACGAACACAACAAACCCCGGACAACAACAAGCAGGGATAGCAGAGGAAAACCGCACACAATAGTAATTTAATTTTCACTTGATTAATCTCCGGGAATATTCTTACAAGCCCGCTTCGAGCGCTACCACAAAAAGGCCAGCAAAAAGAAAGGCTAGGGTTAACCTACTCCAACCAAAACAGCTTCCGAGCCTAACCCTCAGGGACCAACCAAAAGCTGCGGTACTCCAAACCGCAGGGGAAGCAACGACAAGCTAAGGCCCTGAAAAGGTTTAACAACGAATGAGATAAAATCTCAGTAAATTAACGGCCTAAGCCCCGCTTAGGAAGCCAACTCCCACGGGGGTCCCTAACAGGCACAACAGCAACAACAGCAGCAACCACAGGCATCCTTACCTCGCCTTGATACACACGTTGATGAAAATGCATATGTCGCATACTCGAAGCATTTAAATAAATTACCCATGCATTAATGCATCACAGTCGCGCGTGTCTCGATTATAAGATAGAATCCACTTGGGCACGTCCCATACCATGCTTAGCAGTTTCTACCACATAATTAGGCACTATGCATCACACGTATTCCAATTATTACGCCCCCTCGGGGCCACTACACATCAAGCGATACGCAGCAAGATGGCAGTCTACCGGTAAAAACCGAGCTCCGTCCCACCCCGTTGGGCACGGCTACGTCAAACGATACACAGGATGACGGCATTCCAATACGGCAACATCAAACGATACACAGTAAGATGGTATCCCGTAAGGAGCATCAAGTCCGGCCTCGGGCCGCGACAAGGCATCCGGAGTATCGGCACTCCAAATTATCCCCAGGCATCCGATAAATCGGGCATCGTCAAGCGATACACAGCAAGACGGCTCCAACATGTGACCACATGAGCACACAAGCATTCCGGCCAATTATTATCTTTTCAATTAGCCCATGCATACATGAATCGTGCTCTAATTAATGCCATACAAAAATATCACATGGTCACACATGCAACCGTCAATCAATTTCACAAGCTTCGATTATGAATATCAATCACACAACACCACTTTCAATTTTTGGCATAACAACAAAAAAATTAAATACCAGCAATCTCATAATTTTTCTTGAAACTTCCGATCAAAATAAATTGTCATAAAAATGATTTTATACGACAAATCACGGCATACACGCCAACGTTCAAGCTAGAAATCATAATTTGAAATTATAAATTTTCCGAAATAATAATAATTAAATTCGGAATATAATTAATTAATAATATCCAAAATTAATTTCTTTTCAAAGAATTCAAAATGTTTTCTCGAATCAAAATCGCTCAAATAATTTTCTAAAACGACAATTTAAACGGCGAAAACCAACATTGGCATCATAATTGGCGTTAGAAAATTTTCCGAAAATAATAATTTTTAATTTTCGGAAATTAATTATTTAATAATAAAATATTAATATTTAATTCGGAATTAATATATTAACTAATAAAATAATATATAAATCCGAAAATAATTGAAAATAATAATAATAATCAATAACAATAAACTAATCAACAACTTAAACCCTAAACACAATTAATTAACCACTAACCTACAATTAACACATAATCCTCACTAAACAATTATAATACTAATCTAAATATAAATTAAACTACCCTAAGCAAGTTTAACACCCTAAACACGAGATTAGGGGTTAACTTACTCCACTAACGACGGCGGCGACGAGGGCGGTCCGCGGTGGTTCCGGCTCGGAACGGCGACCGGCGGACGACGACGAACGGCGAAGAACAGCCGCTGGGGGCTGCTCCGGGGCTGCTCCGGCGACTGGGACCGCGGCGGCGATGGTCGGAGGTAGATGGCGGCGGCAAGCTCGGCCGGACGGTGCACGACGGAGCTCGGTTGAACGGCGGTGGCGAGCGGCGGAGGCGGACAGCGGCTGGACGGAGGGCGGCGCTCGCTAGTTCGGGCGGAGACGGCACCCGCGGACAACTCGGGTGGGCCGGCGAGGGAGGCCGAGCAGCGACGGACGGCGGCAACGTGCGGCTTGGACGGTGAGGAGGAGTGGCGCTCGGCGGTGGACGGCCGACGAGGCGCGGTCGCGGGCGAACGAAAGCCAGAAGTGGACGCAGACCAGTCGGCGTCGGGGGAAGCTCGCGGAGGAGAAGAAGAGGGGAAGAAGAAAAGAGAAAAAGAATGGGAAAAGAAAAAGAAGAAAAGGAGAAAAGGGAGAGAGAGAAAGTTGGTGGGGTTAGGTGGGGGGAAAAGTCAGTCACGGCAGAGGGGGCAGCGGGAAAAGGGGAGAGAGAGAAGGGGAGAGAGAGAGAGAGAGGGGATAAGTCAAAATCGCAATAATTGCGATCCAACGGTCACGATTTAAATCCGAAAACGATCCGACGGTCCCCGAAAAATCTTAATTTAATAATTTTAGGATTTTAGCTGAAGGGGTACTAATAAAAATACACTGCGAGGGTGGTCTACCAGTCCAAATTTGCACCCGGTCAAAAATTCACTTTTCACTTATCCATGGCAAAATCAAGGTTGGCCACGCAAAAATCGACACCGTCCAATTAAATTAATCACGAAACTCCGAAAAATTCGACACCAAAGTTCGGGCTCTAAATAACGACCAAATTCGATCAAATGCGATTCTAGCGAAATCTCTATTTTAAAACAATAACCGCGAGTGATCAGTTCCCGGACGAAATTTTACTATAAGCACACTGACGAATTACACGTTTTATAAATCCCAAAAATGGGTCGAAATTCGGAATGTCACAGATAGAGTTTACATTATTGCTGGTAAGTTATTTGATGTGCTTGAGCCTCTAGAATAACTAAGAGAATTGATGCATTGGAGCCTGTTCTGTCTAGCTTCATCCTGTCCAATGGAGGAAGTGTTACGGCAGAACCTGCCACTAGATTAGATTCTCACCTACTTTTGTCAAAGGCAATGCAGGGGCATGAACTGTAATGCGATGCTGAATCACGGGATATCGAACAGACTTGATATTCTTGCAAGTATGATAAAGAGAAAAGTCAGTGCACAGAAAGTTTTACCATCTTTTCTCATTTGATTGTTTAATAGGAGTTATTTTCTTAAAATTCTAGTACTAGAAGGTACCGTAATAAAAAATGCTGATCAAACCGAGACATTCTTTGCTGGCTTGTCTTCTTCGCTGTCTTTATGTTGCAAAGATCAGAAGGCGTGGGAATCACTGTGACAAATCAACCATTCATGTCTGTCTCATGCCAGCATGCAATGGTTCCCACTAGACTATTTTGGCAAAGCAGCTCAATTTTTCCCCTGTTAATCAGCCTGATCTGTTTCATCTAGTATGAGTCATGGTAGAGCCTGATGAGAGCACAGACCGAAGATTTTCCTAGGCTTCAATCCTAGATTCTTTTTTATTTCATCTAGATCAATCGCGTGACATTGAAAGTCTCAACTGGTTTACATGCGGATATTATGAGAGTTTCACTTTGCGACAGTTGGACTGATGCCGTATCATGTTTGTCGATGCCTACCTAATGATGGAAAGTTCGAGACAATCTTTTTATCTACAATGAACATGCTTCAAACACGAAGCACAGCTCATCATTATTATGTGCTTACATAGTCCAATCAACAGTTTTAAAAGGGTAAGATTTTAGAAGCGAATGTTGATGAATTATTCAAAGAAGTGCTTGGAACATGAGTTCATGATATACAAATGATCCCTCTAACCTGTTTTTTTACGTAGTTAAAGACAACTGATGAGCATTTAGTACTATACTTAATTGCAACGCAATTAATTGATTTAAAAGTGTTTCGTCTCTACTTTCGGAAGTGACCGTTGGTGAAGCCTACTGCGAATTAAACATTGAGCAAGTAGCCTACTCCTCAGCCCTTCCAAGCCCGAAGGATCAAATAAGCAGGCTCGAGACAACAAGGAAATCCGGCCAGTCTTATCAATTATTACTTTTTTAGAACTAATTATAAAATAAAAAAAATATATTATTTCCTATCCTATACTTTCACTTTTTTGAACCCACAAATTTTCTAATTAAGTCTGCCCGACACCAAATTCGACCAATTCCAGCCAGCGTGATCGTCTTGCAATACCAATGCACATTGTGAAAAAAATTTGGTCAAGGCGGATGAGACATGGACACCACCACAAAAAAATTTAGGCAATATGAAATCAGAAGATGACGTAATTAAAATTTCACAACGAGGACACCTACATTAGAGAAGTCATATGTGTGCCGCACTTGAAGGCTACATCAGTTGAATTTTGGCCTGATATGATGTCAGAGTGGCTCGGTTAGAAAATTTATGATCCAAAAGAACTTGATTAAATATATTAGAGTTACAAGGACTTTGTTAGAAAGGACTTGAAAGTATAGTGCCAAAAAAATTAAGTTGAAGAATGGAGAGGTGCTACGATAATAAAGTTAGCTTGCACCATATGATTAAATATACAAATGATCCCCCACTTTTCGACACTCGGGCCCAAATTCACAAAGGCCGTGCTTAGGTCCCCAACGCTCAGGGTTGAGTCCTCGGCACCTAGGCTCAGGTCTACAAAGGCTATGCCCGAGTTCCTAACGCTTTGGCTTGAGAACTTGGTGCCCGTGCTCAAATTGCTCATGCTTGAACCCGAGTCCATCAAAGCCATGCCTGGGAATATACGAAAGCTTCTCTCATACATTCAGTCCTCCATCCAATGCATCCGCATCGATGAGTTTTAAGCATGTTTTTGCTATTTCGTGATCAACCTAGGTTATTGGCATTGTAAGGAAAACAAATTAAAAAAAATATCCGAGCTTTTGTCCTTTTCATAGGAAAATTGTCCAAAAAGTGCTAAACCTATTGTACTATTGCCAATTCAATTATAAACCTTTCAATTTTGCCAATTGAGTTCATCTGGCCAATTTTAACCGGAAATTGCTAACGTGGATGATGGCAGTCCTACGTTACACAGCCGGCGTTGACGTGGACCATTTTTAATAGACATTTTTTGAATTTATTTATTATTTATTTCTTTTTTTCTTCCCTTCTTCCTTTAGTAAATCCAGCCAACCTCCGGTTTATTTTTGTCATTGCTTTCTCATATTATATTTCTAGTCACAACAAGCACTGTTACGTAACTTCCTCTAATATGTACGTTTACAATTATTTCCAATAATCTTAGAGCGATTAAGTCGTTCTTACTATTTGTTGGGTTTATTAGAAAATCGAGATGGCTTATAACAATCGAGTACCCAATGATATCTAGAATGTTTCTCAAGACATTCCCATGGTCATTTTAACAAGTGAGGTTCAAACCTCGTGGCCTAGTGTTGTGCCCAGGAAGTTAAAGAATATGTTCGGTCATCCTGGTTCAACTAGCATCCTATTCCTACTACTTAGCAAGAACATTTCGTTACTGTCCAGATACCTTCTGATTTTCCATATCGGTGGGTATAACAAGGATATATGCATCTCCACTTTGATGCTATCCGCCTTGCTCTCTCTTTTCATGATCCGAAAAGGATTACTCGTTGCTCGCATGGCCCTTTTAGATACTCTTTTCGTGGATTACCAACATGCCTACATTGGCACAATCCAAATCACCCTAAATGCCGGAATAGTATTTGCTACGCTATTCCAAATTTCAACATGGCTCTTACGGACCCAAGACTCCTTTATGCTCTTAAAGTTCAGCTACCGCTTATTGGAGCTCCTCAGACTCTTGATTCTATAACTGCAACTTTACATTACCAAATGGTATACCAAATCCAGAACCATGCTATTAATCTCAACTTCTCACGCACAGAAGATGCTCTCTTTATCTCAGTGGACAATGACTAGACTTCCTGCGTCCATGTACCTAGACAGATTCTTCGAGATCAACTAGTTAAGTTACTCATCGACACTTGGGTAACTAACTATGAAAAGCTCTATCAGAATTCTAGGTCTATCTAGTCCATAGAATCCCAATTCACAAAAAAGAAAGATGGTACGATTGTCATTAAATTTAATAAGGAAAAGGAGGAAGCTTCTTCTTCTATTTTTAATACGATTTTTATGATGCAACCCTGTCATGCCGATGTTCCAATTGAGGAAGGCGACTTAGATCCAAAGACTATGAACGAGTTTTTTTTATCAAGAGGGACGACCCATTCATTATTACAAGGATCCGTGAACAGACTATTGTTTCTGAGATCTTGATTGTCAATGTTCCCTTTGTACAAGTCCTTCTGATGATGAAGATGATAGACCATCCAAAAAGAAAAAGAAACGATCCAAAGATAGTCTCTGCCAGAGATATTTTGATGGGGATCCTACCGTGGGACCCTTGGCGAGGATGGAGGAAGATATCAATTTATGGTTTCATATGGACCACCTCGGTCACAAATTCCTCCCTCAATTCCTGAATCTTGTAAACCTCCTTCACCACCACAATTACCACCCAGAAAAGCTCCATCACAAAAGCCGGTTATTTCATCCTTCTATAAACCTATCCAAAAATGGATTAGGAAAAATTCCTATCTCTTGCAATTACCTAGAGCACCCCAGCTTTCATGTGTTTCAAAGCTTAAATCACCGCCAGCACTCCCAATTGTCTGCATGTTCCAACCCTCGAACTTTCCACCTTTGGAAAAGACCAATTCTAGTGCCCCTTTCCCGGTATTAGAAGAATTTACAAACGCACATCATCGATTCCGACATATGCCAAAAATTCCAAACCTTACGGATATCGATGATCATGGGAGACAAAAGAAAGTTACTGCTACCAAAGCTGTTCTAAATTGGCAGTCAGAAAATGCTCTAGCGCAAAATAATGTTCTTAAGACAGTTGATACAAAACTTTAACTATCGAAGCCCGCCTTGATCATGTTGACTAGAAAGTTGATCAAACGGCTTTGGTCAAAAACAAATCGCATGAGACATTCCAGAAAAAATTGCAGCAGATGGAATCGAGTAAATATATTTCCCATCATTATTTGGAAGATCAAACTGCTGAAATGGAAAAGCTACGTAGGCAAATTAAACTTCTTCAAGAAAGAAAATTTGTTTCTACAATAGATCCATTTTTTCAACCTTTGTATCCAACCTGGATGAAAATCTCTCATACAAAAGTCACTTCAGTTGCTTCAATCTTTGCAAAAGCCCCAAAAGAAGGTCAAAGTGATATTGTGACACTTCGAAATAGTATCTATGAAATGGAAAAACAAAAAAACATGTAGCAGGAGAAGAAATCAGATGTTCCCGAGCCTTCTTAGGAAACTCCTTCTTCCCACATGGTTTCAAATCCATTAAAGGCCTTTTTGCAAGATCAATGCCAACAAAAATTGCTCGTTATTGCTACAATTGATCCATCCCAGCAAAATACCCATTCTAACTATGAAACAGCCTCCTTTTCTTCAGAGGAAACCTTACCTTTTGACCTTGAGACATCAAATTCCCCAAACTTGTTATTCTTATGGCCAATCCCCTTGAGGCAGATATGGAATCACAATCATCTGAGCCAAAAGTAGTAAACATCCATAATCAGAACTCTCGTTCTGAGTCTTCGACCTCCAAATACTATTTCACTCTTGACCATATTCCATATACAAAATGGCTCTAAAGATTACAAGAGTTTCATGCTTGGCTCAGCACTAGAGCCCTCATTATTGAAAGTCGGTATGATATATTGGCTGAGTTCATTAGCAGATTTACTGGTAGCATCAAGGATTGGTGGAAAACTGTTTCTGATTAAGATCATATGATGTTCTTACTTCAAACAGATTTTATCACATAATTTGAGTCATTCACCAGTTCTTTATTGGTAAGCCATAAGACTTTCTTGAGATAAAAAGAAGAGAGTTTTTTGATAGAAAATGCTGCTCTTTGCACCGAAAACATTTGAATAAGCTTTTCCATTAAATGCTTAAATTATTCTACGACCTTAGAGCTGATCCAAATCTGAAGAAGTATTTTTCTCTTCTATCTTGAAGGATATCGGCCAAGTTGTTGAAAGATCCTTTCAGAATAAGTAGTGAAGAATCGTTGATGTCCCGATAAGAGAATTGCAGTAAGAGATACATTTAGCTCTTGATGACCTCTGTATGCGCCGAAAGGCATTTAGAAGTTATCTTAAAAGCAATAGAGAACTCGATCGAGCTTGCTGAAGACCAGAGTTAAGAATCAAGTGTGCAAATAAAGAGTCATGTAATGACCCCTCTTGCGGAGATAGGTGCAAAACGAAAAAAAGCACTTCGGATATTTCTCCCTTAGTTTAAGAAGAAAAGGCAAATGGTGTTTCTTAAGAAGAAGACGATCCAAACAAGACTAGTCCAAAAGACACAAGAAATCTGACAGGTGTTATATCTGCAACAAAAAGGGTCACTTTACAAAGAATTGTTCGAAGGCCCAAAAAAGAAATTCTCATTTGATCCAGGAACTTGAAAAAGAAGCTGGAATTTCTCTTCAGGATGATGATGTCGAATTTGTCTTCTCTTTAGAAGATGAACCAACAATGCATACCTTATGCGCCATCCAGACATATTCTCAATCCAGTGACTCTGAAGACTCATTTGATGAAATAGAAAAAATGAGTTTACTTCTTTTCTTTCGAAAATCCAAAACCCCCCACAATCCAAAACCTTTATGCATACACACCTTTCACCCTTCCCTATTTTTCCATCAAAATCTATCTTTCAAAATATACTAAACCCATTTCTCTTGGAGCCCTTGTAGATATTGGAGACAATGCTTCGATTCTTGACACAAAAATTCTTCCAGAAGAATACTAGACTCCATATACCCAGTATTTTAATTATGCTTCTGGTAACACTTTTGCTACAAGAGTCCAAAGCAAATCCATTACCCTTGTTTCTTCCGGCAGTGTTCCTTCACCACTAAAATCCTTGGTTCTAGTTCACCGGACAAAGATATCATCGTTGGATAGGATATTCTGACCCATATATCATCTAATGGACTTCGGTTCAAAGGACAATTCAAAGAGTTTGTGAATATCCAACGATTTTTTGCCATCTAGATGCGTATACTAGATCTTATCATCCAAACCCTTCTTAGAGCATGTATAGAATCTCATTCAGACTTTGTCCTAAAATGTCCAAATCCTTTGTGAAAAAATCCTGACTTTTTCATTCATTTACCTTTCAAGAAAAATGAAGATATCAATCCCACCAAAACAACTCATTCGGGAATGAATTCAGATCATTTGATCTTAGCTCAAAGGGAATGCTGAGACTTACTTCATCAAAGATTAATTGAGCCGTTCTATTCTCAGTGGTCTTGTGAAGTATTTTACGTGAACAAGCGTTCTAAGCAGAACAAAGCCAAAAATGAGGTTGATCATCAATTACCAGCCACTCAAGCAATTCCTCCAAGATGATAAGTTCCAATTACCCCATCGGAATTCGTTATTCTCCAGCCTCACTCAAGTTAGGGCCTATTCCAAATTTGACCTCAAAGCTGGATTCTGCCAATTGGGAATTCATCTAGATGACAGGCACAATGCTAAATTTTGCATCCCCAATCAGCACTTCCAGTGGACGGTGCTTCCTTTTGGTCTTAAAACAGATCCTTCATTATTCCAGAAAGCTATGTGCAGAATCTTTCAGCCTATTTTGACCAATGCTCAATTTACATTGATGACATCCTTCTCTACAGCTCTGATGAGGATTTTCATTATAAATTGCTAAGCCAATTTGCTGAACTGGTCCAGAAATATGGCATCATGCTATCCCATAAGAAGATGATTATTGCCCAACTCGAAATCGAATTCCTTGGAATGCATCTTAAGGACGGGACATATTATCCCAATCCCCATATTGCTAAAGAATTGCAGAAATTTCCTGATGAAAATCTTTCTCTCAAATGTATCCAACAATTTCTTGGGATAGTCAATTATCTAAGATACTTTGTTCCAAAAATCACCAGCTTGGTGGGTCCACTATCGCAAATGCTAAAAAAGGATACCCCTTCCTAGGGACCTTAACAAACTAAAGCAGTCAGCCGACTTAAGGAAGTCATGCAGCATCTTCCTCCCTTACAAATCCCTTCTACTGGGAAGAGAGTTATGCAAACAGATGCCGGCGATGAATATTGGGCTGCTGTCCTCTTCGAAGAAATTGATGGCAAGCGTAAGATCTGTGGACACAAAAGTGGAAGATTTACGCCAGTGAAATGCATTATCACTCAACCTTCAAGAAAATCTTAGCGGTAAAATATAGCATCAAGAAGTTTGAATTTCACCTTATTGGACATCATTTTCTAGTGGAACTAAATATGTCTTCATTCTCCCATATGCTGAAGTTCAAACAAAAGTAAATTCCTCATCCTCAACTCCTCAAATGGGCAGAATGGTTTTCAAAGAATTCATTTAAATCCAAGCATATAATAGGAAAGAAGAATATGCTTGCTGATTTCTTATCTAAGCCAAAAGAATTTGCTACACCAGTTTCATCCATAAAACATGTATGTTTCGCGAAATTCATTCGGTGAATTCAAACCCACCAAGATGAAACCTTCTTGGCCAAGCAAGCAGTACCCGCCAGAAGTTCCTGAATACATCAAGAACAACACCCTTTATGAAAATCTGCCAGCATTAATGTGGAAATATCAACTGCTAATTTTCAGCAGGTTCAGAGGATTAAGTCTCAGACCCAGCGGGCCATATCTAGAATATCTTTTCATTAATCCTATCTCCCTCAATCTTAAAGACAAATTCCCAGAGGAATTCAAGTGGTTTTGTTGGTATTTGTTCAATCTTTATACTATAGCCATTGAATTTCCAACAACTAAAATTATTTTCATTATCGGCAGAATTCTCTCAAGAGAAAAGAAGTTTAACCATTTGGGTGACATACTTAATTGGTTCAAACCATTGGAAGCTTAGAAATGCATGTTTCAGGAGCAGCTTAAAGCCTGTAGACCCAACCCAAAGTTGCATACAAATTTTGTTTAGTAGGCAATGGGTTTTTATTCTTCCAAATGGAGACGTGAGCAAAACTCCATCTGATGTAGGAGAATCTACCTACAAACCTTAGTCAGTTCCAGAAAAGTTCTACAAAACCCTTCCATGTAAAATCTTGGCACTTTCCCGGGAATATAGAGAACTTCAGAGATTTCTATGTCAATACAACCATGTGATACCATCAGAAGTATGGCCAACCAGTTCTAGCAACGTGTCTTGGGATCATCCGGCTGATCATGGCTATCAGGCAATAATTGATATAGCATTGGGACAATATTATGGCATAGATATGCAAATAGATATGAATGCTACTACTGCTTCAAATAAAGCTGCCTCATCCTCATCTCAAGAAGTCTTGTCCTCATCTCAAGCCTCTCAATCACATGATCCATTGGCAGGACCATTATCACAAAACCCATATGATTATAGTGAGCTACAACTAGCACTTAATCTAGGCGATGACAAAGATAATCTGTCACTATAATTAGAGAATTTTCCTTAGCCACGTATGCCATCAAGTTCCTTTAATATCGCCTCAAGTTCTGTAGACGTTCCAAAGTCTTCACGAAAAAAGAAAAAGTCTTCGAAACATCATGAAAATATGGACATTGAAACTGTGAAAATTGAACGAATCCTCAGAAATTATAGGAGACAAAAGGACGGAGGTAGTTCAAACAACTCTGATGATGACAATACCGAAGAAATTATCCATAAATATGACTTCTAAAGTCATGACAAGCGCGTTTGAAAATTCAGTTCGTTGTAGGGAAAATTATTGTTCTTGCACTATTCACATGCACCGTTCACACACTATTCATCACTGTAACACACTGTTCAAGCACTATTTGACACTGCAGCAGTACTGTAGCGGCACTGTATCAATAAAGAAAAATGTTGTCCGAAAGCTTTTTATGTGTATGTGAGTCATATGTAGGTTGAACAAGTCATATGTTGATGTAAAAGTCTTTAGAGTCAATCGTAGAGTGTTAATTATTAGTGACCTCCAAAACCTCACCAATAATTATTTGTTTGTGTAATCGTATCTATATTTGTGCCTATAAAAGGCCACGCTTGTAATATTGGCAGACAAAATCCGCTCCTCAAGAAATAAAACATGTGTATTATGAATCCCTAAATCTTCACTTCTACTTGGTATGATTCTCCAAACAAATAGATGTGCGTTGATTAGTCTTGATAGTATGCTCTGCACTTGCCATAATATGGAACCTGTGCATCAAAATCCTGCTACTATAAAATAGCTCTAAGGTGTAAATCAAAATTCGAATGGAGGTTTGGTGGCTAAAAGGCAGTCCCTTTTATAAAGGCCTGGAGAGTCGTTTGTGTGTGGGATAGCATACTTGCCACAAGTCTTGTCTTCATCTTCCCTAGTTTGCATCTTAGCACCTATTTGCGGCATTAGAGCCGGCGCTCTATTCAGCATACTTGTTTGTTTTTAGATGAAATACCAGGTGGAGAAGGTAGATTTATTTCATCATGAGTGATTCTATTAATACTACTCCACCAGTCACTGTGAATGCCCCTTTAGATCTTCGCACTTCAAATGTTTCTAAAATTGACTATCTTTATGAGGTTTCATACCATAATGAAGATAGTAAAATTCGGAAACTCATCTCTCCCTTATTAATCCCTACTCTGCTTTCGCTAAACCCCCTTCTTTTCTCCTTTCCATTCCGTCAAACAACTCATCTAAAAGCTGTCACGCCCCGGACCCCGCCGAGCCCGCGATACCCCGCCCACGGTCGTATTGAACGCAACGTCCCAGAACGCGTCGCTGACCCAAACCCAAATTAGAGAATAATACACATGCGGAAGCAATCGACACCCGTACGTAATAAAAACAATGACCAAAGATAGCAATGACGTCAAAAACAAACATTCTTATAATAATCCAGGGAGAGCTTACAATATCCGATAACATAAATATACATAAACCAAAAACGAGTCAGGGAGCCACTAATATCAAAAATGGGTACGTAGCTCGGGCGGTCAGGTACTAAGACTAAGGAAGGCTCCTATCAAAAAGTGTCGGACCCACCAAACTAGGGTTACGGCTGGCTCGACCCTACGGCACCCAATCTGGGTCAGATCTTGAAGACTCAGAAGAGCTGTCGGAGGGCTCGTCCTCGAAGTCCATGGAATCCGGTTCGGACTCGGCATCTGCGGGCTCGTCCTCATCTGGCTCCGGATCCTACTCCATAGGCTCTAACTCTCCATCTGACTCCATAGGCTCCGAGTCGGAATCCCAGTCCACCGGCTCTTCATCCATCAGATCCGGCTCGTCCATCTCCCAGATGATAGGCCAGCGACCTAAACTAGAACTCGCCCCAGATAAGGCTTCGGGGCTCGCCAATTCCCCGTCGGCTGGCTGAGGGTCCTACCGCCCTAACCCGTTGAACGAGATGTTGAAGGATCTAAAAGGTCCGTACAAGCCGGACGGGTCCCAAAAACACCGACCTAGGTACTGATATGCTTGAAAATGATACTCGCATACGTCTACCCAGACAGTAGTAAAATTCCTAATGTAAGTCTTCCCGTTCTCTACGAGGTATTCGATCATCGAACGCTCTATGCAATACGGGACCCCAAAACGCAGGGGCACTCCTGCCATCCTTACGGTCAGGGGTCTAAAATGGTTATATAATAACCTTGAGAACGAGTCCCAATAAGTAACACCTTAAGCCCTATGTAGGCCAATACGTACACAGACAAGTAATACATGCAGTCTAACCCCTAACATAGAAAAATTCACACCATAGCACTCACCTGGCCATCAGACACGTGCCAACTCTGTACACCAGTCAAACATGATAACGCAGTAACAATAATTCAATAACATATCACAGTTATTCAAACGCCAACCACACTAGCACTCGATCAATTCAACCAATTCGATCACCCCTTTCAATCAGTCAATTCAATTACACTCAAACCGCATGCGTGGTCGAACAACTTTCCACGACCTCCCAGGTCCCTTCACACTGCCCGCGCCACTGCGCCTCAGGCCCAATCTCACAACCCGCGCAACTGCGCCTCAAGCTCAGCCCTCATATCAAGCCGGGCTCGATCCTGCGTAACCACGTCTCGAGACATTTTTCCCTTTCTAATGACCTGTGTAATCACGCCTCAGGTCTAGTCATGCTTTTCTCACCACACACGCGTAACCACGCCTTAGGTTGGCAGCCCTCTGATCAATCCGGGCTTTTTCACAAGCACATGCACCACAACACAATTCGACATTATCACAAGTCGTGCCAATCAAACTCAAGACATACTCACCACATCACAATTCGCATATCAACACATCATGCCGACCTCAGTCACATCACAAGCTAATCACGCTAGCCTACACATTTGACATTCAAGCCGGTCACATACGATCCTCAATTTCACCCACACACGCCACAACAATTCGGTCATTTAGCACGCCATAATTAGCCACGTGATCATCATAAATTAATCTACCACCCCTCACATAATCCATGTACTAATTATATTCTAACCAATTAATCTATTTTCTAATTTAGTCACTAAATTAACCTTAGCAAATCCCTAAACAAGTCTAATAATACCCATTGTACTAAATAGGGATTAAAATCTCACTTACTAAGTTCAAGCCCGAGAAATGCCCCAAGGACAGTGAAGGGCCGGTCGGAGCGGCGATTGACTTGGCACGGGCGCGGGCCAAACGGGCGCGCTGACCGGCCAACATGGGCACGACAGCCGAACGATGTGCAAGGTGCACGAGCGCGGCAGCTGATCGGCGTGCCTGGCGTACAGGCGCGATGGCTGCGCGGCGTGCCCGGGGACGCACGGGAGAGTCGAACGGGCGATGCACCTAGGCGATGGGCTGGCTGGACGGGCAATGTGCCCGGGCGACTCGGCCATGTCTTGGGTTGCTTGGTCACGGCCTGGGCTGCTCGACCACGGCCAGGTGGTGGCTGGGTAGTAGAATAGGCGCCTTGGCCGCGAGTTGGGTTGGCTGGCTAGTAGCTGGGGCGGGAGTGCGGCAACGGCGGCGACAGTGACAGTGGCGGCGGTCCGGTCCCGACAAGTTGGTGTAGCGACGGCATGGGGGGTAAGAGAAGGAAGGTTGGTCGATGGTGGCGAGGGGGAGAGGGGGCTAGCTGGGGGGGACGGCGATGGCGATGAGGCGGGGTGACGGCGGCGGTCAAGGGCGGTGATGGGCGAGCTGGTTGAGCCGGCGGGCGGCGAGCTGGGCGAGCTTCGGCGAGTGAGCAGCGACGGGGACAGTGGCTGGCTGTCAAGCCATGCGCAGAGGTCTAGCAGCGACTAGGCTGGCGAGCGGCGAGGATGACGACGACCATGGTGACCACGGCATGACCGGACGACACCGAGAGCGACAGGCAGCGGCGGTAAGCTCTCTATCGCACGCGCACGAAGGAAACGAAAGCGGTTGGCGGACGGCGGTTGGGGGCAATGCATGGCGGCCAGACGGTGCGCGGCGCGATAGTTGAGCGCGACAAGTGGCTGGGCTGAGGGTCGGTCGAGCAGGAGCAGAAGCGGAGCAGAACCAGTTGGGGGAGGGAGAGAGGGAGCAGTCGGTTGAGGTGATGGCGTGGTGGCTAGCGGGGGTGGCAGCGCAGCGGTAGGCTGGTGGAGGTTAGTCCAGTGAGTGGCGGTCGGGTGAGCAGGGAGAAAGCAGAAGCCAGACACAAGACTCATCGGGTGGGGAAGGGAAGAGGGAAGCCAATGAAGAAGAAGAGAAGAAAATGAGAGAGAGAAGAAAAAAGAAAAGAAAGAGAAAGAGGAGAGAGAGAGCAGGTCTATATGGGTGTGGGGAGGATGGGACGGCTGCATGGGGGGTGGGTGAGTGTGGCAGAAGGGGAAGGAGAGAGAGAGAGAGAGAGGTCAATGCACTTGAGTGCGATCTAACGGTCGGAATTCAAATATGAAAACGATCCTATAATCCAAATTAATCCTAGAATATAATAAGGGACAAAGGCCAAATTAAATAAAACAAACTACCCCGAGAAAGGCTTATTAGTCCAAATTCGCACCCGGTCGAAATTTCACATTTCCACTATTCCTAGTAATATCGACGTTGGCCACGATAATATTGACACCATCCAATTAAATTCGTCCCGGAACCCGAGAAATTCGACGTCAAAGTTTGTGCTTTAAATAACGGTCAAATTCGATCGAATTCGATTCTAGCGAAATCTCTAATTTAAAAACAATAACCGAGGTGATCAGTTCTCAGGCAAGATTTTACTACAAGCACACTGACGAATTATACGTTTTATAAATCCAAAAAAAAGGGCAAAAATCCGGAATGTCACAATTCTTCCTCCTTACAAAAATTTCGTCATCGAAATTTACAATTCTACCCAACTATTCAAACAAAATGGGGTATTGGTGTCGCATCAACTATTTGCTTTCCCACGTCACACATTCGGTCCCATGATGTTCTAAAATCACCTTCACCATCGGAATTATCTTGTTCCGCAACACGCATTCTATTTTGTCCTCGATCCTTACTGGCTTTTCTAAATACGACACTCTGTCGTCTACGTCTACTCCTTCATAATTTGGCACGTATGTCGGGTCCGGCTCATACTTCCTTAGCATAGACACGTGGAACACATTGTGGACGTGAAATAAATTTGGTGGTAGCACGAGACGATAGGCCAGAGTACCGATTTTCTTTAAGACTTCGAATGGACCCACATACCTCGGGCTCAATTTTCCTTTCTTGCCAAGCCATGACAATCCTCTCATTGGTGACACTTTGAGGAAAACATAGTCCCCCACTTGAAATTCCAGAGGCCAACGTCTTTGGTCCGCATAATTCTTTTGGCGGCTCTGAGCGGTTTTAAGTCTGTCCCGAATAACCTTGACCATCTTGACTGACAACTGAACCAACTCTGGACCCGTGATGCTCCTCTCACCAATTTCGTCCCAATACACCGGTATTATGCAAGCTCTGCCATACAACGCTTCAAACGGAGCCATTCCGATACTCTATTGATAGCTATTATTGTAGACAAATTCAACTAAGTGTAACTGTTCCTCCCAGCTACCTTTAAAATCTAATACACATGCCCATAACATGTCCTCTAAAATCTGAATTATCCTTTTAAACTGGCCATTCGTTTGGGGGTGATAGGCCGTGCTAAATTGTAACTTCGTTTCTAATGCCGTATGAAGACTTTTCTAAAAAGCGACAATAAATTTAGGATTGCGGTCTGAGGTAATCGTCACTGGCACTTCGTACAGGCAAACTATTTGTCACACATAAATCTCTGCATACCCTTCCAAGGTGAAGTCCTTGCGCACTAGCAGGAAATGTGCCGACTTTGTCAATCGGTCAACTACCACCCAAATTAAGTTATGACCCTTTTGGCTCCTCGGTAATCCCAACACAAAATCCATCGTAATATGTTCTCACTTCCACTCGGGGATTTCCAACGGCTGCAACGTTCCACCCGGCTTGCAATGTTGTGCCTTCACTTGCTAACATGTTAAACACTTAGCCACGTGCTTGGCTACACCACCTTCATGCCGTTCTATCAATAATGTTGTCGCAAGTTCTGATACATCTTTGTACTACCCGGGCGAATACTATAATTATTACGGTGTGCCTCAGACAAAATCTCCTCCTTAAGTTCTGCATCACTGGGTACACATAATCATCCACGGAACTTCAAAATCCTATTTTGGGACACCTGAAGGTCCGATTTCCTCCTTGTAACATCTATACTGAGAAGTTTCTTAATCTCTAGGTCCGTCGATTGTAAAGCCTTGATCTTAGTCTGGATTTCCGGCTCAATCCTTAATGCTGCAAGCAGACTCGAGACCTGACTCACCTCGAACTTAAATTTCGAATTCCGAACTCCCTCTAACAGAGTCCATTCCCTGACTATCATATGCACGATGGTTGATTTCCGGCTTAATACATCCGCTACTCTGTTAACTTTTCCGAGTGATACATAATTTCGCAGTCATAATCCTTAAGGAGTTCCATCCAACGGTACTGTCTGATGTTTAATTCCCTTTGGAAGAACAAGTACTTTAAACTTTGATGGTCCATATAAATCTGGAATTTCTCCTCACATAAGTAGTGTCTCCAAATCTTAAGGGCGAAAATAATCGCGGCCAATTCCAAATCGTGAGTTGGATAATTTAACTCGTGCGATCTCAATTGTCGTGATGCATATGCCACAACTCTCCCGTGTTGCATTAGTACACACTCCAATCGTCTTAGCGACGCATCACTATAAATCTCATATCTTCCTGGACCTAATGGGATTGTCAACATTGGCGCAGTTGTCAACCTCTGTTTTAGCTCCTGAAAACTCCTCTCGTACTTATTCGTCCATTCAAATCTCGTTTCTTTCTTAAGTAACCGTGTCAACGGCGTTGCTAATGCCGAAAACCTTGCCACGAAGCGTTTGTAATAACCTGTTAGACCCAAGAAACTCCTAACCTCGGTTACTATTGTCGGTCTCGGCCAATTCATAACGACTTCAATCTTTGTTGAATCCATTGCGATTCCTTCACCATATACTACATGTCCTAAGAATGCCACTCGATGAAGCCAGAATTCGCACTTATTGAACTTAGCGTAAAGTGCATGCTCCCTTAAGGTTCGTAGAACCTTTTCCAAATGTAACCCGTGCTCGTCGTAACTCCTTGAATATATTAGAATATCGTCTATGAACATGATTACAAACTGATCCAGAAATTCCTTGAATATCCGATTCATGAGATCCATAAAAGCCTACAGGAGTGTTGGTCAATCCAAACGGCATCACCGTAAACTCATAATGTCCATATCTTGTCCTGAATGCCGTTTTTGGTATATCCTCTTTCTTAATCCTCAATTAATGGTGCCACATCCTTAAGTAGATCTTTGAAAATATCGATGCTCCTTGCAACTGATCAAACAGGTCATTAATCCTTGGCAATGGGTACTTATTATTAATAGTTACCTAATTTAACTGTCTATAGTCTATGCACAATCTCAAAGATCCATTCTTCTTTCTCACAAATAACACCGGTGCTTCCCATGGAGACGCACTTGGGCGAATAAAGCCTTTATCTAGCAATTCCTGCATTTGGACCTTCAATTCCTTCAATTCAGATAGTGACATCCTATAGGGTGCTTTTGAGATCGGTTCTGTTCCTAGGGCCAACTCAATCACGAACTCCACTTCTCTATCAGGTGGTGGTCCTAGCAATTCCTAAGGAAAGATATCAAGGAAATTGCACACCATGACAATATCTTCTAGCCTCGGCTTCTCAGCCGTTGAATCAAGTACAGTTACCAGAAATCCTTGGCACCCTTCATCTAGCAACTTAGTCACTTCCAATGACGAAATCCAGGGGATCGAGGTCCCTCCTCAGTTTCCCACAAACCAGAATCTAGGGTGTCCAACCGGATTAAATTGGACCACCCTGTTACTACAATCCATAACGGCTCTTTGTTTAACTAGCCAGTCCATCCCGACAATCACATCAAAATCATGCATGGTTAAAACCGCCAAATATATTCTCTTGTCCCTATCACCAATCATTATCTTACAATCAGGGCATCCAGACACAATCAGCACCTTATCATTCAAAGGCATAGCCACACACAACATAACTTCAAGTGGCTTTGGCTCAATCCCAGATAATAACGAACTGTTCAGATATAAACGAATGCGACGCCCCCGAATCAAACAAAACATATGTAGCATGATCACAGAGAAAGACCGTACCTGTGATCACGCCAGACGGGTCCTCAGCTTCCCTCCTTGCCATAGTATATACCCGTCCTTGGGCCGACGGCCTATTCTGATTGGTCGGCTGGGTAGCTCCACCTAGATTTCCGTTCTAGGGCAGCGGTGGCAGTAGTGCAAGTAGCCTGGCCTACTGGTTGTTAGGACAGTCCCTCATCTAGTGACCCCTTCCACCACATGTGAAACATGCTCCGCCCCTGTTCGGGTAATGTCTATTCCCGTGCCTTCCTCCATATAGCCTACACAGGGCGATCTGATAACGGTTTCGCTTTCCGATATTTCTCCGAGCGGGAGAGACGAAGCGATTATTCCCATTATAGGTCTTTTCCTAAATTGGCGGTTGTCCCTAGCATGGGCATACCGCGATCTAGAAGCGGTAGCCCATTCCATTTGGTCTCGCTCAATTATTTGAGCCCTCTCATAAATCTTATGATAGCCTTTCAAGTTTAATGAGATCATTTGACTGCGAAATTCCGGTTTTAGCCTATCCCGGAACCTCCTCGCTTTGTCCATTGGGTCGTCCACCATCCTGAGAGCAAATTTGGATAATCTTGCAAACTCGTCTTCATACTGATCCACCAACATATGGCCCTAGTGAAGTCTCATAAAGTCTACCAATTTCTGCTCTCGGGCGCTTTTCGAGAAGTACTTGCCATTAAAGGTTTCAGTAAATATGGTCTAGTTCAGAGCAATACTAGTGGGGAATACTTGACCTCTGATGGCTCTCCACCAATCGTTTGCATTTTCCTAAATCTGGTAAACTGCTAGGGTTACTTTCTCCTCTTCAGTGTACCCTAGCACTTCAAAAGCTTTCTTTAGCTCTTCTATCCATATTGGCGCAACCTTAGAATCGCCTTTCCCATTGAACTTCGGGGGCTTCAGCCTCAGAAATTGTTCCACTAGTTTGGACATTGGTCCGGTCGCATTCACTTGCGCTAGACTAGGATTTCCATTAATCACATTATTTCCCTGGTCTCCGTTATTCCCAATAATCTCACTCGCAGCTGCAGCGGCAACAGTAACGCTCATTTCCCCCATCTGTTGTCCCGATAATATTCATGTTTCCTCCAACGGCCTCCAAATTTCATCTACTCTGGGATCTCCCATAAGTTCAGCTAGTGGGACTACACGACCTCGACATTGACCTCTACCTCGATCCCGTCCACTCATCTTACCGATTCTTACAAATGCTCACCTGCTATAATTCCACACAAGAATTAGAAACTTAGGCCAACTATCCCAGTTTAAAACCCTAGGCAATTAATCGTAATAACAATTTACTAAGCAGGCAGACAATCACTCACATCAATCAGTCTCAACCAACGTGATTCGTGCACTTACCTCAAATCCTGACGCACCTGCACTTCACATGTCATAGCATACGTCACTCAGCAATCACAATCAAACAGTCTAGGGGGCGCATGGCACACAAGTCTCCCTAACTAGCTACCCTAAGGTCATCACTCCTTATTACTTCAGGCTTCGATCAAATTGTATCAAGCTGACCTTGCTCTAATACCAAATCAACGGGGATGTTACGCCCCGAACCCTGCCGAGCCCGCGACACCCTGCCCACGGTCATATTGAACGCGACAACCCAAAACGCGTTGCAGACCCAAATCCAAATCAGAGAATAATACACATGTGGAAGCAATCGATACCCGTATGTAATAAAAACAATGACCAAGGATATCAATGATGTCGAAAACAAACATTCTTACAATAACCCAGGGAGAGCTTACAATATCTGATAACAAAAATATACATAAACCAAAAACGGGTTAAGGAGCCACTAACATAAAAAAGAGGTACGTGGCTCGGGCGATTGAGTACTAGGACTAAGGAAGGCTCCTATTAAAAAGTGTCGGACTTACCAAACTAGGGTTATGGTTGGCTCGACCCTACGATACCCAGTCCAGGTCGAATCCCGAAGACTCGGAAGAGCTATCGGAGGGCTCATCCTCGTAGTCCATGGAATCCGGCTCGGACTCGGCATCTACGGGCTCCTCCGCGGGCTCGTCCTCCTCTGACTCCGGATCCTGCTCTATAGGCTCAGGCTCTCCATCCGACTCTATAGGCTCCGGGTCGGAATCCCAATCCACCGGCTCCTTATCCATCGAATCTGGCTCGTCCATCTCCCAGATGATCGGCTTACGGCTTGAACTAGAACTCATCCCAGATGAGGCTTCGGGGCTCGCCAATTCCCCATCGACTAGCTGAGGGTCCCATTACCCTAACCCGTTGAACGGGATGTCGAAGGATCTAAGATGTCCGCACAAGCCGGACGGGTCCTGAAAACACCAACCCAGGTACTGATGGGCCTGAAAATGATACTCGCATACGTCGACCCAGACAGTAGTAAGATGCCTAATGTAAGTCTCCCCGTTCCTTTCGGGGTATTCAATCACCAAACGCTTTATACGATACGGGATCTCAAAACGCAGGGGCACTCCTGCCATCCTCACTATCGGGGGTCTAAAATGGTTATATAATAACTATGAGAACGAGTCCCAATAAGTAACACCCTAAACCCTATGTAGGCCAATGCGTACCTAAACAAGTAATACATGCAGTTTAACCCCTAACATAGAAAAATTCACACCGTAGCACTTACCTAGCCATTAAACGCGTACCGGCTCTACACGCCAGTCAAACATGATAACATAGTAACAATAATTCAAGAACATATCACAGTTATTCAAACGCCAACCACACTAGCACTCGATCAATTCAACCAATTCGATCACCCCTTTCAATCATTCAATTCAATCAATTCAATCACACTCAAACCACATGTGTGGCTGAACTACTTTCCACGATGTCCCAGGTCCTTTCACACTGCCGGCACCACTGCGCCTCGAGCCCAATCTCACAGCCCATGCTATTGCGCCTCAGGCTCAGCTCTCATATCAAACCGGGCTCAGTCCCGCGTAACCACACCTCAGGATATTTTTTCCCCTTCCAATGACCCGCGTAACCACACCTAAGGTCTAGTCATGCCTTTCTTGCTACACCTGCATAACCACGTCTTAAGTTGGTAGCCCTCCGATCAATCTGAGCTTTTTCACAAGCACATGCACCACAACACAATTCGACATTCTCACAAGTCGTGCTAATCAAACTCAAGACATACTCACCACATCACAATTCTGAATGCTAAAAGGAAGATCTTGAGTTACCAGTGTTTCACTTGGGTACAGTAGCTATTGCTACCAACAACTTCTCAGAAGAAAATAAGTTGGGGTAGGGCGGTTTTGGACCTGTCTACAAGGTGATAAAATAATGCATGTTATCCTCGAGAAGTACACTATTCTATTTAATGAAATGCCCCTGTTTTTCTTCATAATGGTAAAATACTTGCATTAGAAGATACTGTCCTGTAGACCTTATTTTAGTTCTTGAAAGCTTGAAAGGATAAGACGGTGATGGCCGTTTTAGTTATTATTTTCACAATGTGTATTGGCAATTTAAAGCAGCTTGTTTGTGATTTCATGAATCTTTTCTTGATTTTACTCAAATATTGATTAATATTATTCGAAGGCTTTTAAATAATCAGCTCTTCTTAAAAATTCATACACATGATTTGAAGATGAAGATGGGAGGCCGAATAACTCAATTTCGAAAAAGCTAAAATTGCTGTGAGCATTCAAGCCACCAAAAAGATAGCAAGCAAAATAACTAGAAAGTTGATGTATGACAACTATTTGAAGGGGCTGTTGGAGGATGGCCAAGAAATCGCCGTGAAGAAACTTTCAAGGGACTCAAGGCAAGGGCTACAAGAGTTCAAAAATGAAGTCCTATATATTGCAAAGCTTCAGCACCGAAACCTCGTAAAGCTTCTGGGATGCTGCATTCAGGAAGAAGTTTTGTTGATTTACGAGTTCATGCCCAACAACAGCTTAGATTCCTGTCTCTTTGGTTTGTCTTACTTCCACAATTCCATAAAGCATACTAGAGCTTGTAAGCTTTATAATACTATTGATGTAGCACTGGCATGGCTTCCAAGTCATTTGTCGAGAGGTCTAACGATTGGATCTAGCACCTGTATGCTGTTTACTTGGGAAATGGAGAGGAAACAGAACAGTACTAGTACCGTTAGCTTAATTAAACACAGACTTAATGCCTTAGTTCTCCATTTGAACAGGAACATGCTTTACTAACGTGAACAAAAATTTGGCAGATCAAAACCAGAGAAAGCTACTTGACTGGTCAACTCGCTTTGGCGTCATTAATGGAATTGCTAGGGGGCTTCTTTACCTTCATCAGGATTCTAGACTCAGGATCATCCACAGAGATCTAAAAACTGGCAATATATTGTTAGATAATGAGATGAACCCTAAGATCTCTGATTTTGGCACGGCTAAATGCTTCGTAGGGGATGAGACAG
This sequence comes from Syzygium aromaticum, assembly GCA_024500025.1. Classification (NCBI taxonomy): domain Eukaryota; kingdom Viridiplantae; phylum Streptophyta; class Magnoliopsida; order Myrtales; family Myrtaceae; genus Syzygium; species Syzygium aromaticum. Next base: position 31,919,475 of record CM044890.1, on the reverse strand, counting down.
AGGCAAACACTATCAGAGCGGTTGGAACTTAGTAAGGACTTTTATCTAAAGTTATGACCTCCGTGCTGAATTTTCTTTTGAACTGATATTTCTTAAGCCATCAATTTCTTCAGCAGCTACATGTCTCCAAAGTATGCCATTGATGGAGTTTTCTCAATGAAATCGGATGTCTTTAGCTTTGGTGTTTTGGTGCTTGAGACTGTTAGCGGAAAGAGAAACAGAGCGTTTCATCATCCGGACCACTGTCATAATCTTGTGGGACATGTAAGTTTTGATATTTTTCACCTTTTAACATCAAGAACCGCCCTCCAACCAAAAAATAAAATAAAATCAAGAGCTGCCCCTAATGGTTTGGAGTCTTTGGTTCAGCCTTGGAGACTCTTTACAAAAGACAGATCCATGGAACTGCTTAATGAGTTGGTTGAGTCATATAATACTGCTGCAGTCTTAAGGTCTATACATGTTGCTCTATTGTGCGTGCAGCAATTTCCTGAGGATAGGCCGAGCATGTCTGCGGTGATTCTGATGCTGGGAAGTGACAATGAATTGCCTCTTCCAAAGGAGCCAGGTTTTTTCAATGAAAGAAAGCTGGTTCAAGAACTCACTTGTTGCCATCTATTAAATTCTCCAAGTGAAATCACCATGACATTGTCGTCTCCTCGATAAAAGACAGCTTCGGTTGTCACGCAACTTACAAATAGTTGAGCAAAGTGTTGGGACTTTGAAAGATATGCATCCTTTTTGTCCACATGCTCCTTTTTTAAGGTGCGGAAGATATTAAGATCGGAATTTGTAGTATGGTACCACCCATTTTTTTTCTTGCTTCAAGGATAGCAGTATACCACAAACTCTGAATGGGTGTTTCTAATCAGGGATGAAGTATCCTACTGGCTTCATACTATTCTCCAAGATGGCAAATGATGTTTTTGTGGAAAAACATTACAGCAGGCCACTTCTGAGTCTTCAAATGAGAGGTCATCAACTCTAATAACAGGTCTAGCTACTGCACGGTTGAAAAGATATTCCCCAAAAGACTCTGAATGCATAACATGTGTATAGTAAATGACTTATGGTAATCATGTTTCCACACTTGTCTGGCATCAAAGGATCTCTCTGGAAACGAAAAAGCTTTGGACAGTGTAACTCATGAAAATATAAAATGTACCATCAGTCACTCCAACAACTCGCACGGTGAACTGAGCATGTCACAGTTCAAGTCTCCGTCACCAATGAAGGTGAGACTTCACCCGACTACGTGCATCACAGGTAATAGCCTAATGGGGCTGTCCATTAACGACTCGAGAAGATTGTCCGACCAGTTCATAGTTATTCCAGCATTACTCTTCTTTGGTCACTTGCCATGGGAGGTTGGTGGGGTGGTTCTTTTGCTGCCGACCTTAGTATTCCATCCACGCGAAGCACTCTGTCCAGTGCAGGTCTGCAGATGACCGTAATCGAGTCTGAGTCAAACGCCGCCAACTCTGAAGTTCCCAAGGGTTCGAAGTTTCCTGCACGATCCCAAGATTGTCTCTTGTCAGTAGTCTTAATTACGGCAAGAAATTTGGTAGATATCCCTGTCTCAGGAGAGTGGACATTTTTTTTTTGGTCTGGCACGAGAGTTGACATTCAAGATGCAGTTGTTAAGCTTTTTTCATTTAGAAGAAATGAATCTTTTACTCTTCCCTCATCTCTTTTATGCTATTGTTCACACCACACGCATGCACCCTGTACTTTTAAAAACGAGTCATAGAAGAAAAATGGATAAAGAGGAATCACTTTCTCATTATGCATCCATTGGCCTCCTGCTATCTTTTGAAACCTTAGCTGTGATTACTGAATCATCTCGAAAACCTAAAAAACTGTCTGACTCATGATTATGCTGGTGACTCCAATCTGCTTGATTGTAGAAAGACTTGGAGGATTTTGATGTTTCGGAGACCCAGCTTTCTCGGGAATTGAAAGCAAAATTCATCCACGTGAAAGGACTAGAAAACTCACGGATGAAACAAATTGGAGCGCGACAGAAGAGTGAGCACAGGTAAATCACCTGCAAATCTACTAGTAATTTCAAAAGGAAAGAGCTCCAATATGTCAATTTAGCCCCAACACGTTGAGTTAGGGTTTACGATTGGACGTAAATTAGCCCCAATACGTCAATTTGGAACAAGAAAAGAGCTCAACATGGTCGACATGCGTTTGATGACATCATGTCCCGGTGAGCCACGTCAGACAATATTGTATTAAATTAACACCACGTTGGATTTCCCGGTAAAGGAAATTGCCCACGTCACTCAATTCGGCATGTTTTAAAAGTCATAGCAATTTATGATCAAGCAATGACGAGTAAGACCTCTACATCAGGATGGCTGCCTCAGAATCAGATAGGTACATTACAAACAAGAATTTACTAAATCATTAAGAAAGGCCTCGTATCATTATAGAATCAATTAAAAGAAGTGTGATACCGGTGATACCAAGTTCTAATTCTTGATCTGTACGTTCTTGCTGCTTCTCTTAAACCCTACTACACTTAAACCCGAAGAATTATAAGCTGGTCATGGGCTTGGCAGTTTGTTTCGGGGCTGTTTTCAGATGTCTGGTTCTAGCTATCTGTATAATACAGAACAAGAAGAAGAAAACAAACCATCTTGAAGGTATATCTTTCATTTTGATCTGTTACTGCACTGTTATTATGTTCTGCTGCAACAGATATTGTGAATGGCCAATGTGTTCGCACATATAATTTGTTTCAATGCACTGCTATTGACATTGGACTGGTACTTAGATCGGCCTTCTTCATCTTCTGACTATATATCAATGGATAGCATGATATTGCAGAACTCGGAATATAATGTGTGTCTTTTCACCTTGTGCGCGTATTGACTCCACTTTCTCGCTTATTTTTCTCCTCATTATGCTAAATCAGGAGAATCAGCTACAGTTGCTTAACTTTTCTGTTACTTACAAATGGAAATCTTGGGAGATCTCCAAATAACTGATTCTATTGTTGCCCTCATTTTGTCTCTCACCAAAACCTTATTTTTCTAATAGAATCGACGTATACCCCTGTGTACCTTTTTAACATTTTCAGTCAGCCATTATCGGGTTTTTGGTTGATTTTAATTACTGTTCCATATAAACAATGGCGCTTCCATCTAAAGTTTTATCATGAAGAGAAGAAGTTGGTTGAAATCCATTGAATGCATTTGTCCGTTACATAAATGAAGCTGACGATTAGGTACTCTGGATGTCACTTTTGTTCAACATCTCATCATACTTCCCCCGATGCTTTTCATTATTCGCATGATCTGGCAATATCAGGGACTTACTGATCGAATTTTATAGAGAAGTTTCTCCGGTTCTTGCAATTCACTTGAATGTAATCTAGACGCAGGTCAAAGGGACAGTTTTGAATCAGGAGACATCTCTGAGTGCCAAAATGAAGATCTTGAGTTACCTTCACTTGACTTGACTACAGTAGCTATCGCTACCAATAATTTCTCAACAGATAAACTTGGAGAAGATGGTGTTGCACCTGTCCATCAGGTAATAAATAGCGTATGCTATCCTCAAGAAACAGATTGTGCCTTTCTTCGGTGAAATGCATTATGCTATTCTATCCTCAAGACACTTGTCCGACAAACCTTATCTCAGTTCTTGGAAGGAGATGATATGGTGGCCATTTTAATTATGAATTCTATATGTTCATCAGCAACGTAACCAGCCGGTTTGTTATTTTTCATGAACCTTTCACTTTTTATCTTGTACAGATTGAGGTTACCGTATCAAAACAAGTGATGGGAAGATGTAAATGGGAGGCTGATAACTTGATTACGGTAAACAAAATTCTAGCAATAAAACATTGTAGGAAGCAAGATTTTTTTAGTGAACCTACAACGTGACCGTTGGCAGGGTGTTTTAAGGAATGGCAAAGAAATTGCAGTGAAGAATGAAATTGCGCAGGTCTTCTGTACCTTCATCAAGATAAAGAACCCTAAGATCTCTGATTCGGCACTGCTAAGTGCTTCGCAGGGGTGAGACAGAGGCCAACACTATCGGAGTGGATAGAACTCAGTAAGGACTTTTAACTAAGGAAACTATGACCTATGCTCAAGTTTCTTTTGAGTTGGTGTTTCTACATCCATCGCTTTCTTTAGTGGCTACATGTCTCCGGAGTCTGCCGGCAAAGGAGTTTTCTTAGCAATATCCTATGTCTTTAGCTAAGGCATTTTGGTGCTCGAGATGGTCAGCAGTAAGAGAACAGAGGGTTTCATCATCCGGACCAACGTCGTAATCTTCTAGGAAACGTAAGTTCAAAAAATTTTTACCTTCCAAAATCAAGAATTTCCTCCAATGGTTGGGAGTCAATGTGGTCAGGCTTGGGGACTCTTTACAGGAGGCAGGTCCATGGAACTGTTCGATGAGTTAGTCGAGAACTCATACAATATTTCTGAAGACTAACGTCTATACATGTGCCCCTATTGTGTGTGCAAAAAATGCCCCGATGATAGGCCGAGCACGTCTGCGGTGGTTCTGATGCTGGGAAGCGACATTGAACTGCCTCTTCCAAAAGAGCCAGGTTTCTTCAATGGAAGTCACCCGTTTCAAGAACACAATTCTTTTGGCCATCTATTACATTCTCCAAATGAAGTCACCATGACATTGTTGTCTTTTCGGTGAAATGTGCTTGGTAGCAATCTAACATACAAAAGTAACAGGACAAAGTGTTGGGATTGTGAAAAAAAATGTACCACTTTGGACTGCATGGTCCCTATTAATGTGCAAGCCACACTAATATAAGATCAGAATTTGTTACTCATGGTACTTTCTCATTTTTACTGACGCACCAAGATTAATCTGTAGCAGAATGCTCAGCGATCAAAAACTCATACTGGATGTTTTAATCAAGAATCATTCCTCTTGCTTGATAGTTGTAACCTTTTCTGCTTGCTTTTTTGCCCACAAAACCATTGGCTATAATCTCCAGGTTGGACGACGACGACGTACTTCCACGAAAACTTCTGAAGGCTACCCAAGAACGGTCACCAACATAAAAAAAAGAAAAAAAGAAAAAGAAAACAGAAGTAGGCAAACGTTTTGATCTAAAGTATGTTTGGACCCACCAAAGATATCACGGAACTTGAGTCTTGGTTAGAATAGTTAGTTGCATAAGTTAGGACACAACTAGATCTCATTCCGGTCCTTCATTATTCTTCTCCTAAGTCTATGTACATCTTGTTACTGGACAATTCAGATTGATTGGTAGATGTGACATGGGTTTTGTACTTTCATTTTTCTTCATAAAATGTTGCGGAGTAAATTTCCCTTTGCCGTCTCGGAAAAGCAATCCTTCTAGACTTGTACCCACCCATGATCGAAACTATAAGCAATGGAACAGTAGAGATTTCTTCTTAAAGATGTGCAAGTGGAGGTATGAGAACTCGCATTCAAACGTACCAACTATCAATGACTCAATTCATAAATTATTGATGCTCCGTCAGCTGTCTATCTTTGATTTAAACAGTCAGTTTTCTCATATGAGCGAACACCCAGAATTGACTGTCCACTAATTATTTATGAATATAGGGAGAGTTGGCATCGGGTTGGTGGAAATCGGACATGGTCAAGAGCAATAATATTCACAAAGAATGAGGATTTGGCATTTAAAAAAAGAACAATTTCTAGTAGAATTTTCAAGAACTTTCACATTAATAAGATACCTTGTAAGATCAGATATACATCCGACCAAAAATAAAAAGATCAGATATAGACTTCCGTTTGGGAAGTAGACGGCACGGCAAGGCCATATAAAGCGAGTAGGGACAGTTTCGTCATTTTATGCTGATGTTCCTTCATCCCCGTCAACTCATGAGAAGGAACAAAAGTCAATGGAAAATGACAACTGCATCAATTCCAAACTCATAATTGCTGGAAGAATGAACACTCGCCGAGTTGGCCAGTTTTATTCAAATAAGATGGCTGAGTGCTCTGACCAACAGAATTTTTAGGAGTCCAAACGTGCCCACCACTTCCAGAAGGAGGAAAATGTTGAAGAAGTATGGAAAAATGAACCACCTTTTGGCATTCAGAGTTCAGATGGAAGATCATGGCTTTTGTTAGAGTTCTTTCTTTCGGATTCTTCTAGTCATGATATGAACTTCCGATGTCATCGAAGAGATTGATGAGAAGATTGAGGACGTTCATGGTAGGCTCTACCAAATTCATCCTTTTGTCCACTTTGTGCTGCGTTTTTTTTGTATCTGCTGCTCTCGACACTATTGCAGAAAACCAATCAATCCGAGATGGCAATACGATAGTCTCAAGCGGCGGGAGGTTTGAGCTAGGATTCTTCAGCCCTGGGAATTCCAAACTACGCTATATCGGAATATGGTACAAGAAAATATCTATTAGCACGGTAGTATGGGTTGCCAATAGAGACTTGCCCCTGAATGATTCTTCTGGAGTCCTTAAGATTGTTGATCCAGCGGTTCTTGCCATTTTCAGTGGAGATAACCGCACTGTTTGGTCTTCAGACTCATCTTTAGCTGCGACAGGTGCAGTTGTGGCTCAGCTACTAGATTCAGGGAACTTTGTCCTGAGACCTGAAAATGACACCGATCCAAGTACGTACCTGTGGCAGAGTTTTGATTACCCAGGTAATACTTTTCTTCCAGGTATGAAGTGCGGAATAGACTTAGGGACAGGCCTTAACCGCATCTTGACATCCTGGAAGAGTCCGAATGATCCCTCTACGGGTGATTACACAAATGGGCTAGACCCTAGTGGAGTGCCCGAGTTCTACCTGAGGAAGGATTCTGTCATTAATTTCCGTTCTGGACCGTGGAACGGTCTCCGCTTCAGCGGAATGCCAAATCTTAAACCGAACCCAATTTACACCTTCGAGTTTGTAATCACCAACAAGGAAGTCTATTACACCTATAATCTCAAGAATAGCTCGGTTGTCTCAATGATGGTTTTAAACATTTTTGGTGTCCTCCAACGTTTCACATGGATCGACCACACTCAAGGGTGGAACCTGTATTTGACAGCTCAGATGGATAATTGTGATAGGTATGCACTGTGTGGTGCTTATGGAAGTTGCGACATAAATAATTCCCCTGCCTGTGGATGCTTGAAAGGGTTTGTGCCAAAATATCCTCAGTATTGGGCAATCTCAGACTGGTCAGGTGGGTGCGTGAGGAAGACACAGCTGGATTGCCGGCAAGGAGAAGGGTTTTTGAAATACTCCGGTGTGAAATTGCCAGACACACGGCATTCACGGTATAACAAGAGTATGAATCTTCAAGAGTGCAAGAAGGTTTGCTTGGATAACTGCTCTTGCACTGCATATTCGAATATGGACATTAGTGGTGGTGGTACTGGTTGCATACTTTGGTTCGATGACCTGATTGATATCAGAGATTATGCTGACAATGGGCAAGATATTTACATAAGGCTGGCTGCCTCTGAATTAGGTGAGAATTCGATTACCGTACTAGAAGACTCTAGTGCTTATGATACTTATCCTTTGTGAATGCATGTATTAACATTGTAAATCACCTAGCTGCTTGTCCATTTCTGATATGATGTCTGATGCTGATTGATCTGGACTTATGGTTACTATGCAGCAGCACATGGTAGCTCAGATGGGAGAAGACGAGTCAAGGTCATAGTTATCCCGGTATTATGTTCAGGATTACTTCTCATTGGCCTATGCCTGATCTTGAATATCTTAAAGAAGAGGAGGAAGAAGAGGAAAAGCAGAGAAGGTAAGAATTTTTGAAGATTGCTGTTAAGTTTTGGCTCCTGTGAATGTGTTTTGAATGATTTTTCACTTAAACTTTCGCCATACGAGCGCCACTTGGACCCAAACAGACAGAATTTGTTCTTCAGCAGTAGCATGAGAGTATCTCTGCACTATCTACGTGAATAACAAACTATTTATACATTTTTTATTCTTGGATTTTGGAGAAAAGAAAAAAAAGATATAGTTCAACTGATATTCATTTGGCTGAAGAAAGACTTGAGGCAGAAGTATCTTTCCATCGTATCAACTGAGTTCTTGTTATTTAAGGAATGCAAGAATAACAACCATTCTGCATTCTTATTCTCATGTCCCAATACCTGTTATTAGGAAGTGGGAGATTGCTATAGTCATTGATGTTTCTCCTCCGCAGGAATTGGCATGCAGAAGCCAGAGCAAGACGGAACTAATGAAAATGAGAACACAGATTTGGAACTACCGTTGTATGATTTTGATACAATAATTACTGCCACAAGCCATTTCGCAATGGAGAATAAGCTGGGACAGGGAGGCTTTGGACCAGTCTACAAGGTATTAAAATGTTTAATACCAAAAGACTACCTAGCATATGTTGATGCTTTTTATCTGGTTAAGAAAACGGAATTACTAAGTTAGATCAATCGGCAAACTTTTGCCAAAATATTGCAGGGTCTATTGGAAGATGGAAAAGAAATAGCAGTGAAGAGGCTTTCAAAAAGTTCTCAACAAGGACTCAATGAGTTCAAGAATGAAGTACTATGTATATCCAAACTTCAGCACCGGAATCTGGTAAAGCTTTTAGGGTGTTGCATTCAAGAAGAAGAAAGGATGCTCATTTATGAGTACATGTCCAACAAAAGCTTGGACTCGTTCATATTTGGTAGGCTTCTTAAAACCCTTAGAAACTCAAACTTAATGAGGCCTATGTAAGCTCAGACAGCCTAGTTAGTAATAAACCTCTGACATGTCTGTCACTAAGTTTATCTTCTAGATTTCAGTCTAGAAGGTGGCGTCATACTTGATGTGCACAATTTCCAGTGGCAGCACAACTGACTGACTTGCATGAGAAAACATGTGCAGATCAAAAGCGAAGAACATTACTGGATTGGCAGAAGCGCTTTCAGATTATAAATGGCATTGCCCGGGGGTTATTATATCTTCACCAAGATTCCAGATTGAGGATCATCCATAGAGATTTGAAAGCTAGCAACATCCTACTAGATCACGAGATGAACCCAAAGATCTCAGATTTTGGCATGGCTAGAAGTTTTGGAGGAGATGAAAGTGGAGGAAATACTAACCGAGTTGTCGGGACATAGTAAGAACTTGTGCCCATAAATTTCTTTTCTTTTGACTTGGAACTTACAAAAAATTGTGAAGTAACTCGAAATGCATGGTGCAGTGGTTACATGTCTCCAGAGTATGCAATTGATGGCCTATTCTCAGTAAAATCTGATGTATTCAGCTTTGGTGTGTTGGTGCTAGAGATTGTAAGTGGGTGGAGAAACAGGAAATTTAGCCATCCTGATCACAAGCTTAACCTACTTGGTCATGTACGCATTCATTATCTGAACAACGCTCTGTTATACAAATTCTGTAATTTTTGCAGCGTTCAATTATATTGTTTTATTTTTTTCCCCCACCAGGCATGGAGACTGTCCAAGGAGATGAAATCTTGTGAACTGATTGATCCATCAATTGCAGACTCGTGCAACGAATCTGAAGTGCTAAGATCAATCCATGTGGCTCTATTATGTGTGCAACAAAGTCCCGATGACAGGCCTAATATGTCAACAGTACTTCTGCTGTTGAGCAGCAACATAGCATTGCCACCACCTAAAAAGCCCGGCTTCTTCAATGAAAGAGATCTGTCTGACATGGAATATTCATCAAACAAGCAGGACCTTTCTTCAAACAATGCAATTACAGTTACTTTAATAGAGGGACGATAAAATTCAAAGGCTCCATTCATCAAAATGCTTAGTTGTTTTGACCACAGGTATACTTCCAGTGATTAAATAGTTGACATTCACAGATTTGAAGAGATTTATTCGTAGTTTCAATGTAAATAAGCATTTCATTAGACAGAGAACAAGCACATAACTAGCCCCTTTGAACAGTTGTAATCCTTGTGTTTCCCCGTTCCTTTGGAACAGGAAATAGTGCTCCTGCTATAAGTTGGTACTCTCTATCAAGGCTGACTAATTGAGGTTCTTGCAAGTTCTGGCATCTCAAGTCAAAATGCCTATATATGTGAGGTTAGATCATTGCTTGCAATACTACTGAGCTCTCCATTGCAACATTATGAAGACACATAGGGGCTAAATGGCCAAAATCAAGATTTCAGAGCTCAAAAGAGCTTGAAAGTGCCACATGACAACAGAAAGCTCCAGGTTCATTATTTTTATAATGATCATAATCAAGCGTAACTCAATTGAGCTCATATCAGACTTCCTGTTTCTTGATAAAGACAAATTCCGCCTTAATTCAATTACACAATGGCTATCTGGTCTTTTATTAACCAGGTTGTGTATGTTGGATTCTGAGTTGGAGTTGTGTTGGGGCTGCTCTCCTGTCGCTAGATGTGCTGTGGTGGAGCCTGTTCGATGCCTTCTACAATGGAAAGAAGTCGAGAAGCCAAGAGGAAGGGAGTTAGACGTGTTTTCCAACTCACAAAATTCATTCCGTCGAATCTCTCACCGATTGAGGGAGTGGAGATTACATTTGGAGTAATTGGAGCTGGGAGAACGAAGGAAACATAGGTAGCTTGAGCAAAAACTGGGGGAATAGAGGAGGCAGGAGGGGCAGATACAAAAGACATTAATTTTCTTTATGAAAAGGGGTTTAGCCAAAGGAGCTCTGATACCAAGTTGGAGAGTGGATCAGATCAAAAAGATAACAGGAAGATAAATGGATGCAGAGATGAGAAAAATGAAAGAGTACTTTTTAGTATTGATCATTTCTCACCTTACACTATTTTAAAAAGTGAGTCTCTTTATATATACACTTCAAGAAATATTCATCTTGTGCTGAAGACAAGGAAAAGATCAAGATCAAATCTCATTAGGAAAAGATCATATATTTGACTTGTTCAACAGCTCCATTCATCAAAATTCTTAGTTGCTTCGATCACAGCTATAATTACAACAATCCTGCACTTAAACATTTGAGATTCACGGATTGAAAGAGATTTATTCGCAGTTTCAATGTAACATTTCATTAGACAGAAGGAGCACATAACGGGCCCCTTAAACAGTTGTAATACTTTTGCTCCCCTCCTGTTCCTTTGGCACCGAAATAATGTTCCTGCTATAAGCGAGCACTGTCTATCGCGGCTGATTTATTGAGGTTCTTGCAAGTTGGGCCATCTCAAGTCAAAATGCCTGTATATGTCGCGTTAGAACATTTCTCAAAATACCATAAGCTCTTCATTGCAACATTACGAGGACATGTGAGGCTTAAATGGCCAAAATTGAGATTTCAGGATGTAAAGAAGCTTGAGAGAGCCACATGACAATAGAAAGCTCCAGCTCTATTGTTTTATAACGATCAGAATCAACCATAATTCAACTGAGCTCATATCGAGCTTCCTATTTCTTGATGAAGACAAATTCCATCATTACTCAATTACGCAATAAAGCTCAAACATTGTTTCTTTTGCACTTCCAAATCACTAGTGCAGCTTTTCAGTGAAGAATTTCATGAAACAAGATAAACCTTGTGTCTGAAAGCTATCGAGCTTCCATTACAGAGACCGTGACATCATTTAGCGAATCGAGATCAAGTCTGTAAAGAGGCGGTTCCGGGATTTTCTTAGTCCTTATATATGAGAAAGCTGGCTGCTTTGGAGAAGGTAGAATTAAAAGCTCATTCGTGAGCATCGTCAATACTTCTGACATGGTTGGCCTATCAGCTGCAATCCCTTGAACACACAGAAGAGCCACATTACTGTGTCTCATCAGCGTGCCATCCGATTCGCGATGTTCTAACACCGAATCCACCAAGCAGAGAGCTCTGTCTTCTTGCCACAGTTGCCAAGCCTGAAAAGCAAGAGACGGGGATGTGTTGATGTTGTCAAGACAATGCTAAGAGCTACCTTGTGATGAAACAAAAAGGGCATCTGATCCTAATTGAATAGCCAAACTAGAGGAGCAAAAACGGATAAAAATTAAAGTACAAAGATGCTTCTTTCTTTTTGTACAAGCGCAAAGCATCTTACATATCCAAGAAGATTCATTGAATCAGTCTGATAAAAGCCAGTATTCTTTTTGCCACTTATTACCTCCAGAAGCAGCACTCCGAAGCTGAACACATCCGACTTTATGGAGATGACTCCCTCCATGGCATACTCCGGAGACATATAGCCACTAGATATCAATCAATGGGGTCAAGGTCTTTAATTACCGCAAGAGACTCCATAGAGCAGCCCAAAAGCATCTTTCTTTGCAGAAAATGTATAGTCAATGGAAGGTCTTATAAATGCTTAGTTAGGTAAATATTGCACTTACTATGTTCCCACAATTCGATTTGTGTCTCGGACTCATTTTCTGTGATATTCCGAAATTTCGCTCATTTGGAATTTATGAAATGACTAAGTTTATTAATATACTTGTAGTTAGTCTCGTCTGGAACTGATCATTCCTGGATACTAACCATTAGGGAATTAAATTCGTACGACTAAAGAGAGATTCAGTCGTGAATCGACTTTCGATAAAAAAACCGTCGGGGTGACATTTTGAGCCAATGTAGGCTGATTTTAGGATAGTATGGACCGATTCGCCAATGTTATATTAGTGGATTACGGGTGATTCCGTTTGACCACGAAATAAATTGACGAACGATCCAAAACCTATACCGAACAATCGTGCTCATCAGAACTAGTAATCGATCCTCGCGATTTTATTGACAACTAAGGTCATCACAATTTGAATGAACTTACACGTGACTCCATTTAGTATCTGTCACGAGTTGATTCTGCGAATTTCCTCAAAAGCCGCCCGTTAGTCTGAGATACGCACAAGTTACATTACATAGAATTCAATTATTAAATTGAGACCAAATTGGACATCAGAAAATTAGGAAGTCACAGCAGAACGTTAAGATGACGTTGCGGTTGTAACGTGCAATTTTTTATGTGTCCGAATCCTTCAGAAAAATTCAATTTCGGCAAGAAAATGGGAAAGTGACCATTTCACCCTTGGGAATTTCTAAATGATTAGTTTTATGGGACAAGGGCATTTTGGTAATTTTACTCTAAAATTTGGAAAAGACACTTTTGCCCTTATACTTTTTGAGAAATTCCAAAATTGCTCTTGAATATTTTGAATGAGATTCGATCTGGGCCGTCAATTTCAAGATAAGATCGAATCTAGACTGTCGGATGAAAAGATTAGAGAGGGGCATTTTGGTCATTTGGCAAAAAGTTGGTCAAAACTTAGAGAATAAGCTTGACCCACTCTCTCTCCTCTCTCTCTCCCCTCACTCAGCCCCCCCTTCCCCATCGTGAGCTCTCCCTCCCTCTCCCCCACCGAACGCCGCCTTCACGACGCCGCCGATCGCCGCCGTCTGGCCGCTGTTCGCCGCACTGCCGCGCCACCGCCGTCCCCGTCGATCCCCACGCCGCCGTTCCCTCTCGTTATCCCTCTTGGTTTCCCTCCCTTAGCCGTGAATCGGTCCAAGCTGCAAGCCGCCGCCACTCACCGCCGTTCGCCAATCGCTCATCCGCCGCTTGCCGTATGTCGCCGCCGCCGCACGCCACCGCCGATCGACTCCCGTTTCGCTCTAGCCGCGTGAGTCTAGAGTCGGGTAAGTTCAATCTAAACCTTGCCTAGTTTATCAGATATATTTGGACCTGTTTAGACGTGGTTTGATAGAAATTAGGGGCTAAATGGAATAACGGGCCGTAGGAATTGATTTCGGGAATTTTCGGAGGAATTTTAAGGGCCGAGAGACGCCTGTGTTGGTCTATTTGATGGGCTGTAGGGTGCTGTTAGGTGCGTGGATGGTACCGTTAGGTCTGGCTCGGGATTTTATGAAAGTGCCGTGAAGAGCCGGGAGTGAATTATTGAAGTTTCGGGTGAGAAAAAGGCCAATCGATGGCTGTGATGTGATGTTTTATGTGATGTGGGGTGCTGTTTGTTGCAAGGTTGGTACCGTTAGATCCGGCTTGAGATTTCATGAAAGTGCCGTGAATGGCCTAAATTGATTTGATAGCGTTTGGGTGTAGAAAAATGTCAATTTGTGCATTGATTGCGTATTTATGATGTAACTATGTTGTTGTGATATATTTGGTGCAAATGTGTGCACGGAATTTAATGCAAATGTATGTGAGCATGAGATTGGAATCGGGCCGAGGCATTCTAAGATCGGGCCATGATCACGTAGGCCTATCGCATTTGGCGCAGGCTGAGGATTGAGGAAGTGGGAAATGAGATTGACTGAGGCATAATCAGCTCGGATGGGAATAGGATCGGGTCGAGACGTTCTAAAACTTGAGTCGCAATCACGTAGGCCTGTCGCATTTGGCGCGAGCTGAGGAAAGAAAGTGAATGTGTGATCGGACCGAGGCATGTGATACTCAGGGCGCAATTGAGTGGGTTGAGGCGTGTATACGCGGGCCGAAAAGGTGATTGAGTAAACGTGGGTACGACGAGTGGGCTATAATGTGGTGTGATTGACATGTGAATTAATATGTGGAAAGTTTGTATGTTGTGGCATGCGCGTGAGGATTGTTTGTTGTGATTGTAGACTAATGTGCAGGTTGCGTGTGCCGAGAGTCCAGGTATGTGTGATTGTGGATTGTTGTTTGTGTGGATTGATTGATTGTGTGTCTGAATGTATCTGGAATTATGTGGTAACCTAGGTAGGGTTTAAGTTGCAACTTATTGAGAAGTGTCTCATGGTTGCTTCAACCAAACCATTTCAGATCACCCGCCTGAGCAATGAATCCGCCGCCGCCGCCAAAGCGTTTTGGTATAGTCATGCACACCGACAATAATTTTGTAGAGTACCCGGTAGATGAGCACTACACATGAATCAAACATACCTCAATAGTATGGATAGATGTAAGACTACCCCCTTGGCAGGCACATACATATATTGCATTGACGTTTAGAGACGGGGTTGATGAGTTAGGCCATGTTCGAGGCTTTGACGTCCCCTTTGATAGAGTTGGTGACTGGGACCCATCAGCCATACCCCCGCTTGATGGTGAGCTGATTAGCTTAGAGACTAGTCTGGCTCAGTCTGGACTTCACCCTGCGTCTGTAGTACCCGAACCCTCAGAAGTTGAGCATAAGCCGAAACAAAGAGGAATCCCATGCAAGATATGATCCAATGGATATGGATTTTGAGGTAATTCCTGAGGAGGACCAGGAAGGAGGAAAGAAAAACCCTGAAGCAGAGTCGCAGGAGGACCCAGAAGCAGAACCAGAGAGTGAACAGGAGGGCGTACCCTTGTATAATTACAACCCATATTATGTGCCAGAGGATGAGCCAGTCGAGGAGCCTATCGAGGAAGAACAGGATGAGATACCAAGAAAGTTGGGTGACATAGACCATCCGATAGAAATTGGAGCTAAGTCAAAGTCCTCAGTAGAAGCAACGATCCAAGAGGAGTCAGATCCAAGCGCTAGTGAGTTGGATTCAGAGTGGACGCCGTTTCGAGAGTGCCGGGGTTAGTGAGGAGGTTGGGAGTTGATTTTGAAGGGTGCCATTTTTGGAAAATAGGGTGTCTGAGTGATCTACCCTATATGAGGTGTTGATGTTTGTAAGGATTAGATAGTGGGTGTGCATGTAAGTTTGTAGACGGACAAGCTAGTGGCAAAGTTTGAGTTTGTTGTAAATGGATGTTGTATATATTACTATCGAGGCATAGTATGGTGTGGTTGTTGTGGTAATCTATTTTATTCTGATGTTCTCTAAATTTATTGTCTGGGTCTAATTATTTGTTTCCACTGCGATGAGCTCTGACGAGAGAATTGAGTCGGCGACGTATTTCTAGGATGTCGCACCTGATCGACTCGTGACAGTGGAATGTCACATGCTTGAAAGGAGTTCGGGGCATGACATTTTCACCGAACAACTTTGCTAGGCCGAAATCGGATATCTTGGGGTTCATATCACTATCCAACAGAATGTTGCTAGCCTTGAGGTCTCTATGGACAATGCGCAATCTGGAGAGTTGATGAAGATAAATAAGCCCTTGAGTGATTCCTTCAACAATGTGTGCACGCTTTTCCCAATTCAGGAGATGTCGTTTTGCTTGATCTGTTCCAATTGTATATTACTAAGACATTATTTTGAATGAATTAATATAGAAATTTAAATTGAGTCATGACGCATATTCCAGAGGGGGGGGGGCGGCGGTGGTGTTGTGAGTGTATTCGTATATTAGAATCTTTTCTTCTCGCTCTAAGCAGCAGCCCAGGAGTCTAACAAGGTTCTTGTGTTGTGGCTTGGCTATAAGCATTGTTTCATTTCTCAACTCTAACATCCCTTGAGCAGACTTCTTGGAAAGCCTCTTCACCGCTACGTGTTTTCCGTTCAGTAATTGACCCTGGAGAGAATTCACTTGCATGGCCTTTAGTAATGCGAACTTGCCATTTCGAAATGGAATTTGCAAGACAATAAAAGTTGCTACCTTGTAAACTGGTCCAAAACCTCCTTCTCCTAGCTTGTTCGAATTCAAGAAGTTTTGTGTCGCAGCAGTTAACACTTGAAAAGCTAAACGAAGGCAACCAAGAATCCTTCGTATTCTTCTTATTTTCAATGTCTTTTTCAAAAGTTTCATTTGTCCTAGCAGCAATGCTCATGTCCACATCAAACAGTAAAATGTCCTGAGTCGGTCCCATTTTACCTGTTCATCAAAGCCATGTTATGCTTTTTATACCTTGAGGGACCTCAAAACAACAAAAAGGAGAAAAAAGGATCAGAAGACTTGCCCTTCCGTTTCTTTTTCCATTGGCAACCCATGTAGGTGGTTAGGAAGAGAGCAACAAGAGGAATAGCAGAAGCTAGGGTTATCTTCAGTGTTTTGTTAATCCCTGAAGACATGCATTTGAAGAAAGTATAAGTCTTCTGCAGAAAAGTAACATAATATATCAACAGGATTAGAATAATGCCTCTACCTCGGGAGTTTTGGAGCTCATACGCGGCAAGTTTGATGTATATTGTTTTACTGTTGGGATCATCTTCAGGGAGCTGCCTTAGATTTAAGAGGTCTCCGTGCCATAGCAAACACCTGCCACTGCCACTGCCACTGCCACTGCCACTAAAAGCATATGCAGTGCAAGAACAATCACCTGAGCAGGCTGATTTACATGCTTTAGTAGAAATTCTTTCGGACATAATGTTATACAGCGGAAATGTCACATGGTCGACCTTAAGGAATCCGTCCTTATCACTATTTCCATATCCCATTTGCTCACACTGCAACGGTATTCTCCTCGCACACCTGCAGATGTATCGTTCTGTTGCCACTTCTCCGGATCCAAGGGCCTATATCCATCCAAGCAGTCACAAAAAGGAAAAGTATTGTCGCAGCATTTGCTGAATGAACCACAGAACTTGTAGACATCACATGCGTCCCGTGGTTGAGTCCAAAACAAATTCCATTGCTTCAGCAAGCTGAGTTGTTTAAGCTGTCCTGACAGGTCCATAACTAATCTTGCACTTGCATTAGCAACCGAACTATAAAGCGAATATGTGAAATAGACCTCATCGGGATTGCTAATGAAGCTGTAATTGAAAATGTAGTTTAATCTCATCTCAGGAACAAGAGAAAACGTTTGTGAATCTTTGCGAAGGCCCACTAGTCCAATATTTCTCACTACCTTTCAGAATGGCAAACTGATCTGGGCTTTCGGAATCTACTCACAGGGAGAAATCCCCCGAGCTAGGGTCCATGGCGTTCTTCCACGACGTCAGCGCCCATACCTTTCCAGTCTTTCTGCTGTATCCAATCTTCATTCCAGGCAGAAAAGTATCCGAAGGATAATCAAAACTCTGCCATAGTATTGCTTCCGAGCTGTCCTCCCTCAATACAAAATTTCCCGAATCCAACAGCATCGCGCTGATGCTCCCACCGACGGAATTGTTGCTCACGTGGCAGGTTATTCTGCCACCCTGGATCACAAGATTGGCTCCGTCTATGGCAAGAGCAGGAGAGGAAGTCGTGAGAGGATGATCTCTGTTACCCACCCAGACAATGGTTCTTTCCTCAGTCTCCTTGTACCATATTCCGAGGTACGTGTAAGAAGAATTTCCTCGGGAAAAGAAACCCAACTCAAATATTCCACCAGAAGATACTAGAGTGTCTGACCTGGTGATATTCCACCAGAAGATACTAGAGTGTCTGACCTGGTGAGACTCTGTCCTTTTGAAATTGTGCTCGTTGCAGCAGTAGGAGCAACAGAGAATCGAATGCAATGGCACGAAAACATCAACAAGTACAGGAGGGTCAGTTTCATAGTCGGCATGTCTACGTTGCATGGTGAATCCATTGAACTACTTGCAGTTCAGGCTGATAACGTTTCGGGTATTGCCAAAGAAACTAGGAGGACTTTTCTTTCTACTGACAATTCCATGGAAAGTGATGACTGATGGGAGGGAGACGTGCAAGGACTTGCAAGTCCCAAATCTTCTTGGCACCCGATGACTTCTTCTTCTGGCGACAAATCATTGGATGCCCTACACAAAAGTTCTTCCGACGAAGACTTTTTAGCCTTGGAGCGAGACGTCGAAAGATTTGCACGTCCCGTTGACTTTTTTTCTGATGACAAATCAGCACAACGTATAATGAATAAAAAATAAATAATTAAAAAAATATTTTTCTAAAAATGATCATTTATATCTTTTATAATAATTAGTTAATAAAAAATATTTTATTATGATAATAATTTATATCTAAATATATTCGTGAATAATAAAAAAAAATTTATCTGTTGGCGATACAAAAGATTACTTCAAAAGAAAATTCTAATAATTTGCTTTCTGCAAAAGAAACGTATCTTTATCGGCCTTCATCAATATTCTTATTTGGATGCCCAACCTCAAACGGAACCACTTGACACCTACAAGTTCGTATTCACCGAGGTGTAGGTCTACAACACAATGATGTTTTTGATAATACTTTGACTTAGTCAGGGTGGGGCTCACAAGAAAAAAAAAAGGGAAATGTAGAATTGGTCAACAATGAAGCGCGCTCGTTTATAAATGAGGCCGAGAGCTCACACCACCGAGAAACAGAAAAGAAAAAGCTCGCGCGTAAATGTCTCAAGATCCTCGACAAGCCAGATTTATAATGTATTGCAGTGCCCACTAAGTGCTCGCGCTCCTCCTTCATCTAATGGGAGAAATTTTTTTGGGTTAGGTGCTCAATTTGAAGTTTTGTATAAATTAAGCCGCATAATCCGATTCTTGAATTGTTGAGCTATGGGATTTCATGGGAAAGGTAGATTATGGCGTTGTTGAGTTGGGTCTTTTGACGGGTGCCGCTTTGAAGTGACGGTTTGGCCGGATTGAGAATTTTAGGGTTTTGCATTGCATTTAGTTTTGAGTAATCGCTCGAAGTGAGCGATTTATTGTCGCATAGGAGTCATTTTGTTAGCGTTTAGGTATAGTTTGGTCATTTCGCAGTTGTCTTTGAACTCGAATGGTGTCCTCCAACGTCACGTGGACTAACCGCACTGGAGGGTGGAACCTGAATATGACAATTGTGATGGGTATTCACTGTGTGGTGCTCATGGAAGTTGCGACATTAATAATTTCCCCTGCCTGTGGATGCTTGAAAGGATTTGTGCTGAAATATCCTCAGTATTGGTTAATGTCGGACTGGTCTGGTAGTGGTGGGTGCGTGAGGAAGACGCCGCTGGATTGCCGACAAGGAGAAGGGTTTTTGGAATACATGGGCGCGAGGCTGCCAGACACACGGCATTCATCATATAACAAAGTGCTGCCTGCTTAAACAGCTGCTCTTGCACTGTGTATTTGAAAATGGACATCGGCACCGGATGCATACTTCGCTCCGGTGACCTGATAGATATCAGAGATTATGCTGAAAATGGGCAAGATATTTACATAAGGCTGGCTGCCTCTGAATTGGGTAAGGATACGATAGCCATACTAGAAGACTCGAGCCTCTAGTGTTATGATAAGTATCCTTTGTAAATGCATGTATTAACATTGTAAATCATTTTGTTGCTAATCCATTACTAAGTATGATGTCTGTTGCTGATTGATCTGGACTTATGGTCGCCATGCAGTGGCATATAGAAGCTCAAAAGGGAGAAGACGAGTTTAGATGATAGTTTTACCGGTATTATGTTCAGGATTACTCCTCATTGGCCTATGCCTGATCTTGAATATCTTAAAGAAAAAGAGGAAGAAGAGGAAAAGCGGAGAAGGTTAAAAAATTTTAAGATTCCAGTAAGTTTTTGCCACATCCCAAAATCATCAAGAACGGCAACGACCATATTTCTAATTGAAAGACGCAACCTCAAACACAACCAAAGAATCAACTCCAAAAAATTTCCACAATAGTTCTCTCGCTCTAATGACCATTAATCGAGAAACCTAAAAAGATTGGGAAAGAGAGAGTGAACAATTACAGTTCAGTGAGTAATACATATATTTTAAGCAGATCAAGTAATCACTATACATTTCTACATAAAACAATACCAGAAACTCATAATCCATGAGTTGTTTTATTTCAACAAATTTTTATACAACTCAGAAATACTCATTTAATCCATAATCTCAATCAAATATCACACTACAAAAAAATAAGGATTTAGCCACAGAAATTTGCGACGAATTATTTTTCTTTGCTCATTTTTAACGGAATTTGCGATGAATTTTTTTTCCGTCGCAAATTTCCGACGAATTTTGCAACGAAAAAAAATCCACGGCTAATTTGCGACGGAATTTGCCACGAAAAAAAATTTGTGGCTAAATTGCGATGGAATTTGCCACGAATAAAATTCGTGGCTCATTTGCGACGAAATTTGCCACGAAAAAAAATTCGTGGCTAATTTGCGACGAAATTTGCCAAAAAAAAAAATTCGTGGCTAATTTGCAACGAAATTAGCGACGAATTTTTTTCCGTTTCTAATTTGCAACGAAAAAAGATGTCGTCGCTAATTTGCGACAACATTTGCCACGAAAAAAAATTCGCGGCGAATTTGCGACGGAATTAGCAACGAATTTTATTTTCCGTTGCTATATTTGCGACGAAAAAAAATTTCATCACTAATTTGCGACGGAATTTGCCACGAAAAAAATCCGTCATTAATTTGCAACGGAATTTGCAGTGAAAAGTGAAAAATTATTGGTAGCTAATTTGCGAGGGAGTTAGCAACGGATTTTTTTTCGTCGCTAATTGTCCGCCTCGATACTTGTAGACCCAATTTCTCGCTCTCCCTGCTAATTTCTCTTATCCCTCTTCGTTGTTCTCCCTTCCTCTCCCTCTTTCATTTCTCTCGATAAATCCCTCCGCACGCGCAAAAATCTGTCTCGGTAAACCTTTTCTACCGGTAAGTGGCATGACTAATTTGCGACGAAGACGATTCGTTGCAAAATTATTTTCAAATTTTTGTTATTTTATTGAGTTTTTTTTTTGTCTTTTTATTTTTCTGACTTCGTCGCCGGTCGCCGGCCATGGGCGGGGCCGCTGGACCTCGCCCAAATCTAGGCGAGGCCACTTGGCCTTGCCATGGCCATTGCCGCTAGACCTCACCGTCGCGGCGAGGTTGAGCGGCGGCCTCGTCATGGCCGCCGCTGGACCTCGCCGCAAAGGTCCAACGCTGGCCAGATCTGGGTGGCAAGGTCGAGCTTGGGCCTCGCCAGTGCCGCCGTTGGACCTCGTGACAAGGTCCAGCGGCGGCAATGACTACTCGACCTCGCCACCCAGATCTGGGCGCCGAGGTCGAGCGGCCATGGCAAGGCCCAAGCTTGACCTCGCCGCCTAGATCTAGCCGGCGAGGTCCAAGTCGCCGGTCGCCGGACCGGCGATCGGAGAAAAATATGTAGGAATAAAAAAATACGAGAAAAAAAATTCGAAAAAAAAAATTCGAAAAAAAATTATTATAAAAAAATAAAATCTGAAGTTAAATTTTTTTTTTTGTAGGTACATATCCGTTTGAAAGTCTCGCAAATGAAATGAACGTTACAATTCTCATCAAATTGAGCACTTTCTACTATAAAGATTTCAGTCAAATATTTGGGTAAGTCTTCTTGACATGGTAATTGTTTTATTTTTTTCAATTTCAAAGTAATTGTTTCGGCAAAAACAAAATTTTAATTTTTAGAATTTTATGGTTTTAATTAAGAAAATTTTTTGGTTTTAATATTTTACAAGATTTCGTTATTTTTATATAGACACAATGCAAATAGACAAAGCTTGGATGTATAACAAGAACTTACCTGGATGTCGAGGATTGACCAATGAGTTTCGTATTGGGTTAGAACTATTTTTGGATTTTGCTAGTAGTAAATATGAGTTGATAGATGGAAATAAATTAAGGTGTTTGTGTAGAAAGTGCAATAATGGTAAATTCCATGTGTGTGATACAGTTAGAGAACATCTTTGTAGATTTGGGTTTACTCCAAACTACTATAATTGGACTTGTCATGGTGAACCATTTATATCTGATTAAAGATATCGAATAAGTGATCAATTTTTGGTTAAGGAATAATGTAGCTATTATGATCAATTGAACCCATACCAGAGGATGGTGATTGATGCAGCTGGTCAGAATGTTGTTTCAGATCCGAACCATGCAAGTACTAGTTTTACTCCTACACTTGAACAATTGGAAGAGATAGGAGTAACAGGTTTTAATAAAAATGTGTGTAATGATAAGTTGCCATCTAATCAGTTTTAGGAAGTGTTGAAAGCAGCAGATGAACCTTTATGAGCAGGTTGTGACAACCATACTCAGTTATCAGTGACAGCAAGATTGTTAAATATCAAGGCATAGCATAACATGTCTAAGAATTGCTTTAACTCTCTTGTTGAAGTAATGCGAGAAATATTACCTCGTGATAACATCATGCCGAGTGATTTTTACGATATAAAGAAGTTAGTGGATAACTTAAGTCTTCCAATTAAAAGGATTGATGTATGTAGTAGGGGTTGTATGTTATATTGGAGAGATAATGAAAATGCAGAATCTTGCAAATTCTGTAGCTAACCTAGGTACAAGATTAATAGGAGGCAGGATCGTAATCAGAAGCGTAAATCATGTAAGCAAATATTTTATCTGCCCTTAATCCCCATATTGCAAAGGCTTTATGCATCTCAAGCCACTGCTGAACACATGACTTGGCATGTAAATCATGAAACAGAAGAGAGTCTAATGTGTCATCCTTCAGATGCAGAGGCAGGGAAACATTTTGATAGAATATACCCTGAATTTGCGATAGAGTCTCGAAACATCAGGTTAAGTCTCTATGGTGATGGATTTGCCCCATTTGGAAAATCAGGGAAAAGCTATTCATGTTGGCTAGTTATTTTAACTTTGTACAATCTTCCACCCGGTATGTGCATGAAAACACCTTATATGTTTTTGACATTGATCGTCACTGGCCCGCAAAATCCGAAAAAGTTGATAGATGTTTATATGCAACCATTGATTGAAGAGTTACAACGGCTATGAAATGAAGGTGTCGTTACGTATGATGTTTTTACTAATCAAACATTTGTAATGAAGACTACTCTTCTTTGGACGATAAATGACTTTCCAGCATATGAAATGTTATATGGATAGAGTACAACTGGAATCTTATGATGTCCGATATATTTGGAGAGATCGAAGTCATTCAGATTAAGACATGGTAAGAAGCCCTGCTATTTTGACTATCACAGACAATTTTTGCCTATGAATCATACATTCAGAAGGAATAAAAAAGAGTTCATCAATAATAGGATTGAAAGAACTCCTCCACCATTTAAGTTGACCGGTGATCAAATATGGGAGCGAGTGCAAGACTTTCAAACTGTTGTTGAAAACCCTCATGGCACAACTATTGCATACAGAAGTGCACATAAGTGGACTAAACGCAGTATATTTTGGAATCTACCATATTGGAAGACCTATCTTATTCATCATAATCTTGACGTCATGCACATTGAAAATAATGTTTTCGACAATGTCATAAATACTGTGATGGATGTCATGGGAAAAACAAAAGACAACTTGAATGCAAGAAAAGATATAAGAGATATTTGTGATGGATGCAAGCAACAGAGAACTAAAACCAAAACCAGGTTTATACATTGGATAAGGAGCAGAGACGAGTTGTGTGTCAATGGTTGAAATCTATGCGGTTTCCTGATGGATATGCTTCGAACATCGGGAGATGTGTTGATTTAAACGAATGCAAGTTGACAGGATTAAAGAGTCATGATTGTCATATATTTATAGAAAGACTAATTCCAATAGTTTTGAAGGAACTTCTACCAAACTTTGTATGGAGCGCCATTACAGAGTTAAGTAATTTTCTTCATGATATTTGCTCAACAGTGTTAAAAGCATCACACATGGAGAAACTGGAGAGAGACATTCCAATTATTCTTTGCAATTTAGAAAGGAGATTTCCTCCATCGTTTTTTGATTCAATGGAGCATCTCTTAGTTCACTTGCCTTATGAGGCCAAAGTTGCATGTCCCGTTCAATTTCGATGGATATATCCATTTGAGAGATAAAAAATTTTTCAAAATAAATTTCAAAATACTTTATAATATATTATGTTCTGATAAACTTATTTCTATTGTAACAAGGTTCTTATATCATTTGAAGAAAAAAGTGAAGAATAAGGCATGTGTTGAAGCTTCAATTTATAATGCATATATTGTGGAAAAAGTGACAACATTTGCATCATACTATTTTGAGCCACACATACAGTACAAGAGATGGAGAGCAGGAAGAAATAATGAAGGTCCTATCGATCCCAATTGCAAATCATTCTCTATATTTAATTATCTCGGTCGACCGAGTGGCGCATGTCAGTTTCGTTGCTTAACAAACGAAGAACGGCAGGAAGCCCATACCTATATTTTACTGAACTGTCTAGAAGTGGAGCCATACTTCCAGTAAGTGTATATTTGCAAATATATGTATTGCGTGTCAAATATTTACTAATATATAAATGTAAATTGTTAATAGGATTTTTCAAAATTCAATGTATGGACTACCACCAAATGAGTTCGACCGTTTGTGCAATGAACAATTTGCAGCATGGTTCAAAACATATGTAAGTTGCCTATAGACCAAAACGAAGTTATTAATATTTTATACATCATTTAAATATATATTATTGACTTTGCGTATGTAATCTTAGGTTCACAGTAATCATGATCAAGTTGAAGAATAAGGATTGCTATATTATTTGTCATGGGATCCACAGTCAAGCATACGAACTTGGCCAGCATATTTCATAAACGGATATAATTTTCACACTCAAGAATATGGAATGGGAAAAACCACACTGAGTAGTAGTGTGTGTGTGTTCGGTCATCCAATTGTGGTAGTTCAAAAGATGATTTTTATGGCTTGTTAGATGAAACTATCGAGATAGACTACCCCGGACCATTAATGCGGGTTGTGTTATTTAAGTGCAAGTGGCTCAACCCCGTTAAAGGAATGAAGGTGCATACAAAGTTTAATTTGGTTGAAATAAATCACAAGAAAAGGTATAAGAAATATTAACCATTTGTGTTGGCATAACAAGCAATTCAAGTATATTATGTATCATATCCTAATTTGAAACGTGACAAAGCTGATTGGTGGGCTGTATGTAAAATCAGAGCATAAAGCAAAATCGAGGAACACTGGAAGGATACAGCATATCAACAAGAGGAAGTTTGTAACGCAGTTCAAACTGAGGAATATAACATTCCTACTCTACGAGATCTATGTGGAGCAATGATAGATGTAGATCTAAGCGAATCAAATTTAGAAGGTGTTGTAGAATCTGATTTAAAAACAGAGGATGATGATGACGATGACGATGACGCTCAAGAAGAAGACGAAGGTGAAGATGAAGATTTAGATTTTTGAAACTTTTTACTAATTATGTCGTAGGCACTTATTATTATTATTATTATGACAAAAGTTTATTGTTGTTGTGTTATTGTTGTTGTTGTTGTAATTATTAGTATTGTTGTTGTTGTTGTTATTATTATTATTATTATTATTATTATTATTGTAATTGTTGTTGATTATTATTATTGCTATTATTGTTAATGAAACGTTATTGTCCGGAAAAAAAAAAAAGAATTACGCGGGTGTGGGATAGTAGAAATGAAATTCATGGCAAAAATCCATGGCAAATTTGCCACAGATTTTAGCCACGAATTTCATGAAAAATGCCTATACAAATGATTACGCCGATTTATTTTAAAAATCCGTTGCTAAAATTCATGGCAAATTAGCAAATTTGCCACGGATTTTTGCCACTAATTTCATGAAAAAATCCCACTCAAACGACTAAGTAATTTTTCATGAAATTCGTGGCGAAAATCCGTGGCAGATTTTAGCCACAAATTTCATGAAAAAATGCCTATACAAATGATTACGTCAATTTTTTTTTTAAAATCCGTTGCTAAAATCCGTGGCAAATTTGCCACGGATTTTAGCCATGAATTTCATGAAAAAATCCCACTCAAACGACTAAGTAATTTTTCATGAAATTCGTGGCGAAAATTTGTGGCATGCCACAGATTTTAGCCACGAATTTCATGAAAAAATCCCACTCAACCGACTAAGTAATTTTTCATGAAATTCATGGTGAAAATCCGTGGCAAATTTGTCATGGATTTTTGCCACGAATTTCATGAAAAAATGCCTATACAAATGATTACGTTGATTTTTTAAAAAAATCCATTGCTAAAATCGGTGGCAAATTTGCCACGAATTTCCTGAAAAAATGCCTATACAAATGATTACGTCGATTTTTTTAAAAAATCCGTTGCTAAAATCCGTGGCAAATTAGCCATGGATTTTTGCCACGTATTTCATGGAAAAATCCGACTCAAACGACCAAGTAATTTTTCATGAAATTCGTGGCAAAAATCCGTGGCAAATTTACCATGGATTTTTGCCACAAATTTCATGAAAACATGCCTATACAAATGATTACGTCGATTTTTTTAAAAATCCGTCGCTAAAATCCGTGGCAAATTTGCCACGGATTTTTGCCACGAATTTCATGGAAAAATCCCACTCAAATGACTAAGTAATTTTTCATGGAATTCGTGGCTCAAATCCGTGGCAAATTTGCCATGAATTTCGCAAAATGAATTTTGGGCTTTTGACGAAATCCGTGGCTAAAATCCGTGGCAATGTTGCCACAGACTTTAGCCACGAATTTCATCCAAAAATGCCTATAGAAATGATTGCGTAGATTTTTTTTAAAAATCCGTGGCAAATTTGCCACGGATTTTAGCCACGAATTTCATAAAATGAATTTTGGGGTTTTTATGAAATTCGTGGCTAAATTCTGTGGCAAATTAGCCACGAATTTCATGAAAAAATGCGTTTACACATGCTTACGTCCTTTGTTGACGAAATTCGTGGCTAAAATCCGTGGCAAATTTACCACGAATTTTAAAAATATTTTGGTTTGCCACATTAATTTTATATTTTGATTCGAATTTCCCGCGAGAAAATAACAATTCGTGGCTAATATCGTGGCAAATTAGCCACGTAATAAGATTCATGGCTAATTTGCAACGGAATTAGCCACGAATTTAATTCCGTGGTTAATTTGCCACGATATTAGCCACGATTTTCAATCCGTGGCTAATTTCAGTGGAAATTCACAAAACAGCGTCGTCTTCATGAGCGGGTACAAATTAGGGTTCTTCTCTTCTCACGATCGAGCCAATCTTCTCTCCAACATCTGCCTCTTCTCTATCTCTGTCTTCTCCCTCTTCTCTGTCTCTGTTGCAAGTCTCGGTTGAACGATTCTCGGCGACCTTTGGCGTTCTTCGGCGTTCTTTGGCATTCTTCGGTGCGATTCTCGGCGTTCTTTGGCAGCGGACGCTGGGAAGCAAGGACACCCAACACGCGTTCTGCTTCTGTTGGGTTCTTCGGCGGCGTCCAAGAGTGTTCGGTCTGCTTCTATTGGAAAGCGAGAGGTACATTTGCTTGGGTCTGCTTTTCGGCGTTATTTCTGGGCGTTTGCGTCTGCTTATGCTTCTATTTTGATATTTGTGTTGCGTCTGCTTCTGCTTATGCTTCTGTGATTCTGCTTCTGTGTTGGCTGGGTTCTGTGTTGGGTCTGCTGCTTCGTTCTGTTCGTGAGCGAAACAAATTGGGTCTGTTTCGCCCACAAATTTGGTTCTATTCGTTGGCGAAACAGATCCAATCTGTTTTGCCCACGAATTTGGTTATGTTTCGTGGGCGCTTCTGTGCTTCTGCTTCTGTACTTCGGCTTCTGCTTCTGTGTTGGCTCTGCTTCTGCTTCATTCTGTTCGTGGGTGAAACAAAATGGTTCTGCTTCTATTTCGCCCACGAAATAGAATCAAATTCCTCATATTTAAGTTGAAATTTGGTCGGATTTTAGGTTGAAATTTGATCGGAATAAGCTGAAATTTGGTCAGATTTAGGTTGAAATCTAGTTGAAATTCGTTTGAAATTTGGTCAGAATGAGATGAAATGTGGTCAAAATGAGCTCGGTCAAGTGGAAACGGCCTGCTAATCGAAAATCATGCCTTTGGCCGTGACGCAAGTCGTTTTTTGGCTTTTCGGAGTCGTTTAGATGGGTTTTTTGGCAAAATACGATTCTGGTGAATAGTGTTTTCTGTGACATTTGCGTTTTTTTTTTTTTTTTCCATTTCGGAGTCGTTTTATTATTATTTTATTTATATCTAGGTTTCAAAACTATTTCCAAACCTTCTTTGGCCTAGGTTGAAGCTTTGGCCATCAGGATAAAACTATTTTCATGACATTTGGGTTTTCTGGAATGGCTCCCTTCGGGGTAAAGCCTTATAATTACTTGTTCAAAACTTATTGATTTCTTTGTTGAAGTTGATATATTCATTTTAAAGGGATATGTGCACCATAAAACATGCAATCAAAACTTATTAAAATTTGTTGAACAGAACTTACTGATTTCCTTGCATCATAAAATTTGTTGTGAAAGTGTAACTTATTAAGTTCTAAGGCTTTCAAAACATGCAATTAAATTTTAAAACAAGTCGAATTACAACAATTAACTAAAAATTTGATGACCCTGACTAGCTAGATGAGTTCTCCCTTTTTTACCGTTGTAGGACTAGAAATTTAACTCGTAGACATTTCCGGACAACTTCCTTTTTTCCAGGGGTCAAGTTTCTCTCTTGCTCTCAATAACAAATGGTAAGCTTCACGACGTATGTCATTATGTGTCATTAATACATATTCATAATTTTTTACATTTTTGTCTTACCTTATAACTTTTAGTATAAACGAGGAGGTCACATGCATCGTGGTGATGCTTCACAAAGAAGACCAGGCCTTTCCCCTTCCTCGTCCCCGTCCCTTTCCTTTCCACTACCCCTATCCTTTCATCTAACCCTCAACTAGTATATGGACACATTGGCCCTTCATCTGACCCTCAAATGCGAACTGAATTTACTTCAGTTCCATCGCCTTCACTTCCACCTTTTTCTTCAATGCAACACTCGAATTATGAAGAAGGTACCCAATTCATGATAGCCTCATTTGGAGATTCGTAAGTATTTCATTTTTTTAAGTATATGTGAATTATTATGGATGTCAACTGAATTGTCCGTATGCTTTACGGATGCTACGTATGTTGTGAGGAGACTTAATAAAATAATCAATAACTATTAGATATGGCAGTTTAGTAGTTGGACCACCGCTTCAAAAGAAGTAAAGGAATTGTGGTGGAATGAGTTCAAGGTAAGTTTGTGACGAACTCTGTCCGTCGCAAAATTCGTCGCAAAATCCGTTGCAAATTTGCGACGAAATCTGGCCGTCGCAAATTTGTGACGACCTCTGGCCGTCGCAAATTTGCGACACACTCTATCCGTTGCAAAATTCGTCGCACAATTAATCGCAAATTAGCCACGAATACAATCCATCGCAAATTTCGTTGCAAATTTGCCACGAATACTATCCGTCGCAAATTTCGTCAAAAAATTCGTTACAATTTTTGTCGCAAAATCGACCGCAAAATTTAAACGTCGCAAATTAGCGACAAACTGTAATGATCGCAAAATTCAGCATAAAATATTCGTCGCTATTTTTACATCATTTCGGCTATAAATTCTTGTCCACATCAAACAAAGGATACAATGACATATAATTGAAACAGAAAAACAAACAAACCATAGATTCTAACAAACCAGCCACAATAACATATAATTGAATCAAATAACTGAAGGAAAGTTACAGAGTCTGACATGATGTTATTTGATATCCAATCTTACAATACATTCAAAACATGAACTAAGAGACGGGACAACCATAGAAGACGCAAAAAAATCATACACAAGAAGACGCGGCTTTGATACCTTGGCAAGACATCAAAAGTGGTCACTTTTCGAAACTTGAGGAAATGTTCATACATAAATCAGTCCAGATTATAAAAGAAGCGTTTATACATGGATGTGGAACTAGGTGTAAAATAACAAGAGAGTTAACAAAAATACGTTTCAGGACGAACATAAATGTTCTTACATATGAATATGAGTGAAATTATGAAAAACCAAGATTATGAAGCAAACTTACCCCCGATTTTGAGAATTTTAATTAGAAAATCTGGAGAAAATCATCATCAGCATCATCACCATCATCAGCATTCTCGGCATTAATGTGTCAGTCATCGTTGTGCCCATGATCTATTGGATTGGCTGGAGGTACAGGAGGATCGTCATATCGGTTGAGGTTAAGGTGTTGCATAATGAGTTTCATTTGTTGCTCCAAGTTATTTATTTGTTCGTCCTTCTGAACAAGTAAATTATTCAGACGATGCACTTCTTGGGTCAATTGCTCGTCTTGTCGTGACCTCCTTCGACCAGTCGCAGTGGATGATGAACTTGCAGGACTATTCGGCATGTACATCCTTGACAACGATTCCATCCCAAATATTTTCCCTTTTTTCACCCTACCCGTTGCCTCCATCCATAATGCCATATTATCAACTGATAGCCCGGACTCAAGACAATCATCACTACCACTAGCATTGCTCATTACAAGTTCATCATATTTTTCCTACATTAACAATGTAGATGAAAATAAAATCACTACCATAAATATTGAAAGCATTCACGGTTTTCATTATAGTTTACATATAAGCCAAAGTATAACCTTACATACCTTAACAACTTTTGCTCGATTGCCAATCCATATCTTATCTTTCTTTTGAAATGTGCGTTCAAATGTAACTGCAAATGTCGGTTTCGTTCACAATTCTTGTGCCTACAAAATGTAAACATGAGTAATTGAATTAAATTAACTTATAACTCATTTAACAAACTTACCAGTCGTTTGCGATGCTCCGCAATGTTGATAGAGCCCCCAGCATATGTGGCTGACCCCTCACTAGAACTAGTAGATCGATTCTTCTTATTCTGCTCACAGAGTTGCCGACTCTATTCAGATGCCTAAAATCTGTTAATTGCCGCTCAATTATCAGCTGTAAAGAAAGACGGCTTCACTTGCTTGATCTTCGCTCTATTCATGACATTTCGCATAAAATCACTGAATTTTTTATCGAAAATTCTTTTCTCTTCATTGTCTTCCGTTTCCTCCCACTTGTACTTCCGCTGCAATGATTAAAAACACAAATTGAAAGTTATTATGATGATCACCTATCCATAACCATGCACCAGACAAATATAGATAGATTTTGTATGGGTTCATGTCGGGGAAAATATTTGGTCCTTTAGATATCGAAAACTATAGAGTTGTTCCGGTCCCTTTACATCATTCTTGACCATCAATATATGACACCAAACTTAATTGGTGAGAAAATAAAATATGTAAAACTTACCTTGAATTCATTCCACCACATTTGTTTTACTTCTTGTGGAACATTTCTGTAAGTAGTATACTCTCCCATCCAAAAGTTTCTTACTATTTTGTTCAATTCCCTCACAACAGACGTAGCATCCGTGAATCTGCAATCATACGGATATTGTGCAACATCGACAATTCAGTTGACATCAATATCTAAAGCCGTAAAGATTACATATACTAAAATAAAAATGAAGTACTTACGAATCTCCAAATGGACATATGAAGAATCGGTTATCTTCTTGACCTCTGTTTCCATCAATATTCGATTGTTCCGCCGAATAATGGGGTGAAACGAAAGGAGAGTGAGCTAAAGGAGATTGAACTAGAGGACATTCAGTTCGCATGTGGCCAAGTCCTGTAACATGTTGTTCAATGTTGGATGAAGGGCCAACATGTCCATATTGTGATGGACCATATTGTGGTTGAGAGTTAGATGACAGGACAGGGGAAAAGGAAAGGGACAGGAACGAGGACGAGGAAGAGGCTTGTCTTCTAGGCATGTGACCTCCACGTTTATACTAACAAGTAGGAAAGTTATGCGAATATGTAAAGAACTATTGACACGTATTACTGACACATAGTGATGTAAATGACGAAACTTACCATTTTGATGGAAAGACTGAGAAAATGTTTCCTTGAAATGACCCACTGTCGAGTATTTATGATGTGCAATTTCCTACGAACAAATATACTATAAATCGCATTCATTTTGATATGAAACATCAATATATGAGCACGATATGGGTGGCCATAGGTATCAAACATCACTATATGAATCGCATTCATTTTGATTAAAATTTTTTTGACCATGTACAAAAAATTTAAATTTCACTGGAAGTAGGTGGTCACAGGTATTCCAAGTCATTCTGTAAAGTTTTGTAAGAGAAAATTTGTTATTATTGTTAATTTTTTTTGGGATCTAAAAAAAATTTCACTAAAAGTTGGTAGCCACCGATATTCTAATACATTCTGTAAAGTTCTGAAATTTAAAAATTTTAAGAATTTTTAAATTATTATTTTTTAATATAAACTTTTTCTATGAAATAAAAAAATTGGTACATACTAAAATTAGGTGGCCACAGGTAGTCTAAGCTATTAGGTAAAATTTTCAAAATTTTTCTCATTCTTTATTTTAATAATTTTAGGGCACGTTAAAAGATTAAATATAACTACAAGTGAGTGGCCACATGTATTATAAGTCACTCCGTGAAGTTTTAAAATTTTTTAAATTCTAATTTTTTTTTCGACCTTCTAAAAATAATTAAATTTCAATGCAAGCTGATGGCCACATATTTTTTAGGCAATTCTGTGTAGTTTAGATATTTTATATTTTTAAAAAAAATTTTCACCCAAATTAAAAAAATTTCCATCCCAATGGGTGAACACAATTATTTTAAGCCATTTTATAAAGTTATAAAAAAATTTTATTTTTAAATAAATTTTTTCCCGGAACGTTAAGAAATCTAAATTTTACTCAAAATAGGTGGTCACTATTAATTTTTGGCTTTTTCTGATATTATGATATTTGAATTTGTTAAAAATTTTTAAAAAATTTTATGGTCAAATTTCATATTTGTTACCAACATATACCGTTGTTTTAATATTCCGTAATTTTTAATGTTTTTTTTTATAGAATTGTTCAATTTTGAAGCATTTTCCGTGAAAACGCTTAATCAATCACTCTATCGTCATTCAACGCTTAATTATCCACATAATAGACAAATTAACCAGTCGACCATCAATCAAATCCACATGTAATCCTAAAATCGACCCGTAACCTAGCCAACGAAAAGTAATCATAAATAATCCCTAAACAAATCCGATTAATTACCTAATTATATTAACTAGGGTTTAGGGAATTGCTTACTTGGTTCAAAGACAATAAAAATCGGTTAATCGAACAGTGGCGGTCTCGGCGCAGGCGTGGACCCAAATGGTAACTAGTCGGTCAGGTGCTCGGCTACAACCGGGCGAATGACGGGGGAGCTCAGCCGCGACGGTGTCAATTAGCGGCAACGGTGTCGGGCGATGGCGACGGCGTCGAGCGGCGGCGACGGCGCTGGGTGAGGGCGACGGCGTCAGCCCCCGAGTGGGAGGCGGGCGACTGGCCGGCGGCGGGACGGCGGCGAGACAGCTAGCCGTCTGCTGGGGTCGGCGGCGGCGAGGGCAGGGGCGGCGAGGGCGACCAGGCTCGCCGGCGAAGGCGAGGGCGAGGGCGGCGAGGCGAATAGGGGGGGCGGGCAATCCCGCGGGGGCGGTGGCGACCGGCGGAGGGGGCTGCTAGGTGACCGGCGTCGGGCGGGGGAGGGAAGGAAGCGACGGCGACGACTAGGACGGCGAGGGGGCAACCGGCGGGGGGGAGGGGGGGCGGGTGACGGCCTGAGGGGGCTGCGGGGCGGCAGGCCGGCGATCGGCAACAGGCCGGCTAGCCTGCGGGGGCGACCGGCGACGAACGGCGGGCGTGCTGGGCGGCGACAGCGCAACGGCTGCGATGGTAACGGCGGCGATTGGCGATGTGAGAGATCGAAGCTGTCGGTGTGAAGAAATAATTCGCAAATTTGCGACGGACGAGTGCCTTCCGTCGCAAATTTGCGACGGAAATTGTGCGTTCGTCGCAAATTTCGAATGGTAAAATTTCGCTCGCAAAATTTGCGATGGACTCAACTTATCCGTCGCAAAATTTGGACCGAAAAATAATTTTCGACGGAAAAAATTTCGACAAAAAATTTGCGACAGATCCTACCTTTCCGTCGCAAATTTCGAACGATAAAATTTTGCTCGCAAAATTTGCGACAGACTCAACTTGTCCGTCGCAAAATTTGGACCGACAAAAAATTTTCGACGGAAAAAAATTTCGACGTCAAATTTGCGACGGACGCACAATTTCCGTCGTAAATTTGCGATGGACAAAGTATTTTTGCGACGGAAATTCTGCAGCCGTCGCAAACTTCGAACGGTAAAATTTCGCTCGCAAAATTTGCGACGGAATAAACTTGTCCATTGCAAAATTTGGACCGACAAATAATTTTCGACGGAAAAAAATTTCGACGTCAAATTTGCGACGGACGGAAATCATTTGTCACAAATCTGCAACGGATGGAAATTTGCGACGGACACAATTTCCGTCGCAAATTTGCGATGGACAAAATATTTTCCGTCGCAAATTTGCGACGGAAATTCTGCAGCCGTCGCAAACTTCAAACGGTAAAATTTCGCTCGCAAAATTTGCGACTGACTCAACTTATCCGTCGCAAAATTTGGACCGATAAATAATTTTCGATGGAAAAAAATTTCGACAAAAAATTTGCGAAAGATCCTAACTATCCATCGCAAATTTCAAACG
Source organism: Syzygium aromaticum (assembly GCA_024500025.1). NCBI lineage: Eukaryota > Viridiplantae > Streptophyta > Magnoliopsida > Myrtales > Myrtaceae > Syzygium > Syzygium aromaticum. The sequence continues at coordinate 31,884,320 of CM044890.1, read as the reverse complement.
GTAAAATTTCTCATCTCAAATTTTGCAATGGAAATTAGAATATCGGAAATGTTATGACACGTTAATAGTATTTGACTTGTCGGCAATTGAGGACAAAATTTCGGACGATCAATTAAAATAAAAAGAATAATCGACAATAACAATAATAACAAGAGCAATAATGATAACAACCAAAATAGCACTTGTAGCATTAATAATTACACATCTGTAGTGTTTTGTGACAAAAATTTTAATCTTCTTTTTCGTCATCGTCTTCGTCCTCGTCTTCGTCATCTGTCTGAAAATTAGATTCTGAACATTCTTGTACATTTAATTCGCAAATTTCAGTTGGATCCACATCTATCATTGCTCCACACGGATCTCGTAAAGTTTGTATGTTATATTCCTCAATTTCAACCGTGTTACACACTTCCTCTTGTTGGTAGGCTCTATCCTTCTAGCGTTCCTTGATTTTCCTCCGTACTTTGATTTTACATACAGCCCACCAATCAGCTTTGTCACGTTTCAAACTAGGATATGATACATAACATACTTGAATTGCTTGTTGTGCCAAGACAAATGGTTCATACTTCATATACCTTTTCTTGTGATTTATTTCAACCAAATTGAACTTTGTGTGCACCTTCATTCCTTTGACGGGATCGAACCACGTGCACTTAAATAACACAACCCGCATCATTAATAGTCCATGGTACTCAATCTCTATGATTTCATCCAACAAGCCATAAAAATCATCTTCTGAATTGCCACTATTGGATGACCGAACAGACACACCACTATTCATTGTGGATTTGCCCATTCCATATTCTTGAGTATGAAAATTATATCCATTTATGAAATATGCTGGCCAACTTCGAACTTTTAACTGTGGACCCTATGACAGATGATATAGCAATCATTGCCCTCCAATTTCATCATAATTATTGTGAATCTAAGGTTGCACATGCAAAGCCTACTATAAATATTTTACTAAATGATGTATATAATTTTAATAACTTGATTTTTATCCATAGGCAACTTACATATGTCTTGAACCATGCTGCAAATTGTTCATCGCACAAACGGTCAAACTCATTTGGTTGTAGTCCAAACATTTCATTTTGGAAAATCCTAATATTAAAAACCATATAAATATTAGCAAATATTTGACACATAAAACATATATTTGCAAATTTACACTTACTTGAAGTATGGCTCGACTTCTGGGCAGTTTAGTAAAATATAAGTATGGGTTGCATGAAATTCTTCGCCTGATAAGTAACGAAACTGATATGCGCCGCTTAGTCGACCTAGATAATTGAAAATAGAGAATGCTGTACAATTGGGATCAATGGGGCCCTCATCATTTCTGGCTGCTCTCTGCCTCTTGCACTGAACGTGCAGCTCAAAATAGTATAATGCAAATGTTGTCACTTCTTCCACAATATATGCATTACAAATTGAAGCTTCAACACGTGTCTTATTCTTCATTTTTTTTTTCAAATGATATAAGAATCTAGTTGAAATAGAAAGAAGCTTATCGGAACATATTATATGATAAACTAATTTGAACTGTATTTTAAAAAAAACATTACCTCTCAAATGGATACATCCATCGGAATTGGACGGGACCTGCAACTTTGGCCTCATAAGGTAAGTGAACTAAGAGATGCTCCATCGAATCAAAAAACACTGGAAGAAATATCCTTTCTAAGTTGCAAATAATAATTGGAATATCTCTCTCTAGTTTTTCCATGTGCGATGCTTTTAACACTATCGAGCAAATATCATGGAGGAAATTGCTTAACTCTGTAATGGCACTCCATACAAAGTTCGGTAGCACTTCCTTCAAAGCTATTAGAATTAGTCTTTCCATCAGGATGTGACAATCATGACTCTTCAAACTTGTGAACTTGTATTCATTCAAATCAACACATCTCCCGAGGTTCGAAGCATATCCATCAAGAAACCGTACAGATTTCTACCATTGACAAACATCTCGCCTCTACTCCTTATCAAATGTATAAACTGCTTTCGGTTTTGGTCCCCTGCTACTTGCATCCACAGCTAGTATTGGCCGATCACAAATATCTCTCATATCTTTTCTTGCGTTCAAGTTGTCTTTTGTTTTTCCGGCGACATTTATCACAGTATTTATGACATTGTCGAAAACATTCTTTTTCTATGTGCATGACGTCAAGATTATGATGAATAAGATGGGCCTTCCAATATGGTAGATCCTAAAATATACTGCGTTTTGTCCACTTATGTGTATTTCCGTACCCAAAAGTCGTGCCGTACGGGTTCTCAATAACAGTTGAAAGTTCTGCACACACTCCCAAATTTGATCGCCGGTTAACCTCAATGGTGGACGCATTCTTTCAGTCCTATTCTTGATGAACTCTTTCTTATTCCTTCTGAAAGGATGATTTGGCGATAAAAATTGTCTGTGACAGTCAAAATAGGTGGGCTTCTTTCCATGTTTTAATCTAAATGACTTTGACCTCTCTAAACATATCGAACATCCTAAGATCCCAACTGTACTCCATCAAGATAACATTCCGTAAGCTGGGAAGTCATTTATCGTTCAAAGAAGGGCAGCCTTCATTACGAATGTTTGATCGGTAGAAACGTCATACGTAGGGACACCTTCAACCCATAGCCGTTATAACTCCTCAATCAATGGTTGCATATAAACATCTATCAATTTTTTCGGATTTTGCGACCCTGTCATGATCAATGTCAGAAACATATAAGATGTCTTCATGCACATACCAGGTGAAAGATTGTACGGCGTTAAGATAACTGGCCAGCATAAATAACTTCTTCCTGTTTTCCCAAATGGAGCAAATCCATCAGCACAGAGACCTAACCTTATGTTCCGAGGCTCCATCGCAAACTCAGGGTATGTTCTATCAAAATGTTGCCATGCCTCCGCATCTGAAGGATGACATATTAGACCCTCTTCTGTTTTATGATTTGCATGCCAAGTCATGTGTTCAACTGTGGCTTTAGATGCATAAAGCCTTTGCAATCTGGAGATTAAGGGCAGATAAGATATTTGCTTGCATGGTCTACGCTTCTGATTACGATCCGACCTCCTGTTAATCTTGTACCTAGGTTGGCTACAGAATTTGCAAGATTCTGCATTTTCATCATCTCTCCAATATATCATACAACCCCTACTACATACATCAATCCTTATAACCGGAAGACCTAAGTTATCCATTGGCTTTTTCATATCATAAAAATCACTTGGCATGATGTTATCACAAGGCAATAATTCCCGCATTACTTCAACAAAAGAGTTGAAACAATCCGTAGACACATTATGTTCTGCCTTGATATTTAATAGTCGGGCTGTCACCGATAACTTAGTGTGGTCCTCACAACCTGCCCATAAAGGTTCATCCGTTGCTTTCAACACATCCCAGAACTGATTAAATTGAAAAGTTTCATTATAGACATTCTCAGCAAAACCCGTTACTCCTATATCTTCCAATTGTGAAGCATGACTAGTACCCACTTGTTCACCTGTTGGAGTAAAACTAGTACATGCCTAATTTGATTCCGTGACAAAATTATTACTAGTTGCATCAATGACCATCCTTTCGTATGGGTTCAATTGCTCATAATAACCACATTCTTCCCTAACTGAAAATTGGTCACTTCTTTCATATCCTTCATTAGATATAAATGGTTCACCATGGGAAGCCCAATTATAATAGTTTAGACAAAATCCAAATCTAGTAAGGTGTTCTCTAATTTGATCACACACAAGAAATTTACCATTACCGCACTTTTTACACGGACACCTTAACTTTTTTCCATCCATGAACTCATATTTACTACTAGCAAAGTCTAAAAATTGTTCCAACCCAGTACGAAACTCATTTGTCAATCCTCGACATCCAGGTAAGTTCTTATTATACATCCAAGCTTTTTCTCTTTGCATTGTGTCTGTATTAAAATAAAAAAATTAGGAAAAATATTTAAAATATCATATCTGTTGTTCTTAATTAAAACCATAAAATTTTGGAAATTATAATTTTTGTTATTCACGCAACAATTAATACGAAAATGCAAAAATAAACAAAATTACTATGTAAAGAACACTTATCCAAATATTTGACTGAAATATTGGTAGGACAAAGTGGTTAATTTGATGAGAATTGCAATGTCCACTTGGATTGCGAGACCTTCAATTAGACACATACCCAAAAAAAATTATCAATCAAGAATTATTTTTTAATAATTTTTAATGTGCGATGGAAACAGAGTTTAACCGTCCCAAATTTGCGACGGATCACTTATTCCGTCGCAAATTTGCGACGGATATTGCGACGGATCAATATTCCGTCGCAAATTTCGCGACGGACCCTCCTTTCCGTCGCAAATTTGCGACGGAATTTTCATATATTTGTCGCAAAACAGCGTGGCCGTTCAGACTCATATAAAAGCCGGCGAGGTGTCGCCGGTCGTTAAATCGGTAATGCAAATACGAAAAAAAAAAAAACAAACATAAATATATATAAAAAAAAAGAAATTACAATCCAATGACTAATAGTCACGAAGCTAGCTATGATACTTACCGATACAAAAACTTCACCGAGATTAATACGTGCGTGCGCGAATTTTGCCAATTTCATAACTACAAAGGAGGGCGAAAAGCGAGAGAGAGTGCGAAAGACATATAGGGTTGGAATATCACGGGCTAATAAACTACAAATTTGCGATGGACATTCGATTTCGTCACAAATTTGCGACGGATTTACTTTCCGTCGTTCGATTTTGTGACGAAATTTTTTCCGTCGCAAATTTCGGACGGATTTTGCGATGGTTATTTATTTCCGTCGCAAAATTTGCGACGGAAAATAAATCCGCCGCAAATTTGCGACGAAATCGATCGTCCGTCGCAAATGTACGACGGAATTATTTTACGTCGCAAATTCCGTCGCAAAAATAAATAACCGTCGCAGAATTTGCAACGGAAAATAATTCCGTCGCAAATTTGCGACGAATTTACTTTCCGTCGCAAATTTGCGATGAACTTTTTTCCGTCGCAAATTTCCGACGGATTTTGCGAAGGTTATATATTTCCGTCGCAAATTTTGCGACGAAATTTGCGACGTAAAATAATTCCGTCGTACATTTGCGACGGAAAGTAGATCCGTCGCAAACTGTCTCTAATTTGCGACGGGATTAGAAAACCGTCGCAAAATCCGTCGGAAATTTGCGACAGAAAAAGTTCGTCGCAAATTACATGTTTTTTTGTAGTGTTCGGCTTTCGTGTGTTAGTGCTTGAGATTGTGAGTAAGAGGAGAAACAGGTAATTTAGCCATCCTGATCACATGCTTAACCTACTTGGTCATGTACGCATTCATCATCCGAGCAACACTCTGTTATACAAATTTTATAATTTTTGCAGTGTGCAATTATATTGTTTTATTTTTTTCCCCCACCAGGCATGGAGACTGTCCAAGGATATGAAATCCTTTTTTTTTTGGTAAGGAAGGATATGAAATCTTGTGAACTGATTGATCCATCAATTGCAGACTCGTGCAATGAATCCGAAGTGCTAAGATCAATCCATGTGGCTCTATTATGTGTGCAACAAAGTCCCGACAACAGGCCTAATATGTCAACAGTACTTCTGCTGTCGAGCAGCGACATAGCATTGCCTCCACCTAAAGACCCCCGCTTCTTCAATGAAAGAGATCTATCTGACATGGAATACACATCAAACAAGCAGGGCCTTTCTTCAAACAATGGAGGGACGATAAAATTCAAAGGCTCCATTCATCAAAATGCTTAGTTGTTTTGATCACAGGTATACTTCCAGTGATCTTGCAATTAAATAGTTGACATTCACAGATTTGAAGAGATTTATTTGCAGTTTCAATGTAAATAAGCATTTCATTAGAGAGAGAACAAGCACATAACTAGCCCCTTTGAACAGTTGTAATCCTTGTGTTTGCCCCGTTCCTTTGGAACAGGAAATAGTGCTCCTGCTATAAGTTGGTACTCTCTATCAAGGCTGACTAATTGAGGTTCTTGCATGTTCTGGCATCTCAAGTCAAAATGCCTATATATGTGAGGTTAGATCATTGCTTGCAATACTACTGAGCTCTCCACTGCAACATTTCGAAGACACGTAGGGGCTAAATGGCCAAAATTGAGATTTCAGAGCTCAAAAAAGCTTGAAAGTGCCACATGACAATAGAAAGCTCCAGGTTCATTATTTTTATAATGATCATAATCAACCGTAACTCAATTGAGCTCATATCAGACTTCCCGTTTCTTGATAAAGACAAATTCCGCCTTAATTCAATTACGCAATGACTATATGGTCTTTTATTAACTAGGTTGTGTATGTTGGATTCTGAGTTGGAGTTGTGTTGGGGTTGCTCTCCTGCTGCTAGATGTGCTGTGGTGGAGCCTGTTCGATGCCTCCTACAATGGAAAGAAGTTGGGAAGCCAAGAAGAAGGGAGTTAGACACGTTTTCCAACTCACAAAATTCATTCCGTTGAATCTCTCACCGATTGAGGGAGTGGAGATTACATTTGGAGTAATTGGAGCTGGGAGAACGAAGGAAACACAGGTAGCTTGAGCAAAAACTGGGGGAATAGAGGAGGTAGGAGGGGCTGATACAAAAGACATTAATTTTCTTTATGAAAAGGGCTTTCGCCAAAGGACCTCTGATGCCAAGTTAGATAGCGGATCAGATCAAAATGATAACATGAAAATAAATGGATGAAGAGATGAGAAAAATGAAAGAGTACTTTTTAGTATTGATCATTTCTCACCTTACACTATTCTAGAAAGTGAGTCTCTTTATATATACACTTCGAGAAATATTCATCTTGTGCTGAAAACAAGGAAAAGATCAAGATCAAATCTCATTAGGAAAAGATCGTATATTTGACTTGTTCAACAGCTCCATTCATCAAAATTCTTAGTTGCTTCGATCATAGCTATAATTACAACGATCCTGCACTTAAACATGTGAGATTCACGGATTGGAAGAGATTTATTCGCAGTTTCAATGTAAGTGACATTTCATTAGAGAGAACGAGCACATAACACGCCCCTCAAACAGTTGTAATACTTTTGTTCCCCTCCTGTTCCTTTGGCACCGAAATAATGTTCCTGCTATAAGCGATTACTGTCTATTGAGGCTGATTTATTGAGGTTCTTGCAAGTTGGGGCATCTCAAGTCAATGCCTCTATAAGTTGCGTTAGAACATTTATCGCAATACCATAAGCTCTCCATTGCAACATCACGAGGACATGTGAGGCTTAAATGGCCAAAATTGAGATTTCAGGATGCAAAAAAGCTTGAAAGAGCCACATGACATGGAAAGCTCCAGCTCTATTGTTTTATAACAATCATAATCAACCATAACTCAACTGAGCTCATATTGAGCTTCCTATTTCTTGATGAAGACAAATTCCATCACAACTCAATTACGCAATAAAGCTCAAACATTGTTTCTTTTGCACTTACAAATCACTAGTGCAGCTTTTCAGCGAAGAATCTCATGAAACAAGATGAACCTTGTGCTGAAAGCTATCAAACTTCCATTACAGAGACCGTGATATCATTTAGTGAATTGAGATCAGGTCTGTAAAGAGGCGGTTCCAGGATTTTCTTAGTCCTTATATATGAGAAAGCTGGCTGCTTTGGAGAAGGTAGAATTAAAAGCTCATTCGTGAGCATCGTCAATACTTCTGACATAGTTGGCCTATCAGCTGCAATCTCTTGAACACACAGAAGAGCCACATTAATATGTCTCAACAGTGTGCCATCCAATTCGCAATGTTCTAACATGGAATCCACCAAGCAGAGAGCTCTGTCTTCTTGCCACAATTGCAAAGCCTGAAAAGCAAGAGACAGGGCGTGTTGATGCCGACAAGAAAATGCTTAGTAAGAGCTGCTTTGTGGCGAAACACAAAAGGCATCTGACCGAATTGAATAGCCTAACTAAAAGGGTGAAAAAAAAGAGAGTAAAGTACAAAGCTGGTTCTTTTCTTTTTGTACGAGCACAAAGCTTCTTACATATCCTAAAAGATTCATCGAATCGGTCTGGTAAAAGCCAGTATTCTTTTTGCCACTTATCTCCAGAAGCAGCACTCCGAAGCTAAACACATCTGACTTTATGGAGACGACTCCCTCCAACGCATACTCCGGAGACATATAGCCACTAGATATCAATCAATGGGGTCAGGTTCTTTAATTACAAGAGACTCCATACAGCACCCCAAAAGCATTTTTCTTTGCAGAAAATGTATAGTCAATGAAAGGTCTGATAAATGCTTCTTTAGGTAAATATTGCACTTACTATGTTCCCACAATTCAATTTGTGTTTGCCTCGGACTCATTTCCACCAAACACCTTTGCTAGGCCGAAATCAGATATCTTGGGGTTCATATCACTATCCAACAGAATGTTGCTAGCCTTGAGGTCTCTGTAGACAATGCGCAATTTGGAGTGTTGATGAAGATAAATAAGCCCTTGAGCGATTCCTTCAATAATGTGTGCACGCTTTTCCAAATTTAGGAGATGTCATTTTGCTTGTTCTGTTCCATTTGTATATTACTAAGGCATTATTTTGAATGAATTAACAAAGAAAGTTAAATTGAGTCATGATACAAATTCCTGAGGGGAGCAAAACAGCCTACCGAAGAGAAAGGAATCTAAGCTTTTGTTGGGCATGTATTCGTAGATTAGAATCTTTTCTTCTCGCTCTAAGCAGCAGCCCAGGCGTCTAACAAGGTTCTTGTGTTGGAGCTTGGCTGTAAGCATTGTTTCATTTCTCAACTCTAACATCCCTTGAGCGGACTTCTTGGAAAGCCTCTTCACTGCTACATGTTTTCCGTTCAGTAATTTACCCTGGAGAGAATTCGCTTGCATAGCCTTTAGTAATGCGAACTTGCCATTTCGAAATGGAATTTGCAAGACAGTAAAAGTTACTACCTTGTAAACTGATCCAAAGCCTCCTCCTCCTAGCTTGTTCGAATTCAAGAAGTTTTGTGTAGCTGCAGTTACACTTGAAAAGCTAAACAAAGGCAACCAAGCATCCTTCGTATTATTTTCATTTCGATTTCCTTTTTCAGAAGTTCCATTTGTCCTAGCAGCAATGCTCATGTCCACAACAAGCAGTAAAATGTACTGCGTCGATCCCATATTACCTGTTCATCAAAGCCACATTATGCTTTATACACCTTGAGAGACCACAAAACAATAAAAAGGAGAAAAAAGGATCAGAAGACTTGCCCTTCCGTTTCTTATTCCACTGGCAACCCACGCAGGTGATTGGGAAGAGAGCAATAAGAGGAACAACAGAAGCAAGGGCTATCTTTAGTTTTTTGTTAATCCCTGAAAGCATGCATTTGAAGAAAGTATAATTCTTCTGCAGAAAAGTAACGTAATATATCAACAGGATTAGAATAATGCCTCTACCTTGGAGCTCATTTGCGGCAAGTTTGATTTATATTGTATTACTGTTAGGATCATCTTCAGAGAGCTGCCTTAGATTTAAGAGGTTCCGTACCACAGCAAACACCTGCCAGTGCCCCTGCCAGTATAAGCATATGCAGTGCAAGAACAATCATCTGAGCAGACTGATTTACATGCTTTAGTGGATAAACCTTCGGACATATTGTAATCCAGTGGAAATGTCACTTGGTCCATCTTGAGGAAACTGTCCTTATCACCATTTCCATATCCCATTTGCCCACACTGCAACAGTGTGCTCCTCGTACACCCTGTAGATGTATCGTTCTGTTGCCACTTTTCCGGATCCGAGGGCCTAAATCCATCCAAGCAGTCACAAAAAGGAAAAGTATTGTTGCTGCATCTGCTGAATGAGCCACAGACCCCGTAGACATCACATGCGTCCCGTGGTTGACTCCAAAACAGATACCATGCCTTCGAAGTCTCTAGCCAGGTTAGTTGTTCAATCTGTCCAGACAGTTCTACAACTAATCTTGTACTTACATTGGCCGAACTACAAAGCGAATATGTGAAATAGACCTCATTGGGATGGCTAATGAAGCTGCAATTGAAAAATCTCATCTCAGGAACAAGAGAAAACGTTTGTGAATCTCTATCCCAAGGCCTACTTGTCCAATATTTCTCACTACCTTTCCAAATAACAAATTCATCTGGGCTTTCAGAATCTATTCTCAGGGAGAAATCCCCAGGGCTAGGGTCCATGGCATTCTTCCACGACGTCAGCGCCCATTCCTCTCCAGTCTCTGCTGTATCCAAGCTTCATTCCAGGTAGAAAAGTATCCAAAGGATCATCAAAACTCTGCCACAGTATTGCTTCCAAGCTCTCCTCCCTCAATACAAAATTTCCTGAATCCAACAGCATCGCGCTGACGCTCCCACTGACAGAATTATTGCTCAAGTGGTAGGTTGTTCTGACACCCTGGATCACAAGATTGGCTCCGTCTATGGCAAGAGCAGGAGAGGAGATCGTGAGAGGCTGATCTCTGTTACCCACCCAGACAATGGTGGTTCTTTCCTCAATCTTCTTGAACCATATTCCGAGGTATGTATAAGAAAAATTTCCTGGGGAAAAGAAACCCACTCAAATACCCCACCAGAAGATACTAGAGTGTCTGAACTGGTGAGACTGTCCCGTCGAAATTGTGCTCGTTGCAGCAGCAAGAACAACAGAGAATCGAATGCAATGGCACGAGAACATCAACAAGGACAGGAGGATCAGTTTCGTAGTAGGCATATTCATGTTGCATGGTGAATCCATTGAACTACTTGCAGTTCAGGCTGATAACGTTTCGGGTATTGCCAAAGAAACTAAGAGGACTTTTCTTTCTACTGACAATTCCATGGAAAAGTGATGACTGATAGGAGGGAGACGCGCAAAGACTTGCGAGTCAAATTTTGGCACCCGATGTTGACTTTTCTTCTGGTGACAATCAATGGATGCCCTACACATCCGACGAATATCAATTAGCCTTCGCGAGAGACGTCCAAAGACTAGCAAGTCCCAAGTCTTGGCACCCGATGACTTTTCTTCTGATGACAAATCAGCACCACACAAAATTATGTCCTAGGAATATCATTTGGGCCCTCAAAATGATTTAAAAAATATTTTCCTAAGATGGTCGCTTGTATCCTTACAAATGAAAGATATATTATGAATAACAATTTATGTCTAAAACTCCATTTGACAGCTCAGATAAATAATTGTGATGGGTCCTCATAGTGTAGTGCTTGTGGAAGTTGCGACGTTAATAATTCCCCTGCCTGTGGATGCTTGAAGGATCTGTGACAAAATATCCTCAGTATTGGACAAGGTCGGACTGGTCGGGTGGGTGCATGAGGAAGACACCGCTGGATTGCCGGCAAGGAGAAGGGCTTTTGACATACTCGGGCATGAAGTTGCCAGACACACAGCATTCATCCTATAACAAAGACGATGAATCTTGAAGAGTGCGAGAACGTCTGATTGAAAAACTGCTCTTGCACTGCATATTCAAACACGGACATTAGTGGTGGCGGCACCAGATGCATACTTTGGTTCGGTGACCTGATAGATATCAGAGATTATGCTGACAATGGGCAATATATTTACATGAGGCTGGCTGCCTCTGAATTAGGTAAGGATTCCATTGTCTTACTAGAAGACTCGAGCCTCTGGTGCTTATGATAATTATCCTTTGTAAATGCATGTATTAACATTGTAAATTATTTAGCTGCTAATCCATTTCCGAGTTTGATGTCTGATGCTGATTGATCTGGATTTGTGGTCACTATGCCGCGGCATATAGAAGCTCAAAAGGGAAAAGACGAGCTTAGATCATAGTTATCCCGATATTATATTGAGGATTACTCCTCATTGACCTATGCCTGATCTTGAATATCTTAAAGAAAAAGAGGAAGAAGAGGAAAAGCATAGAAGGTTAGAATTTTTTAAGATTCCAGTAAGTTTTGGCTCGTGTGAATGTGTTTTAAGGATTTTTCACTTAAACTGTCGCCACATGAGCGTCGCTTGGAACCAAATAAAAGGAATTAGTTTTCTTCTGCAGTAGTTTGAGAGTATCTCTGCGCTATCTGCATGAATAACAGACTCCTTTTACATCATTCGTTCGTGAATTTTGGAAAGAAAAAGAAAACTTTCAACCCAGACTTTTTTGGCTCAAGAAAGATTTGAACAGGAAGCATCTTTCCATAGTATCAACTGATTTCTTGTTATTTAAGGAAACCATTCTGCATTCTTATTCTAATGTCCCAATAAGCTGGGACAGTGAGGCTTTGGACCAGTCTAAAAGGTATTAACATGATTTATAACAAAAGACTACCAAGCATGTATGGATGCTTTTTATCGCTTAAGAAAATTACTAAGGTAGATCAAACTGCAAAACTTTGCCAAAATTTTGCAGGGTATATTGGAATATGGAAAAGAAATAGCAGTGAAGAGGCTTTCAAAAAGTTCTCAAGAGGGACTCGAAAATGTCAAGAATAAAGTACTGTGTATATCCAAACTTCAGCACCAGAATCTGGTAATGCTTTTAGGGTGCTGCATTCAAGAAGAAGAAAGGATGCTCATTTATGAGTACATGCCAAACAAAAGCTTGGATTACTTTATATTTGGTAGGCTCCTTAAAACCTTTAGAAACTCAAATTTAATGAGGCTTATGTAAGCTCAGACAGGCTTATTAGTGATAAACCTCTGACATGTCCATCACCAAATTTAGCTCCTAGATTTCTGTCTAGAAGGCTAGCGTCATACTAGATGTGCACAATTTCCAGTGGCAGCACAACTGACTGACTTGCATGAGAAAACATGTGCTGATCAAAAGCGAAGGACATCATTGGAATGGCATAAGCGAGTTCAGATTATAAATGCAATTGCCCAGGGGTTGTTATATCTTCACCAAGATTCCAGATTGAGGATCATCCATAGAGATCTGAAAGCTAGCAACATCCTACTAGATCACGAGATGAACACAAATATCTTAGATTTTGGCATGGCTAAAGGTTTAGGAGCAGATGAAAGTGAAGGAAACACCAACCGAGTTATCGGGACATCGTAAGAACTTGTGCTCGTAAATGTCTTTTCTTTCGACTTGCAACGTACAAAAATTGTGAATCAACTCAAATGCATAAAGCAATGGTTACATGTCTCCAGTGTATGCAATTGATGGCCTGTTCTCGGTAAAATCCGATCGATTCAGCTTTGGTGTATTGGTGCTAGAGATTGTAAGTGGGAGGCGAAACAGAAAATTCAGCCATCCTGATCACAAGCATATCCTACTTGGTCATGTGCATATTCATAACCCGACCAACACTCCGTTATACAAATACCTGTCATTTTCACAGCGTACATTTATATTGTTTTGGTTTTTGGCCCCTCCAGACATGGAGACTGGCCTAGGAGATGAAATTTTGTGAACTGATTGATTAATCAATTGGAGACTCGTGCAACAAATCAGAAGTGCTAAGATCAATCCATGTCACTCTATCATGTGCGCAACAAATTCCCGACGACAGGCCTAATATGTCAACAGTAGTTCTGCTGTTGAGTAGCGCCATAGCATTGCCTCCACCTAAAGAGCCCGGCTTCTTCAATAAAAGAGATCTGTCTGGCATGGAATACTCATAAAAAAAGCAGGATCTTCCTCCAAACAATGCAATGACAGTTACGAGAAAATTCGAAGGCTCCATTCATCAAAATGCTTAGTTGTTTTGATCACGGCTATACTTCCAGTGATCTTGCAATTAAATAGTTGACATTCACTGACTGGAAGAGATTTATTTGCAGTTTCAATGTAAATAAGCATTTCATTTGAGAGAGAACGAGCACATAACAAACCCCTTTGAACAGTTGTAATTGTGTTTCCCCTGTTCCTTTGGAACAGAAGTAGTGTTCCTGCTATAAGTTGGTACTGTCTATCAAGGCTGATTAATTGAGGTCGTTGCAAGTTGTGGCATCTCAAGTCAAAATGCCTATATGCGTGAGGTTAGATCATTGCTTGCAATACTACTCAGGTCTCCATTGCGACATTCGAAGACACATGGGGGCTAAATGGCCATGTTGAGATTTCAGAACACAAAAAAGCGTGAAGTGCCACATGACAATAGAAAGCTCCAGCTCTATTACTTTTATAATGATCATAATCAACCGTAACTCAATTGAGCTCATATCTACTTCCTGTTTCTTTTCGCTAAAAAAAAAAAACTTCCTGTTTCTTGATGAAGACAAATTCCACCTTAATTCAATTACGCAATAAAGCTCAAATCTTTTTTCTTTTGCACTTACAAATCACGAGTTCAGCCCTTCAGTGAAGAATCACATGAAACAAGATGACTCTCATGTCTGAAAAGCTATCGAGCTTCCATTAAAGAGACCGTAACATCGTTTACTGAATTGAGATCAGATCTGTAAAGAGGTGCTTCTGGGATTTTCTTAGTCCTTATATGTGAGAAAGCTGGTTGCTTTGGAGAAGGTAGGATTAAAAGCTCATTCGTAAGCATCTTCAATACTTCTGACATAGTTGGCCTATCAGCTGCAATCTCTTGAACGCACAAAAGAGCCACATTAATATGTCTCTTCAGCATTTTATACGATTCACTATGTTCTAACACCAAATCCACCAAGCAGAGAGCTTTGTCTTCTTGCCACAGTTGCCAAGCCTGAAAAGCAAGAGATGGGGATGCGTTAATGTTGTCAAAACAATGCTAAGTAAGAGCTATGCTGTGATGAAACAAAAAAGGCAGCTGATCCAAATCCAATAGCCAAACTAGAGGAGCAAAAAAGGATAACGATTAAAGTGTAAAGATGCTTCTTTCTTTTTGTACAAGTGCAAGGCTTCTTACATATCCAAGAAGATTCATCGAATCAGTCTGATAAAAGCCAGTATTCTTTTTGCTGCTTATTATCTCCAGAAGCAGCACTCCGAAGCTAAACACATCCGACTTTATGGAGACCACTCCCTCCAAGGCATACTCCGGAGACATATAGCCACTGCATATCAATCAATCGTGGTCAGGTTCTTTAATTACCGCAAGAGATTCCATAGAGCACCCCAAGGGCAACTTGCTTTGCAAAACATGTATAGTCAATGACAGGTCTATAAATGCTTAGTTAGGTAAATATTGCACTTACTATGTCCCTACAATTCGATTTGTGTTTGCCTCGGACTCATTTCCGCTGAACATCTTTGCTAGGCCGAAATCAGATATCTTGGGGTTCATATCACTATCCAGTAGAATGTTGCTAGCCTTGAGGTCTCTGTGGACAATGCGCAATCTGGAGTGTTGATGAAGATAAATAAGCCCTTGAACGATTCCTTCAATAATGTGTGCACGCTTTTCCCAATTTAGGAGAGGTCGTTTTGCTTGATCTGTTCCAGTTGTATATTACTAAGACATTATTCTGAATGAATTAACATAGAAAGTTAAATTGAGTCATAAACGCATATTCCTGAGGGAAGCAAAACAGCCCACCAAAGAGGAAGGAATCTAAGCTTTTGTTGGGCATGTATTCGTAGATTAGAATCTTTTCTTCTCGCTCCAAGCAGCAGCCCAGGAGTCTAACAAGGTTCTTGTGTTGTAGCTTGGCTATAAGCATTGTTTCATTTCTCAACTCGAACATCCCTTGAGCAGACTTCTTGGAGAGCCTCTTCACTGCTACATGTTTCCCGTTCAGTAATTTACCCTGGAGAGAATTCACTTGAGTAGGTTGTAGTAACGTGAACTTGCTGTTTCTAAATGGAATTTGCAAGAGGATAAAACTAGCTACCTTGTAAACTGGTCCAAAACCTCCCTCTCCAAGCTTGTTTGAATTTGAAAAGTTTTGTGTCGCAGAAGTTACACTTGAAAAGCTAAACAAAGGCAGCCAAGCATCCTTTGCATTCTTTTCATTTCCAATTCCTTTTTGAGAAGCTTCATCTGTACGAGCAGCAATGCTCATGTCCACATCAAACAGTAAAATGTCCTGAGTCGGTCCCATTTTACCTGTTCATCAAAGCCGCATACTGCATTTTGCACCTCGAGAGACCCCAAAAAAATAAAAAGGGAAAAAAGGATCAGAGAACTTGCCCTTCTGTTCCTTTTTCCATCGGCAACAGATGTAGGTGGTTAGGACGAGGACAACGAGAGGAACAACAGAGGCTAGGGCTATCTTTATTGTTTTGTTAATCCCTGAAAACATGCATTTGGAGAAAGTGGAAGTCTTCTGCAGAAAAGTAAAATAATATATCAACAGGATTGAACAATGCTTCTACCTTGGGAGTGTTGCAGCTTTCTATTTTGGAGCTCGTAAGCGGCAAGTTTGATGTATATTGTATTACTCTTAGGTTCATCTTCAGCCAGCTGCTTTAGATTTAAGAGGTCTCCGTGCCACAGGAAACACCTGCCAGTGCCACCGCCAGTGCCACCGCCATCATAAGCATATGCAGTGCAAGAACAATCACCTGAGCAGGCTGATCTACATGCTTCAGTGGATATACTGTTCGGGGTATTGTAATACAGCGGAAATCTCACGTTGTCCATCTTGAGGAACCCATCCATTTCACCATTTCCATATCCCATTTGCTCACACTGCAACGGTGTTCTCCTCGCACACCCTGCAGATGTATCATCCTGTTGCCACTTCTCTGGATCTGAGGGCCTAAATCCATCCAAGCAGTCACAATAATTATCAGCGCTGGAGCTGCATCTGCTGAATGAGCCACAGACCCTGTAGACATCACAATTGTCCCGTGGTTGACTCCAAAACAGATTCCATAGCTCCGACGTCTCTAACCAGCTGAGTTGTCTAATCTGTCCAGACAGGTCCATAACTAATCTCGTGCTTGTATTTCTAAACGAACTATAAAGCGAATATGTGAAATAGACCTCATTGGGATTGCTAATGAAGCTGAAATTGAAAATGTAGTTTAATCTCATCTCAGGAACAAGAGAAAACGTTTGTGCATCTCCATCCCAAGGCCCACTAGTCCAATATTTCTCACTACCTTTCACAATAACAAACTCATCTGGGCTTTCGGAATCTATCATCAGGGAGGAATCGCCAGGGCTAGGGTCCACGGCGTTTTTCCACGGAGTCAGCGCCCATACCTTTCCAGTCTTTCTGCTGTATCCAAGCTTCATTCCAGGCAGAAAAGTATCGGAAGGATAATCAAAACTCTGCCACAGAATTGCTTCCGAGACATCCTCCCTCAATACAAAATTTCCTGAATCCAACAGCGTTGCGCTGACATTTCCCCTGTTGGAATTATTGCTCACCTGGTAGGTCATTCTGCCATCCAAGATCACCAGATTAGCTCGGTCTATGGCAAGAGAAGGAGCCGAGGTGGTGAGAGGCCGATCTCGGTTACCCACCCAGACAACGGTTGGTACCTCAATCTTCTTGTACCATATTCCAAGGTATGTGTAAGAAGAATTTCCCGGGAAAAAGAAACCCAACTCAAATACCCCACCAGAAGATACTAGAGTGTCTGACCTGGTGAGACTCTGTCCCGCTGAAATCGTGCTTGTTGCAGCAGCGAGAACAACAGAGAATTGAATGCAATGACACAAGAACATCCACAAGGACAGGAGGATCAGCTTCATAGTCGGGTATTGCCAAAGATGCACAGAGGATTTTTCTTCCGGTGACAATTCCATGGAAAGAGATGAATGATGGATCCAAGAATTCGTAAGTCCTAAGTCATGGCACCCGTGCCAAGTCAATAAATGCACAGTCTATAATATTACGTCCCTGCAAATATTATTTGGCCTTCGAGTGAGAGACGTCCAAAGACTTGCATGTCCAAGTCTTGGCAGCCGATAGACTTTTCTTCTAGTGACAATGAGAAACCAGCGGATACACTGTGGAAAATTATGTATTTAACCTTAATTATTTATATTTATATAAATTTAGAGCAAATTTTTTCAAATTGTGTGGACGTGCCGGAGTGGTTATCGGGCTTGACTAGAAATCATGCGGGCTCTGCCCGCGCAGGTTCGAATCCTGCCTATGCAAATCTCTCGAGGACGTAAATGGCCTATGCATATGCTAGTGGGATCTTGTTACCACATACGACCAAATAGCAACTCTCTCGATCCTATTTCCATGCGGAGCTTCAAAAAATTTTTCAGACACATCGAGGCTTTTTCTAGGGACATGAAGTTGAAGCTTCGAGCAGATTAATCAGGAGGGGACAGAATAACCATCAAGAGCAATGTTCCACTGGAGAAGATGGGACCCCGTACGAGATATCCATGGAGCGCGCAGCATCTGATGCGTAGACCCCGGATCTTCCCACAGTACATACAGGTGAAAAGAGATCGAAGAGGCGTAGGTTTGCGAGAGGCCACGCCATAAATGCCCCGCTTTATCCAAGTTGTGATACGTAAGGCAAACACCCGCATATGCAAGATATTTAAGTATTTCGTTGGACAAGAGATTCAATAGCCATGACAATACATGCCATTGTAGGGGCGTAGATAAACTTCGATTAAACGCAACGAGTAGATATAAAACAAGACAAATTTGTAGTGATGCCCATCCAAAGCACCGGTAGGTACAACTTTCAACATAAAGTTCTTGGCTTCCGATATACCTCATGCCCGATACATCATCGGTGGGTATAACCTTTGACAGCCCCTTTAACAAAGTAGGGGAGTGAATAACAAGGTGCTGAATTCATTGGCAAAGCCATCCAAAAGCAACCTTAGTTTACTGGACTTCCTTCCAGATCTTGGCTGGCCAAGACCAAGAAACCTCGATATACTTTGTTCGCATGTTATCCTCAACAAAGCTTACCTTCCTTTGGGGGGACTCACAATTCAATGTGTAAGTATGTGGGTGTTATATACATTTATAATATTTACCCTTGAAAGAAGTGACATGCAGTGAGAACTTTCAGCTTCTCAGTCTAAATTTCGATCTTTGAATTTCATTGTTCTCGCAAATGCTACACTCTGAGGAAGAGTAAACATCGCACACAACATCCATTTACCCGGCGCAACAAGGCGAACCCTACGCATTTCTACTTGAACTGCCACCTCCAATAAGGCAATTCTTATCCTCTGCATTCACATTAAGAAACCAAAAAGGAAAAGAATCATCAAAAAAGAGAACAACAGATGGACAAAATAGCAAGCAACGAGCTAAGATGTGTGCAGCTTGCCCTATTGCAAGGCATCTGTAGGGGAGATATCTGAGAGGCACCCACCTCATGAAAGTCAAACTCAGGATCTCGAGCTTTTGAGAACCCATACACATGGATCACAGGTAGGGCGTGCATCATTCCCTTGGGTTTATCTCCATATATTCCCCTAAATGCATCTGTTGGAGATAAGAATTAATAAAAATTACACTCATATTGCAGAAACATATGTGCATCGTATGGAAACCTTTCCCCATTACTTTAATAACAGTAATAACATACCTAAAAAATCAGCAGCATCATTTGGCAAATTCAGAACAACCTGCGTGATGGACAAGGCTTTCTCACTTGCAAACAAGGACTTGATGAACCTTCTTCCATCCATATTGAAAACCTATGAGGCATCAAAGTCAATGATGCAGAGTCATAATCTTACATTGAGAACACATCGGTTAATCTGGCAGTGAACTAAAATGTGTATTATGCAAGCATCAGTGTTCGCCAAGTTGTGGCTTCTATGAGCAGTGATGATATGAGTTGACAATTACGGACATGGTCGACACTATGTAATATAACTTTCCTTGTGAATGTCAGTATGATAAACCTCGATATCTAAGTGTAATACTGACACTACAAAAGTAAATCATTAATTAACACACTAAGGTCTGATAATGAAAACAGGATATGTGAAACCACATCCTAAAATAACTCGGAACTAAGAAAAACGTCTCTTATCACGTGAAATATATTTTCATGTTAGCTTCACACATAATCACATCATCGAGTACAACATGCACACCGATCCTCACGATTGTCAACAGCATAAGATGTCAAAGATCCAGAAAGAACGATCCTGATGCAATCTGACACCTCTATATTCATGCAATCTTAAACCCAAGTTTCTGAGAGAATTCATGTTGATAAGCTAGACATGTCAAGTAATCCGATACCTCTATTGAAACTCATAAAACAAAGTTAGATCTCAAAAGATACCAGAGTAAACTGACTAACTAGATTATTAAAACTGGTTTCCTATTTGAGTTTAGGCCAACAGACGTTTTCTGCCTTAGTTTGTTTAGTAAAATCTGATTTTGGACTTTTACACAGCTCTAGTATATTCATTGGCTTAAATATTACCCGAATTTTCCTGTCAAGTTTGTTGAGTACAATGTTCCTTTCCAGATATTCAACTGCATGAGGATTCAAGTCATTGGCATAGACTCGTTTGACTATCTTTGCTGCAGAAATGGCTATTGGTCCAACACCACAAAACACATCACCTGTCATTTACAAAATAATAATTCATTAAGCACTTCCACCGAGAATAGGGAGATAATAAGCAGATCTGTAGTCACAAATGTGAAGATCTCCACAGCAGGGCAACACAGAAAGTAAAATGAAGAAACGAATTTTATTGGACTAACGAGTATGAAGGGAAAGTATTAGAAATAAAATGCTCCAGAAATACCAGGACAGTTCACAAAACAATACAAAGGACCCACACTCTGGCTTCAATTATTGTCTAATCAAACTATAGTTGAGATGTGAGATACTTCTTTAGTTGACAAGGCATGGTAAAACCTAGAAGATGTATTGCCCTAATCCATAGAGAAAGTGCAACTTGCAATCCACTAGTGACAATGTGCTGCACCAGTACATTTTCCTTGCTGCAGGCAACTTCCGACCTTCTCAAACTGTTACTTTCAGGCAAGATAAATTGTGGTGGCTAACAAACATCATGTCAGGATAGACTTTTACTTTTTGCTTGATCTAAATCTTGAGGTGGACGCACTTTGTTTTTTGTTAATCCTAAACACCTGAAGCTTTCACAATATACAAATATTGACAAGTAGGCTCACATATATTTTTTTCATAATTTTTTTCAAATATATGATAGATTCTAAATTTTGAGGGAAAACAAAAAAAGTACTTTTTACTTAAACTTAGTTCTTAACAAACAAGTCGCCCAACATTTCAGTCATTTATATGTCAACGAGTCAGAATCATAACAGTGGGACGAAGGAACTCAGCCGGAAAATAAAGAAATGGCATCACATAATTACATCAAGGAAATCATGGTACGCTGCTCTTACTGCTTGATAAGTCTTCCACCCACTTATTAATAATAACTACTTCAGATTTTCTATTACATCTTCCTGTATATTAATTTTCAGCATTAAAAGTACAAGTGACAACTAAATATGTGGGTTGGTAACCAGATAACACACACCAAAATCATGGTTACGTCTGAACTATCATTACAGAGTAGACTCAAGTGTAACATTGCAAAGATTGATAACTGCAAATGAAACTGAAAAAAGAACATACAGACAACATCATTGCGAGTGAAGCCACTCAAAAGTCTCTGCCTTTCAGTCGCTAGCCTTGAATTCCAGTAACTGCATGAGATAGGAAAAGATAATGTCCCAGAGTGCCAGAATGAAACTGAAAAATTCTGAATCTTCCACTCCAGATATCATTCATGCCAAATACAGAAAAATTGTAGTTGAACGGAAGCTAGTAATTTATCTACATTGACTGTGACAAAAGTACTGGTCATATTGCTGGGACACAAGATGGAGCTTCTCAATATTTTCATGAACTTTTAATGGGTAAAGGTTATTGAAACCTCGCTGAGAAGTACCTGTTATTGAATTTATCAAACATTCAACTTCTGAAACTCGATCTAAACAAACAACTTAGAAGGATATGAGAACATACACAGTTGCAAGATCAACACTAAATCTCAACCCATTTTCAACAACAGTAGTCACTAGGGAATGGTTTCCAGCCAAAACCTCAAGCTGCATCGTCCTATAATCATTATGAATCATGTCCATCTTATTGACAACTGTTTGAATCTTTGGCTTGTTTTTATCCAAAACTACCTGAAAGATCACATAATACTGTTATGGTATATCATAAAAATTAACCCATAGTAACCTTAATATCCAAGACTGAGCAGTAAACACCTTTGCTATGTGCTTCTTGTATGGTGCATGTTCTTCTCTCAAATTCAAGTGCGCAATATGTCCTACAGTTTCAAAAGCCGAAGGAACAATCATCCCCTTAGGTAGCAAGGCCTCCAAAATCTGCATATATGAACATAGAAAGAGAGGAAAACCAATTCGAAGTACTTGTACAGTAAGTCCTCCAAGTTTTTAATAATAATGAGCTGCTAGCATGTATTACCAAATCACACAATCGGAATAAAAGCCTATTCTCGCATAAGAAAACAAAAGCATCCAACTGATGGCTAGGACAAAGCCGTGCTATATAGCCTTACTGGTTGCAAAAACAGGAACTTGTAACGGTGTTGGTATAATCACCTCATTCATCGACCAGTAATCATAGAACAGAGTCAGCGTGCATGACACAAGCTCGATTGCGCTGGTGCCATCTCTTTCTTCTTCTTTCAATACAGCCTGGCACAACAATGCGATGATGTTATCATTACGAATGGAGAAAAACATACGAGAAACCAAATAACTTCAACTGACTTCAAGTCTCTTAAGCACCAAAAAGAACCCACCTTGACAGCTTCCGGCATATCCTCCAAGCATTTTTCGGCATAGCTGTCATCCAGAAGCAACAATCTCGTCGAACCCCTCCACCTTCTCCCCTTAAAACCATCCCCTAACAAACCCCTCAAATCCTCTCCCTCCCTTTCTTCATCTTCAATCACCTCCACCACAGCAAATTTATTCCTCTTGACACCACCTTCTCTGTTCTCATTAGCCTCCCTTTTCTTCCTCTTCTTCGGCCGCGAAATCTTCGCCAAGTTCCTAAAGTTCACGAAACCTTGTGAATTGAACGACTGCGCAAGCCTCTCCCTGTACAGAACACCACTCAATCTCTCCCCATCACCCTCGGCTTTCCCATAAATTCTCCTTTCTAAACCCTCTCCCTCACCGGATTCCCGGGATCCGTTCCGGCTTCCCATGAGCTCGGCGACACCGTCTTCGACTTCGTCGCCCGGAACCCGGGCGACGTTGCAGACGCGGGGCCAGTTGAGGAGGTGCCCGCGGAGGCGGCTCTCGAGGGCGAAGCAGTCCTTGGACGGCACTCGCAGGGCGGAAATCCGGAAAGCCCGGGCGAAGCTCTCCTCGTCGAGCGAATCTTCGCATCCTTCCTCCTGATTGAAGTCTTTGAAGGATTGCGAGGGTACGGTGCCCTTCCGGAGCGAAGGTCCGTAGGGGAGAGGTGACCCGGCGGCGTGTAGTTGAGGGATGTCTGCGGCGGCGGCGGCGCGTGAGATGATAGCGAAGAGGACTGAGCTGGGCTTAGAGTGAGGAGAGAGGAGGCATTTGGACGGTAGAATGGGAAAGGACAGTCGGTGATAAGGTTTATGCAAGAATTTAGCGACCATTGTCGCCAGCGCTGCCGCCGTCGTCGTCGTCGGAAGGAGACCAGACGGGGTTTGGAAATGGAGATTTTAGTATAGCATAGGCAAGCAAACGGATGGAGTGGGCAAAGCAAAAGGGAGAAAAGAAAGTGCTATTGCCAGAGCCTTTCGCTGGTGTTGACTGTTGCACGGAGTCAACGGGCTGAAATATGGGCGAACCGGGTATTGGTTGGCCGCCCAGGACCCGGTTCACCCCTGAGCACTTGTGCCCGTGTAATCAAAACATGAAAGGAAAATGACAAAAATAATTATTAAACTTTGATCAATTGTGTAATGTTATCTCTAAATTTTTAATTTGCTTAATATAATCTTTGAATTTAACCTAATGTGCAATGTGATTTATGTACTTTTTATTTGTTCAATGTCATCCATGAACTTTTAATATATGAAACTATATGAAAATGTTCAATATAATCTCTGAACTTGAATTAATAGAAGAACTACATTGAACATTTTTAAATTTATATTGAATATTTTCATATAATTTCAGGACTACATTGTCCAGAGAATACATTAAACAAGTTAAAAGTTCAATGATCACATTAAACATTATACTAAAATTCAAAAACTATATTGAACAAATTAAAAGTTTAAGGACCACGTTGTATGTTGAATCAAAGTTCTAAAATTGTTTATGTCATTATCTTAAACATGAATGGGATCATTTCACCAAATCCACCACCAGATATGTGATCCAGGCGCTCCAAAACGTCTCAAAGATTTAAAATTAAATTAACAAAATTAAAAACGTTTAGAATTAAATTGTTAATCGGACTAATTTGGAAGTGATAGGCGGCCAAAGTCCCGAAAGCTAATTTCCTTTCGTATTTTAGGACCGAAGCACGAGTTGCCGCGTGTGTTACGTGGCACAGCTCGATCTCCTGTTCTGTCGCTATTTGCGCACTCAAAACCTGCGCGGCGACATCAGCAAGCAATTGCCATTCTCTCTCTCTCTCGACTAGATAGATAGATGAGACTTAGCCACGAACTCCTCGTAGGATTCAATGTAGCCGATAATGGTGGGTTTCCACGATGACGACGACCTTTCGGTAATGATAAAAGCTGCGTGACATCTGAGAGCATCTTCTCCAGTCCGCTCACTCCAAGCATCCTCCGGGCTCCCCAGGTAAAAGCATCTCTCGCTCGCCGCGCGGCCTCGCTCGCGATGTTGCTCTTGCGCCTGTGTCGTAGAATTTGAACTTTTCCTCCATGCCCGCCCGTGCATGTCATTTCGGATGAGTTCTATATCGGGATGCTGTCGATTGCTTCTCGTTTGCTTGTCGTTATCTCTTTCGTGTTGTTTCGAACTTGGGATTTGATTGTTCGTCGATAGCTACCTGCCAGTTGGAAGTTTGTCATGGGCGGCTACCATTCAGAGGATATCTTGAAGGACTTCTACATACCGGATTACGTCCTAGCGCGCGGATCGGAAAAGGTCGGGGAAGTTTCCCATGTGCCGGCTTGTCCGGTCGTAGTGTTCGTAAACTCCAGCAGTGGTGGTCGGCGAGGTGGAGATCTTGTTGTTACCTATAGGACTCTCCTTAACAAAAATCAGGTAATCTTCGTACCTTCTCCATGGCTAAATTCATTAGTGTCCCCATTCCGCCTCATCGCTGCAAGAACAGATAGAGCACAAGGAATTTGATGCCGTGCTCATCAAATCGTATACTAGATTCATAGAATTGCACGTGTTACGTGATGTTAGTTTGGAAGATGAATAAATCAGAATCATGAAAAACAGCTCTAAAGACAGACGCAGAAAGATAATTTGAAAAAGGCTCTGCATTACTTGATTTTACTCAGTTAGCAATAAGCTGTGTTGAGACATATCCATTCAGAAATCAATGGTACAAGAAATCTAATAGGAGACAGATAATAATAGCTTAGATTACTATTTACAGTAGAGAGTCAATTCCAACGCCATCTACTCTCTTGTTTAATTGAATTTTACTTATTTCCCTGTGGTCATGTGGGATGTGTATGGTTTATCAGGTTTTTGATTTGGGGGAGACAGCTCCTGGAGAGGTGCTACAACAGCTTTATGAAAATCTAGAAATTCTGAAACAGGATGGTGATCCTTTGGCCAGTGAAATCCAGAAAAGACTGAAGCTAATTGTAAGTCAATTGTTCAGTTTCGAGCACAATGCACAAAGATGTTTTATGTTCCTTGTGCAGAAGCATCATGTACCTTCTCTTTCTGCATGTATGCCAGTAGATGATAGTTGTTCTCTTTCTGCATGTATGTCTAGGTTGCAGGTGGGGACGGCACCGCTAACTGGCTTCTTGGGGTAGTTTCTGATCTCAAATTACCTCAACCACCTCCAGTTGCTACTGTGCCTCTTGGAACTGGAAATAACCTCCCATTTTCCTTTGGCTGGGTAGGACTTCATATTCAGTGCTATTGGAACAAGTAAATGGACTTCCTAGTCTTGAAATGTCGTTCTTTTCAAGTCTCAGAAACAGCTATCTGCCTTCATCCATTATGGTGCTTAACTTTCTTTTAAGCTCTGTTTGTAAAGCTAAAGAAATGGGAGGGGATGAAAATTGGGGTGATAATGGTAGAGATTTTGTTTTTTGAGAAGGGGAGGGGGGAATTTAAATTTTTTTCCTCGAATTTCTTACTCACCCTTTCTCTAGCTTCCCAAACATAGTATTATAGTGTAGGGATGGACACGCTTGTAGGTTTTTATTTGCTTTTACTTGTGGCCTCATTGTGAAATTGCAATGTCTGGATACAGCCTTAAAAATTATCATTTTTCATTCACTTTAACATGGTTGCACATTTCAACCAAAAACAAACATGGGTTGCACATAATGCCTACCTATTGGGATAGAAAGTTCCCCACTGATTTTTTTTTTTTTTGGCACCCTGAAAGGACTGTGATTTCTAGCATTCTTGTAGGAATTGTGACTCTGATAATTTATGACATTTAATTTTCTAATTTTCAGGGAAAGAAAAATCCTGGGATAGATAAGCAATCTGTGATGTCATTCCTAAATCAAGTGAAGACTGCAAAAGAGATGAAAATAGATGGGTAAATGTTTTGAGTTTATATATATTCTATTTGACTTACCAGAGGACAATAGCAGTGGATGTATTTAGGCAAGCTCATCAAACAAGACTATCAGTATCATTTTTTCCTGGAGTGGCCAAAATATTGTGTCGTCAATTCTCGTGTCCTGCTGTTTTAGCGCCATAGTTACTTTGGACTCCCTTGCTTCTTACTTCTGGAGCTGTGTTTAATATTTTGATGCTGTATGCTTTGTCATCCTATCAAGTTTCAATTAAACAATATTATCACATCCTAGAGCAAAAGGTGTGAGCCACATTGCATTGAACTTTTGAGTTGTGTTAGTGGAGAGCCTATAAAAAGAATTATGAGCCTGAGAAACGAAGTGCACAGAACTGTTTTCTTTCCTTTTGAACTTTCCCGAAGGACTGATTTGCTTGGTCAGAACATAAAATTATATTTAAAGGTTGCCACTTGGCAAATCCTCAGAACTGCATTATGTTAATAATGAATTTCACTAAATTTCAGTTGGCATTTGGTCATGCAAATGAGGGCTCTTAAGGAGGGTTCATGTGATCCAATTGAACCAAGTGGACAAACCAATTCATTGAATGCATTCCAACAGGTCTTTCAGCCAGATACCTTACATATGGCAGTTTCTATCTATACTATAAGCTGTGCCATGACCTAATTAATTGATGATGCAGAGTGTGAATAAGTTAGAAGTTTCCCCCTGTTAAATTTGTAGTAGCATATAGGGACTGAATTTGCTTTTGTAAAGAAAAATTCTGTATAATGTACCATCCTGGACTGTGAATTATGCAACTTGACCGTCTTGTTGATTGCATCAAAAAGCATTTCTTGCTAGACTTAACTTTCTGCAAAGCACATGAAGACATAGGTGTATAGACATATTTTGGCTGCCAAAATTCCACTGATGTGTAATTTTTACTAAAGGTGCTCAGTAATAGTCTTAAAGTAACAGAGGTAACACGAGATTTTTGATAGCTTGATCTGATGAGTTTGCTAGCCAAAAGAGTATGAACTAAATGAGTTGCTTAACGCTGG
The DNA here is from genome assembly GCA_024500025.1 of Syzygium aromaticum. Classification (NCBI taxonomy): domain Eukaryota; kingdom Viridiplantae; phylum Streptophyta; class Magnoliopsida; order Myrtales; family Myrtaceae; genus Syzygium; species Syzygium aromaticum. Next base: position 31,856,725 of record CM044890.1, on the reverse strand, counting down.
ACAGCTTCTGCCTTCATGAAATCGATAGGTCAACCGGCTAGGTTATTACTATCTTTTGGATTTAGACATTTAACACCTGTAGTCAAATGGCAGTATCTTATAACTGACTCTCTGCTTGCCTAATTTATTTATCCTGCTCTTTGGATTCATTTGGAGAATTCGCTGCTATTTACTTGCTATTATTCCACTGATGATTATCAGGATGGGTTTCACACATTTCGTGGAAGATTTTGGAACTACTTTAGCACAGGTAAGAAACAGAATTAGATCAATAAGTTATAGTTCTCCAATAACTAAAACTAAAATGCTAGCATTCATCCGAGGCCTTGAGTGAGATTGACTGCTTATTTGATGAAATTAGTAAAAGATGAATGTAGCTACTCATCTCTATAGCAATTAATTGTTCTTGTCAGGAATGGATGCGCAAGTATCATATGCATTTCACTCAGACCGGAAGTTACACCCGGAGAAGTTTAAGAACCAGTTAGTTAATCAAGTACTCTTCTCACTTATTACTAAATCATTCAAAAATTGCAACCCGACACTGTTTGTCTTGCATGCTAAATCTTCTGGTATGTTGCACTTTTTTTCTTTTTGAAGGACATATTTTGTCTTGAATAGTTGAGTTCATAGTGATTTTTTTCTGAATTCAAGATTTGATTATCTAAAGGCAGTTGGAAGTGATTGTACTTATATCATCTGACTCAAACACAATCCTCAAGACAAATATTTGTTGAAAGCAGCTGAAAAAAGATACTATATGTCTTGCTTGTTTCTCAGAGAAGCCTTCTTCTTGTTCTAGCAATCCGTTTATTCAAGATACACCTGTAGAAAATGCACGTATGGTATATAGCATGAAACCACATGGCTTGCTCCACCTTACTGCTCTGTTAGCCATTTTCAAAGCTAGCTTTCAAGTTTCGATTCACTACCTTTTACTCCATATGGTGTAATGAATCCAATTTTGTTTCAGTCTCGCACCAGATGTAGTTTTCAGTCCCAGTTGTTATGTTTTATTTGGCTGTAGAGTTCCTTCTCCGGCATAATTTTCCAAAATTGTTACTGTCACCCGAAAACTAATCACATAAGATTGCGGTAACGATAAAGGCAATGCTTTTTATTTGTCAAGCTCAAGGACTAGAAACTGTTTAGTTTGGAAAGCAAATCTAGAGTTTATGCAACTCCTGTTACCCAATTTCACTTAATTTGCCACATTAATGGTCAAATATCACCTACTAATTGCCACCGTTACTGATTGAAATTACACAGAAGAACTCATGCATTTGGATTTTATTGTCTACCAATATATTTGAAGTATACATCAGTCCAACCACTGATTCGGATACCATTTCCAGTTTTAGGCTCCGTTTGTTTCGCAGAAAATAAATGATTTGGAAAACATTTTTCAAAAAATGATCGCTTGTATCACTTATAAAAATGAATAGATGAAAAATATTTCATCATCAATGAAAATATTTAGACATAAATTGTCGTCGATAATGAAAATATTTTTCATTAATTAATTATTTCAAGCGATAAAAGCGATCATTTTTAGGAAAAAAGTTTTTCAAATCGTCATTTTCGAGGAAACAAACAAAGCCTTACTTGGGATCATTGAGAAATTATGATTTATTTGCACCTGTACTCACTTTTGACGGTGTCTCCAAATATAAAGGTCTCCTATGCATCAACGAGGAGTTTATCAATAACAGACAAGGAACTGAAGCTAGAATTTTTCAATTTGAAAGCATTTGAAACAAGTTTTAGGTTATTTTTTTCCTTCATCATCTCAATGAGCAAATGGTGAGACTTACTGCCAACTGCTGCTGTTTTTGGCTTGTCAGAGTAATTATTTTAAGCTTGGGTGTACTCAAGGATGGTTTTGTACATCTTGTTTTCATCCTTCTTCACGGTGAGTCTTTTGATTAGTTTCTGCAGTGATGCTTTACAGTTTCATATCCCGTATCTGCTTCCATTTCCCATTTGCTATCGTCTTTTGAGTGATTAACAATTGAAGTTCAAGATAAACACCTGCCAGATGGCATTACCAAAACTTTTTTGTTGGTACTTCCTTTCAGTGATTCGAGATTGTTTTGAATGATTAAAAGCGGCTAGATTATTTGTAGTTAAATTGAAGTACAGCATCCTATCATTAGTGGTCAATATCTGAGGATGTAACGTTAAGGTATGTGTCTGTTGAAAATGAGGCCGTCTTCTCTGGAACTTGGCCTTACATTGGCTTACTGAACTATAACTCTAGCTAGGCCTTACTTTTGCTTCTCAAACCATAATTCTAGCTCGGTGAAACCATGTGATTGTATCATGCATCCACCTTTTTTTGGAAAAAGCATGGCTACTATTTATTTTCTAATAAACTTTTACTCTGTTCGTTGACTATGATCATGGTCATACCTTAACGGCCAGCACTTCTGTGAATTTGTATCGTATTACCTTTAGACCCTAGTTATCTACTTATCTGACTGCTCTCCTTCCCTTTGTTAGTTACTTGCCGTTCGTTATAATAAATTTTATACAGGAACATAGCTCAGCTGGCAAATGTCAGAATGATGAGTAGACAAGGTCAATGGGAGGATCTTTATGTACCTCGCAGGTTATTCCTTTCTACCTACCTGTGGCATGGAAGTTTGTACATGCCCCATGCCCATAATGCACTTCACGTGTGCTTTTATGAGCCTGTACTCATTTTTCAGTTAAGTAATTTTAGAAATTATATCTAGACTTTTAGTGCGTCATTCTATACTTACATATTAGTGTATTACCATGCAAATTGCAGTATCCGTTCCGTTGTGTGCCTCAACTTGCCCAGCTTTTCTGGTGGCCTCAATCCTTGGGGAAAGCCAGACCCTAAGAAATCACATGAGGTTGGTTTTCAGTTTGCTGCTATACTTTTGCAGATGATTTGCAGAAAATTCATTTGCAATGCATTCTGTACTCTGGTTTCCTAATTCTATTTTTTGGCCTGAGTTGTAGAGAGACTTGACACCTCCATATGTTGATGATGGCCTAATTGAGATCGTTGGTTTTAGAGATGCTTGGCATGGACTAATATTACTACTCCCAGAAGGACATGGGACTCGCCTTGCACAGGTAGAAATTTCATATATATGTTCAGATTACACAAACTAATTCAACATTGATTGGCCGCCTGGGGAAACAATTTTTTGCTGGACTAGGTGAACCTGTGTCTGTGTGGATGTGCCTCATTTTTTCCCTCCAAAATTCTTGTTCCCCCCTGTAGACAAGTGGAGTTCGTTTCGAGTTCAAAAAAGGAGCAGCAGATCACACCTACATGAGAATTGATGGGGAACCCTGGAGACAACCATTGCCAGTTGATGATGGAAGTGTCACTGTGGAGATTTCCCATGCAGGTCAAGTGAAAATGCTCGCCCCTCGATTTTGCCGGTCTAAAAGTCTACATGAACCATCTTCACCCGTTAATTAGCAGAATGCAGGAGGCAATATGATTGAGGAAATGCTCATGAAAGTGGGAAAAGAAGAGAAGGTATACTGCCGATAGGGTTTACATTATTGCTGGTAAGTTATTTGATGTGCTTGAGCCTCTAGAATAACTAAGAGAATTGATGCATTGGAGCCTGTTCTGTCTAGCTTCATCCTGTCCAATGGAGGAAGTGTTACAGCAGAACCTGCCACTAGATTAGATTCTCACCTACTTTTGTCAAAGGCAATGCAGGGGCATGAACTGTAATGCGATGCTGAATCATGGGATATCGAACAGACTTGATATTCTTGCAAGTATGGTAAAGAGAAAAGTCAGTGCACTGAAAGTTTTACCATCTTTTCTCATTTGATTGTTTAATAGGAGTTATTTTCTTAAAATTCTAGTGCTAGAAGGTACCATAATGACAATGCCGATCAAACCGAGACATTCTTTGCTGGCTTGTCTTCTTCGCTGTCTTTATGTTGCAAAGATCAGAAGGCGTGGGAATCACTGTGACAAATCAACCATTCATGTCTGTCTCATGCCAGCATGCAATGGTTCCCACTAGACTATTTTGGCAAAGCAGGTCAATTTTTCCCCTGTTAATCAGCCTGATGTGTTTCATCTAGCATGAGTCATGGTAGAGCCTGATGAGAGCACAAACCGAAGATTTTCCTAGGCTTCAATCCTAGATTCTTTTTTATTTCATCCGGATCAATCGCGTGACATTGAAAGTTTCGACTGGTTTGCATGCGGATATTATGAGTCTCACTTTGTGACAGTTGGACTGATGCCGTATCATGTTTGCCGATGCCTATCTAATGATGGAAAGTTCGAGACAATCTTTTTATCTGCAATGAACATGCTTCAAGCACGAAGCACAGCTCATCATTATTATGTGCTTACATAGTCCAATCAACAGTTTTAAAAGGGTAAGATTTTAGAAGCGAATGTTGATGAATTATTCAAAGAAGTGCTTGGAACATGAGTTCATGATATACAAATGATCCCTCGAACCTGTTTTTTTACGTAGTTAAAGACAACTGATGAGCATTTAGTACTGTACTTAATTGCAACGCAATTAATTGATTTAAAAGTGTTTCGTCTCTACTTTCGGAAGTGACCGTTGATGAAGCCAACTACGAATTAAACATTGAGCAAGTAGCCTGCTCCTCAGCCCTTCCAAGCCCGAAGGTTCAAATAAGCAGGCTCGAGACAACAAGGAAATCCGGCCAGTCTTATCAATTATTACTTTTTTAGAGCTGATTATAAAATAAAATATATATATTACTTCCTATCCTATACTTTCACTTTTTTGAACCCACAAATTTTCTAATTAAGTCTGCTCGACACCAAATTCGACCAATTCCAGCCAGCTTGATCGTCTTGCAATACCAATGCACATTGTGAAAAAAATTTGGTCAAGGTGGATGAGACATGGACACCACCACAGAAAAATTTAGGCAATATGAAATCAGAAGATGAGAAATTAAAATTTCACAACGAGGACACCTACATTAGAGAAGTCATACGTGTGCCGCACTTGAAGGCTACATCAGTTGAATTTTGGCCTGATATGATGTCAGAGTGGCTCGGTTAGAAAATTTATGATCCAAAAGAACTTGATTAAATATGTTAGAGTTACAAGGACTTTGTTAGAAAGGACTTGAAAGTATAGTGCCAAAAAAATTAAGTTGAAGAATGGAGAGGTGCTACGTTAACAGAGTTAGCTTGCACCATATGATCTACCGCAAATTCTACATCGTGAAAAAAGAAAATATAACAACAAAATAAGTTAATTCAGAGGTGATTTTGGTATAAAGATCCCATTTTCCTCCCATCACTCTAATTGATAAAGTTACAGTCACAAAAATCATTCGTATTTATAAATAATATTGGCATGAAAAAGTTTAAGAGGAGAAGAAGCTATCGGATTTACAGTTGGCCAAACAAAGGGAACTGTTGCTAGCGAGATTCGAACCTGAACGTGGTACATGGAAAGTTCAAACCTCACCGGTTGAGCCACTTTGGCTTGATATTTACAAAATTTGTGTTCGCCCGCAATCAAGATTTTTCTTTCATCAGGAAGACAAAGTCCCTTCTTCTTTTTGCCCTCTTTCTGGGGCCCGATTTAATTTCGACCGACGCGTCAACCAGGGACGGCTAATCAAGTTCCAGTCCTAGGCTGGCAGCTGATTTGGGCCCAAACCAGAAGGAAAAAGGGCAAAACCGCGGCTCTTTCCTTCATTGCTGCCCGGTGATTAGTGCCTCTGGTTTTCTTTAATGGGAAGAAAAGGACCAGCCACCCCCATGTGAAACACTCCAAACTGTCTCCGTCTCTGTCTCTGTCCCTGCCATATATAAACCAGCACCCATTTCAGATCCTTACCTAACAAAGCTCCATAGCAAGATCCGCTCCAACCACACAAGGACGGGAACCGCTTTTCCTTCTTTATTCGCCCCTCTTTCAAAGGGAATCGAAGCGAAGATGAACGCAGCTGGCAAAGCGTGGATCGTGGCGGCCAGCATCGCGGCCGTGGAGGCACTGAAAGACCAGGGCTTCGCGAGGTGGAACTACCCCATCAGGTCGGTCCACCAGCACGTGAAGAGCAACCTCAGGTCCTACTCTCAGGCCAAGAAGCTATCTGCCCCTTCTTCTTCGGCCATGGCCAAGGGCTTGAAGCGCCTGGAGGAGTCCCACGGCAAGGTCATGCGTCTCAATTCCTGGGGCCCCGAATGTACCAGGTTTTAGGAAATAGGGACTCTAATAATTGCAGTAGAGAGAGAGAGAGAGAGAGAGAGAGAGAGAGATTTGCGTTCTTGAATTGCTTAAATGTTGGCAATGGCAATCTGGGTTTGTGTATTATTCGGTGAAGCGTATTGGAAAAGTTCGGAATGTTGAATTACAGGAGCCTGATTATCAATTTCTTGCCTCTGATTCTACGGCTATAGCGTTTGCTCATAATGAGGTTGTAATTCCAGGGAGATATAAATTATCAGATGCTGTGAACTCGAACGGTGAACAGATGCCGGTGCTGCTGACTTGACATCAATGAGAATTTGTTTACCTTGATTCAATTTATCAGATAAAGTAAATCTCATGTTTTTTTTGTTGGAATTAGAGTACATCACATATTGTAAATATTGTCCTTACTTGCATAACAAGAAGACACAGATCAATTCATTTTCGACATTATAGTTGATTCGTGGATTAAATCATCCATAAAGGAATAGCCATCAATTATTATTGGCGTGATTCTATCTTTTATTGCTAGTAAAAATATATTTTCCCGCAGGGTGTTATATTTTTTTTTTTTTGAAAGAAAATTTTATTAATTTGTCATAATCAAACATGAGAGAAACATAAAAAGATTTCAAGCAAACTAAATCTCAAAAGATCCGCAAAACAAAGCAAAAGAATATAGCATGCAGAGACCACATCTAATATGGTATTAAAAAACAATCAGCAGCCAATCACCAGAACTGTCACTGATAGGCACATGTCGAGATCTTCCCCTCCAAAAATTACGGCTTGTAGTGTGCGTTTAGGTTCGGTGTCCTCAAAACCATTACCATACGGAGACGATGACGACGACATGTTGAACCACCACAAATCGAACACCTTTAAAAAACTCCCAAATCTATATTTAGATCGAGAGAAAAAAGCTCTCGGATTTATAGTTACACCCAAATCAAGAGAGGATAACTTCTACTGTGTTTAAGAAGTCATAGAACCACATCTTGGGTATCCTGCTAACTAGAATGGTGATAGCATTTTCACAAATTTTTCAGCGATAAGCATATTTATTCATCGTGACGAGAGAATAAATGCAACAATAACGAGCAAAAGAAGACGCCAAATGGTGTGAAAAAAGACTCCCGAATTAGATCGGGAGAAAAAAAATAGGAAATCAAGGCCTACAAAATAAAAGCAGAACAAAGAAGGCTCTCAGCTTCAATTGAGGGAGGGTTTTTTTTGGAGAGAGAGTTGCTGACAAAAAGATTCCAGGGTGTTATGTTAAATCTACAACCTATAGAATTTGGCCCATTCAATTTAAACCCAAAATGTCTCATCCCTTCGATTAATTTTAAAAGTGTGACCGATTATCTATTAAAAAGGTAACTTGATGACATTTGAGGAAATTTACTGAAATAGGATAGTGTATTTTACAATTGATTAGCTAATATTACAACAATGGGAAAAGTGACTAGAAAAGTTATAAACCTTTTTTTTTGTGCCAATTTAATCATAAACCTTTCTTCTTTGTGTCAATATAGTCCTTTTAGCTAATTTTGAGCGGATATTACTGATGTGGATGCCGATCGGCCTACGTGATACCGCCGGCAATGATGTAAATAACTTTTAATAATATTTTAATATTTTTCAAAATTTGCAATATTTTTTTATGATTTTTTTTCTTTTCTTTTTCTTTCTTGTTTTTTTCCTTTCTTTTCTCGCCGAATTGCCGCGAGAACGGCCTCGCGTAGAGCTGGGCAAGGCACGCCCTCACCGGATTTGGCAAGGTCGAGCCTCCCTACGGCCAGGGAGACTTAACCCTCGCTAAATCCAACGAGGCTCAAGCCAAGCCAAGCCCAGCCCAGCCCAGCCCAGCCCAGCCCAACGCAAGACTCAAGCCCTCATGTAGGAGGCAAGGGTTGGCCTCGCCTAGGCTAGATCTGGCGAGGCCATCCTAGCCTAGGTGAGGGCCAGCCTAGCCAGATCTGGTGAGGGGAGTCCTCACCGTGGCTTGCCCAAGCCATTCCGGACCTCGCCTAGCCTATCCAGGCGACAACGACCCTCGCCCAAGCAAGGGCAGCCCACCCGGCCATGGCCGATGGCCAGTCACCGGCAAAGGAAGGGAGAAAAAAAAAAAGAAAAGAAAGAAATAATTAGATAAAATATTTAAAAATTGAAAAAATATTAAAATATTATTAAAAATTGTCCACGTCAACGCCGGCACCGATGGTGCCACATAGGCCGATTGGCGTCTACGTCAGTAAAATTCGACCAAAATTACCTGGAAAGACTAAATTGGCACAAATTCAAAAGGTTTATGACTAAATTAGCACCAAAAAAAGGTTTAAGATTAAATTGGCATCAATACAATAGGTTTAGGACTTTTCTGTCATCTTTCCCTTACTTACAAAATGGCTTTCCATTTATTCATGAACTTGAAAGGAACATTATAAAAATTCAAAAAATTATTAAAATATCATTTTAAAAGTCCACGTTAGCGTTGACAATGACACATCAATGCTGGCCGGCCAAAACTAACCGCATGTACTAAATTAATACAAATGTAAAAGGTTTAGAACTAAATTAACCGAAAAAATTTTATGACCAAATTAGCACAATAGGACTTTTTTAGTAACACCCCCATCTTTATGCTGCAAAGATCAGGAGGCGTGGGAGCCACTGGGACAAATCAACGACTCATGTCTATGTCTCATGCCACCATGCAGTGGTTCCTGATGTGTTTCATCTGGTTCTAGTCATGGTAGAGCAAGATGAGTGAACAAACCAAAGATTCCTCTAGGCTTCTATTCTAGATCTTCTATTTCATCTAGATCAATCCCAGTGACATCGAAAACCTCAACCGATTTTCATGCAGACATTATGGGAGTTTCACTCTTCGATGGTTGGAATGATATCGAATCATATTTGCCAATGCCAATCTAACGATGGAAAGTTCAAGATAATACTTTTATTTACGATGAACATGCTTTAAATACGAGGCACATTTCGTTGTTATTGTATGCTTACTCAGTCTAATCAACAGTTTTGAAAGGGTAAAATTCTAGAAGCGATTGTCAATAAATTATTCAAGGAAGTGCTTGGAACATGAGTTTATGATCTTTGTACATTTGATTGCTTATATACAAATGATCTTTCTAACCTATTTCCTAGTATAGATAGAGACAACTTGTGAGCATTTACTATGTAACTTAATGGCAACGCAATTGATTGATTTAAAAATGCTTTGTCTCTACTTTCTGTAGGGACCATTGACCACGCCTAATACGAATTAAACATTGAGCGAGTCCCCCTCAGCCCTTCCAAGCCCGAAGGTTCGAATAAGCACGCTCGAGACAACAAGAAAGTCCGGCCAACGTTATCAATTATAACTTTTCTATAATTAATTATAAAATTCAGAAAAATACTACTTCCTATCCTATACTCACTTTTTTGAACTCACAAATTTTCTGATCAAGTATATTCGATACCAAATACGACCAATTCCAGCCAGTGTGGTCGTCTTGCAATGTCAACGCATAATATGTACAAAATTTGGTCAAGGTGGACGCAACATGGACACCGCTACAGAAAAATTTAGGTTATATGTAATTGGAACATAACATGCGTAAATTTAGTAACGTGGACATCTACTGTGACATCCTCAAATTTCGACCTTATTCGAAATGTAATGAAGTGATTATTCATCGATGCTCTATTAATTAAATTTTGCTATGAATTGATCACTCATGAAAAACTAACCATTAGGAAAAGGCTATTGAGGAATTAATTACGCACGACCTGAAAACTCGACTATGAATTGAAAATTCGATCATAATGATTGACAAGGAACAATTTTGAGCAATTATAGACCGATCAAGGAACGGTTATAGAATATTTCGTCAATAGTATACAATCGAAACGCGAGTGATTCCGCTTGACCATTGTATGGATTGCGAATGACCATAAACCAATTCCTAATGATCGTGCACTTCAAAACTAGCAATTGATCCATCGCAATTACATGACAACTGAGATCATCCATGGTTCAAGAAAACTTAAACGTGGATTGATATTAAGTCATTCACGGATCAAATACGCGTAACTCCCAAAAGCCGTCCGTTAATTTGAGATATACTAAGGTCACAATCAATCGATTTTGACCATAAATTAGAGTTTGAAATTGAGTGTCGATCTTTCGAAGATTTCAAGATGAAACTATTGGACATCGCCTCGTTAATTCTCCGATTTATCGATTTGGTCAAAATTCTCGAAAAAGGATTAACGGGCCGAGAATTTGGAGTCCATGAGGAAGTGGGCTGGACAAAGGCACATTGGGCCTCAAGCCCAATGTGATTTGGCCATTTGGGCCCAAGGCAAGCTCAAGTGGGCTCAATGAAGCCCACTAAGCCCATTTTCTATTTTTAAGTCCAAGTTGAGCATGATGGCATTTTCAAGCCCATTCTTTATCTGTTTGAACCCAAACTTGATTTATACGAGCATATATAAAATTCTAGTTCGTTTATGTATATAGTATTTTTATACCTTGATGAAATTACCAAAATGCCCTTCTAGCATTTATGGTCTTAAAACAAAAGGGTTTAATGAGAGAAAACTTTGGGAAATTGTCATGACGATGAAAACTTTGGAGATAGGCTTTAACGAGAGAAATATCTCTCTTAATCTCTCATCTCACCCACTCTCTCTCCTCTTTCTCTTTCACGCCCACTGCCCTTCTTTCCCTTCCTTTTTTCTTTCCTCACGACCAAGCCAGCAAAACACCTTTGGGCTGCTGTTCTTGCTGCTGTGCACCGCCACAGAGCCACCAGCAGCGACCCCGTGGCCTCCTGCCACCTTGAGCCACCCGTCCGAGCCATTTTCGCCTTTCAATTGAGCCCCACCAAGCCAAAACAGCCACCCACAGCTTCTGTTCAGCCGAGACCCAGCCGCCACCGTCGTTCCATGTTGTTTTCGGACGGTGCCATGCATAGCCCTTGCCACCGCCGTCGCGTCCGTGTAATCGGAATTGCTAACGGGTGAGTTATCGCCCTAATCCCTTGATTAGTATGTTAAACTTGATTAAGATGAGTTGTTTAAGTTAATTATGTTTAGTACTAATTAATTAAGGAGTAGTCGATAAGTTATCGCAATAAGTGATAAGCGGACTCGATAAGTTATCGAAAAATGCGATAAGCCATCGAATTTTTAGTAATAAGCTATCGTCGATATTGCGATAAGCTATCAAGGATTTGACGATAAGCTATCAAGGATTTGATGATAAGCTATCGGATTATTTTATAATTAATATTTTATTATTAAATAAATTATTTTTCGAAATTTAAATATTAATATTTTATTAATAATTTTGTGTAGAGTTTAATAATAAGTTGTGATTTTTTAGGCTTGAATTATGATGCCTATGTTGGAAATTGTCGTACAAATTAGCTTGTATATCTAAATGAATTATATTGCTATTTTTAAGGATGGAATTGCGGACATATGAATAGTAAATCCCGAGGTGTCGGGTTTGTATGTCAATTTTTATGAGCTAAATAGGGTGTGGATGTTTGAATTGAGAAGTATGCCAAGTTTGATGATTTAATTATATGCACGTTATCACATGTGATTATTCTAGTGCCTTTTTACATATGAAAGTTGCAATATTTTGACATATTAGCTTGGATCCTGTCTGCATTGGCTAATTAAGAAAGATAACAATGGAACTTGAGTGATTGCTATGTGTGCATAATCATCTAAAGGTTCATTTCGTGCCTGGTTATACCAAATGACCACCAACCTAGGGTTTGGCCATGGCCTTAACAGGCGTCCCCAATTTGGTAATCGGATGCCGTCGCAGGAGCAAGAGAGATGAAGTCGTTTGTGAATTGGATTTGAAACGAACCCATTTATGGGATGCCATCATTAAGGTAGGGTTGGACAATGACGTACCCGACGGGGAGGGACGATGCCCGATTATGCCAATTGACCGCCAACCTAATGCAAATAATGTGGGTTGTGCCGTGCCCTGTGTGGTCGTAGTAATCGGAATACGCATGAAAGATTGTGATGGCATTGTGCTTGATTATGGGATGAAATTGTGAGGCACGGTATGGGACGGGCCAAAGCGGTTTCACCTTATAATCGGGACATATGTGGATGTATTATGCATGGGAAAGTTGTTGTGTATTCTGATTACGTTATATGCTTTTTACATTATGATTGTATATGGAAGTTCATAACATGTAGGGTGTGTGTGCCAAGGTAAAGTAAGAATGCCTGCGATTGTTTAATGGCACATTTGCTTATGCTGGCCGGGGTAACCTGATCATGTGTATAGTTAAGGCAAAGCAAGGGTAGTTTTGCTATTAGTCTGCCATCGATAATATGCCGTGTGTTTTAAGTTCATCCAAGATGAGTTGACCTCATAATCGAGGCTAGAGTCGTTAACTCGTTGAGTTTATCTCATTGTTATTATTTAACCATTTTTAGGCCCTGAGCGATGAAAAATCACCACGTGCGATTTTGGAGTCCCTGTTGACCGGGACCAGAAAGTGACTAAGTATCTGTTCGAGGAGTCAAACTTCTTTTTAGGTCACCTCATAGGTAGAGGAAATAAGTTAACCCCTTACCTTTGTGGTTGCAATGGGGAAGGTTCGTGTGACGGACTTGTAATATGTTAACCCGATGTTTTGTTGATGAAATTATTTTTATTGAGGTGTGTTTTTTTGTCTATCCCTGTTGTTGTTGATTGGGTGATTGTTGTTGCTTCCGCATGCGTTTAATTGTAAGTTAGATTAATTGGGTCGGCGATGCGTCCTGGGACGTTACCATTCATGACCTTTGGCGGGATGTTAGCGCACTCGTGGGTTCAGGGCGTGTCATCTACAATGGAGAAGTTTTATGTGCGCTGCCCTCGAAGGCTACGTCAATTGAATCTTGGCATGATCTAATGTTAGAAAGGCTCGGTGAGAAAATTCGTGATAACAAAAGAACTTGATTAAATATATCAAACTTTCGTAGACTTTGTTAAAATATACGTGAAGGTATAGTACTAGGAAAAAAAAGTTGAAAAATGGAGAGGTGCTACAGTAACAAAGTTAGCTTGCACCCAACGATCTATCATAAATTTTACATCATGAAAAGAGGAAATATGACAACAAAATAAATAAATTCAGAAGTGATTTTGGTATAACGATCCCATTTTCCTCTTTACCGTAATTGATAAGTTACAATCACAAAAATCTCACACACCCACACATACATATATATATATATATATATATATATATATATATATATATATATATATATATATATATTGCGATATGAAAAAGTTTAGGAGGAAACTCGTATCGCCCACCAAATGGAACTGTTGACAGTAGGATTCAAATTTGGACATGGTATGCAGAGAATTCGAACCATAGCGGCCGAGCCGAGGCAAGCCACTTTGGCTTGATATTTATATTTATTTTCACCTTCAATCAACATTTTCCTCTCATCAGGAAAACAAAGCCCTTTTTTTTTTTTGCCCTTATTTGTGGGGCACGATATAATTTCTATCGACGCGTCAACCCGGGACAGCTAATTAGGCTATGCAGCTGATTTGGGCCCAAACCAGAGGCAAAGAAGGCAAAACCACGGCTCTTTCCTTCAGTACTGCCTGTGCCTGGTGATTAGTGCCTCCTGTTTTCTTTAATGGGAAAAAGGGACCAACCACCTACTTGTGAAACGCTCCAGACCCTCCTCCGTCTCTCTATCTCTCCGCTATATATAAACGAGCACCCATTTCAGATCCTCAACAAAGCTCCATAGCAAGATCCGCTCCAAGCCCCACAAAAACAGGAACCCCTTTTCCTTCTTTATTCGTCCCTTTTTCAAAGGGAATCGAAGCGAAGATGAATGCAGCTGGCAAACGGTGGATCGTGGCGGCCAGCATAGCGGCCGTGGAGGCACTGAAAGACCAGGGCTTCGCGAGGTGGAACTACCCCATCAGGTCGGTCCACCGGCACGTGAAGAGCAACCTCAGGTCCTATTCCCAGGCCAAGAAGCTCTCTGCCCCTTCTTCTTCCGCCATGGCCAAGGGCTTGAGGAGCCTGGAAGAGTCCCACGGCAAGGTCATGCGTCTCAACTGCTGGGGACCCGAGTGTACCAGGTTTTAGGAAATAGGGACCCTGATATCTGCAGTAGAGAGAGAGAGAGAGAGAGAGAGAGAGAGAGATTTGCATTATTGAATTGCTTGAATGTTGGCAATGGCAATCTGGGTTTGTGGATTATTCGGTGAAGCGTATTGCAAAAGTTGGGAATCTTGAATTAGAGAAGCCTGGTTATTACTGTCTTGCTTCTGATTCTACGGCTGTAGCTTTTGCTGATAATGAGATTGTAGTTCAGAAAGATAAAAATTATTAGAAGCTGTGAACAAATTCTGGTGTTGCTGACATCAGTGAGAATTTGTCTTACCTAGATTCATTTTATCAGATAAAATATCTCTTTTTCGTTGGAATCAGAGTACATCACATATTGTAAATGTTATCCTTACTTGCATAAGAAAAATACACAGATCAATTCATTTTCGATATTGTGATTGATTCATCGATTAAATCATCCATGAAGGAATAGCCATCAATTATTACTGTTGTGATTCTATCTTTTATTGTTAGGAAAAATATATAGTCTAGCAGGGTGTTGTGCTTTTTTTAGCCTAAAGAAAATTTCATTCATTTGTCATGATCAAAAGAAACATAAAAAGTTTTCAGAGTGAAGTGAATTCCAAAAGAGCTATAAAACAAAAATCAGAAGACAAAAGAGTACAACCTACAAAGACTAGATCTATTACAGGCAAAAAAACAATTGGTAGCCGATCACTGGAACCGTCACTGATAAGCACACACTGAGATTTTTCCCTCCAAAAATTACAGCTTGCAGTGCGCGCCTAGGTTTGGCGTTTTCAACACCATCGTCATATAAAGACAACAACAAACTGCCACATATCAAACGTCTTTAAGAAGCTCTCATATCTAAGCTCTCAAATTTATATATATACCTACATCAAGAGAGGAGAACTTCCACTGTGTCTAAGAAGTCATTAAACCACATCTCAGGTACCTTGCTAACTGGATTGGTGACGACATTCTTACAAAATTTATAGCTACAAGCATATTTATTTACCATGATGAGCGAAGAAATGCAACAATAACGAGCAAAAGAAGATACGATACAAGGTAAAAAAAAGACTCTCGAATTAGATCGGGAGGGAGAAAATAGGAAATCAAGGACTAGAAAAGAAAAACCGAGCAAAGCAAGCTCTCAGCTTCAATTGAGGAGGGGGTTTTTTGGGAGAGAGAAGGTTGCCAACAAAGAGTTTGGCCCATTCAATTTGGACCTGCAACCTATAGAATTTGGCCCATTCAATTTAAAACCCAAAATATCTCATCCCTATGAATAATTTTAAACATGCGACCAATTATCTATTAAAGCGGTAACTTGATGACATTTGAAAAAATTTACTGAAATAGGATAATAAATTTTACAATTGATTAGAGAATATTACGACAACCAAAGGTTATTACTTACGAAATGGCATCCATTTATTCATGAACTTGAAAGGAACATTATGACCATTTAAATAAATTTACTAAACATATGGCAAAAAAAGTTACCATAAATTTAAGTTACTTACTAGTTCTCAAGATAAGTTATGATGATCGGGAGCTTTTAGTTTACTAGAACTTGAGGTAATTTACTATCTCTAAAGGTAGATCATTAACCATCATTTGCACGGACTTACAGGTAGTTTATGACTATCAAGGCCAATTAATAATTATAAGTTCATGTCTCTCATGACAATTTAATGAGCGTTGCTATGTCATTAGTTAATTATTAAGTAATAGTGTTCTCCTATTTCGAACTCTAGAACTATATTACTGTGAGAAAATGAAAGTACTAACTATCGGTGTAGCCGAAATTACAACTGACTTTGGGCAAATTAAGGTTATTGGAGGTATAATTACTAACAACAGGAATTATAAGTTACAATCTATGAAGGAGAATTACGATATTGTAAGATAATTACTAAGCAATTTTATTTTAATGGTGGTAATATTTCCATTTAAGGTAGTAAATTACTTCTCGCACTAATGTTTTAGGTAGCAAATTACTATAATGCAATAACATCTCTTGAGATAAGGTAATTTACCTTGTATGTTGCAATTCGAAGAACCATATGTTATTGCATCGCAAATACAAAATGATGTTCGTAAGTTACCTTTAAATTCGTAAATATCAATATGCAGAAATTATCTTACAGGTTATAAATTACCTTTTGAATTCACAAAATTATTTATAATGACATAAATTTTAAGCGAAACCAGTCATTTTCGCATACGGAATGGGGTCTCATATTTTTCACACGAGACCCTAGAAGCACTCGTTAAACAAGAAGGATTAGAAAATAGCAAACAAAAATAGATCGCGTTTGCTATAATTGCTATTTTAAGGGGAAAGTAACAATAATTTGAGACTAACAAGCAAATAAATTATCTTCATTTATTTCGAAAAAAGTGAATGATTTGAAAAATATTTTTCTGAGCCATCGTTTTAAATAATTAGTTGATGAAAAATTTTCGCTATCGATAATAATTTTATGTTTAAATATCTTTATGAACGATGAGATAAGTTTTTGAAAAATATTTTGACAAAAAGATCACGTGCCGTTGTAAACTTTACACAATTGTGCTGGTGTTGACCAAACTACTGTCTCTCTCTCTACCGTGTGGATCCAGGAAGCAGCCAAAACAAGGCAAAGCCTGTGGTTTTTGGAGTTGCCAAACCTAAAACCATGGGCATTATCTCTCTCTCTCTCAAGCGTGAGGATCCAGGAAGCAGCCAAAACTAGGCAAAGCCTGTGGTTTTTGGTGTTGCCAAACCTAAAACCATGGGCATATCTCCCAAGTCCCCCCTTGGAAACACCTGCCACTTGTTTTGAGTTGAGCCCGCCCTTTCTTTCTTCTCAGATTCCACTCTCTCACCATCCCCCACCACCCCAGCAACCCCTCCTCACTATATTAACCAACACCCTCCAATTCATCCCCCAACAACATTGGAGCTCAACCCCAAAGGACACCCACCACTACCCAAATCTCCACACCTTATCTTCATTCAGTAATTGCCGCCGAAAAGGCCCAGAGAGAATGAGTTCGACAAGCAGAGCTTGGGTCGTTGCAGCCAGCATCGGAGCTGTGGAAGCACTCAAGGACCAAGGCTTCTGCAGATGGAACCATGTTCTCAGATCGTTCCACCAGCATGCCAAGACCAATCTCAGATCTTATCCTCAGGCCAGGAAGCTCTCTTCTCCCGCTTCCTCCGCGGTTAACAAGACGATCGGTGAAGAGAAGCTGCGGCAATCTGAGGAGTCCTTCAGAAAAGTCTTGTACTTGAGTTCTTGGGGACCTTGTTGAGTCACTTCCTTCATCTTCATTGAGGAGTTGTAATTAGACTACAAAAAACATGGGGATGTATTTCTTCGTTTACATTCCTGCCTAGCATTATCAGATTGTCGGGCCAAGAAGCTCTCTGCCCCCATCTTCTTCGGCCGTGGCCAAAGGGCTTGAAGCGCCTGGAGGAGTCCCACAACAAGATCATCCATCTCAAATTCTGAGGCCCCGAGTCTCCAAGGTTTTAGGACATAGGGACTCTGATATCTGCAGTAGAGAGAGAGAGAGAGATTTGCATTCTTGAAGTGCTAAATTGTTGGCAATGGCAATCTGGGTTTGTGGATTATTCGATGAAGCGTATTGGAAAAGTTGGGAATCTTGAATTAGGGAAGCCTGATTATCAATTTCTTGCTTCTGATTTTACTCCCCTGACCCACTTTGGAAATCCCGTCGAGATAAGGGCGGAATTACTCACTATCATTGACGCCCGAGAGAATCATGTGTACTGTCACATTATGACATATGTTATGGTGGATGAAGGCCGAACAGAACTGGTCCCCCATCTGCATGTGGCCTGGTATCGGCTAGCGATCGGCGACTGGGTTGGGCCCCTTCGCGGGTTCAAGGGGCCATTCGGTGACGCAGGTGGGCCGGCTCCAGGGCAATCCACGAGCGGGGCGTAGTTTGGCCACCGGACGGGAGAACGGGAGCAAGGAGCAAGGAGCAAGGAGCTAAGACATAACAGTAGTGGGAATAGACAACCAAGCCAAGTTTTATTTGTTTGATAGTGCCTTGTATCAGACCGGTCCTTGGAATGGGCATGTAAAATATGTATGTGGCTTGTAAGGGCCCGTAAAGAAATGGCTCGATGAAATAA
Organism: Syzygium aromaticum; assembly: GCA_024500025.1. Classification (NCBI taxonomy): domain Eukaryota; kingdom Viridiplantae; phylum Streptophyta; class Magnoliopsida; order Myrtales; family Myrtaceae; genus Syzygium; species Syzygium aromaticum. The sequence goes on along the minus strand of CM044890.1, from coordinate 31,838,225 downwards.
GCACGTATCATGTAAATATAACGTGTGTGGTTTGTTTATCTCACTCCCGTTTGTCTCATTTATCATTTTTTTGCTTCCGCGTGTGCATTTGATTGTTTAAAATAAACGAGACAAACTAATATATTTCCGCAAGTCACGGATCCGTTCGGGTCATATTCGGTCACTAAGTATCAATCGTGATTCCAAGTCGGGACGTGACAATGTACCTTGACTTTACATGAATAAGGCATAGTCGTGCCTAGATTGCTGGATTTTTGTAGCTGTAAGTGCAGTAATGTTTTTAGCATACTACTAACGATTGGAATCTATATAGGGATTTGCAAAGACGACATAGTCGATTCACCCCTGCGTAAACTCGGTGGAAGATCCATGTAGATTTCCTCTCATATATCTCCATGGAGAAAAGTATTGTGAACATCCATTTGATGTGGAGACCAATCACAGAAAGTAACAATGGAAATAAATGAATGAACAATGACTTCTTTTGCTATTGGAGAACAAGTCTCCTTATAATCAAAGCCTTTCTGTTGTGTGAATCCCTTGATAATTAGTCTCGCCTTATAGTGCTCAATGGAACCATCTGCCTTATATTTGATTTTGTAGACCCGTTTGCAGCCAAGGGATCGTCGATGAGGTTGTTAAAGAAACGAAATCCCTGGTTCCATTCTCCATTAGAGATCGTAATTCATCCACCATGGCTTGTTGCCAACGAGGATCTTTAACGGCCTCATTGTACGATGATGAATCATATTCCTTAGAAATTACGCTAATGCAGCACATATATTCTGATGATAGATGAGCAAAGCTAACATAAGAGGAGATATGATAATGTGTAACAGATAAGTCCAAGGTAAAACAAATATAATCCTTTGTCCATGTGGGTGGTTGCGTTGTGCGGCCTAAACGTTGAGGATGAGCTGGTGTAGACTAAATAATATCGAGTGGCTGCTGAGAGATATGATCCGAAGGAGTTGGTGAAGAAGCCAAGAGATTCTGAGATATCATTATTTGTGAAGCACTAAATCGCTCACTATTTTTATGTGATGGTGGACTTGGATTATTTCTAGATACATGAGATGCCACGGGAGATGTCATATGGGGAATCATGACCATCTATGAAGGCGATAAATCTTCTTCACTTAAGAATAGACGGTGGTTGGTAGCCAAGCCTAGCTATCATTGTGAAGATAGCACATCATGTCTCTATTGACAAAAATTCGTCTAGTGGATAGATCAAGGACCAAATATCCTTTATAAAAAGCAGGGTATCCCATAAATATGTACTTAAGGGCCCGAGGACCCAACTTGTCCTGAGGACTCATAGTAGAGACGTAGCATAAGCATCCAAAGATGCGGAGGTGACGAATATTTGGATGTTTCCTAAAGAGCAACTCGAAAGGAGTCCGTCCATTTAGAATTTGAGTTGGTGTATGATTCATCAAGTAGGCTATTGTGATCACACAATCTCTCCTGAATGTTTCTAAAATGGAAGCTTGGCATTTGACAGCACAAGCAACATCTAAAACATGACAATGTTTTCTTTCGACAACCTATTTTGTTGAGTTGTGTAGCTACAAGAACTTTCATGAAGAATGCCATTCAAAGTGAATAGTGAAGAACATTCATGATTGAAGAATTCACGAGCATTATTAGTATGAATCCATTGTACGATTTATGAAACATTTTTATTGAGGTAAAAAAATTCATAAGATGGAAGAGAACTTGGGTTTTGGATTGCATAAGGAAAATCCAAGTCGCACATGTATGGTCATCCATAATTGTGAGGAAAAAACAAGACCCATCATGACATGGAGTGTGATGTGATCCCCAGGTGTCCATGGGTAGAAGGGAAAAAACAGCATTAGCGGGTGATGTGTTTTAAGGGAAAGGCAATCGTGATTGTTTAGCCAATGGACAGATTGAACACTTGGGATGAGGAAAACAAGCACTATGACCCAAACTTTGATGAGATAGCAAAACATTATTATTAATGTTGGCATTACACAAAGTGCCTTATTCAAGGGGAAATACGAAAAATCAAGATTTTTGGGAAGTTTGGCCCAAAAATAAAGTCCCTCGTGATTTTTATCCAAGCCATCAATTTCTCAATCGAAACGGTCTAAAAAAATAGACGTCAGAATCAAAAACAATTCAACGGGAATTGTTCTTGCAAAATTTAGAGACAAAAATAAGGTTAAATTGACATTCGGGAATAAGAAGGACATTTTTCAGTTTGATTGATGAATTGAGCTGAACATCTCCAATCTTAGTGATGGAGGTGTCATTTCCATTTGGAAGGCGTACTGAAGTATTAGGAGATGATTTATGAATATGGGAAAGGAAACGTTCATCACAAACTATGTGGTCACTAGCACATAAATCAATAATCTATGATTTAATTAAAATAGAGCTCATTAAGCAATAAAAGATACCTGCATAGCCAGCCATTTTGTCTTAAATTCCCAATTGTCTTAAAGCTCTCATATTTTGTCGGAATTGATCATTATTGATTTGCTGGGTAATCTTAGCATGTGCTGCAAATGAAATATCTTGTTGTTTCCTTTCTCTTCTCTGCTGGCTTCCCATGCAATTCCCAACAATTTTCCTTAATATGATAAGGACGCTTGCGATAATTGCAAATTTTACCTTTTCTTTTGTTGGAATTTTGAGCATTTGATTTGGATGATGTGGCAAAATGTTAACCGTTGGATCCCTTCCATACGGGCATTGAAATGGCGTGATACACGCCGTTTGATCTAGGCGTAGCACGGATGAAAGATGGGCTGTCAGATCGCGTCACAAGTCTTGAATTGTCCGATCTTGTAATCAAATCATGGCCATTCATTTGGACTGGGGCTTGGGCATGTCCTAGGCCGTTTGATTGAAATTGCACCATTCGGAGTGAAGAAGGGGCATCGTCTTCCTCGCTCAAGAACCCTAGCACAGTACTTGAATGACTGGAACCTCCATGGCTAGACCTCACAGCGGCCATCCGTTGCTTCTATTTTGCCTTCACCGCAAGGCCAACGCGATCGCCAACCTTCAACTATTTTGAGGAAGCCAAGCGCTAAGGTTCCTCTTGGACCGTGAGCCGGAAAATTCGGCCAAGCAAGGAGACAGGATTAATGGCGAGAATTTGATTGCGAAACGGTAAGTAGCTCCTGTTTAGTATGAATAGAAGCATGTTACCTTCTCCATCTCTTTCATAGCTCGACATTGTGCTAAGGTTGCCTCGGGTCTTTCTAGTTTCTCCTTGGCCATCTCCAGCTTGAGCACGCTTAATTTTGGGGTTCCAAAGCAAAACTTGCATGTGCGCCAAAAGACAAAAACATGAGATTTAGTATGGGATGGGTCAAAATAGACAATACCTCGAGTGATTTAATTCATGGATGTCACACTAATAAAATGCAAAATTACTACTTTCAAGATGAATTAATCCCTCTAGATATTACTAGTACGAAAACAATATTAGGGTAGTATTACCATAATTACCTAAGATATATGCCATGTGCAAGTAGAGAAGTCCTGTTAATTGGCCTAAAGTTATGGAAAATTGGCTAAACTTCTTGTAACCCGATTGCACTTGTTGTTAGTAACATTTTATATATATATATATATATAATAGGAACAATACTTTACCCTTCGTAATTTTAGGATACTGCCACTAGTAAATCTCCGGTAATATTATAGTTTTTCTCAAATAGTCGTAACTGGTAGCTCATTATGATTAGTAAATTTCCATAATTAATAATAACTTCCTTTCAATTTTCGTAACTTGAGAATGGAATTGCTTAGTAATTATCTTACAATATCGTAATTTTCCTCCATAGATCACAACTTATAATTCTTGTTCTTAGTAATTATACCTCCAATAACTTTATTTGCCTGAAGTTGTCGTAATTTCAACTGCACCTACAGTTCAAAATATGAGAATGCTATCGCTTGATAATTAACTGACAATATAGTAACACACCTCAAATTGTCATGAAAGACGAACTTATAATTAGTAATTGGCCTCAATTATCATGAACTACTTGTATTCCAGGTTAATGATGGTTAGCAATGTAGCTTTAGAGATGGGAAATTACCTCAAGTTTTAGTAAGCTAGAACATCTAACAATTTATATCTCTCTAGGTAAACAAATCTTTAACGAGGATAGGAACACCAGAATTTGTTCACAACATCTAACAATCTATATCTCTCTACTTGAATTTCAACCTCATTATCAGGAAACGTTATAGCCGCAGAATCAGGGGCAAGAAATTGACATTCAGGCTTCTCTAATTCAAGATTCCCAACTTTTCCAATACGCTTCACCGAATGATTCACAAACCCAGATTGCCATTGCCAACATTTTAGCACTTCAAGAATGCAAATCTCTCTACATTTCTCTCTCCCTCTCCCTCTCTCTCTCTCTCTCTACTGCAGATGTCAGAGTCCCCATTTCCTAAGACCTGGTAGACCCGGGGCCCCAGCAAGTGAGATGGATGATCTTTAATTGGGGGACTCCTCCAGGCGCTTCAAGCCCTTGGGCCACGGCCGAAGAAGATGGGGGCAGAGAGCTTCTTGGCCCGACAATCTGATATTGCTAGGCAGGAATGTAAACGAAGAAATACATCCCCATGTTTGTATTTCTTAGTCTAATTACAACTCCTCGATGAAGATGAAGGAAGTCATTCAACAAGGTCCCCAAGAACTCAAGTACAAGACTTTTCTGAAGGTCTCCTCAGATTGCCGCAGCTTCTCTTCACCGATCGTCTTGTTAACCGCGGAGGAAGCGGGAGAAGAGAGCTTCCTGGCCTGAGGATAAGATCTGAGATTGGTCTTGGCATGCTGGTGGAACGATCTGAGAACATGGTTCCATCTGCAGAAGCCTTGGTCCTTGAGTGCCTCCACAGCTCCGATGCTGGCTGCAACGACCCAAGCTCTGCTTGTCGAACTCATTCTCTCTGGGCCTTTTCGGCGGTGATGACTGAATGAAGATAAGGTGTGGAGATTTGGGTGTAGTAGTGGGTGTCCTTTGGGGTTGAGCTCCAATGTTGTTGGGGGATGAATTGGAGGGTGTTGGTTAATATAGTGAGGAGGGGTTGCTGGGGTGGTGGGGGATGGCGAGACGGTGGCATCTGAGGAGAACAAAGGAAGGGCGGGCACCACTCAAAACAAGAGGCAGGTGTTTCCCGGGGGTACTTGGGAGATAATGCCCATGGTTTTAGGTTTGGCAACTCCAAAAACCACAGGCTTGCCTTGTTTTGGCTGCTTCCTGGATCCGCACGCTTGTGAGAGGGAGAGTAGTTTAGTCAACACCAGCACAATTGTGTAAAGTTTACAACCGCATGTGATCTTTTTGTGAAAATAATTTTTTAAAACTGATATCATGTAATACTTATAAAATTAAATGCACGAAAAATATTTTCATCATTTATGAAAATATTTAGACATAAAATTATTATCGATAGTGAAAATATTTTTTATTGACTAATTATTTTGAACAATAGCGATCGTTTTTAAGAAAATATTTTTCAAATTATTCAATTTTTTCGAAATAAGTGGAGATAATTTATTTGCTTGTTAGTTTGAAATTATTGTTACGTTTCCCTAAAAATAGCACTTATAGCAAACACATGATCTATTTTCGTTTGCTATTTTCTAATCCTTCTTGGTTAACGAGCGCTTCTAGGGTCTCATGTGAATATGAGATCCCATCCCGTGTGCGAAAATGATTGGTTTCGCTTATAATTTACGTCACTATAAATAATTTTGTAAATTCAAAAGGAAATTTATAACCTGTAAGATAATTTCTGCATATTGGTATTTAAAACATAAATTCAAAAGGTAATTTTTACGAATTTCAAGGTAACTTACGAACATCATTTTGTATTTGCGATGCAATAAGATATGTTACTACGGTTAGATTTTATTATCATTTACTAAGTATAAGTACAATTACTATTATTAAGAATTAACGCTCACTCAATTTACTAGTTACAAAGTAGATTATTTCTTCGAATTACAACCAACAAGGTAAATTACCTTATCTCAAGAGTTGTTATTGCATTATAGTAATTTGCCACCTAAAACATTAGTGCGAGAAGCAATTTACTACCTTAAATGAAAATATTATTACCGTTAAAATAAAATTGCTTAGCAATTATCTTGCCATATCGTTGTTTTCCTTCATAGATCCTAACTTATAATTTCTATTGTTAGAATTATACCTCCAGCAGTAACTGTAATTTGCCTAAAGTCGTCGTAATTTTGGATGCACCTATAGTTAGTACTTTCATTTTTCTCATGGTAATATAGTTCTAGAGTTCGAAATAGGAAAATACAATTACTTAACAATTAACTAATGGCATAGCAACGCTCTTTGTCATGAGAGACATGAACTTAAAATTATTAATTGGCCTCGATAGTCATAAACTACCTGTAAGTCCAGGTAAATGATGATTAATGATCTACCTTTAGAGATAGTAAATTACCTCAAGTTCTAGTAAACTAAAAGCTCCTGATCATCATAACTTATCTTGAGAACTAGTAAGAAACTTAAATTTGCAGTAACTTTTTTTTCCGTGTTTTTAGTAAATTTATTTAAATGGTCATAATGTTCCTTTCAAGTTCATGAATAAATGGAGGCCATTTCTTAGGTAGTAACCTTTGGTTGTCATAATATTCACTAATCAATTGTAAAATTTACTATCCTATTTCGGTAAATTTCCTCAAATGTCGTCAAGTTATCGCTTTGATAGATAATTGGTCGCATTTTTTAAATTAATCATAGGGATGAGATATTTTGGCTATTCCTTCATGGATAGAATCACAATAATAATAATTGATGGTTATTCCTTCATGGATGATTTAATTGATCAATCACAATATCAAAAATTAATTGATCTGTGTATTTTTCTTATGCAAGTAAGGATAACATTTACAATATGTGATGTATTCTGATTCCAATGAAAAAGAGATATTTTATCTGATAAAATGAATCTAGGTAAGACAAATTCTCATTGATGTCAGCAACACCAAAATTTGTTCCCAGCTTCTAAGGGCATGAATGATAGCCATTCTGTTCAAAAAACAATTCCTGGAAAAATAAATAGATTTTTCTATTTTTGTTCCCAAGACGAGTTTTTGAGGAAAGAAACCCGATTGATAATGGCAAAAAATTTCTATTTTTAGAACAGAAATCCGTTTGATAATAGCATAAAATTTCTATTTCCTAGAATAGAAACCCATTTGATAACAACACAAATTTCTATTTATCAGAACAAAATTCATTTTTTAGAAATGGTTTCTAAAATGAAAATCAATCAAAACACTTAAACCCTAGTAAAGCTTTGAAGGTTTATTCATTCAAAGGATTGTGTTGTTTTTTTAGGGGTAAAGATCCCTTTTGGGGGTTAAACCCCTTTTAGGTTTTTAGGGGTTAAAACTCCTTTTAAATCCCTAAACTAATGAGTCTTCAAAAATATCATTTGGGCACCTCAAAAAATTTAAATTTTATTAAAAGTGAGTGACTACAGGTATTCTAAGTTATGAAGTATTGAATTTTTTTTGAAAAAATTCACCAAATTTTTTATTTTCCCAAAATCTGACTCTTTTTATTTTCTGGAAATTTTTATGAATTTTTCTCAAATTTTTCAATTTTTATGGATTTTTTTTTTTTTTTGAGATTTTAAGGAATTTTCCGGATTTTATAATTTTTTTTATGAATTTTCTGAATTTTTTCTGAATTTTTTCTTATTTTTCTTATTTTTTTAGAATTTTTTTTTAAGTTTCCCTCGGGAATGAATTAGATCGAATCGGTTCGGATTGGTCTAACTAGGTCATGGTGGAGACAAATTTAGGAAGAGATGTGTTTTGAAGAGAGAATATATTGTGTTTTAGAAATAATTTTCATTTCTCGTTTAGAAACAGAAAACTTACTTTTTTTTCTTGTTCTGATTTTTATCTTGAACCAGTTTTGGAACAAAAAATTATTTTAGAAATAAAAAAATGAAATTATGTTATCAAACGAGTTTCTGTTTCAAATATGTTTTCGGGAATATAAATTAGTTCCGAATATAAATAGAATGACTATCATGCGCGCGTCCGGATAATTTATATTTTTCTGAACTACAGTCTCATTATCGGCAAAAGCTATAGCCGTAAAATCAGAAGCAAGAAATTGATAATCAGGCTTCCCTAATTCAAGATTCCCAACTTTATAATGGTAAGAGGCCTTAGAGGTGGCTCCCACATGATTCACCTCAACGTGTAGCACTTAGCCCTTAACCATCACATGTCAATGGTACAAGACTCTAGAGGTTGCTCTAACGAGATTTGATTATTGTATAGCACTTAGCTCTTGACCAACAAATAACACTGGTAGAAGACCCTAGAGATGACTCCCATGAGATTCGCCTCAATGTGTAGCACTTATCCCTTGACTAACACATTATAGTGGTACAAGGCCCCAGAAGTGGCTCCAGTGAGATTCGCGTTAACGGGAGTCTCATGGCAGCCATCTCTATGTCCTTGAAGTTTCTCGCCTTACTTTATATGTATACATAGTGATTACTCGATCCACTTTGAAGAGATGTATTACTCAACAAGTTGTGATTGCTCACCCCATTCCTTCTAAATCTTTTCAGGTTTCTCGATTAGCGGCTGATAATTCGAGAGCACTATTGATGAGGGCTTTTGGGAGTATGATTTTTTGAGTATGGTTGAGGGGTATATGTTCGAGATGACATTAGTTAGGTTTAGTTAAGTTGGAAGTGTAAACATTCTTTTGACGGATTATAGAAATTCTGATGTTATAATCAACTCAAGTTATTGATTGCGTTTAAAGCTGTTTCTTTTGGAGGAAGGACGACATTGTCATTTCCCCATTCTTTATGGATTCGGGGTGTGACAATTAGAGAATTACGTACATCTTAGAAAAATTTTGATCAAACTATGATGATTTCATTTTCATGTATCACATTGCATGATTGTAACTTAGTTTTAGCAATTCTTAGACAATAAATTAAGGTTTCATTTGTTTCATGAAAAATGAATGTTTTTAAAAAATATTTTTTCAAACAATAATTACTTAAAATAATTAGTTGCTAACAATAATTTATGTCTAAAAATTTTCGTGGACAATAAAAATATTTTCTGTCTACTCATTTTTTATTTTTTTTTGATAATCCAGGGAACCCCCGCACGGCCGACAGCCGGGGAGTAAACCCTGGAGGCGACACGTGCTAACCACCACACACGTGCCACCGGTTAAGTCACCCTGCGGCGCCCAGGATTCGAACACTCAATCTTTTGCTAGAGGAAGAGTGCGCGCTCCAGCAGCGCCACCCAGGCGAGTGGTTTCTATCTACTCATTTTTAAGCAATATAAGCAATAATTTTTTAGAAAATATTTTTCATTCATTTTTATAAGCAATATAAGCATATATATTTTGAAGTGAAAACCAATTTGTAGTAATTTCCTATATTTCCATTTAAGGTTGTAAATTACTCCTCGCACTTGGTAGTGTTTTAGGTAGCAAATTACTTTTGGCCGTAATCCTCAGATAGAGTAATTAACGTCTAAAGCAGTAGCATCTCTTAAGATAAGGTAATTTACCTTGAAGGTTGTAATTCGAAGGTGTAATCTACTTTGTAACTAGTCAATTGAGTGAAGGTTTTACTCTCCTAATTTAGATTTAGGTTTAAATCTAAGAGTTCCTTATAAATATTTGATCTGTGTTCTTTCAACATATTGATATTGGTGTCTCTACATAGCGATAGTGATAAGGACGTTGAATCTAGACACGCACCACAAATTGTTGCAAATGGAGTGGGGAATCTCGACGTGTGTTCATTAATGAATTTGGTGACTGGCCGCCGAACGTTTACAGTGGCAAATCTGTTATTAAGAGATGAGAGTGTGCTTTTAGCTGCAGACTGTGCTTTGTGCATTGTTATTTGCGTTCTAGTATTTGTTTTATTCTGCAGTTGTTTGGGATTTGCTAGGCTTGTATGCCTTCTTTGTACCTCTCAGATATTATTCTGATGAATAGAATCTTTCTTTCGACCAAAAAAAAATTGAGCGAACACTAATTCTTAATAATAGTAATTATACTTAGCGAAAGCTAACAAAATCTAACCGTAGTAACGTATCTTATTGCATCATAAATACAAAATGATGTTCGTAGGTTATATTTTCCATTTGTAAAATAAGTTTCACTGTCGTATATTGCATCTAAATTCGTCAATATTCATAAATGCAAAAATAATCTTGCAAGCGCGATAAGTTACCTTTCAAGTTCACAAAATTGTCTACAACGACATACTTATAAGTGAAACCAACCATTTCCGCACTTGGGATGGGGTCCCATATTTTCATCCGAGACCCTACGAAGCCCTTGTTCGCCCGGAAAGGATCATAAAATAGCAACCAAAAACAATTCGCGCCTGCTATAATAGCTACTTTTTTAGGGGGAAGTTGGAATAAATTGAGACAAACAAGCCAAATGAATTCTTAAAAAAATGATACGTGGTGGTAAACTTTACTCAATTAGGTTAGTGTTGACTAAATAACTATTTCTAAAAAATATTCGGTGGTTTGTGAGCGAATCCGGGAAACAGCCAAAACAAGCCAAAGCCTGTGGTTTTTGGTGTTGCCAAACCTAAAACCATGGGCATATCTCCCAAGTCCCTGGTAACATCTGCCTCTTGTTTTGAGTTAAGCCCCTCCTCACTATATTAACCAACACCCTCCACTCCATTCTCCAACTCCATTGGAATTCAACCCTAAAAGAACCCCACTACTACACCCAAATCTCCAGACCACATCTTCATTCAGTCATCACCACCGAAAAGGAGCAGAGAGAATGAGTTCGACAAGCAGGGCTTGGATCGTTGCAGCCAGCATCGGAGCTGTGGAAGCACTCAAGGACCAAGGCTTCTGCAGATGGAACCATGTTCTCAGATCACTACACCAGCATGCCAAGACCAATCTCAGATCTTATCCTCAGGCCAGGAAGCTCTCTTCTCCTGCTTCCTCCACGGTTAACAGGACGATCGGTGAAGGGAAGCTGCGGCAATCCGAGGAGTCCTTCAGAAAAGTCTTGTACTTAAGTTCTTGGGGACCCTGTTGAGTCTCTTCCTTCATCTTCATTGAGGAGTTGTAATTAGACTAAAACTACAGATATGGAAATATCTCTTCTTTAATGCTCCTGCCTAGCAGTATCAGATCTACAATGGATGCTCACTGAAGGCACTCCAATTTAAACAACTACTTTGATCAAGAAGCGATAGATCTCTCAACTAAGTTGACTCGTTGCCGGTGTGCTGTTTCACAATCATAATCAATGGGAAATAATTTAACTGATGATCAGTTGTTCTGTCATATTTGAGCACCCTGCAAGTCCAGCTTGCACAATTCATTGAATAGTACAGGACATAGAATAGGATATCAAGAAAAAGTAAAGGCAATCTTTATCTCACATTATCCCACAGTCAACTTGCCTCGATTATCTGTTCCATACCGTATGCTAACAGACTTTTCAAATCCTGGTGACAGAACACTCAGAGAGACAGTGCAATCACATGATGTATTGAGTTCCAAACACTGAAGAATCGCAAGATCCTTCAAAGGGTTCGATAATGAAAGTCAGATATTCTCTATCTCCTAAAAGAATCAATGAGAAAAGAAAGTTCAACCAGCAGCTGAAAACAACGGAGCATTCAAAGAAAAAAACATGGTGCTCAACCACCACACACCCTGTACAAAATGGTCAGAACTCAAGGCCCTGATGCTGCGACAAAGAAAATAAGATTTTGTCTCGCTTTCACATATTATCTGGCAGTAGGATATTCTGTGATCCAAAGATCTGGTGGGCACTGTTCTGAACAAAGACCGCGATCCCACATTTGCTGCTTTTGAAACCTTCCCACAATGGGAAATTAACAGTTCCCGAAACCGTCTTCTTTGCCGAAATATCCTTGACGGTACACAGTTTCTCAAGCTTCCTTACGACGAAATCGTTGGATAACACCCGCCCTTTATTCTCTCCCTTCAAGCAGTCGGTCAGCAATCCATTCTCATATAGAGCCACCATCACATTAGCTTGGCCTTCCACCTTCATCCTCAACGCTCCAGACAGTGACACTTGTAAAGAATCCGGTGCCGGCCTCTGGCAATTTGCCTGTGTATATGTGCATATGCATCTTGACTTAATTGGGATTGCTAATCCAGTATTTAATGTAAAAGAAAGGTAATGATATCATTCCAGGACCCTGAAATTCTCAGACTAAGTAAACCTTACTCTCGTTTCTTGATTTGATGAGAAATGACGGCTGAATTGAATTAAGCTCTCTCAGTATTAGCAGAAGATTTACAATATTAGGCAAGAGCTATGATTTACCAGGACCTGCCTTTCAAGATCCATGGAGAACTTCCTTCATACTACTAAGTACATTTATTAAAACTTCAAACTTGATGGATTTCACTCTTCACCGAAACATCAATAAGGACAAATTGGTTATCAGATGTTATCATAATCATAGTATATATCCTGGTGTGTCATGCGCACCACAACTTCCAACAATGGAAATTAGCAATTGATTATTACGATTAGTACATCAAACGTGTGTAAGTGAATATGAATGAGAATATCAACCGACAGGTTGCATATGACTTTGCTTCTTGTTTGGGAAAAGGACAAGGAATCGAATACGGTTCTGTAGCTGGTGGAGTGGATCTCTCCCACCAACCTATCTTATTTCTGTTGAACCGTCTTTTTATCTTATTTTATTTTAGTTATCGTTTCCCTTCTCTTCCTCTGCTTTTCAATGTCGTTGCCTTCAGATCTGTTCCATATTTTTCGGTCCCTCTCAGATCTATGTGGTGGATTTCGTTGAGGGCTGAGCAAAGATTAATCTATAAGTTTCACTAGTTTTGCAGACAATCCTCCACATCATCTAATGGAAAACATTAATCAAAAGGCAATCAAAACCAAAGCAATTTACCAAAGTTCAAACATCATTAGCACCACAACTGAGCATGGCTAAGAATCCCCGGATCAAACCACGTCCAAGTGAGCAAACCGATTTAGAACAGATCCGAAATACTCACTCTCGTAACAAAGAATTGCCAAGTCTCATTGTATCACACCAGAGACTTCTCAGGGTTTCTGCAATTTCTTTCTACCATTATATTCTTCAATACCACGCACATCCTAATCATTTTATTGATGGTGGATGCGATAAACCTACTCCTACAACATGAAATTTACCACACCGTACAATTTGACATTAATCACCACCCGGAATTCTCAACCTCTGTGCTGCGAAAAACTACAGCAACATCAACTTAGCCTTATTCCACATATGTTCGAACAATAACAGGTCCTTGATTTAAGCACAACCTTATCCGGCTTTGAACATCGAAATGTCTCCAGGTGACCATTGTTCTGATCAGAGAACATCATGATTAGGAACATACTTCCAGATTCAGAAACCGAGGTCTATATACATCTAATGCTCTCTCGACTATCAATCCATGTATAGAAATGCTCCAAACCAATGAATATCCAAGGTATCAATCCAACAATCTAGAAAAAGCCGTTCTTGCGGAAGCAAAAAAGATAAGGCGATCCACCAGCAACGCCTAAATACTTCATTTAGTACACCACAACCCACTAATTAACGCTAATAGTACTAGTTCTGGCTGGTTTCTAAAGTTTCCATGAATTCGAGATTGATTGAAAACTATGTCTCTTATATATTCAATGCCAATCGCACAGCACTTACATAAATATATCACAGTGAATATCAAGCATATTTCTGGAAAAAACACGAACCTGGAGCGTCGGCGAAGGGAATCTGGGGGCGGACTCGATGGCGGAGAGCAAGGCGTCCTGGTCGGTGCCAACGCACTGGGACGAACCCTGGACCACCACCTGCGGCGTGAACATGGTGTCCAGCCTCAGCGCCTCCACGTAGGCCTTCTGCCTCACCGTGGACAGGCTCGACCCGAAGGGGTCCTTCCACCCCATGTAGTCCCAGTAGTCCACGTGGTGCGCCAACACCACCACCACCGGAGCCTCCACCTCGAAGTCCCCCCTCCCCAGCCTCGACAGCAGCAGCTCCGCCTCCGGCGAGGTGGCGCACCCCTGCGATGAGAACAGCTCCACCAGCACAGCCCCTCCCTGATCCTCTGCCGCCGCAGCCGCCGCCGCGGGGGCGGCGGCGGAGGAGTGGACGTGGGGCTTGCCGAAGCAGGCGAAGATGCCACGCGGCATTGTGCGCCTGTGTGTCTCCCTCCGCTGGAAAAGGGGAGCAGCGGTTGGTTAGGTTGTGGCGGTTACGGGGGTGTTTGAATGTTGAGAGAGAGAGAGAGAGAGAGAGTGAGAGAGAGGTGGCGAGGGAGATGCAGGGAAAATGTGAAGAAGACGATCTTTGAAGTTAGAAACATAGAATACGTGAGTTTTGAAAGTGTTCACATCAAGAAAGGTGAGCACGGACCTAATTTTCAGTGGAATTTTTAACGATAAAAAAGAAGATAAAATTGGAAATGGAAGGAAATAAAGAATGTGTTTAAGCAGGACGGATCATTTTTAGAAGAATATTATTTAAGTCATTTGATTTTCACAAAATAAAGTCTAAAATTGTAAATTAATCTCCTTTATGTTTAGGTTCATATGAAGGAAAATGAATTGGTTTTGTCGATATTTGCTATCACGTTCCGATTGCAAGTTCATAACTTGTTCTATCCCGTTTAGGAAAATCAAGGTTATATGCAAAATGGGTTTTTGAAAAAATCGATGCGGGAAAAGTTGCATTATTTCCTTATGGATTATCTTTCGTGGACCATTCATTTAAATATATAGATACTCTCTTACGTTTTTTTTTTTTATTTTAATAATATGCTTCTTGTGAAAAAGAAATCAGAATATGGATACTCCAGCTTTTTTTAAAAGTGAGGACAGGTGTGGAGGGGAGGGTGGTGTGGTAGGAAGTCGGTCATGGTTCTGCTGTCACCACCAACGGCACTTTACCTAATGCAGAAACCAAGGTACATTAATCACACTATTCAGACGTGGCGGTTGCTGCTTCGGATCTATCAAGGCTGTCTTGATGTAGGATTGCTCCTGTAATTGGGCAATATGCATTTGAAATGCTGCGGTGGTCGCTTCCACCTCCGTTACAGCTGTCGTGATTGTACACGGAATCCTAAATGGACAAATCTCAAACGCACAGAATTCCTTGCCTCCATCCCCTCCACACCCCCACCGCTACAATATTTCAACATTGCAAGTGACTCTCTCCCCCTGTTTTTAGAGAGGGAGAGATGTTTCATCAATTCCCCTAAATGCATATTGAATGTACAAATTGCGAAAAGTTAGGTAGACATTAGATTCACTTAACTTTAGACAAGGATCTCTTCAAAAGGTGTCAGAGTGACATTTTTATATGAAATTTATATGGGTAAAAAATACACGTTTCGTATCTTTTCTACCCTACATATCTCTCTCTCTCTCTACTCCTCGTCTTATCCACTACATCAACGCCAGTTGAGAGGGTTCAACCAAAACTCAATGATAGGGAGAGAGGGAGAGACGAGGCATGACGAATATGAGCCGGGCACTAATCATGTTGTTTTCTTTTTTTCTTAAATATAAAATTGTGATTGGACTCGACAGAATTATTACTTTGGAAAATATCTTAAGCCTCATAAAGTTCTTGTGTTGAGCCCTCGTCAATGTATCTATAAAGTCCTTCAAATCGTATCTGATTAAAATTAGGTATCGTAGACGTCCATTCATTTCTCAATCCCCAATTTGACTGCATCATCCTCATTATCAACACGCAAAAGACGGAACACTCCTCCAGCGAAAGATTCGAAAACCTAAATTCAGAGCGAGATACAAAAAGATTTTTAGCACTTATCTTAAGAGAGACGGGATATAAGAATCTCATGTAAAATTCACAGATTTCAATTCTAATAATAAACTGACAAAAGTTAATTATAATACATATCAAGTTGCCCTCGAGAGGGCGCGGACATGATAGCGGTGGATCTAGTGCCAAAGGGATCCTGGCATTGCAAGAGCCCCCCAGCTGTCTCTCAAGCGACCAACCCGAACTCTGGAATGGCTTTATCTGCACATGTTGACTCACTGATCGATTCAAAGGCTCACAACCCCTGCAGCAGATGCATCAGTTTAGCACCACACACCAAGGGATTCTCCACCACACACCCCTTTCTTTATTCCCCATCTGATCAAATCCCAACAGTATTATTCCCTCTCCCTCTTCAGCCACAATTCTTCAACATCATCCACATTCCCTCACATCTACTTGTATTCTAGCTTCTCTGGCACTCCTTCTTCCTCCCTTATAATAATAAACCCTCCTCAGTTACTCGTCTCTCGATTCTAAATCGTCCCCGAAGTGAGTGTATCTTTTCCTGAATACTTTTCTGGCGTTATTAGGTTTTCAGATATGCTAGAAGGGAAGGCTGTCGTCGGCGAGACCGACATGCTCCAGGCGATGCAGCAGGAAGCTCTCAATTTGGCATCCAAGGCGCTCGACTCCTTCGACGTCACTGAGCCCACGGACATCGCGCGCTTCATCAAAAAGGTATCATCGAAAATCTTTAACTCTTATATACGACCCCTTAGCTTGTTAGGTAATTGTTTTGAGGTTTTCTTCATGTGTGCTACACAGGAATTTGACAGGACATATGGAGGAGGATGGCAATGCATAGTGGGGACAGATTTTGGTTCATTCGTGACCCACTGCTCTGGCTGCTTCATTTACTTCTGCGTTGGAAGCCTCGCAATCTTACTCTTCAGGGGTTCATCCGGATCTGAGGCTGAGCCTAACCAGTTCACGACGGCCTTAGAGACTAGCGTTGTCACAGCTTGACGATGCGTTCGATCAATTTTTAGTTTTCATAATTTTGATGTCCAATCTTTATATATCCTCCCTTGCTTGGGCATATGGTGAAGATCAATTAGAGATCTATGTTAAGTAGTTAACAAATGAAAGCGCAGCATAACATTATTATTGTTACTTATTTTAAGCTTTTCATCAAAAGTCAAAATCATCTTGGTTCGGCTTCGGAGATGTCAACAAAGCCGTGTACAGCCGGAGCCTATCCTCCCCTAGCGAAGAGCACCGCGACAGTGGCCTCCTCGGCCGTATGAACGATAGCGACGTCAGCGTCAGACGGTGCTTATACCTTCTCCACGCGAGCTGGATTGCCACAGCGGCCCATGTCCTCCACCCGGGCGAGTAGTACCGCGCGCTCCGCTTCACTCTCTCGTTCACGAACGTGTACCGGAAGTGCTGCGTCACGTACTTCACATCCTCGGCCTCGAGCCCAAATGCCTCGGTGGTCTCGAGGGTGACTAGTGTCGAGGAAGAGGGCGGTAAGCGCTCAATGAAAGGCCGCCGGAGGCACCACGAGAGGAGCTCGTCGCCACTGAAGTTGCCCGGGCCAAGCATGCAGCAACTTTTGACGCCATCGCGGAGGACTTGGCTGCTTTGGAGGTGGCCTCTCACTACGAAGAGCATCCGTTGGACCGGGTCTCCTTCTCTTGTTATCTGCACCATGCATGACAATCAAAGAAAGGGAGTTAGGGTTTGCATGCAATCATTCTGTCTTCAGGACTTCAATCAAACAGTCGGTAGAGATTTAAAAAGTTCTCTATGATGGTGGGCAAAAAGTAGTTCTTCGCAATAACTTACTTTCAATACACTTGACAATGTAAATGAGATTTATTTATTACAATGAAGTACTTGAAATAGCGCAGATTTTTCTGGAAATTACATGAGAAGTCTTATGCGTGCAAGCGTTTTTTTTCTTTCTTATCAAAAGAAAAAACTGTGTTGAATTAAAAAAATCAATGTAGACAATGATAATGCAGGTAAGGATGAAAACTACATAGAAAGAAAGAACTTTATCAATTAGGCACTCACAGTCTCTCCCTTCGTGAATATAAGCGATTTCACACGATCACAAATGTTCTCGAGGACTAAATCATCCATGTGTTGGAAAAGTGGCACCTGAAAATTAAGTATACAACATGAAATATAAGCCAAGAGATGCTACATGAGAAGCGAAAATGAACTAGTTAATCTTACATTTGATGCATTAAGTGGTGGGAAAAGAAACTTCGGTTAGAATCGAAATTATCATGACCCGTTTCCCTACATCTACATAAGGGCTCATGACTCAGAGCTTTGTGGAGTTGGGTCTGTCTATATCTTTGCTCCAATCTTTAAACAATTAATTTAGGCCCAATAAGTACCAACCTTCAATAATTTTATGGGCTTTCTTCCTTGTACTTCAAGCCGGTCCAATTCACATGCGAGTACGTGGAGTCGAAGGATCTCCTACTCGTGTCGACACAGTTTGCCGGGAGTAATGCTAGATATATTAAGATCGATCGATGTTAATTACTAGTGCCAGAAATCTCGGACTCCATTAGTATTCATGTGGGCTAGCTTGAAGCACAATGAAGCAGCCCATAAATTGAGAAAAAGGTAGATACTCATTGGGCTTAAATTAATTGTTTCAAGATTGGAGTGCAGGATCTTCATTTTAGGTTTTTCGGCCAGAATTGGAGTAAACATTTGGGTCAGGCCAGATGTGACACACGTTAAGCTTTGCATGGAAACAGTTGATCACTCGAGAATTCTAATGGACTCTTCATCTAATTCAAGAGAGCCTTTCCATCCTTAGTCTTTTTTTTTTATATTCGTTGTAATCTTTTACTGTAAGAACTATTTAATGCGCTATTCACGTTGATTTTGGTTGTACCTTTATGTTGTTCGTGAATTGATCAATCAGTTTTTAGGGTTTGAAAAGAAGTACGGGGTCATCCTTTTCTGTGGCTCCTATATCAAGCCCTAGCCTATTCTTGAAATGGGAACCGAATGCCACCAAATTGGTGACTTGATTCGGGAAAATATGTAATGAGTTGATGTGATGTGAGTAAAACTTTATTACAGCTTCACGTGGTAGTCTTGAAAACGCCAAAGGGTGGATCCACAAGAGGCAAATATGGTGGGTCCAGCTTGGGAAGATTCTTATGTATTGCATGAAATGTGGCGTACGACAGCACGAAAAAAAAAAAAAAAGAATTGATGTTACCTGTCTGACCAAGTCCAGACAAAGGTGGTACTTGATGTCCCTCCGGAGGCCCTCTGGCAAGTTCCGGATCATCTCACACTCGTTTACGCCGCGCATGGCTGCCCAGTGCTGCCGCTCGTAGTTGCGCACTCTCTGCCGGAACCCTTGAGGGAGGTGCCTCTTCCTCATCCACCACTCTATGTTCCTCATCTTCAGTTGCATCGCCTGCTTCTTCGACGTCGTTGCATGTAGAAACACCTTCCGTATAGCACCAAAAACATGCGGCCACAGTCATGGAAGAAGAGGCATAATTCGAATTTGTGAAAAATAAAGATGTGGATCAGACCACTTGATGTGTACATACACACAATTCCATCTCTTTTAAGTCATGAGATTTGATCTTATATCTATGTTCTTCAGAATTCGACCTACTCAACAAAAACCAATGTTAATTTCTAACAAATGCCATGTCGCGGTTGTAGAATTGCTCGGATTTGGAGTTTATGAAGTCTGTGAGGCTTTTAAGTAATCGATTCATATATTACCAACGATCATTTCTTGTGAAAAGTCATCTCATCGATCCCTCATCGGCTTTATGATTTCAATTCATAATTGCAATGAACTAATGCAATTGCAAAATGAATAGTCATATAGCAATTCACATGAGGAATAGTGAGAAGTGCTCAGTGCTGGGCAATTCAACCAATCAATCTCACAATTTTCCTCAGCAATACAGGGAAAGTCGGACGCGGGATCCCACAGTACGGTGAGCTTTGAAGCATGATTGGGAAACCGTGATCATTAGATTAGTGATTCGTTGGGTGCCTAATGATCTAGGGTGGGTCCATAAATTGTTGACAGAGAATGATTGCTTGCATCACCACTATTGGCCTTCACGCTCGATTTGATCCAAGGACTGCATAGCCCAAGTTAAAAAGCTTAAAGATGATTCCATTTGATGTGCTTATTCACAGTATTATTGACCAAATGGTGGCCCCAACAAGCAATGGAAAATATTGAGATTGATTGCCTAAATTGCCTAGCACCTACATTAGGATAAGACTTGATGAGTTGGATGCTGTCATTGATCCATTCATATACTTTTGAGGATTGATAATTTAAGATGGCATTTCATGATAAGCCGCTAGCATAAGATTTAATGACAGGGGTGCATGAACGCTCTTGAAATTAAATTTTACTTTCATCATATTAGGAATCGGTTGTCCGATATGACATACAACTTTTCTCCGGATGCATATCAATATCAATCAAGATGATTCTAATTGATGTTATAGAGTGCCATTTGGTCTCTTTTGAACAAGTTGATGTCACGGGGAAAGTTAATTAGCATGTGTAAATGTAGAGTTACCTTGATGTTTCCAATCAACATGGTGACCAAGAGAAGGCCACTGGTCAGGACAATTATGTTGAAGACAACTTCTAGCCATTCTGTTGTGCTTTCCAAGTTCCCGAAAGTGCTGCACATCAAACAAAAATCAACGCAAGTTTAAGGCATAAAGGCCATGTGATGCGGCACAGCAGTTAAGAATTTCATGCAATAGGCACACTATGTTAATCACGAATATTTTACTTGCTTGTGTCCATGGTATTATTGTATTGTTGTATACATTTCAGTGGAGATCACTGATTTCTGACTCCCTTCACTGCTAGGAAAATAGATTCGTAAGACTTGATAACGTGGTAAATGTAATCGACACTAATTTACTGATCACGTGAGATTAGCATGCCAGGCATAAAAAATTTGTGAACCATCACATGACTTTCATTAATGTGGTGACCCTTTATTTGTTCATCAACAACAATCAAAGAGAGAGTAGTTATGTTTACCTCAAAGTCATTAAGCCCCAAAAGATGGGGAACAAGATCTTCTCCAAGCGACTGTCATTGGTGACAAGTTGGACGGTCCACTTATAAGCGCCATAGTCATAGTTATCGGAGGAGACCAAGCACATGGAACGGGCCTGCCGGTTCTCACCCCAAGCGAGTCTGGCTCGGTCTCGGACCATGGTGGTGGTTCCATAGTAGATCGGTTCTTTGCATGCCAGCACCCTCGGGAAGCACCCATCCATTGATCTACATTGCTCCCTCAGGCATTTTGCTGCTCTTTGGATCCCTAGTAAGTACCAGCATGCTCCCGCTGCCTAATCAAGTCATGACATGAATTTCCCAGTTACCAACTGATGAATGACTACTTCCGTGATCCGTTTGCACGTCCCCATTAGTTAATAGCAGGATGATGAGGGGCTTAAATGTTTCTTATCACCTAGTAAATACAATTGCCGACACTTTCACATCATTTGCTAAGCAACACTAGACCTTAATGCAGCATCCCTAGCACAGCTCATCTCAGGCAGCAAGAAATTTGCAATGCCCATTGGAAATTGACAACCTTTATGACAAAATAAAAACAAAGAAGACAAAATCAATCAGATACATGGAAAAAGATGTCTTTTAGTAGGGCCGGCCATTGCATTCAATACACGAATGTCCTCTCTCCTTAGAATAGAAGGTTCAAGCGTTATCTAATCTCTCTTTAAATTCATCCCACCAACAAAGAAGACTATTTAGCCCTCATATGGATCACTGTTGTGACAAGTTCCTATAGTTTTCACCCCCACCTTGTTGAAAATTTGAACTTGCGAATTACTTATATTATCTTTTTCTTGATTTTTTGTCGTTTGTGCAAATGTTAAAGCAAGCTCTTTCTTCTTTTTTGTCAATTGAAGTCCCCCAAGTTCAAAGATAACATCCGGGTGTTCGTGATTGGAAAGAGGGGCATAAACTTTTTTGAAAAAGAAGAATTTGAGATCCTTGTTTTCCCTTGGGCGAAAGGAAGAAAAAGAAGATCTTTGTGTTCCAGCTTCGCAGGCACGTATAGAGACTCCACATCTTATCCCAACATTCTTTCCTTTTTCTTTTTGGCCATCCTTACATTCCGTCCTTAATTAAAGTGATAAAACAAGATGGGACATTTTAGGTGCCAAAAGGGTTGGAGCTTTCATGGGGAAGAAAGGATATGCTTCTAATTAATCAATAAATGATTAAGGAGAGAGACATAGAAAAAAGTAAACTTACATGGGATGCAACAAAATAGGCGATCATGTTGAGAGCAATCCCCCACCAAACAGTGCCGAAGATGTAGCCGGACAAGTGTTGCATGCGGCGTAGGAGGCATACGAAGTGGTAGATCTTGGGGAGGTATTGGAAGAGGAACATTATCAACAACACCGTCATCACTCTCGTTGTTTCCCCTCTCTCCAGCTGAGACGGAATTGCCACCCACAGCACCACCTGCGATCACATTTTTTTCCTCGCTTGCATATCAGCATGTTTAAATGTTTCATATCACAAGGTATAAAACCAGGCTGATGGAGGCACCCTATGAGAATTCGTTCATATGAAAGATTCACCGCAAGGATTTGCTTTTCTGACTTTTGATTCCGTTATTGTTTATTAGTGAAGAGGTAGTCTCTAATATATGATAGTCATACGTTGCAATTTAAATCTAGGTCAATCTCTTGTCATTCCTATTATATAAGTTGATGCATTGCGCAGGCGAAAGTAATTCAGTTAACAAGAAGAATTCACTTGGGGCAGTCGCATAGATATACTCCGACCAACACAATTTTTCTAGGAAACGAAATAGAAATTATGATGAATCTAATGAACACTAACAGAAAAATGATTTCTCACAACCATTTATTTTGGTCGAGCCCCATTTGGTTGCCAAAAGGTGGTCGCTAGCACCCAGTCACGATAACTATTAGCGACCAATTTTCATTTTGTCACCGAAAGTAGGTCTTTGGTTGCTAGGAGGGCCACCTCTGGCTCTGAGAAGAAAGGAGATCCACCTCTAGTAACCATTTGGTCCCTAGAAGAGATTTGTAGAGACTAGACGTGGACCTCTAGCTAGATGTCCAGCTTGAAGACGCTCAATACTCATGGAAAGTTTGTGAAGGCTAATCACTCAATAGAGAGAAAAGAACATGCATTTACATAAAAATGCGGGAAACCTACCACTTGAAGCTTGTCCGGATGTCAGCCCTAAGTGGTTGCACATTCTCAGTAAATAAAATATCACTCTATACCTGTCGGACATTGGACAGTTTAGGGCAGTACTTCAGTTATACAATTCCTGACCTCCTCAGGACATCTGGCTTTGACTTAACAAAATCCAGTTCCCAACCAAAACTATGTTGGTCGTCACTCCAAAGCTTCTGGTGCCCTAAACCAAGTCGTTCTATGACCCACAAACCACATTTTTGTGATTCATCTTACACTCAAGACACATTCCAATTTATAAAAAAGAAGTTTGAACTACATATGCGGCAACATATACATTATACAAGTATACTATCTTGTCAAATTTTTTCAATTAGAAGTGTATATTATCATAATTTAGTTTTCTTAATTTTGGTTGAATATCGGGGTAGGGTAGAAACAAGTTGTTTGACTAGCCTGGGGCTCTCTAAAGCTCCTATAGCATAGATTGCTGAAGGCCAGATTAGGATCCTCTCTATTTTGGGGGTATTGCCTCCTTGAGTTTACCTTTCTAAATAGATGATTTACTTTATCCTCTTTAAATGGATGACATGTTAGCAAAATCTTCCAAGGGTCAAAAAAAGAATACCTAATCAAATTGATTTCATCCTTCGAAACCCTACCTGAGTCTAAATATCACTCTTCTCTATCAACCAATTCCTCCATCATTAGTCTCCAAGCTCTATTACCATCAATCACTGAGCTTGTTTTGGCTTCGCCTCTCCCTATTAGAATATTTAAATATCAAACGATGCATTTATCAAATAGTTTAACATTTTATATTGAACTTTCTAACATGATATCAAAGCTCATAATTGAACCTTGGGTTGACCCAACCGATCCGTCTCATGGTGTGCACCGATTTGCTCATCTCATCTCTTCTACAAATGATATGCTCTTGGCCTCAATTGGTTAGGTCGTGCCTCCGTTGCCGTCATTTTGGCCAAAGACTAAAGCATGGAAATATATCATAGAAGAGACAAATAGGGGCCTAGAAAGATTTATACTCACAAACTCCTACTTTGATATCATGTGATATTTTGTGTGACCACTTACAACTATTCTAAAAGCTTATTTGTTAGACTAAAGGCATGATTTAACATTTAAATATTCTCTTTATATATATTATACATTGTATATACGTGTTGTTTGTTAGTCTCTAGAGAACTATTAATTTATACCATAAGACTCTCAAGCCTAAAAAAATTTTCTAATTTACAAGATCCATAAACTGGCAAGTGAAGAGCATACTCACAAATTCAGCTTACATATTCAACTAACAGTGTAACTCTAAGCTTCTAATGACATTAGTCTTCAAGGAAGAAGGAAAGTGTTTAGAAGGCCAAGGGTGGAAGAGAGATTTTTCCAGAACACTCGTCTTATTTCCAACTTCTTACTAAAGTTACCCTTATATAGGTGAAGCCAAGGGAAATACCTGTGATAGTACAAGCACACTAGTACAATAATACAAACACACTAAGACCACTAGAAGCCATCTCGTCTAACGAATGGTCATTACTTTTGGCTAAAGTGTTGTCCTTGTGTTTGGCCAAAAAGTTTTATCATCGTCCTTGTGTTTGGCCAAAATCATTATCCATAAGTTTGAAAGTATTTTAATATTGTCCTTGCATCTGAAAAAATCTAGCAAGATGCGCATAGTTCTTTTTTTCTAGTGATCCTATCGTGCTTTCATTATTGCACTAGTGGGCCTGTAAGTACAACCTTGGGCTCCACCTATATAAGAGTAACTTTCGTGAGAAGTTGGAAATTAAGATGAGTGTGCTGAAGATTTTTCTCCCATGGGCTTCTAAACACTTTCCTTCTTCCACACTGTTAGTTCATATGGCTTAGCTGTCACACAAATCATCACTCCGTCAATGACGAAGCAGATAGAAATCAGTTTATTGTCAAAGTGGGGACACAAGCTAGGGAAGCACCAACAAGAGAGATTCAAACATGAGCTAGGCGAAAGAAAGAGGATGAGATGGTACCAGTGCTGGCAACAGTGGTGGGGCGGAGTGGTGCTAAAGACACGCAATGGTTGGAGATCGGTTGTGTGGTTAAAGAAATTGGGAGTTTCGAAGTTATGGTGCTTCTTTTTTAATCGAGAATTGGGATTTCCAATGTTGTTAGTGATAATCAGATTAATTATGAATATTATTGCACCTACGGTAGGTTATGAATAATCTATTAGGGTAAATTGATCTTCAATTACCCTCTGAACGAATGGGATCAATCTAGTGATGAAAGTGAATTTTTCTCTCCTTTGCAAAGACAATATAGATTATGATTATTCTCTTTCTCTTTATAGATCAGAGTAAGTATTCTATTGTCTTTTTTTTTTCGGTAAGGTGGAATTCTATTGTTTTGTTGAAAATATATTATAAAAACCTATTTTAATATCTCTTCCTATGGAATTACCACGGCATGTCTTATGGTAAGTGTTCCAAAAGAAAAGATTTGTGAGAAGGGACATTTTCTACACCTATATTGTTGGCAGCCTACTTTCTGGTAAGGGGAAGGACAATTAGAATCAACGTTTTATATTTAGTCAGATCCGAATAATTACGGTACTTGACACCTTTATTTACCTGAACTTACTTTAAACGAGCAACAAGGTACATCTCTCACCTAATTCAGCTCCAAAAAGTTTGTGCATCAAAAGTGCTTGAAAAGTCTCCATATATTATGATAAGGATGACCGACGAAAAGTTACTAGATAGAGATAGGGGGATCAAGGAAAGATAGAGCAGCACAACAGACAAATTAATCATGTTTGTTAGAGTTTGTTTACACCGGGAATTGCATAATGTAGTAGGCGTAGTCCATAACAAACATGAACGTGCATATTCTGAAAACCATGCTTGAAATCACAATCAACTATTTTGAATTCAAACACATGCAGTTCAGAAAGTAAAACCAAACTTCCACATAGACCATGTATACTAACAAAATCCCCTACTTCATGTACAAGATCTTCTCAAAGAACATGACATATATATACATATATATATATATGTTAAAGGTAATTAATACCCAATGAAAATTATTTTACGCTCTTGCCCCGGGTCATTAAAAAATAAAAATTATATATCTGAAAAAATTGACTAGAAAATATTGATGAACGGCGATTCACTCTCAACAGACCAAAGTATAGTGTCTTTATGAAAATTGAGGAAAAGAATCTGAGTCGACGTAATCAGAAATTTTTTATCGCGAGCCATTCGTCCAAGCAAATCTTCACAGAGATCTTCTTGCATCAGAAACACTCCCTTTCAGTGTTGGAAAGAGACACCATTCGATTCTTTCGCTCGACCTATCACCACCGCAAGTGCCATATGTAACCATGAATCCGTTTCCAATTTGACATTGCCCTTCTGGGAGCGAATGGAAAAGACAGATGACTCACATGCAGCTGTCTGTCATCTGTTTCACGGGTACCATGTAACGATCAAGGAGCGCATAAGGACAAGTAGAGGACATGCATTAGTCACCTTCCTTGAACTGAACCAACCTTGCTAGTGTACAAAACCAACCTCCCTAAGCTAAAAACGAATCATTTCGATTCCGTAACTCCTTTTCTTAGTCGTTTGTAAGGTAGTGATGACGACAGCGACGATCTTGCGCACCGTACACTTTGCAATAATCTATACGTACTTACCTCTCTCCTACCACGATGAGCGTCTAAGGGAGCGTGATTCGTCATCAAATTACTCAAAGAAAGGTTGCTGATGATGTCCACTGAAAGTTTGATTTTCGCGTTTTGTGTGTAATTGAATTTGGGAGGGACTGTAGTAAAAGAAATTGTACGTAGAAAACCAAACTTCGCACAGACAACGGAAGATATTCTGAAAAGCTTCTATATCAAGAGTGTAATTTACCTGAGGAAGAGGGAGGATGACGAAGAGGTCGAAGAACAAACCCTTCCGGGCCTTCAAGTACCGGAGAGCCACCGCTAGCGTGCTCATGTCGTGGAGCTTGCCTCCGCCTCCTCCGCCCGCCGAACTAACAGCGGCGGCGTGGGAGGAGAAGCGCCGGTTGGCCATCTTGAGCTGGAGCCACATGTTCCACATGTGGAGCGCGTCCGTCATGCACCGGAGCACAGTGACGGTGACGGCAAACCACCCATCGACGAAGAGGCACATGCACGTGTCGCTTATGGAGAGCGCATAGAAGAAGAGGGGGTCGACGAAGAGGCCAGTCGCGCACACCAGGAGGAAGACCCTGCTCCATTCTTGGACCCACTTGGACCTTGGGTCCAAGACTTGCCCTAGCGACCACCCGCTCGCCCTCCTCCGGCCACGGCCCCCGCACACGCCGTACAGGATGCTGCGGTCACGCCCTGATGATCTCTCTCCTTGCTCATCACCCTCCTCCTCCTCCTCCTCTTCTACGCCTTCGAGTTCGGCCTCTTCATCATCATCATCTTCATCTTCGACTGTGTCGTCGTTCGTGAAGTTGTGGATATGTGATGCATGTGGCGTTTCTTGCTCGGTTGACATGGCGAGAGAGAGAGAGAGAGAGAGAGAGAGAGAGAGAGAGAGAGAGGGAGGGAGAGAGAGAGAGAATGAGTGAGTGTGTCTTGTTAGGTTGGTGAATTAAATAGAAGTTGGAACGGAAATGGGGGGCTGAATTCATTCAAGGAGAACATATATGTAGAGAGACTATAAGGAAAAAGCGAGGGGAACCTGTAACATGATCAAGAAAGCATCAATAAAACTTAAGGCTGTTTGTGTAACATTTTTTTTGTACACACACGGAATACGATCTCTTATTCTATAAATAATTGAAAAGATCGAAAAATAACACTATTAAGAGTACATTTTTTTAGCTAATTATATATAATCATCGCATGGCGTAACAAAAAGAGTCTTAAATCTTTTGAATGGGATTGATGTTTATATTAGAAAAGGTTATCTTTTCGGAAATGCAAAGAAGATAAATGCTGAGAGTATTAAATTATTTATAAGATTGAGATATAATAAGTGATATAACAGATTAATATTGATGTTGCATGTGATCCACCTAATTAAAATATTCACAAAACATTTTCGAGTAAAAACCACGCGACCTTTGTGGAATTACCAGGTTGCCATTTGGCTACACGCAACTGTCTGGTTTTGCATTTGAAAGCTTCAAAGTCAGGTGAATGGGGTTTTGCATGGTACGACAGGTGTTAAATTCACTTTGCTTTTGGAGAGAGAGAGAGAGAGGAAAAGGAGGATCAACGTGATCTTCTTTTTCCACCATTTGGACGGGAATAGGGAGAGGAAGTTTACAGGCTTCTGATTGTCACTGGTTCACTTCCTTCTGTCAACAAAAGTTCCGTTTCATATGGTAGTTTGATTGATCCTCTAATGTTTTTGACTCTCCTGTGATGCAATCATAAGAATACACGGTCGTAATCTCTCCAGATGGGCAATGAATTCACTTATGCCAACACTAAAAAGCAAATAGAAAATGGTAAGTGAGGAATGTCCTCTGCAACTGGGAGTGTCTCCAACACTTGTTCCAGCTACATAGGACATATGGCATTGATAACAGCAGCTTCTTCGAGAGAATGTCTACTAGAAAATCCAATAGATGATGTGCTGAAGGAAGTGAAAATTTCGTTAGCTTCGAGGTAAGAAAAGCTTGTCACTGCCCAAAGGCTAGTAATACTTGCATATTGTACTCAATACACAAAACCTTCTATAACTATACTTCACTTGTCCTTGTTTGGAGAATCGTTGATGATCGTGTAGGTAAATCACACTAACGACACAATAAATATATGTCTTTATTATAGGATCCGACATGACTTTCAATGCATTATCGAATAACATAAGTTACAATTGATGAATGAATATATAGCGTGACATGTGATAATTATCTATAAATAATATCGACGCCATAGCAGAGAATAAAAAGAATAAAAAGGACGTTCACTTTTGCAATCCTCATGTAAATAGGTTCTCCCTTCTTTCTGTATCCTGGAAAAGTGTGCAATTGCTGACACACGGTTTAACAAAACCGCCTAGGGTTTGTGGTGATGAAATGATGATGAGCAAACTTTACGTTCCGAAGGGCACTTCAGTGAAGAAATTGATTACTTTGAAGAGTTGGAAAGGTGCAGATTTGGGCACTCCCGTCTTGTCCATCACCTACAAAACTTGGATCCTGCATCCCCTCATCAGGACCCTTTGGAAGGTACATATCATGCATTTGCCTGTAGTAAGATAATCATGAATGCAATTGATTAGCTATGTGGCCATTGAGTTTCAGAATATGCCATCATCACATATACATAAAATTCTATCTGTGTTTTGACCCAAAAAAAGAAAAAAACTCTATCTATGAAGTCGGTCGAACCATGGGAGTCACGAGTTAGTAAATTGTACTCTGATGATATAAAGATCAATGCTCTCCATATCTTTTAAACTTTAACAATCTTTATATAAGAGATAAAAGAAAATCAATATGGAGTTGTACTCCCCAAGTTTTTTTTTATCCGATCTATATGCAGTTTAACTTTATATACATCTCAACATTATAAAAAAAGCTAACAAATATTAGATAGACAGAACCTGTCTAGACTTCTATATGGGTGGTCAAATGCAATCTAAACTTATTTTGCTAAAGTAGACCAATATGATAATAAGAATAACACAGTTAATTCTAGAATATGCAACAAATCATATAAATTTCAAATACACCTCATATTGTAATTGATTGCGTCTCCCACATTTTTCACCAAAAAAAGGGTAATGTGCACGGTAACTTTCCCCGTTTCATCATCTTCATTGTCTTAACCTGTTACTACTCTATAAAAAGCAGAAGAAAGACAAATTCTGCAGTATGGCTCATCTATAAACGTCATCTTTCATTGCTATATCACGTGAAACTCAAAAACTTAAAAAACAGATCAAAACAGATCAGCCACAGACAAAAAGTTGGCGGACATGGACCATGATTGGAGGAGGGAATAAGTACCAAAGCCCAGCTTGTTCTTCGAATCTTAGCAAAGTACAGCACCACATGCATGGAGTAGTAGCAACAGCATTTGGTGAAGAAATTACAGATTTCCAATCACGGGACCCACCTCTCATCGTCGTGATGTTTGGCTCCATGCAAGGCACATCAGCTCCCTTTTTTGAAAAAATTTTGCCCATTGTGATATCCAGTGAATTCATTTGGGTGAAGCCAAAGCTAATAACCACACACTAATCACCTGTTCCTGATATTTTGCGTTGCAAGGCGACACTCCTGTTGACTGAATTCTCTTGTTAGAGATATTTTAATCTAAAATATCTCTAACATCTCTCTTGGCGATAAGAGATTATTCAAAAGGTTGATGATCAGAGAGACAACTTTCAACGAGAAGGGTCATGCTCAGGCTTCAATATTAATCAATAACATGCTCAATCATTATGAAGCTGCACTGGTGTTTTGCTTAGCGCATACGAAAGGTAGGTCTATGTCTAACTGTTTATGATGATTTTAAATAGTTATCTACTAAACTCATTTTTATCGTGCTGATTTGACAACAAATAAAGAAGCAGGGGAAGCTCATACCGATACTAATTCCGCAAAAATCGCATGTTCCTATGCATCTGTTGTATTCTATGTGGTCCCGATAATTACATCACTTATAGAATGATTCTACTTAATATTTTGTTATTCTGATGTACATGCGTCGAGTTAAGTCTGTTTAGCCTTTATGCTTTTTCTGCAAAAGATGCATGTATAGGAAAGAACAGCGCTAGCTTTTGTTTGTTAGGAGTTACTTTAATTTCCTATTTTTTCGCTCTTTTTTTTTATCTTTAGTATCTTAAATTTGACATTACCTACTAATATACAGATAAAAAAAAAAACCTTTCAACACATGACATAAGAATACTGACACATAAAGTCATTTGCTTTCTTAACTTTTATTATAGTTTTAAATTCCCTTTTGTAAAAATTTGAAAGAAAAACAAAAGGTGATTTGCAAACTAAGCACCCAATCCAAAATTTCCGAATCACTTAATGAATAAAATTAAAAACTAGTTTCTCTATGGAGGAAATATATAGGAGTGTTTATATGGAGAGAGAACCAAAAAGAACTTAATAGTCCTAAATAGGTTTGAGCATGGTTTCAGGGTAGACTAGGAAGCTGAGAATTGGACTGGTTTTCAAGAGAGTAGGTTCCAAATTCCAAAAATCGGGAAACTTGGAACAAATTTTTATGTTTTTTCTTGTTCTATGTTTTCGCGCAATCTTGCGGCATTTCATAATATCCAATGATGAATGTGTAATCTAAAACCACTAGCTTTTTTCGTGTATCTAAATATGGGTTGTGATCAGTGAATTATAGCAAATTATTGTCATTAGAGGTAATGATTCACTGTAATTATTCAATTAAGAGTACAAGTTAAACCTGAGTAGAACTTGGAACCCGTGACAAGGTAGGTTCTAGGTTCCTGGGTATGTAAGGTAGATTGCAGATTCCAAAAATTAAAAAACCTGTCCCGACGGGTAGATTTCAAGTTATAAGTAAAATCTAGATGGAACTTTCAACCAGTCACCCCTAGTCCCATGCCACTTATCTAAAACCCGTGGGTACAAAAAGTTCTCAAATGCCATGCTTCCCTCCGTTCCATCTTCTATCCTGTTTTTCTATCGATGAGTTAAAAAATGAATAACACCAACATTCATTTTTAGTTAAATTTATGTCAATATCCGCAACCCATCAATCAGCAACATGATTGGAATAGAGGATGGAGGAAACCACGATCCAATTAGTTATCACGTGTTGATGTAACCACTGCCTTAGTGAAGCACAACATGGAAAACCCGTCCTCCGTGCCTGTAATGGCATCGTTTTTGAATGTGTGGGGTATGTGTGGAAACGAGATTTAAAATTTTGGCCGTCAGTCAATTTAAGATTTTAAAAGGTTTTATTTGGGTCAATTGAGGGCTTAAGCTTTTAAAAATAGCCTCAAGCTGATCTCGATCTCGCTGTTAATAAAATTTACGTGTTGAAAATCCGATGTGGCTCTCACACGAAATATATAATAATTTGTCACATGTCATTCTCGATATTTAAATATCACTGTTGGAGAGTTTTGAAACTTGATTGTCACTTTTTTCTTTAAAATCATGAGTATTCAATTGATTGAATAAAAATCTTTTAAGTTCTCACTGACGGTCAAAAGTCCTGTTCCCACACTCATGAACTAGAGAGAGAGAGAGAGAGAAGGTAAGGGAAAGGGACGTGGGAAGAGGGCATGATTCGCAAATAAGTTCGAAAAACACAGGTTCCATGCAGCTTCCTTCCTTTTTGTTGGTTTGTTCATCAATGATGAATCAATTATACCAAATGGCACCAGCCCTCTTATCAATTCTCATCGATCTTCCCTCTTCCAACCCCTCTCGACTGTGACCTCTTGAGTCTCTTTTGCCACTTAAAACAACATTAGCCCCCATACGCAAGCATATCCACACACACACACACACACAACATCGATCTCGATCTTGGGCCGATCGCATTAATCTTCACTTGTCGTTTATATCGGTTGTGCAATTAATGCTCCATGCATGACTGCATACTGTTCATTGGGGGGGATGTGATCAGAGAAAGAACATGCAACCAAAGGAAGAGAGCATACATAAAGACGTGGAGTGCTTACACCCACGTTGGCATTTTGTGGCAGCTGCTTTCAGAACAAAATCCTAATCTGATTAAGCTACGTCGACACCAAAACGTTGCCCGGATTTCGTTTCGACGATCGCGGCTCATGAAGTAAAAGGAGAGATGGGTGTTACATCAGATCCATCTGGCGAGTCATCTGCTTGATGATGAAGATACTCGCTACGAAACTTTCACTCACCCGCAACATAAACCTTCAAAGAGTGTAAGAATCTGAAATTATTGGTGGGGGGATGGTGAAAAGATGCTGAACGTTCTAGTCTGTAGGGAGAGGGAAAAAGGAATTGACGGGGTAGCTTCATGTGATCGATTCTTTGCAGTTTTGAAACCCGACATGAATAAAGTGGGGGCTTGTCCCAACGAAGCACGAAGGGGAAAAAACACCGAAAAGCAAGAGATGTTAATCTCATCTTTAAGAAATCAAGAGGCTAATCCAA
The DNA here is from genome assembly GCA_024500025.1 of Syzygium aromaticum. Taxonomy (NCBI): domain Eukaryota; kingdom Viridiplantae; phylum Streptophyta; class Magnoliopsida; order Myrtales; family Myrtaceae; genus Syzygium; species Syzygium aromaticum. Next base: position 31,804,948 of record CM044890.1, on the reverse strand, counting down.
ACCGTGAGTGAAAACATTCCCGGTTTGGCCTACGAAGCTACAAAGATCCAACGCTGTTTAATTTCAGAAGGCTTGTCTTTTCGTGGCTGAATTGTTCTGTTCAGACTTTCGAGACAGCGTAGAGACGCAAATCTCTCTCCTCCTCCTTGAGAGACTTTCTTTGTACGTTTTTTTTCTCGTTTTGTTATGACTGTGGTCCACCGTCGAGAAGGGGGCCTTGACAACTCATTATGGACCCTCCGGACTGCTTCGGCCTTATTCGTAAGGGCTCGTGACTGTGTCCCCAGACCAAGTGCCAGAAAGGCAGAAAGCCCCCCCACGTAAAGAAGATTCATGGTACAAGAATGCGTAAAAGCAATGGGTCCATGATGAAAAAAACTTATCCAGGGTAAAGACAGGTTCAACCGGAGAAGGGGGATCGTAATTGACCTTGTATAATTGAATTTCTGGTGTAGGACCAGGATGGGGTGGGAGAAATGTATGTGGTCTGCACGATTTCTGAAGACCCGTTGCCATAGCTAGGCGATGTCGCAGAGCTGTGCACTCAATCTATAAGCGCAGTTTCCATAACTTGTTAGCTTGAGCTTGAGTCGATGGACGACTGCTGCGAAAGCTGAAGAAATGGCGTTTCAGGCCACAATCATCTTTCCCATAGGTCCCAATACATCATTTTTCAGTGTACTTCGCCGTTATGGAAATGCTGGGATACGTATTATCATTCTCGACTAGAGTCACAAGCAAATGCAATGTCACACATGAACCAACAAAACAATGAGTGAACCATCTTCCTTCTGCATCATCGTATCCTCTGAATATACTTCCTCCACATCCACAAATTAACAATGCGAAATGTCAGCTGTCGAGGGTTAAGAGCCACCAAGGGAAGATGATGGCATTTCGCTGATTCAACATTATCGAGGTTCTTATCTGAATGAAAACTATGTCTCATGTCAAATGTACTAAGTTGGCAGTCCTAACGAGAGTTGTCAGCATCACCGAATTGCGATGACATTGACATAATTTCCTAAACGGTGAAACCTGATTCCGCTCATCACACGTAGGTCTTGTCAATATGAATTCAGTATTCTTCGTTTCCCAAAGTGGTGACTGGTCTGATTGCCCACATCCAGTGGAAGGAAGGATCAACAATAACGGCTAGACCAATCTTGATTTGTCATCTTTGATCATCTAGGGGCTCGTTACTCATTCATCTGTTGCGCGTTGGACAAAGATCAATGATTTTATCACAAGATGCTATTCTAGAGTTGATATCGGTGAGCATTGACACTCGAAACAAATGATACATGGGACAAATGATATCACTGCTGTCTGACTATGGTCAAGTGATTGTGCAAAGTCAGTAATCCAACGGTGATTATTCTGACGTGCTGTTGCCCCAGTGAGTGCAACTACGGGGAAATGAACATCAAAGATACCGTGTACAATCGTCAGAAAAGGATTATAGCATGTAGGACCACAGAAGAAAGCTAGCTTGGAGTTTTCATTGTTGTACATAGCCACTGCAACTTTGGCTGCATCTACATTGGTAATTTCCTGGACAATCCGAATTATTCCCTCAAAATTTTGGTACCATCTAGCATTATCTTCAAATCTCTCGCTAAGAGAGCTGTCAATTTTTCCGCAAGTAGCAAGACAACGTGTCCTACTAGGAATCTTATCTCTTCAAGATCACAAAACCTTTCTTTGGATTCATTTTCTGCTCAATGAAAAAGCAAAAGGAAATCTTTCTTCAAATCTTTGAACAAATAGATTTGCCAAAAAGTGGCATGTGGTCCAAAGTTGTTTTGGCACTACATGTGGTAATGCTTGCAGGACTGGTTTCCAATTACAGTCATGTGGAAGTTGCCAGGAGAAAACCAAAAATGGGACGAAAGAAACACACATGGAGAAACTTCACGTTCCACTAGAAAGCTCTTTCTCTAGTCCTAAACCTCAAGGTGATTAAAGAAAAGATGTCAGGGCAATTTGCTAAAGTTAACGAATATAGTCCAAACAGGAGGGAAAATGGCGGATCTAGGAGTCTAGCTAGATAGTCTAATTAAAGCAATTTCCTGCTATCACCATCGGTATCCTAAGGTACTAAGTGATGCATGTTAAACATGCTGTGAACTTCAACCCAAGAATTAATACTACCACTTCATAACCACTTGCATAAGGAATCTGGACATGCCCCCACAAAGAAATGAATTATTATAGTTGGTCGCATTTTGGGACACCATAAACTGGACTCACTGAGTCACTTGAACTTGGAAAAGCAACGAAGGACATGCCCCCACAAAGAAATGAATTATTATAGTTGGTCGCATTTCGGGACACCATAAACTGGACTCACTGAGTCACTTGAACTTGGAAAAGCAATGAAAGACTATTTCAGAAAAAAGCAAAGTGGAAGAAGAAACTTGTAGCTCATTTTCATGTGAACATTGGGCCCGATCTACTACTTAAGTCCATCAGGTACCGGGCTTTTACAAATCCAGACACAATCAGAATGAGGAACCAAGTGCATCACTTGTTACATAGTGACAAGTAAATCAAACTTCATGCACACTTTTTCTATGTGTATGCGTGTGAATTTGCATGCCAATGTTCATGTCACATGTGTCTTCGAAGCTGGGGGCTGAATTGGTCCTACCAAGACAAGCCTCACTTATGATCTATAACATGTATAATCACTTAGCCTCCTAAATTATGGGGGTGTTTCAAAAACTAATTCATTAGTTCACCATGATATGGTGGTGCAAAAGAACCAACTTTTCTGAGGAAAAGCAATATATTCAGGATTAGCCAGAGAGGCTGGTGACACAGGACAATGGTGGTAGAAGAGTTTTAACTGGTTGGCCCACGAAGGGGACAAAATAACCAAAAGTTAAATGCCCAGTCAAAAAACAGAGAAGGGGCCAAATTACCAAAAATGCATTCAGGTACCATCATCTCATTGAAAGTAGATCCTTCTGAGAAACGTTCTTGATAGCTTTTCCTTCAATTCCACTAACATTTCCAAGCTGCAGAATTTGAGAAACCACATGCCAAATGACATAAAGCATAGAGAAAAAAATCAGGAAGCATATCTGAAAGATGAGCAACTGCAAGTATTATGGAACATATCATATGCATTGTAATCTCTTCAAGCTTTGCATGTTTACTGTCTCAATGAAAGTGTGGCACTGGAAAAGATACATTTGCAAATAACAAGGTTATATTCGGGCCACCATTTCAAAGCTGTAAAAGCAAAGCAATAGACAGAAAAGACACGGGATGATGCGCAATGCACCTCCTTATTATATGGTAATATGATCAAATTGAAAGATGGACACTAACATAAGAATTTATTTACAAGGATGCAGACTTAATCATCAGGAGATAATTTTCAAAAACTAACATGAAAGGAATGAAATTGTCGACATGACATACCTTCAAACCAACTAATACTCTGCGATCATCCTTTTGCGACATGTTCCGTGTTATCCCTTTCTGAAACCTGCCCGCGTTGCCATTAGTCTGACCCTCAGGTAACCTCCTCAAATTTTCTTTTCCTTTGGACACAGATTTGTTGAGCCTTGAAACCTCTAGCATTTCCTTAGGCTTTTCATTGGCGAAAGAGTTTGGTGCATTAACTCGAAGAGGCAGTGAAGCCTTTGAACAACAATTTTGACGCTGTACCTATAATACCTCCAAGTCATTTAATTGCACCAAAAGCAACAAGTGTACAATACGAAATATGAACACTGAAAGATAGGTCAATATTCGAACTACACATAAGCTAAGTCTAGCCACCATTTGAGACGGGTAATATTGATGCTGGAGAGAAGATTGAGGAAAAACAGTAAACTGAAAAGGCCAAGTATCTGCAGAGATTTGAAATAGGCACCAATGTCCAGCTCACCAGACTATTTCAAATTTATTTGCAAAAGAATTGTGCTCCTTGTGGAAAAAGAACATCAGAGAATATTACATAACGATTTTCGTAAAGTTACTCACCTTAGGTTTTGCAACTTCTGGGCAGCCTGGTTTTGCAAGGTGGCTTTTACCCCTCCTATATGTATTAGATATAGTACTTGAGACACCAGAGACCACTCTCTCCTTTTTATTCACAAGTGCTTGAGATGTACTCGCTGGGTGTCTGCTATTTGGAGTAATCTCCCTGTCCTCAATTGGACTCGATGTCAAGTGATTAGCACCAGACAAGGGGTGTGAAGATGAACCCACACTGGACTTTCCAGAAGATTTATGACCACTTCTATGAACCGTATCACTATTAATCTCCACCCTTGATGCTTGTCTTGTAACACAACTTTTCCTGAGGCCCATTCTAATAATTGAAGAAAGCCCATTTGAATTACCAAAAGCTTGCCCAGAAACATGAAGAACCTTTTTTTCTTGCTGATGAAGGCTCTCAAATGAAATGCCACTTTGCTGCTTTGTTTGACTTGTGTTGTTTGATGTAGAGCCAAGGAGTGTGGGTTTCGAAGAAAGGCTGCTGCCATTTCTGGCAGAATTCATTTCTGTTATTGAATTCTTCTTCAAGCCAGAGGGTCCTCTCAAGTTAACCAACCTCAAATTTGGTCTGCTTTGCAGATGGGAACACTGTTTGGAACATGAAGATGTTGCACTTGGAACTTTTACCGGATGACTCTGATGAACTGAAGGATCAGACTTATGTTGCTCCCATATCTTGCCCCTGTAGTCTTTACCTCTAGATTTGGACACTGAGGACGGAAGCTTTGGTGAAAAGCGTCCGTGAAGGTAAAAGTCTGAGCTCCCATTTTCCTCAGAAATGTGAGAGAAAGTAGATTTTAATTGGCGAGAGGAATATTGGTGGAACCTGAACAGATTATTTGAGCAAACCAAATTTAAACAACAAAAAATATTTCCTATCGTGGAACTTTGACAGAATGAAACAATAGGCAAACAGATGATCTTACGGGTGACTTTCACCGAACCATTCATCAGCCCTGCAATACCAAAAGAAGTTTTACTAGCGAGATCCTGGATCTTGTCTATAACAGAAGCACTCTAATCTTTAACATCAGGACTGATGTCGCACTAATCACCTTTCTTGGTCATTATTGCTAACTTCTATCGCGAGATCCACCCACATGGGTGCCTCAATTTCTCCCTGTAGAAACATAAAAAGAGGCCCGCAAATTACAAACCAATGAGACCAATCATCTCAAATAGCAGAGTGTATGCAGGCTAACGAGTATCCCACCCCCTTTATCACCACATTGCTAGCCAGGTGGACAAAATCAGGAGAGACATACACAGAAATTCCTAATTTGACTCGGATTACTCAAGCTCCGATGGTTTTTCTCACAACATGGCACGACATATTCCCGTTTACTTCTTTCTTTCGGCTACCAGACATCTCTTCTGTTCCAAGCCATACAGATGATGGCACAAATGCCATGCACAGCTGGGAGTAAAAACTTTCGGAATCATTCATCATCATTCGACCGCAATACCAATTCCACAAAGTCATCGTTCAAACGAGGCAGCCATAATAACAAAGCATCCGAAACCTGTCGTCCCCAAACCAACCACAAACTCGCACCACCAAAACGAGCCAACACAAGTCACGCAGATATCTCGGCGCCGCCCAAAACAACGCGCACATCACGACACTCGCGCACGACGAATCTAACCACCGCAAAATGCGGGCCATTCGCGCTGCCGTAACTGCGGAACCAATTGCAGCCCGAGCCCGGCACAATCCGAATCGCGCTCTACCGCGAACACCACAACCAAGCAACGACCGTCCATCACCGCCGCGACACAAGACGAGCGACGAAGAACCACAGGAACGCTGATCTAACGTTGCTCGAACCGACGAGACCTGAAGAGAGAGAGAGAGAGAGGATGTAGCGAGGGGCGCATTACCAGGAAAGACCAGCGATCGCCGACGTCGCCGCGGATCATCGCTTCGCATCGGACCTTTCGAGAAGCGCGAGAAGGAAGCATCTGGCCGTTCACGGAACGAGGGGGTTTTGGATTCTCCGTCGGCCTTCTTCCCCTTCCCTCTTTTAAGGTTGAGAGCTCTGTTCACTGCTGACTGCTACTAGGCGTCGCAGCGGCGACGACGTCGGACGAAGCTGCGGAACGTTAACCTTTGTTATATGTGATTTTCCCGTTTCGTTTTCGCAACTTTTCCACAGTACGGATTGCAACTTTTGCTGCCCCTTTTTTCAACCCTTTTTTTCTTCTGAGATTGGCTCAGTTCGATCAAGTTTTCTGAAAAAGCAACTTTTTTTTTATTTTCTCGTCCAAATCCAAGACATGATACAAATTCCAAAAAAATTGTGAAAGGGATATCAACGAATACGCAACGTTGCCGTTATGATAATCCAAGAAAATGTAAAAATGTGTCCACCGCAAGATTTAGATGGAGCAAGAAGCAAACAAATAAAAAAATTTATCCAGATATGCTAGGGAGAGACGAGGAGACGATTGGATTTTTATTTAGAGAAGATTTGTTCGGACCAAACTTCACTATAAATCAACCCCAAGCAAAATAGAGCACATTGAATATGGCCCCAAGGTTTTAGTTGTTGTAATTTTCTCGATGAGGCCCGTAATTACCAAAAATCAGTTGCGATGTCTACCTCGGCATTGACTCCGACCGAATATTTGCTTGGAGCCCCAGCCACACGACTGATTACACAAGACAAATTCGTCATATAGTTATGTACATATAAAAAAGTGGAATAATAATTCGAAAGTATATTATATGTGGAAGCAGGTGACTCGGATTTCCACAAGTATTTCCATGTCAAACACACATCGATAAATGGTTTTTAAAAGCAAATATATAGATAGTAAACGGCCTTCTTCCTTCCATTTTATACTATCGACTAGTTATTTTCTCACATATATAGATGACGTACGATCAGAATACGTGAGACAATTTAGCCGGAGTAAATGCTAAAGGGCACATTGCCAAAAAATTTTGAAAAGTCGGGGTCGAATTGCAAAAATTGACATGTCAGAGGACAACTTGCCACGATCCCAAAAACTTGGGGGGCAAAATGCAATACCCCCAGCAAAATATGACAAAGAGATACCATAAGAAGCGTGAATGGGGCTAATAGAAAACTTGTTTTCATAAGATTCAGGTGGAGCTTCATTTTCTCAGTAATGTCAAACCTTCTCTCCCATGAAAATTCAAGAAATGAAAAGACCTTATGGCAAAGGACAACAGCCAGGTCCGATCATTGCACTACTTTCAACTAAGACCGAAGAAACTCTTATGTTAGGATGAGGTCAAAAGAAAACAGGACAAGAATTCAATGGAAAGCTGTATGAACATTTGCTAATTCATGTGAGGGAAAACACAAGTACGGATAACAGATTGGAGAATATACACCTACAAAGGGGGTAAAAGGAAAAGCTTTAAAAAGTCTCTCAGGTCTCTATAAACTTTTATCTAGCTATGCACATTCAACTTCACTACCAAGCGACAAAATTGGCAGATTTGATATAAACACATCTCTCTCTCTTCACCGAGCTGACCCTACTAAATCTAAACTAGGTGTCCCCCGCCGCTGAAATTGGGAGAGCCACTCAGCCCCTCTCCAAATTCTCGAATTTCAGCTTGGCCATACGCCGACCACCAGAGAATCACTTCAAGCAAACTTACATGGATCCTAGCATCCCCGTCTCATCTTCCCCACCATTTTCGACGACCTTTGTCAGCATCAAAGTGCCCAAGTTTCCGCAGCCTCGCTTTAGTCTCCCGTAACCTCACCTTGTATTCTTTCTTCCAAGACTCAAACCGAACTTTCAGTTTTCTAAGTTCTTGATCAGGACTTGTATTGGAAGTCAACTCTGACCTGACCTCAACGAGTGATCTGGCATCATCGTCAAATGTCTGTTTCCGGATCTCAAACTCCTTCATAAGATCACTGACGGCATTCAGGGTTCCATTAGTGTCCCTCCCTGCTCTGCCATCTGTAGTGGCATTAGAAAATTTCACAGGCATGGTTCCACCAGGAGTTCGAGAGCCCATGGACGTGGTATCCTCGGAATCATAATCCCGAGGCGATAAGGCAACATCGGGTCTTCTGGGTTGACCTCCATTATCATCCGTCATAAGACTCTTCCTGGCAGCTGCTAGACTCATCTGCACCATATCATGCAACCCTCTTTAAGAAATGTGAGCATTCAAATCAAGATTGAGATATTCACTCTAAGCAGGAGTTTACTCTCGGATGATTGACCCCGTATATATATTTAAGTAAAATCACCCGAAAACTTGCATACTCACCTGCAATGATGCCATCTGTTTTTGCCATGTTTCCTCCATTGATTTCATCCTTGCCTCATAGTCAGACCATTTAGTCTCAAATTGCTGTAGTTCCTCCCTCAGTGCAGCATTTTCCTCTTCCTTCTGCTTCAGTGTTGCTTCTGCCTTTAGAGCCCGTCTCTGAAGCTCTGCCAACACTGCTGGCATGACCTCAATCTGCTTTTGAGGCTTCTCCTCCTGCTTTTGTGGCTTGTCCTGCCAAGAAGAAGTACCTTTTAAGTTCATCGTAGATGCAATTAAAATTCAAAACTTTCACCTGCAAGGAACTCCAAATTCATACGCAGTCTCTAAGTCAGCTAACATGGTTTTCTTTCCATGAAAGATAAAGCTCACGGTACCTTCACTCCAGAAAATCTCCTGCCCGACTTATATGTCGACTTTGTATTCTCCAGACTTGACCTTTTCACCTTGAGCAAATCATTGAACTTTCTCCGAACCAAACCCCCACGGATTACTGTGAGACAATTTAGTGTCAGAGGACGAATCTGGCCTAGAGTTTAATTGTCAAAAGCATAGACTTACCAGACTGTAAACCTATAATTGCCCTCTGTTCCTCATCGGTCCCTAACATGGAAGCACCATCTAAACAGCTATCCCGCAAGGTACCATATTCTCTTCGAGTAACTTCACCGCGAACAACTGCACAAAATATGCTCCATGAGAGAGAGAGAGAGAGAGAAACGACTCAAGCAAGTTAAATGCAAGATGTCGCCTGTAATGCTGTAGAAGAACCCAATGCAACCAACAGAATTTGACCTGCAATTTGAAAATCACAGAAACAAGCAAGCATACATGATTGCAAAGCAGTCACTCCATTCTTGAGTTCATAGAACTGATGACGAGCTAGGTGACGACGGAAACATTTTTGAACCCCAACTATGGCTTGCAGAATTTGTTTCCTCCTGCCGTCCAATGCGGCGATCTGTGAATCACAAGAACTTAACATCAGAAAAGTCAAGAAGAGAAAATATCGACATGAAAAAAAGAACAATGTCATTGCTAAACCGGAACTCAACAAGTTAGACTCAAAAAAGAGAAAAGAAAAAGAAACATTCCCCTTTGAGCAGCTTTTATTTTTACAATAGATTAATACAAACAACTTTGAAGTACCTCAAAGATGATAATGACATACTGCGTAGAATTGTACCATTCCTAAATTATTTTTTGGTGACTATTTAACATACACATAACAGGTGGCAAAAAAACCAACAATCGGTTAAGTTGACAGTCTCATTTTTCAGGGAAGGACGAAATCCAGACTTAAAAAAGGATCGCTCCCCTTTAGCCCATTTCTTTAGGCTTTTATTTTCTAAAGTAGACCTGCACCAGACTAAAAACACAAATCCCACCCAAAATGTCCACATAACTACAATGCTAAACTGCCATTGCTTCTTTGTGCAGTCAACAAGTAGCAGCAACCAACGATGATAGAGATAGAAGATCTCTTTTCAAATTCATTTCTCACTTAGACCATTTAATGGAAATCTTATAGAAGCATCATCTCTCGAGATTAGATGCAGTGGACTAGCATAATAAAAAACATTCCAGGCTTACTTCAGAACTAACCTGCCCTGTTCGCAGATACAGTTTTGTGTAACCAACTTGGTACATTTCTGGACGGACATTAAATTGTTGCAAGACAGCAACAGACACACTCAAGGGATCCCTCAATACACTAGTGTCCAAAAGCAGAAACCCGTACCTAAAACAAAAGCCACAGAGACCAGGAAAATTACACGAGGTACGATGAATAAAAAGGAAACAAAGAGTGAGAAATCAACAGCCGAGCTGTTGCAAGACAAGGTCCCTTTCACAAAGAAAAAGAAAGAAAGAAATGAGAAAGGTTACCTTTCTGCGAACTCTTGATGAGTCATTCGAGTGGGATATCCAGATCTGGAAATCCTGACAACTTCAAGGACTCCACAACACCTGAGCTGTTGCAAGACAAGATCCTTTTCATAAAGACCAGGAAGCTGCTTACTATTTGGCTTTATGCAACGGATAAAGTGAGGCTTTGTCTTTTCCAACTGATGCATTAGCTTGAAAACCTGACCCTGTAAGGGGAAAAAAACTCTGATTAGAATCAATCCATCAAAGAGCCCGTTAAAAGCCTCAAGATTAGGCAGTTATTAGTGTTCATTATACTAACACACCTGAAATTCACATCTATGTAAATCTAAGAGAGAAGACAAGTCCATGACATGAAAATTACAACCTTGCCTCAGATAGCATAGACCCAGATAATTTAGCAAACTAAATAGAAATACAGAGAACAAGAAAGACTTCCCTTCACTCCAAAGTAATAGAAATAGCCAACTCCAATTTTACGCACGCGCACACACACATATATCACTAGATTATATCACTAGATTATAGCTTCCTATGATATTTATATCACTAGATCAGGATACATGTGTCTGCACAACAGTTTGCTTACCTTGAATTTTGCACCAACACTTTGCTTCTGAGACTCCATTGCAACGTGATTTAATGAACTTACTGATTTTGTCGAATGCTCAAGTACTCTCGAGGCAAATAAGTGAGGCAATTGACAACTGCAAGATGAGAGGAGTTCGACAGAATCAGAAGGAAGAGGATCCCTGTTCTTCTCCAAAAAGCCACTTGTATCATATTGGACCTGACAAAACGTCCTCCGTCAATGAAAGTGATGTGGTAATTCAAGCATCCTGCTTAGACACATGAATAGAGTGCAACTAACAAGCCCATAGGGGAAGATTACTTTTCTGGAGGATTAACTCTAGTTGCTTATTATGGTCCAATCAGCAGTAAGAAACAAAAGTTAAGGCTTGCCAAAAAAAGGCAAAAAGGAGAAAAAAAAAAAAAAAAAGAAGAAACCGTATTTAAGACCAGTAACTATCTCACTTAAACATCTTTAAAACCTATGGAACCATAAAAAATGCAAAAACAGGTGATGCTGCAGAAAATCACAAAAAATAAAAAATAAAAAAAAAGGTTCAAGAAAAGCAGCTCATGCATTATGAACTTAGACTGGTCCTGGGCCCTGGCCTGACTGACAACTAAACAGAAACAAACTTTCCAAGTTCAAGATTTTAGCCCAAAAAAAACCAAAGAAAAAGGCAATTCTAAATGCTTGTTAAGTTTGAACTGTTTAGGTAGCGTTTGCTTATACTAGCTCGAATCCAAAATGGAGAAAAGCAGAAATGGTCCAGAAATTTTAAGATGGCTTCTAATTCATATCCCAATTATCAAGACTGAGAGCAAGACATTTGCTATAGGAGAGAAAGGGAGAATAAAAGACAAACCTCTCCAGCATAGTGACGAATGCCAAAAGCCCCACCTCTTTCTCCTTTAAAGCAAGGATTAGAAGTAAAATGCTGCTTAAGCTTATTGGCAAATGTCAAATCAGTGGCTTTGGGAAAGTTTGATTCTTCATCCAACAAAGAGAGCAGCCCCAAAGGTTTCTGCAAAAGTTCGCATGCAATAAGCATTGACTGCTTCAACTCTATTGAAAACTTTATCAGTACATAGACACCCAAAGTGATCAGTCACGGCATTAAAATTGATCTGTGAAAAACAAGATGAACAAAATAGTGCTATTTATCTAAAAGTGACTATATCGATGAGCATGAAGAATCAATCTTGCAGAAGCGATTAATTATCAATTATACAAATCTCGAAGAAACAAATTAAAAACAAAGAAAAGGTTAAACTCAGGGTACCTTTTCAATTAGGGTCAAGCAATCATCATTGTCTTCAAAATCTACTTTAGTCCAGTCAATACCATCCAGCTCGTATTCCTGGACACACAGAATATAGCAATAAGTTTCCAGAATTGATCAAAACCAATAAAAAGAAAAACAAAGTAGCAAATAGAAAGGTTTCGCCACGATCTAGAATAAGCACTTTTCCAGTTACGAAATAAGCACATAATCCTGGGGACTTAGGTTCAGGGTACAGAAGAAAATAAATAAGGGCGGCCAAGACAAAACAAACTTATGGATTTCAGCAAAAAGTCCAGAGTCTTAATTTGCATAATCTAAGAGGAGACGCCACATATTGCAAATGTTTCATCTCTATCATGGTTCATCCATCTCAATTCTGTTACTTCAAAACAAAGCAATAACGACAAAAATGAATCAAACATGAATATTCTTCTATTCCTTGTTGAAGCTACGATGACAATAATGGTATGTGGACTCCCGGAGAAGATGACATGCTCAATGCATCTAAAGCAACCACTTAGAAAAGATTGGCAATGCACAATCCCCACCATATAAATACTAGACAAAACTAAAGACACAGTCCATGTGAGATGCTCACTTCCTGCTGCAGTTTTAACAGATGCCGATTGAAATGTTGTTGCAACCTCTCATTTGCATAATTTATGCAGAATTGCTCAAAGCTGTTCTTCTGCAAAACATAGATTGTCTGGAATTAGACGCAAAATCATGGCGCACTCCGAAAATTAGCTGACATCAGCATAGAATATAATACATACTCGAAATGACTCGAACCCATAAATATCGAGGATATTTATGGACCTTCCTGCACATGGTTCGCCTGCTTCAAGTGACTTGTTTATTTGTTCTACAAGCCAGTCAAACAAGCTTGAATACAGGAACTTTGCCAATGCATCTCTTGTGTCAGTTGCCTGAAATTCAAAGTTAAGGTCATAATTCCAAAAGCAATAGCAAAAATATTTGTTCAAGAAGCTAAGTAAGATGAAACTGCGGAAATAAAGTTAAACATAAAAACAAGCTCAGCAACAGACCTGCTGCAAAGTCAACTTTTTAGAGATACTATCTTTGCCAGCTTTAATTTTACGAACAGATAACGCTGATGCAATATCTTCAGCACTACAACCCAGCAAGCCAGCAGTAGTGGTGACAGCTATTAAGAAGAAAGACATAGAATCAGTGACACTGTTTCCACATTTAATGTTAATATATTCAGCTTCTAAAAGATACATAACAACTGTAAAGCAAGCAATCTTAATTAATTAAGCAACGGAGGTAAATGCAATATAGAGGGAAAAGGTTGAAGTTCATTTTCAGCGATAAATCTAAAAGAAGCAAAGAAACAAAGGTGAAAGGCAGGTATTCCAGACTGGTTCACTGTCCACATATCTTTAGGGTATTTAACTAGTGGGCATGACATTCTGCAGCTTTTCATTGCCAAAAAAGTGACAATCCTAGTTTCTCTATGGCTGATTTTAGCAGTTGTAGGCAAATGTGGAAGATAACTTCATTAGTCCCCTACTATAATTCTCATTCTGCATATTATCTCACCTTGGGAATCATGCGCATCAGTTCTCTTGTTACTGATTGTAGCTATGTCTTTACTTCTTGTGACAACAGGCAACATAATTGGCTGATGGAATTTAATGATGCTGGAAATGGAAAGAGGACGAAAGTTGAAGGAGTCGCAACAAAACAGTAAAGAACTTCAGAACCTGCTGAAGATCACTAAACCTCCAAAGACAGCCCCCTCCTTCTCTCTCTCTCCAGCCGCCCCAAAATGCAAGGTCTGTTAAATAGGGAACTGAGGAAGGCATCCGTGTGGAGATCATAATGGTCTTAAGCAGTCACCCTTCCTCATAATCTATGTCTTACCCAAGTAGGGTATTCTGTAAGTTCTAAGAAAATATCACACTTACTCCAAGGAGGTAAAATCTCTTCAATATACTTGTGGTCCTCTCCACAGGCACAGCAAGCCTCCTAGACACCTTACTACTCTCAACCATTCATCTCCAAAACTTTTCAAACTTAGTTTTGCTGCACAGTTCAACTGCTTAGCTGAGCACCCTATCCGCAAATGATATCTGTCTCCATTAACTTCCTTTCACTATGCCCCTAATGTAATCTACAGAAATAGAAGTAAAGCAAATAACTAGATGTAAGGCCCTAAAGCATGCCCACAGCAATTGGAATAATAAAAAATGGTGAAAAAGGAAATGGCTTTATTTCCTTTCATTCACACCTTCGTGAGAAGAAACGATGAATTAATAGTACGTGTGGAACAATGAACGACCAGCATATCTATCTCTGATATCTTTAGTATAAACTCATCATATTTCTGCCCTCCAAAAGTAAGCACGTAAAAGTTACCTTCGTCAACTACAACCTCCACATGATTTTCATGGCTAGTAACCCGAAACAATATGTTTCCTAGCCATAGTACTGCAGCAAGTATTGCAAAAGCATGCTCCTGATCTTGTCTAGGTATCCGAACCATCTCTAGAGCTTCCTGGACATACAGGAAAAAGAAGAAAGATGCAACCATCAATGGGACCTCAATGAGGCATAAGTAAACCTGAAAGTGGGGTAGTCACCCCATAACAAGTGACTAGCAAAAGAAGCATTACCAGAAGCATCTGAAACTTTTTAGCATCGTCAACGCCATCAATTGTCAAGCAGCCACTTTGCTTCAGATAATTGTACTCAGAGGCCACTTTTAAATTCAACTTCTCTGCATTTAATAGACAAACCAACACAAAGTATGTGAGTTAAAAAATGAAATAGTAAATAACTGCACCGATGTTCTAGGCATTGTAGCAACATCGCAGATGTCCAAAGTTAATAAAATTGGTTTAACTTTGGTGGATTAAATCCATCACAGCAATGAAGGCAAATTCATCTTAACCTAGCAGGAGTAGATTGCACCTTTAAGAGATGGAGAAGCGCCGGCACAAAGTTCATAAAATATATGGTAAGACCTTTCTCCATTTGCCACCTGAACCACCCTGGACTGCACGATATGAAGCTTTCACTTCAGAAGTGGCATATAACCATGAAATTAAAAGTTGAAAAATTGCAGAAAAGTACCTTTTCTAGCAAAACTGTTCCGTAATGAACGATCAAGAATTGCCAATGGACAGGTACATGACATTACAACAGGACACTAAGTCAGTTCCAACAGTCTAATCAGCTCACTAGAAGTTCATCGACTGGCTTCAATCAATTTAAAATGCTTACAGGTCTGGATTTTAGCACCGCAAATCTTCCCTGGTTTGCTAAATTGAATCTCAATAAACTTCCCCTGAAAGAACCCACTAATCAAATCGACAACTTTCTCAAAAATCACAATCTTGAAGTGCATAAGAAAATATAAAGCTCTAGGGAAATATCATGTCATGATGATGGTAAAAGACCGATGGCCCAGAATATATGAATTGGTATAATGAAGAGAAGAGAAGAGAGGCATACAAATCTGCTGGAGTTCGCATTCCTAGATGTTTTTGCATTTCCAAATGCTTCAAGTATAACATTGGTATGAAGGACCTCATCTTCTATCCCGACACCACAACCACCTCCAAGAGAAGCCAAATATTGCATTGCAATCTTTGCCGTTTCTGTCTTCCCAGCTCCACTTTCCCCACTGCCAGGTAAAATTTTTTACTACAGTCAACTAGTCATCTCAAGTCGATTTCATCAAAGTATTAAGAGTGCAAAACAAGAGCAAACCCTTTAAGGGGCACCCCAAAAAAAAAAACAGTAAACAAATTTAAAACAAAAGAAAAACAAGAAGATATCAAACCCACCTTATGATGATAGATTGATTAACTTCGTCTGCAAAATAGAAATCCGCCGTAAATAATAACTTTTACCCCACAAAAGACTGAGATTAACAAGAACAAAACACGACAATAAAACTGACATAAACCTCTCATCATTTCATTATAAGCAGTGTCTGCCACAGCATACACATGAGGACTCTCGTCAGTCTTCCGTTTGTAAGCAGTCATTAAACTGTTCCCATAGAGTTGTACCTCTTTAAAAGGATTGATTGCAATCAAGACAGGCCCTGCTTTACTCTATACAATGAAAAAACATGAATGAATAGAAGCTGAAGAAGAATCCTCGATCTGCATCAATGCTCGAAAATGTGTACTCACATAGACTATATCACGAGAAAATCTGTTCTGGAGATTGTGAAGAACCGATGGCTCATTCAAATAACTAAGCCGGATCAGATCATCAACCCCCTCAAGGATATCGGGGTTTGCTGGCAGAAGTTCTCCTGTAGACACTTTAACAACCTATGCAGATTACAGCAGGTCAGTGTGCATTTACAAAAATTGACGCAGGTGGCCAAATATTTGTCTTATAAACTTAAGGCATGACAGAGCTTGAGAACTCACATTTCCATTTGGGAGTGAAATAACAGCTTCGTCCCCCAAAGTTGAAAGTATCGTTCCCAAATCCCACTGCCCATTGACCAGTCGGCACCACACTCGAAGTTTCTGAGACATCATGCAACCAGATCAAAATTTATTACAGAAACACGAAAAATGCACGCGCCCATAATAGGCATAAACAGCAGATCTATACATATAGCATCCGTTTCTGATACTTGAGCCTATGATGAGAATAGATCACTGTGGTGTAGATAGACAATAGAGTTTTTCTATGACAAGCGAGTTAATTAGTCATGGAACACATGCACATTACAGCATAACCTCTATTTTACCCGGGACTTCCATTCCGCAACTATCACTGACAAAACTTACATCGGCTGACGAGTTACCATTTAAACGCTCTTATTTATCCTGTTCTGCTACGGAGCAAACGATTTTAGGCACCAAGGCATGCATTGACACGGAAAACTTAAAACTCGACCCAGTCATACCCAGTGTGACACCAAACCAACTCAAAAGCAGGAAATATTAACTAGACCATGAAAATTACCTTGTTGATGAAATAATCGATGTTATCACCGCCCTCTGACTCGCACACTTCCGGAGACACACTTGACTGAGGGGTAATATCGCCATGGGAATGGCTGACTTCATAATTTTTCTCCTCTTGTCCTGCAACTGCTGTGTACGGCGAATCCGAGTTTCGATCTTTCTTAATCTTCTTGCTGCCAAAACTGCCTCTATTGGGCGCAAAATCTTTCTCTTTTCTCTTTGCGTCTTCCTTTCCAGTATTTGCCTGGCTCGATGCGCACTCCTGCGAAGCATCAGTGCCGACAGTGAAGTTCACCGGCAAGGACCGCCTAGCAGATGGCAACCGGGCCCTCGAGGAGGGCCGGGCAGGCAATGCCGGCGGCAAATCCCTGGGCTTCTCGGGCTCGTCGCGGCGGCGGAGCGAATCGAGCATCTCCTCCAGCGAGCTCCGCGCCACTGAAGCTGGCGACGCCGACAGCATCATCTCGAAAGCACAAGCTCGGGCACACCCCGGAAATCACCTCCGGCGGCAGTTCTCCTCAAGCCGTCTTCCCTAACTTCCCAACAACAACGACGACGACGACGCCCCCTTCATGCAACATTAAGCAGATTTCTCCAACAAAATCATAACCCACGACTCGTCCTTCGAGTTTCGCGAAAAAAAGAAAAAGAAAATCACGACCCGACCCGACCCGACACGACGCACTCGTAAGCTCGCCGAGGAAAGCCCTGAATTCAAGCCCCACCGAAGGCCGCCTCAATTTGATCCGTGAGCGCCTAAAACTCAGAGAATTAAAAAAACTGAGATTTCAAAGGAGCTAAAGGAGGCCGAGCATTCGCCAAAACGAGGAGGAGCTCCGCCAAGAAAATTCCCTTCCTTCCTTCCCTTTACGTAACTGAAGAGCGCGAGTTACGTGGTCAAGTCTGCAGAGGGGATGGAGGAGGAGGAGGAGGAGGAGGAGGAGGCCAAGGTTGTTGCGCAGCACGACGAATTTTAATAGCCAAAACAAATTCAAACGAGAAAAAAAAAATACAATGAAAAGGAAAAAACAAAAAATAATAAAAAAAATAAAAAACCGTCGCTTTGGCACCTTCTAGAGATATTTCTCTTCGGCGCGAGCACGAAATGCAGAGGCGGAGAGCTTACTCCGACGACGACGACGATGAGGAGGGAGGCGGCGAGGTTGGGGTTCGTTGTGGTTGCTTGAAGCTTCGATTTTCTGCCCTCCCTTTTCCCTTTCCTTCTGTCGAAGGGAACCTCAAATGCTTCGGGGGCGGGTGGCGTTCCGCATTCGTTTCGTGCGGAGCGGGGGCTCCTCTGTCAGTCGCGCGGGATCCGACGACGACGAAGAAGAAGAGGAGGAGGAGGAGGTGGAGGTGGAGGAGGTCGGAGTAGAGAAGGAGGAGAAGGAGATCGAAGGAGGGGATCGAGAGATTGAGGGAGGGGTGGTGTGGCATGTGGATGTGGCCCAAACGCATGAAAAGCGAAGATGGTGGTGCGCTTAAAGAGGAATTAAAAAAATAAATTAAAAAGAGACGCGAAATGAAACGATAGATGAGGAAAGGAATGGAAAGAGAGCTGAGTTCTGACACTTGGGTCCTCCATTCCATCGGCTCCAAAAAAAAAACATTTTATTCGGTGGGTAATTTTGAAATCGTGGGAGTATACTCTCGTTTTTTTTTTTTAAATTTCTCGAGATTATTATTTTTTTTACTTTTTTTATTGTTTTTGCAAGAAAACAAAATTTTCTAGGCTCAATTGCATTACTGCCCTCCGAGATTTTTATTTCCTTCTAATTTTTTTCCAAATTATATTCTCGTGACTTATGTTCGAATCAGTGCTATAATTACTTGATAATTGACGCATTTCGTATCCAGAGAAAAGGCCACACGAGCTTGTTATCGTGACAATGGACATAGTTCCATTGAATTAACGAAAAAATATTTTTATTATCGATAGAAATGTTCGGACCTATGCCATTATTCATAATGAAAGCGTTTCTTATCGATTAATTCTTTCAAATCAGTGCTATAATTACTTGATGATCAGCACATTTCATATCCAGAGAAAAGGCCACACGAGCTTGTTATCATGACAACGGACATAGTTCCGTTGAATTAACGAAAAAATATTTCTATTATCAATAGAAATGTTCGGACCTATGCCATTATTCATAGTGAAAGAATTTCTTATCAATTAATTCTTTCGAGCGACATAAATAATCATTTTAACATAAAATGCCTTTTGAAGTATAGATTTTTTTGGCAAAATAACCAAACTAATTGAACTTGTTTTATGGTGAAAGATAAAGGGAAAATGACCCAAACAATTTATAAACTTTAATCAAAAATGCAATATAGTCCATGAACTTTTAATTTGTTAAATGTGGTCTCTAAACTTTAACCCGATGTGCAATATGATCCATTAACTTTTAATTTGTTCAATATCCTTAAATTTTTTGTACATGTTCAATTTAATCCTTGAATCATATGAAAATGTTTGATGCGGTCCTTCCATTAATTCAAGCTTAGAGACTCATTGAATAATTTCATATTAGTTCGAGGCTATATTAAACATGAACTAAAAGTTCGGAGACTATATTGAACAAATTAAAATATCATAAACCACATAAAACATTATATTAAAGTTCAGAAACTATATTAAACAAATTAATAATTCATAGATTACAATGCATATTAGATTAAAGTGCAAGGACCGTTTGTGTCGTTATCTAAAGATAAATGAGTTCAAGAATTCATTACCGAGCTAATCACGGTTGACGATGCCTTCGAAGCTCTCAAGCCGACATCTTTCCTTAATTTCCTCGAAATTGGGATTTGGATGATTATCTTAAACTTCAAGACGCTGATGAGGCAGGCTTTTGGCATGTAACGGTCTGGAGAGTTTGATTTGCCTTTAAATCGAAATCGAACTGTTCCTTTCAGAATTCTTCATCAAAACCAACAAAAGATATTAACGAAATAATTTAAGTTTTTCCTAATTTAAAGAATCGAAAATAACTAAGCCATATTTTAGATTATATTATACGAAAATAATGGGACGAAATTTGAAGACTCGAAACACAAGAGACAATTTTTCTTTTTACAGCTAAATCTTCAATGGCCATCCGGAATATATAATTTAGTTATATTAATCCTCTAAACGATGGTTATTATCACGAAAAACCCCAATCTGATATACGTATGATAATACAAAAAAAGTCGCAAACGGATATATTTATGACAAATTTTTCATCCATTAAATTAGGTTTATACTACAAAAAATCACAAATCGGTAAACATAAATCTATCAACTGCCATATATCTTCTAACTCAGCAATTTAACGGTAAAATTTAATTAAAACTAACGAAGGATAAATTTTTTACAAGTGTACCGATTTAGAGATTTTCGCTGTACAAAAAAGAATAATTTAAAATAAATTTATCATGAATATACCGATTTAGAATTTTTTGTGATATTAATCTTTTAAACAATTGGGATAGCATTGGTCTAATTTCCCAACCATGGAAAACCCGCGACCGTCATGCGATTTGAAAGAATGGCACATCCGTAAATAGAGTCCCACCCAAGGGCATTTCCACAACGGAATTCAAAAAACAAGTTGGTGGCCCGAGTGATCAGACGGGACGTGCCGCAGAGAATAATCGCATGTTTTCCTATCATTTAATATTAATCCTCCCTCGCTGGACCAATTAACGGACTCGACACGGCCCCACGATTTTTTTTCATTTTCAAAATTTGATTTCGGACAGTCGTCCTAAAACCAGAATTTTTTACATATTTTCCGTTCCTTTTCTGCAAGGAAGAGCGTTACGTGCTGCGATCTTTCAAGTCAAATACGTTTTCTTTTTCCCTTCCAGCCTACCAATAATGGAGGGAAATTTGAAAAATTTTGAAGTTAGATATGCCTGTCTTTGACCCCACTTAAAATAATGTAATGCCTACAGTCGTGTCGTGTCCGAAGAGATTTTCATTTTCGCTTTAATTTTTTTGCTCAATCTAGATTTTATGACGGATGTACTTCTAATTTTTCCAAATCTGGAGCATCTAAAACCTTCACATCGCACGGAGATTCGCTATGAATTCTTCATAAAAGCTTGGATAATGCGATGTTTAATGGGAAAGTAAAATATGATAAGTTTTCCTTTTTTACTTAATCCTCCACAAACAAAAATTTCGTATTTTGTCTGAATTTCATTGAGTTGTCATGGTCTATGAAAAAGAAATCTCAGTTTTTGAGTACGTGTGATGTTTTCAATTTATAAGAAGATCATATAATTATCGATTGCTTTATTAATATAAGGTTTTACAGTAAAACACGACCCACAAATCTTTATATGTCATTTCACTTATTATTGCATTGTAAAGTACAATTTTACTTTCCATTATTTCGTAACCATAACGCACGTTATAAGATAAGACATAAAGTTATATGTACCAATATAAAGAACTGAATCATATACACCGATAGATGCGTATCTAAACGTAAATTCACCAGTAAAAGTGAATCGATATATTTGCTCGCAAATCATGATACCATTAATTTGTTTAATAACTGCCCATTACTCAAACCTCAAACCGAATCGAATCGAACGATACGAATCGAGAATCAGAGATTCTTATGACTGCAATAGAGATTTGATCACGTGTGATCATACTTTCTTGAAGATCCAACCGATATATCCACACATATATAAGCAAGCATGTTCCTAATTGCATTAAAAGTATGATCTCGACGCAAGACAGACGCATAACATCGGCCCTTAAAAGGAGAAATCTTCTTTTTCTATATTTTGACTGAGGACGTACCAATCAAGATCGCAACGGTAACGTGGCCCGCGCTAATGGTGGAGAAAAGGGCAAAGGGAGAAGCATAAGAGTCAACAAGATAGTTGTAGGCAACAAACAAAGATCAGGGACCCCAGCTCCCCCTCCTCCCAATCCATCAGACCTAATCCTTTCTTGGTTCTTCTTTTTCCCCCTTCCCTTTTCTTGAAACTTTAGTCTTTTGTATTTTTCTATTCGCAAGCTGCAAAAAGGGTCGCGACATTGCGGCCCCAATTTGCTCCCTTTGGTTGCAAAAGGGTCCCCCTCAATCATCGCCATTCAGGGGTCACCCCTCTCTATTCTCCGAATAATCTTATAATGGTAGTTAATAATGATGGGTAGGACTTGTTTTGGCCCATCATATGTTGCCTCTTGCAATTACGTATAGGCAAAATATACATAAATGATCCATAAATTTCGGTCTAATATGCAATGTAGTCTTTAAACTTTAGTCCAACGTACAGTTGGACCGAAATTCGAAAATCATTTATATCATTTTTTCTTACGTATAAGGGGCATATATATGTGTATGTGTATATATATTAGTGAATGCTAGGAAAAGTCGAAGTAAAAACATATGTCCGCAAGAATTAGATTTTCAAAAAGAGTAATTATTACGTGTCTTTTAGAAAAGTCTTATGATCACTTCATGTGATTGCACATTTCTTTACCAACATTATATTAACCCAACAGCTAACATAGTCTTTGGGATTAGAGGGTCATGATGATCTCCTTCGAGACTTTTCTTTTGCATGACCCCAACCTAGTCTATCTAGAGAATTGGAACTTTCGTCACCTAGGCAGTAAAATGGGAAGACAATACCAGACTTTTGATAGCCGAGCAATTTTCAAAACATAATATCTTGATACCGCATAATCAGGCACGAGAGAACTTGTGATCACTTGACATCTTGGGGGCTCCATTCGTGGGAACTTATGATGATATCGAAGTACTACATTACAGGTTGAGAATTGCGATATCTTAAATGATCAATAGATTCATCGGTTGCTCTATCCAATCCACTCAAAGAGCGCCTTGACGAGGGTCTCACCAACATCTTACACAACTGGTAGCCATAAGAGAGACGAATGGTTAAGATAAATTTTTTGTTTTGTGTTTCTCTTGGGAAAAATGTTAAGTGAATGATCATTCAGAGATCTGTCAATCCTAATCATATGTAAATTCTACATATGTTAGAGTTGATCGGTGCAGCCAGTTGAGGCACGCATGGCGTGATGTACTGAAAGAGAGGCTAAGCTTTTTTGATCTTTTATCGTATGTGCACAGATACTTTTCAATAATTGAGCATCATTTGGAGCCGGAGAATGTGCAGAGCTAGTGAAAAAGTGGTTTAAAAGATGAATCTGCGGACTGCACAGCACACTTTTGTGTGGTCACCAAGACCCTGCAAAAAAAAAATATCAGTTCAAGAAAAAGAGAGATTTCTATCTTAAAATCGAGTCTTTTTAGGTTTATCTACTATAACTTTAGGTTTAATTTCAATTTTGATTCGAACTTTATTTTTAGTCTGAAAAAATCTCCAACCTTCACTCTAGTCTCAAATATGTCCACGCATTTTGAAAATTATTATTGATTTTTTCAAGATTATCAATATCAAGAGGCTGCTGTTGTTCTATACGAATGCAAGAATGTTAATAAAGATGCAGATTCTAATAAAGAATATCTAACTGATCCTAATATTGATAATTTTGAAAAAACTACACATGAACAGAATTTGGGACTAGAGTGAAAGTTGAGAATTTTTTTTTTAGACAAAAAATTTAAGCTAAAATTGGCATTTGACCTAAAGTTTTGGAAGTTTTTTAGGTAATTAGGCCAGCCCGAAAGCAAGTGAAATCTGTCCAATGACATATACAAATGAAGGAAATGCTTCTCTAGAACCTTATGTAAAATCCGCAATATCAATGGTTGGTTGTAATTGACTTTGCAGTGCAACTTCGGGTATAGACGCGTATTCTCTCATGGTGAACATATAGGCTGCATTTGGTCGACTGGATAAAAGTCAGGATATGATTTGTTTTACCTTATCCTGTGTTTGGTGGTGGTCCAAGATAGGATAGGATAAGGTCGGATATAGACCGAATAAAAAAATCTGGGGGGGAGGGATAGATCCGGATGGGATTTCTAATGCCTATTTTTCCAGAAACTCTACACTCCACTCACCGTTATCTTCATCCCCACACCTTATGCGCTTTCACCAAAAAAAATTCTCGGCTTTTTTTCCTTCACTGACTTCTCCGGATCCGTGAATAGCAAAAATAAATAAATAAAAATTATCTTATTTGACTTTAAATCCGTAATTCACCAAACAGTGGACAAGATATGAAGAAATTCCAGGATTTCTTATCCTATCCTATCCAGTCCTATACTATTTAGAAATCCGGACGACCAAACACAGCTATATAGTTCAATTGGTAAGAGGATTTGCGAAAGATAAATGTCAAGTAAGGACGAGAGAGAATGAAGAAAAAATTATAGAGGTGAGCTGAGTCTAATAAGTTGTAGATTCATTTAACATCCATATTTTTTTAAGCTTTACCTAATTTCTACATGTATTTACTAAATATAATTAATATATATAACAACTCATACCATCAAATATAAGTTAATAAATTGGTCTATGACCCTTTTTGACAAGTTTAAATTACCCTTATAAATTTTTCTTTGGGTCAAAATTTGGTAGAAGTAGGTAAGCGCTCGATCGACGAGGATATTAACCTTTGGACTTATGTCTTAGGGACTTTGAACCAGTATTTTGAACTAACCCTAATAGAGCCCAGTAAGCTAAAAGAGGAGAGCATGAAGCTGTGGAAGTAATCAATTAAATAAGATTAATGCCAAATATTGTGTCATTTGTAGTGCGATGTAGAAAAACACAATAAGATCTCCATCACACAATAAAATCAAGTCATTTGGAAGCTAGTTTTCCACCAGCTCCTGCTACTATGTCGTTTTCTTTTTCATGGTATATCCTTCAAATCTCGAGTTAAAATTTAACAACACCTCAATAAACTTCTTTCTTTTCTCGGAGATCGGTTGCTATCAAGTCTAATCATCGCTATTAAGACCGGAATCAATGAGCTTTGTCTCCCAAAAGCAAGATCAAGTTGCGTGGTTCTACTTCATCGAAATGATCATATGACCCATTGAACCCATCGATCGCTTTTTATCCTTCGGATCCACACACCTTTTGGAAAAACATGAGCACATAGAATATAGCTGGTTGTGGTTGGTGAGTGATCATTAGAACGTCCTGGCAGAACGATACAAGAGGGTCCAAACACCAGCTCCAGCTCCGTGAATTGGAAAAAGCAGAAATTGGGAAAATAGTTCTTTCGGAGACAACCATGATTCGATCCAATGACTCGAGAGTTCCTCTCTCGTGTCTGGCCTGCACTGACAAATGCAATAAGGCAAATTTTTGGGAACTGATGAGGATGCTTCATTCCCAAGTCATATGCACATGAACAGATCCGACAAAGGAGATCGAGCCCAAGCCAAGCATGTCCGAAGGGTCGTGTACTGAATTATTGGTTTTCTGGATTCCTGCATGGCACATCATCGAGTGTCGCTTTCACCTTCGGGGGCTCTGTCTCGAAGCTGACGAAACATGCAGCCAAAACAACGTGGCTAGAAACCACCAACTCCTATCTTGGGAAAGATTACAAAGTGCTGGTCGAAGTTCACACTCCTTCTGGCATCCGATACGGGATAAACGATATAGATCGTTTGCCGGTTGATGTTTCGCCGAAATTCCTCTCGCGATGAAACATATTTCGCCGAAAGTAGGTCTTCGATTATTAAAGAAGACAAGTTTTGTGGTGACCCCGGACATGAAATGTCACGGGTTGACAAGAAAATAGTTAACTTTTACTTCAAACAAAACCGTTCAAACACAAGCAGTGCCGGTATTTAATCGAACGACAAACTTTGGATAATGCAACCACTCTTACGGAACCAATTGTAAACAAGCCATGTTAGAATTAAATCGATGACAAAGTTTGAGAACAAAAAGATGGTACGCCAGAATTTAATCGATAACGCAAGACCCGAGATAGAGATCCACGCTCAAACTTAATCGGCGATGCGGATGTGGAAGCTACATCTAAGAAACACACCGAAATTTAATCGATGATGCGAGTTTGGAAACTAAAGGTACAATACATGATAGTAAATATAATTGAAACATAGTAGATTTCTTTATTTTGTGCAAGGGTTTCTCCGGTAGAAGAATTACGATATTTATAGTGGTTGTGCCATAACCTTTCCCTGAGTGGTTCTCACGTGGCTATAGCCATGTTCCTTCATCTACGAAAGTCTCGTGCTCGTATTCTCATGATACCATGATCTTATCTCCAAACGGTTGGCCCTTTAAAAACATGTGCTAGTTGCTCCATGATTTCAATCTCTTTGTTTTCTGGTCACTTCAAATTTGTAATCGCATTTTGATACCCTTTATGAGTTCAATTTTCTCGTGACGCCTATCATATTAATCGATGCTTTTGTCGACCATCGTTTACAAATCATCGTATATCGACAACTGATCGGTAGAGATCACCGATGTGTGCAAATATCGATATCGATCCTTGTGGTTAATAACAAGGGGTCACGTGTTTGATAACATTCGATGCTTCAATCACGTGTCTATTGACATCGACAATCTGATTGGTTTTTGGTGCAATCAGTTGCTGTTAAAAATCAGGTGCGGAAAAACAGATACAGAATACAAGATTTACGTTGTTCGATTACAAGGTAATCTACGTCCACGGGTGAGGCAAATCAAGATTCCACTATAATCAAAGAGAGTACAATTTTCAGAAGTCGAAATAACGACTTGATAAAACCTCACGGTTCACCAAATCCTCAGAAAACAAAATTCTCTCTTTCTGTTTAATGAGAAAACCTAGTCGCGGTATAAATAGTACTTCTCAAAAAAAAATTTTCGGGGGCTATACCCCTGAACCCCCGGAGACATTCCTTTACTTACTCTGGCTCGGGCGGACCGCCATAGAGATTTGTTCGCTTGCTACGGGTTGGGCCGATAGGCCCAACCCTCCGCGTCACGAACTAAATCTCATTTTTCGGGTCGTACAAAAAATATGTCTGGTCGGGTTATAAACCGGATCGAATACATAAAATTCAAGACATATTTAACACTTGCCAAATCCCAACTAAGAGATTGGAGCTCTGTATATGTATTACATTTTTTATGGGACGGGGACACAGCATGCAACACAGCATGTGTCGCCATCGCGTGGTGATGGCGTGTCTTATCACCTGCAGCACGTTCTCCTTTTAACTTAAACAAGGTGCATTCATGCAGTTGTTTCTCATTTTAGGGAGAATTTCCATATTAGGCTCCAGAACTCGACAATAGTGAACCATAAACACAAGTAATCAAGGTGTTTCCTTAATGTA
This sequence comes from Syzygium aromaticum, assembly GCA_024500025.1. Classification (NCBI taxonomy): domain Eukaryota; kingdom Viridiplantae; phylum Streptophyta; class Magnoliopsida; order Myrtales; family Myrtaceae; genus Syzygium; species Syzygium aromaticum. The sequence goes on along the minus strand of CM044890.1, from coordinate 31,777,689 downwards.
CATCATCACACCATCAGTATATAAGTAATCATTAAACAACATGCACATAAAATCCAATTTAAACTTGATAATACGGCGGATTCTTAATCTATGTGAATGTCTAGTGTTCACTTGCAATTTATCAAGTCGCCAGGTACACTAAGGTTGTAGGCTAATATCTAGAATTACTCTTGACCCAAACAAAGATACGTAGCAATTACTCAAGATTGCTTTGTTTGGCTCGATGAAAATGAAGGAACAAAAGGCAAAAGGAAACTAGAACGACACAAATTCACGAACGCGAACTTCGGGTCATGGACGGCCCGGACCAAAACGGAAATAGGCCGAATGTATGAGGCCCGTTTTCGGCCCACGGCGACGAGGGTTCCGGCCTGAAGAGCTTTTGACATCATAATCGGGCCGACGCCAGCCCGAAATGTCTCGACGTCGTTTTTCAGCGCTTCGATCATCCGCCACGTGTCTCTCTATCTGTCGAGCGTAATAGCTATTGGAGTTGCCGGAGACGCAAAATATCTCCCGCTCTCCGCTCTCTCTCCCCCTCCCGCACTTCGGGACCACGCCATTTCGCGGGTCGAAGGAGGAGGAGCAGCGGCAGAAGAAGAAGAAGAAGAAGAATGAACGGTCTGAGCGGCAGCTGCTGCTTGAGCTCCTGCAGAATCTCGAACCACAGGCCTGGCGGCCGAAGCGGCTCTCGCGGTAAGGCTCGTGCATCGTTCGATGCGCCGTGCGTAAGCTCTTCGTCGCGCTGCTATTCGCGGTCGATTTCGCCGAATCTGTTGGAGCTCTCCGTGTTTATCCGGGGGCCGATTGGCGATATCCGATGCTGCCGGCGAAAGCGGATTGTGATTTTCGTTGTGTTTCGGAATATCGATCGTCTTCTTCGTGTTTGTTATTGTCTGAAAGGATTGAAGTTTTCCCCGAATTTCATTCTCCGTGGAAGGGAACGATCGTGGCGCTCCGGTCAAAATGGTTAGGAGATCTTCAGGGCCTACGAAGCATCATCGAGACATCGTTCCTTCTTCTGGAGCTAGTGGTCTCACCAAATTCGAGAAGAAGACGCTGCTCAGTTCTGTCGCAGGTATGGCTTCTTTGATTCGACTCCTTTGGTCTGTTTGTGCTTTCCCTCAAGTTATTGCTTCCGATGAAGGAGGAACTAGATATTGTTCCTCTTACGCGGTGCGTATGCGGCTGCGTAGTGCTTGTTTTAGTTGACCACCTAGTTGATTTTACAAGTGAAGTCGTGCTATTCGCTCTTTCTCGTATTTGAATTCCGCTTTTCTGGGCCCGCTCATTTGCTTGCTTGTATTTGATTCTTGTGCTTTGGTTGTTTTGGCATGCTTCCAGTGGCGAATTTGATTGCGGTAGATGTGGCAAAGGCATTGAGCGCCGAGGATGTAATGGTAAGGACCTCTTGCGAATCTTATACCGAGTATTTTGCCATTAGATATATGTACGAATGCCTACAACTTCAATTGTAGCATGAGCTTGTCGCCCTGAGTAAGGATTTTATTTGACCGTGTTGGTTGAGTTTGAATCATGTGCTTGAGTATCACTTTCAGCTGTTATCTCAAGTAAATACGTCCAGTTATGGTTCTTGCATATAACCTCAGGAGCTAGAATTATTTTCCTTCGGGTCAGGAAGTGGCTGCTCCGTTTTGTACCATAGCTGATGGAAATCTTGGAGATTGGTTTGGAGGCTTCCTATACACAGCTGGACAACAGGCCAATGAAGCCGTTCAAGATCAGCTTTCTGCACTCAGTTTTACTAGGTAATCGACCCTCTTTTTTTTTTTTTTTCCTTAAATTCAGATATTAGAGTGTATCACCGCTGTTGATTCACTTTGATTACTTTCACAGTTTGGCGGTTATATTTGGGGCCGGGCTTGTGACCAGCCTCTCACCATGTACATTGAGTGTATTACCACTGACTCTTGGTTACATAGGTAAGCCTGCTTTCGCTCCGCGTGACAACTGGCAAACTTTCTGCGTCTCTGGTTATGCTGTTTGTATATTGTCTTTCTTCATCTTAACTTTATTTTCTTCCTTTTTCCCTACTGGTGTTGGGATCGTGAAGGAGCATTTGGTTCCGGAAAAAACAGGGCAGAGGTACGACTTTCTATTTGAATTCTCTAATCACTTCTAATCTGAATTACGTTTTCTGTCCTTTTGTTTTGAGTGTCTATAGATGTTTGTGAAACATAAATAAACTCTCTTTTTTTCCGTATGCAGACAATATTATGCACCACTTGATTTTTTAGCTTTTGAGACGGATTGTGAACTGGACTAGTGAGATCTCTCAATTGATTTTATGCTAAGCTCTTGTCTATTGGCGTGTCAGATCATTGGGGATTCAATTGCATTTGCGTTAGGACTAGCCACTACGCTGGCACTTCTAGGAGTTGGAGCCTCATTTGCTGGAAAGGCATATGGCCAGATAGGGCAAGGATTACCCGTGGCTGCTTCTGCTCTGGCTGTTATTATGGGTCTAAATCTCCTTGAGGTGGAAATAGCTCCTTGCATTCTTTTTCACGCTAACTGTTTAATAGTTGTCATTTCATTCTTGTCAGCTCTACTAGCACCTTTTTGGTCTTTGCTGTGTTAATTCGTAGAGTATCTCCCACACCGACAATTTAATATGAAACATTTGAGATAAGACTTCTTGAAGCATACTTAGATTAGGAGACCAATCCCGTCAAAGCATAATCCAGATTCGGGAGTTTGTCCCTAATATTGCTATGATTCGCATGTTTACAAATTGCCAAATCTCATCTTGGCACTGCGGTTTTAACTGACGAGCTTACTTTGATTATGAATTTGCAGATAATCGAGTTTCAGCTTCCGTCATTCTTCGACAACTTTGATCCCCGTGCTGCTGCTGCCAATTTCCCATCAAGTAAGTAGCCTTTCCTTAAAGAATCTGCCTCCTGACTTTTTATGATTAGGTCCCCAAGTGCTTTCAGTTGATTTGAAGAATATGAATTACAGGTGTGCAAGCATATTTGGCAGGCCTTACGTTTGCATTAGCAGCTTCTCCTTGCAGTACACCTGTCCTTGCCACTCTGTTGGGATATGTTGCTGCATCTAGGGTCTCTCTCTCTCTCTCTCTCTCTCTCTCTCTCTGTACACATACACACTAATACACATAGCATAAAGATGTTCACATCATGTCCTTGGCCGAAGTATGACTTCTAATCATGACAGTGATTTAACTATTTACTCCTGAGTTGGCAAAATATTCTCGTCATTGTAGGCGGAATTATAGATAAATAACGTGAGGATTAGTTTTCATGAATGGTGTTCTCTTCCGACAATCAACGATGTTAGCATTTCTTAGTGATTTCTGAACTTGCAATTGCTGCTGTTTTAAATCTGCACATCATTCCTGCAGGATCCGGTAATTGGGGGAAGCTTACTTCTAACATATACAACCGGTTATGTAACTCCTTTACTTCTTGCTGCTTCTTTTGCCGGAGCATTGCAGGTAAATGTTTCCATGCTCTTGGCCAATTTGTGGATAGAAACCTTATTCTGATTACCACCGACAAAGAAAAATGGTTCAGGGATGTTCATTCTTTTCTCCCCCAGTATATGAATGATTTCATTTGTGCAATTGTTTAATCGATCTCTGACTGAGGTTATTGTACTAGAGCCTGCTTTCATTCCGCAAGTTCTCGGCATGGATCAATCCCGTGAGGTACCTCTCAAAGTTACTGTTGGGAGTGTCATGTTCCGTTTCGTAAATTGCAAAATCCATTCACTGACACAAATTTCCCATTTGTGACTTTTGCAGTGGTGCACTTCTCTTGGGAGGGGGCATTTACACGATTCTAGATAGGCTTTTCCCACCAACAATGGCAATGTAAACAGTAAATAATGGTCATGAACAGGTAAGAAGGATGTAATGAAAAAATGAGTGCCGTTTTCACCGCTTTTGATTCTTTTTTTTTTTTTTTTATTGCTTTGTACTTGTAAAATTGATTTCCTTCTCTGCCCCATTAATTGTTCTCAGGATAGACAATTGAGGAACATCTCTTCACAATGATTTGCGCTCACTGTGACGCTCAGGGTTTCACAACTTATGTATACGACAATGATCGATATGGAATATATGGAAAAAGTGAGGACGAAAGAGGCAGAACATGGACCTGCCCACTACTATCTTTCCATCTTTTGTTTTGTTTTTCTGGTTGAGTATTGCCCTTAAGAAGTGAGTGGCGTCAATATCCTCGTTTCCGGCAATAACGCGTGCGCCATCGGTCAACTCTAAGAAGTGGGTACCGTCAGCATCTAAACAATAAATTGTTTTTTACAACTTTCAGAAACGTTTAGGCACAGTCCAACTCCATTTGATATGCGCTTTGAGTTTATGTCAAAACTGGCATATGCAACAAAATCCGCCTCTCGACTGTTGGAATTCTGCTTAATCGGGAAATGGTGACGTCACAACATTTTCATGTGCTATGTGGGGGCCGAAAGCCAAGTGATTGCTCCTTCCCCGACAACGCGCTCGACTCTGGACTTTTAGGTTACCTAAAGAATCAAAATATCAGAGGTGCGTCCCGATCAAAATGGTCGTCTCACGAAGTTTTCCCTGCAGAACAAGTTAACGTGTAGCAATTTTATGTCGGGAATCTACGGTTCTGACTTACCCTGGTTCCAGAGCACGAGCCTACACACTAGCTGATCATCAGGATAATGTCGACCAAGGAAAAATGAAGCACGTATTCTAATAAAACTAAATAGCCAAGTCCCAAGTCGACTGTTGTGCTAAATAACAATAACAGGGAGTGCAAAACTGGGCCTTAGGAGAGGTGGGAGCTGTTTCGTCTCTCTGTTGCTAGTCTTCTTGCTACTGTCAAGAAAGCAGTCATTCTTGAAACGTACTGCTTGTTTGCCTAGTCTCTTCGTTATGATTCTCCTTTACCTAATGTAATGTACTCTTGTACGGCTATTTAGATGATCAATGATGACATTACAGTTCTAGCAAAACAAAGAAAAGAAAAAGATATTGCAAGCATCTCCCCAAATGTGTCCTGAAGTTCCTCCGCCAGATGCTAGCATTAGTGCTTTGGTGGGTCTCCGAAATCCTTTCGATCAATTAAAGGTATTGCAAAATAACCCGCCCAATGAACACTTGAAAAACTGAACTAATCCAGATGCCTGGCACTGTCAATCTTTGGCCCATACAAACCCAAGAAACCATTGGTAACTCTAGAATGGAAATTAGAAGACTGCGCCATGGCCACTTGACAATATAAACTCCTGGAAAATTGCAATGGAGGCCTCTCACAAGGAACTTGTATTTAACAGCTTGAGACTAACAGGAATTTCTCCAAAATGTAGACTACTGATGCTCAAAATTCCATAAACTACTTAGAATATTGTCCCAGCTTCAGAAGCTTAAGAATCAAAATCCAACGAGACTGTAAAATGGATTCCCAAAGAAGAGGCGTTGGCGGCCAAATGAACCAGTAGGAAAATTACCAGCACAGGCCCCGTTGGCTGGACCAATAAACCATCACATACTCCAAGTAAACGTGTGCAGTGTGAATTTATATTATTTGAATCATGGAACTAAGTTCTCCCTTCCTCTGTATAAGAGTTGAATCAAAATATGAACAAAATTCAAAATAGCAGGTAAAAGGAAGTTCCCAATTGCAGCTAAGTTCACTTTTATTGCCCTTAAGGCCTACTCATACTATAACTCTACCATCTGATATGAATGGAAAACCCGACCTGCCTCTACAAAATAGTGTACAATCCCAAGCGGAGGAAAAAGCTACCGTAAACTCTTCGTTTTTTATTTCTCATAAATTTAGTCGTAATGACAATGTTTGATCTCCTCAATGTTTAGAGAACATCCCTTGTGTTAATGAGGAGAAATCATAATCCTTCCCAGATTCTGACGGAGAAGAGGATGACTGAGGTTTACTCACTCCAGCACTTGCCAAACCATTAGATGGGGTAGCTTGCCCCAACGTCTGCAAGCTGCTCCAAGCAAATGCCCGAATCAATTACCATTGAACAGACATAAAAAGCTTTAGTATTTGGCTGCAAATCAAGCCTATTTTGGTGGTCTGTCTGAATGCATGTTCTGCCAATTCTATCAGTGACCCTACATGAAAACCATACTGCAAAAGCCACTAACATTCATTTGGGTATCGCTTTAATGTTAGTGGATGAAATTGAGTTTCGCCTCTCATTTTTTACAATTGATATCGGTATGTCTCAAAAGGGCAATTGCCTAATACTTGGATATTCTCAAGACATTAACCAATGCAATTTTAAGACTTGTCTTGGATCTTCTCAACATGTTTGATGTAATTCGAATGACTACATGGTAAACCTTTTTTGGATAAGTTACTTGATGGTACAGAACTATTGTACTAAATACTGGTACAAGTTATCATAAAATTTCTTCACTCGGCATCCTCTTTGGTATGTTTCAGAAAAAACCAGCTTGTACTCAGCGCAGAGAGACGTTCATTATGTAAAGGCACTTCAAGATGTAGCAAGATATTTAAGCCGATGGCAGGTCCAAGATGAATATAGACATAGATTTGTTGCTAGAGCATACCTAGCTGTTGGATATAGCCCGGAGTTTCCCACTGAATTCGACAGTCCAATGTTGCTTCCCTAAATTATCAATGGGATTATAATTAAGCACAACAGTTGACAAAGAGAAGACATGGCATAAAGCTAATTATATTTACCTGCATTAGCTTCAGCAGCTCATCTTGGCCTAATGGCATCATTCCTGGAATTTGGTAGCCACTGTGTGACCAATTTGGGACAGATATGTTGGTACCTTGCAGACCAGGTTGTTGCGCACTGCGACTGGATTTCTGATCTCCACCAAGAGATTTAGCTGCAGCAGCCATGAGAAGGGTTTGCTGCTGCGCCATCATTGCCACTTGCTGTTGATGCATTGCGAACGGCGATACCATGTTGGACTGCACAAAGAACAAGCGCATGACCACATAATCATATAAGCTCATCCATATACCGAGTAACTATTGATGTGGACGGCATGGTAATTTTGAAGAGTGTCAAGCTAGTCCTTTGAACAATCATATTTCATTTGATTCATCATTACTTGAGACAAAAAATGGAGCACTGCCATATCAATCGATCGCCATTAGTCAGTCAAAACTCAGCTGCGGCACAATTCAAAGATCAATGAAAACCAATGCTTCAGCAGAAATAGAAGATACCTTTTCAAAAAGGCTCATGATATCATTTTTTACATCTTTCTGAGGCTTTTGTGGTACTGTACCCTCTGGAACTGAGTCTTTAAATAGATCTTCCACACCTGATGTTGGGTTAGTGCTATTGTCAACCGCCTTCGTTGGACTAGATTTTTCTTTTTCAGCTGTTGAGGCTACTTCAGCAGCTGCACAAGAGTGCAACACAACTGCGAATTAGAAGCAAACAACAGTATCCATTGCCTAGATGCCAGGATCATGCCAACAAGAATCAGAAAGAACCAATCGCACAATCTAATCATCCCACCCTATAAACACAGATAAGGACATTCAACATACACTGAAAACCGGCCCAATCATCAACAACAGCAGCCTCTGAACCATTCTCACTGGGACCATCGATGGATAGCATGTCGAAAAGGTCAGTGGAAAAATTGACCTTAGGGGGAGAAACAGATGGAGCAGCATCTACGTCCTGCACTTGTGCTCCAAAAGCTGGTTCTGTTGTCGGAGCAATGGGATGGAGCTTTGAAACAGGAGTCACCTGATTATATACAAGATACGTCATTGGTTGAGTTTCTCTTTTGTATTAAAAGTTACCCTAAGTTATCCAAATGCTAAAGATCTGCAAATGCTTCACAAGCTAGGGGCGCAATCACTGAAACAGAACCCTACCCTCATATTATTTCAAACCTATCAAAGAACATATCGTTTCGAAAAGTTTTGTTGTAATAGAGCACCAGCTACGAAATGCTAAGAAAGAACATGCCGAGCGGATTTAAACCTATATCAGCAGTCCTTTGTCAAGATACGCATGATACTTGGGGAACAATTAAAGAAGGTACCTTCTCAGATCCTTTAGGAGGAAGAGGAATACTAATCTTCACACTAGGAAGACTGTCCTTGTCTTTGGAAGCTCGAGGTTTCTCCTTTTCCTCAAATAAATTTTCTGAACTGCCCACATGTGAATGTCCACTTATTTCCCCAGCTCCATGGATATAGGATGAAGGCTTCTCTTCCTGCAGTCGAGAAGGTGATTTTTGCTTTCCCTCCCTCAGAACCCATCTCTTTTCTTCATATCTTCAATAATATAAAGAATTGCCATTTTGAGCATATAAATGCATGACACTGGAAATAACAATGCAATTACTGTTCAATAGATCATAGTCCAGGCTTCATACTTTGCGCGGATGAAATTTTCAATTCCCACTCTATCATAATTTGGAGGTAGCTCTGCTTCCCAGTAGCCATTTGACTTCTCGTTACCCATGGCTGCACAACAGAGAAAGCCAGCAATTCTCTCACTTGAAAGAGCGAACGAATTAATCCATTAAGGATGGAAACCAAAAGACAAATGAAAAGCATACTTTGTATAAATGCAACCTGCTCTGGCAGCCACGTGTCCAGGGTTGCAGATCGCACCTGCAGCAGAGCATATAAAATATGAGATACAGAGAAGGTGGTCTAAAGACACGAAATGCTTTACCAATGTCCTATAACAATAGCTTTTAGGTTTTCAATCAAAAACGGAGAATATTCAATTATCTCCTAATCAAGATCTTGAACGACCAGGTACTAAAGAATCTACACTTCATATGGAGCTTATGACTAAACACCAATGAAAAAGAGCATATTGCATGCGTTCGCCTAGGGTGAAGTCCAATAGAAGTCCTCACAGCTGAGGATCACTTTTTCACTTCTGATAAGTAAATTCCCTGATTTTTATATTCTGCTGATGTTCGAATCATAGTTTTTTTTGTGCAACACTAAAGGTGTTGTAAAAATGATTCTTTCAAAAACCAAGTTACAGTATTTCCTCTTATTGCCCGTTCCACCAGTACAGAAATTTAAAAGTGCTTTCGCTAAGCATCTCTCTTTGCTAAGGAATTATTTTCAAATGTTTCCTCACCTTTTTCTTCCCATAATTCATTTCCAGGACAAATTAGGCATTTCATCAGTGCTTCTTTTCCATCGCAATATATTTCCTTTCTCACCTTTCATTGTTACATTCTATTCTCTTCCAGATTCCATTATATTCTTTTATAAACTGCGAAACATGATCTAAGTGTAGTTACATGATTAGACTAAACATGAAAGACTTTTGGACAAATAGAAACTTCTTAAACTATCGATACTCTTAAATCAGGAGCACAGGTGAAAAAATTCAAATTAGTGACCTTTGATATGTGTACCCCCAGACTTCGATGGATTCCAGAACACTGCATGCAGATAAAGATTCCTAAATTCACACTAGCCCATCTTGGACCTCTGCACATCAATAAGCAGCAGTTCATTCAGATAAAGACGGCTTTCGCAACATGGATGCATCAGCCCCCATTTAACAGTAAATTGTCCTAAACTTTGGATGTCATAATTCGAATTCATGTCTGAAATGCCAATGTACATCTCTTAGAGTTATCCAGGACATACTTAGCTTTACAGTCAGCACATTCCTTATTCTCTGGCAATTTCAATAGCCCTTCCAGGATCTGCATGTGTTTAAGTCACGGTAAAGATCAGATAAAAGAAGAAATAGACAAGGTTAAAGCATTATCAGAACAATTTGACAATTCGCTTGGCTACACATGCATATTTTATGTGTGCTGCCAATAAGATGCCAGAAAATCAACACCTAATTATCATGCTGTTCTTTTTGATGGTGTACAGAATCAAACAACGAATAGCATCTCGAACAAAGGTTAGAAATGGAATCTAAGGGAAAAGTTATATCAGAAGCCTGTACAAAGGAAAGTATTATTGCATGGACTAGAACGATCATAACCATTAGATTGTGTGAGACCCACATAAATCCTTTGAATTCTTTTTTCTTGGTAATGTACTCAATGCATGGTGGACCAGGTCTAGTCAGGTGCTTTTAGAAACAGAATCTAAGACATAAAAAGCGTTTATTGCAATCAATGGCACCGCTTTTATCCCCTCAATAGTGCTAAAAACCTAATAATCATAGGATGAGCTACTTCCAGGGATTCTACTGAGAGTTAGAGGCAACAAAAAAAGGTAAAACCATTGAGTTGAAGAGTTCTCTTTAGGAGATAAAAGGCCCTCCAAGAAATATAGAAACTTGGACATGATTAAACATTGCAGTCAAGATAAATAAGAGAAAAACACCTGCATGTAGCAAATCGCAGAATTAGCGAGAAACTCCGGATCTCATGCCTACCAAATAAGGAACTTTAATCTCAAAGGAGAACCGTGAAAAAGGGGGAGCTCCTCTTACAAGATGAAGACCTTTGATCTACCATTTCTTCCCAAAGGGTAAGCAAATCTTCTCAAGATGACTAATTTTACCGCACCATTCGCGTCACCCGATACTCTCCGCAGATATAAACTTCACCCAGATTTCGTTCACTATCATAATCGCTACAAGATCATTTCAGATCCAACTATAAATCAATTACGCCGACGGCATCATCGGTGTGGGCACAATTCTCAAACCCATGAGAAATGCTGAATGCGCACAGACACAACCCAGAGTACACGAAACCAAACCGGCTCAATCCTTAACGGAAGCCATTCATATCCACACCTCCCAACGTCGTACCAAAACGCGCGAAGCTTAAGATCGAATCCGAGATCGAAGAAGGGAAATCAAGGCGGATCGAGCGGGGCAATGATGAAGAGGGGGGGAGAAGGAACCTTTCTGTGCTGGGCATTGAGCTCCTTGGAGACGTTGGCCTTCTCGTTCATCGGCGATCCACCGGGACGAGATCGAAGTAAGGAAAACGGAAGAAGGATCGGATTGATGATGCTCTCTCTCTCTCTCTCTCTCTCTCTCTCTCTCGTTCGAGATGGAAATGGAGCTTTTGGCGTAACGACGAGTCTTCAAGTTGGCGATTACTTCATTCGTGCGCGTTTTCTTCGCCAAGACACCACATTCGCAAAAAACTTTGGAGTGCAAAATGGGTTGGACGGACGAGTCCCATCAGCCTCTTTTCATTTGCATTAACCGGTTCGACCGCCTCGGTGTGAACATGGCCAACACAGAATCATTCTTTCTTTCATGCCCCAGAAAATAAATTGAACCGTAATTATGGATTCGATTTTTCAGTTGGTTACTTGTTAGAAATCCGACATTGGAAAATTGATGTTGCGCAGAAAAATTATATCTTGATTGACCTATAACTCATGTTATTAGGTATTGATCGCTGACGCTATTAATGGAGTGGTCGGGTGATTTCAAATTGTGCTGGGATTTAAACCGTGAGTACTTGAACAATCCTACTACGTGTACTATGATCCTTTTTGGCTGCTGATTTCTACAGTTCAAGGCCCCTCATATTCACGGTGATACAATCTCTTTGGGTGCTCAAACGTAAGATATATTTGCATTAGTTCCGTCTTTCTCCGGGGGATTCTTGAGCCCTATTTTCTTCATGTGCCGGTGCTCTACAGGCTCCGGAGTTGCGGGTATAACACAAGATGCTAATGAAGATTACATTCGATCCATAGCTCGAGATAGAGACTTATATGCAGGTACGCTACATTGGAGCATGATCCGACTCATCTCTTGAGGAGGCGAAAGATAACAGTCACTCTGTCGAGTTCGACTCTACTTCTCTCCACCGCAAGCCATCCTCGCTCGCGGTCGGGATCTCAAATTTGATATGTTCAAAAGTATACCTGCATCAGAAGCTCATCAGTCACAAAATGATGACACGCATCATCTCGGAACATGTGAGAGAAGTTGGATTGCATATCACTGAGAAAGCTGAGCGGACAGAATATAGTTTTGTACATGACCCGTGCAAATAACCTAAAACCATAATGAAAACAGGCAAATCAAATTAAACATGCCATTCTTAGATACTCATGGTTCATACATGCAAATGGGTAAGTTCATGCTTCCTTGCAGAAGCTGTATGCCTACATGGTCTATACGGAGTTACCCTTCACAAGAGCCAAATTCGCGGAATTTTTTTTTTTTACATGAGAGAGAGAGAGACTAACATGATGGAAAATTGGTGCCGGAGGCCTCAATCGGCGTCCTTCACTTCCGCTTCAACATCAACGACTGCTGTAGGAGTATTCTTTCCTGCGAAAACCAAAGCAGTCTTGTCTTGCTGAGCTAAATGATTAGTTCAGATTGCAAATATCTAAAACTACACAGCCATCTCTCTCTGTTGATCAAAACAGATGACGATCGATCAATACATGAACAGGGATTTGGGATACAAACATCAAAGCACTGAAACAGATGGCATCAACAATGAACCTTTCTTGGGTCGAGGATAGAACTCATTGGCTGCTTCTCCTTTTGATGTAAATTGGTTGGAAAATGTCACTGATTCCCGGACAAACTTGTTGTCCACCACTGAAAATCAATAACGGAAGAGATGATTATGCCTTTCATCATCTGTCGGCACAGACATTTTAGAGAAATGCAATTTTAAATTGGCAAAGCAGTCCAAAAGTTCTGGAGGCAAAGAAAACCCGGAACTGGCTACCCCGACATGTAAAACCCAAATGATAGAACCATACTCCAAAATTCGGAAGCAATAGCAAGTTGAGAGGTAAAATAGAAGAGCAAGTTGCAATCTTGACAACTGCACTAAAGAAGAAAAGCTTTCAGGCCTATATATCATGTCTTACCCGAGAAAGGTTGACTGCAAAAGGGGCACAATTGTAGTTCATCATTCAAAGTAGATCTGCAAGGAATTATACAATCACCTAAATTAAAAACTCTTGTCAAGATAATCTTTCTTGCTTACAATCAATGAAAGCCTTCAGATATCTCTTACTTGAAAATCTGAAAATCGTTCCCACAGTTTGGACACTGCAAATGCAACAATGTCAAAGGAGATCCATTTCAGAAGCCAGATGGAAAGAGAAAGTGACAGTTTAAATGGTTTGAAGTTTTAGAGAGAGGCTTCAGCAAAAGAAAAGTTTCAAAGCATACCATACACAAGAACCTCAAAATCTAAACATTAAGACAATCGGTTAGACCTTACTATCTTTTAAAGAATTCGGCTCGACAAGTCAGCTGGGGAGAAATGTATTCGATGAGCTACTTCTCATAATCCAATTTCCAAAGCAAGTTCCCGAAGATACTCTTGCAATATAAGTAATGCAACATGACTGATGAAGAGGAAACTTAATCATATAGATCACCACTATCTAATGTATAAAAACAAGAAATCATCCTTGTAGACAACGAAAAGCCATATCAATCAACTTCCTTCAAAGACTTTGGATCGATGTGATGTGACACTGTTTTCCGTGCAGGCGTGAATTCTGGAGCTGTCATATACATGTTCCAGTTGCTCTGGACGCAGAAAGTTCTCGTACCAACATACTCAGAAAACTACGATTGAACCACCAGATAGAAAATGAGAAAGAAGGGAAAATACATCCACACAGTAAAATTGCAGGTAGCTGCCCATGTATGAGGAGATATTGGTGCATAATGCTACTAGATATCCCGTTGAGTAATACCAAGAAAAGTAAAAGAGCAACAGGAGGTAAAAAACCAGATAATGTCACAAAACGAAATGTAGATGGTGAAAGAGTCCTCACACTGCTTTGTACTATATCTCGTCCTGCCCACCACAGAAATGCCCCCAAACCGACAATTGGTATCAGCACGACAAGAAGCTGGATCCAAAAGGCATCAACTAATTACTCCCAACTTTAAGAACAAAAGAAATAGTCCTGAAGATACTAGACATATAACAGCAGAAAGAAAAATGGAGTTTTATCCTAAACTCATGACCAAGCAAAGTGTACAGCTAGTAAGGATCGAATTCACCGAAATAGCCATGCAAAGGCGCAAAATGCGTATCTAATTGGGTGATCTCAATTAGAAAACTTGCAACCGTTTCATTACTTATTAGGATCCCCTGCAAAACATGGCTACTATGTTAACATCTTGCTCAATGCTTTCCGCGAGCTGAAGCATGGCATATTAGTAATTGCCATTGAAAAGTTTCATCTTCAAACACCAACAAACTAAAAATATCGGTTCAAATTATACAACTACTTCAAAAAGGAATCGACTACGTGTTCCAATTTAGCAGGCAATATCCTGAAAAATTAACTCGAAAATCGATTTTAAACTCCCTGCATCTACGGCTGAGACTTAAATCAAAAGCCTACATACACTCGATCCCTTCGCAAACTGTTGGTGCATATGCGTGTGTCGAGAGAAAGAGAGAGCCATACCCAGATAGAAACAATTGCATCCAAGACCCAACCAAGTTGTCCGGTCATGGAGAGATAAGCCAAGCCAATGGCCAAGACAAGATTACCCACAACCCTCCCGGTGGCTCCGTCGTCTCTCCCTCCGCCGCCCCCGCCGCCATTAAAGCCGAAACCTCGGTTAAACCTCATGACAACCACCCTCGTGCTCCTCTTCAATTTCTCCCCCTCCTTCACCAAGACCCCATTTTGAACTCTTCCCACTTCGAAAAAGGGCAACTTTTCTCCGGTAGGCTTCAATTTGAAGCCGTTTCGATGCAGTGAAGCAAGGGCGGGTCTTGAGATCGAGCGACGACTGCTGGGCCTTGGACAAGAATTTAGGAGGCCGCTCGAAGCTGGCGAAGAAGTAACGGAGAGGGGCAAACTCGTAGACATGGCACCAAATTATTAAAGTTTTCACGCGGAATTTTTTGCTGAGTACGGATAGACTTCACGATCTGAAAATAATGTAATGGATTGGGTTTTGTCCATTGGAGGGGAGGACGCCAGGCGCAGAGATCGTGACCACAACAGACAAATTTCTTCAGATTTTTCCTCCGCTTTCTGGAGCACCTCCTCTTTTTTTTTTTTTTGGCTACCCCTTCTGCTTTCGCTTTCGCCACTCTCAATCTTTTTTCCCTCATTAATCCAGTCAAAATCTACGCCTCAAACTGTCAGTTGCATAAAACCATGTACTGATACAAGAATTACATAACATGATATGCGAATACCGTATATGCTGTCCTATATAAGTTGTGCAGTATAAGGATGTATTTGTACGTATGTTTTCTAGACGTATATAAAAATAGAGCGTTATACATCTGATGCCTCGACTTTCTCGATTGCATATTAACTTAAATTATTAGTGTTTTTTTTGGCATTGAACAAAACCGACACTACAAATCAATTTTAAAAAATAAAACAATGACAAGCATTTGTTTGAGTTGTTTCTTCACATTCTTATGATTCTTGCACCGAAGCAAGTTTTGGGACATTATTAATACCAAATTTCTTGATGGTTACTCTCACCGGCTATTTTGGATTTTTTTTTTAACTATTTTGTTTTTTGAATGACACTAAAAACTAATCATACTTTTATACTGCTTTACTTGATATGTGGCAAGAGAAACCTATTAATCTTGGTCTTGGCTCTAGAGTTCTCAATTGGGGAAGTTATGTAGCTAAATTATTCTTATCGATTACCAACCACTAAAACAAGTTTTCGACCAAAAAAAAAACAAGTTATTAAAAGTTTCTTTGATTGGATAAATTTAAAATTCATGAACAGACTAGTTATTCTAACATAGGAACGAAAGAGGTCCAAAACCCAGGAGGCGGGTCCCTTAGAACTTTTTAGGGGCATACAGGCCCAGCCCAATACTCTCATTTTTAAAGGCACACCAAAAGTGAATTTAGGCTTGGTTGGAAGGGTCCTCCCTCCATCAGTCCCTTCATCTATCGGAAACGCGTCGTAAATCTAGGAGAAAATGAAACAATTGGTCTATAAATTTTGGCTCAATATATAATGTGATCTATGAATTTTTAATTTATTTATGTGGCTCTTGAATTTTAGTCCAATATGCAATATGATCTTTAAACTTTTAATTTATTTAATTAAGTCCATGAACTTTTGATAAATGTTTAATTTAATCTATGAACTATATGATAATACTCATTGTTGTCCTTGATCTTAAATTAATGGAAGAACTATATTGAACATTTTCGTATAGTTCATGGATTATAATAAACATGTACCAAAAGTCTAGTAATGATATTAAATAAATTAAAAGTTCATGGACCACATTAAACAAATTAAAATTTTATGGATTACATGACACATTGGGTCAAAATTTAAGAACCATTTGTGTCATTATTCTTAAATGTAAACACACTAATATGACAATATGTCAGCCCTAATAACTGGTTGCCAGCCTGTTTCCCATTGACGACACATTCCTTTTAATATAAACCTTTTATGTATATGTGTATCAGACACTTCTTAACCTCTAGTCAGAAGTTGACACGTCTAATCCTTTTTCTTTATTTGTTAATTTATATTTGTCTGTATTCGTATGTCGTGTTTAGGAAACACAATCAGAGGATAAGAATCGTTCAAATTAGGTTGGATTCGCTCATTATTGCGAAATTATACATGAACTCATTTTGGAAAACTCCTTTTTTGCACTTATATTTAAATGCGTGAATTTTCGTATCTAAAATCACAGCGCTCGAGCGACCATCTAGGGTACGAATTGTTAGCATCGAGAGTCCTAGCTCTTTGCTCAAGAAAGGCAAAAGGTATGCTCATTCTTACAGTGTTTTCAATTCATATTTTTCATTAGATAACATAGAATATCCATGTTGTTTCATGATATGGCATTGATTTTCCTCTTGTGTGCTTGTATTTTCAGTTGAGTAGTTAAATGAAGATAAGCTTAATGTTTGTTCATATTGATTCCTAGATCTGCGGTGAGTTCTGTCTAGATCTAACAAAATCCTATATGATGAAGGATGATATTCTTCCTTTCTTGCCTAGATTGAGTCAAATACCCTTTTTTTTGGGTCGAAAGTCAAAAACCCTTTTACATAGCTTACTTTTTGGACATGTGCTGATTTGAATGGTTGGGCGCAAGGGGTTTTCGATTCTCTCTCTTGATTAGAATAATCTTTTACAAAAACCCTTCAAAGATATATTTATCATATTATCTACGATCAAATAACTCATAAACCCTTGGAAGATCGACTCTTAGTTATATTCATGTACTTGTAGCCCTTAAAAAATTTTGTGCTTTATCTGCCATTTGATCCTTGAATCTGCCAAGGTTTTCTCATCACTCCTCCGATATCGATGCCAGCTGTTGATATTAACATATGAGTCAAATTGTGATGTCGGAAATTCAATAGTTGGAGGAGTAAGTCAGACCGTGCACTGGATGGATTGCATGCCATTTGATTAATTCCATCACAGGGAAAATCATGTCAAGAATGTTTTACCCTCCTATTTGATGATTTTCACATATATTGGATGACTCTGAGGATATTTCTTAGTGACTTGAAGCATCCCTACCCTTTAGGCAGAAGAGAAGTAGAGTAGAGGTTCTCATTTGCTAATAATGTTGAGAATCCTTTGAGTTTTTAATGAAGCCTTGTTGTTCACTTGCAGGATAGATCGACTTTGCTCTTATCTATTACTTGATATTTGTTAGCATTAATTGTGCAATGCAACAGGATCCTGGAAGTGGCAAATTAATACTCTCCATGAGTATGAAATGCTGAAGACAGCATTGAATACTTCTCGTAATCGTCGAGCCATTGTATATGTTTTGAATGATAGATATTTCACAATGTTGTGCTATGTTAAGAGTTTATCTAGGGTTTATGATCATGGAATTCATGCAACTTTCGAAAGCATTACATGTTGAGCATAAACGCCAAAAATTATAGTAAAATGAGCAACTGTTCGCTAGCTAGTCATGCATGCTTACATTACCTATCCACATTTCATTAATAAGGGTGTGTTGTTTCGCTGATAATCAACGATTTTGAAGTATTTTTTTTAAAAATGATCATTTCAATCGCTTAGGAAAATGAACGCTCAAAAAAATATTTTCTTTATCCGTGAAAATACTTAGACATGAATTGTTCTACAGGATTTTCCATTGATTAATTTTTGTAAGCGATACCAACAATCATTTTTTGGAAAATTTTTATAAATTTTCTTTGAGAAATAAGAGTTAATGTTGTGTTTCATGCTAGGCTTGTATATATATATACGCATGCGCACGAGGTAATCTAGGACATGCCAAAACTTGTCATGTATAATCTTAGTTCATTTATGCGTGTCTCTAGTTCCATCAATAGCACTTGTCATGAGTATAACCCCAGTTTATTAGGCATGTTTTAGCGTAGGTCTATATGTGCCACATGCATACCAGAACATGACATATATGTTTGCTTTCTTCTTTTCCACATAAAAAAAAAATCTGTCGGAAGGTTTGTTGCTTCATTGTGTACTCGTGCATTTATTTGCAGGTGAAGAGATGGCCCGGAGAAGAAATACTGATCCAACGAGACTAGATCCCAAGGAGATGTTTAGTGAACCAGAGATAGAACAGATGAAGGGGCATAAAATAGAAAGTGACTATGTTGAGGTCGAATGCGGATGCACCCACAAAAGATTGGGTGATACCTCAGGATATCTGAGGGTTTACAAAAATGGCCTGTTTCAAATCAACTGTAATTGCAGCTTAGATTGCAAGAAAGGCAAGTGTACTTCTCTCTCTCTCTCATATGATAGATTTGCTCTGTCTCTGAATTATGGTATTCGAAATATCCAATTTTCTCTTCTTTTGACTTTAGTCATCCTCTCATTTTAAGAGTCGTCGTCATTTTCTTCCCACGATGCATACTCAGCAAAACCCTAATATATTTTTTGATGTTTGCGATTACCTTGCTGATCCATTACAATGACTTTTGCTGATGACCAGAAAATTTGACACCAAATGAGTTTGAGAGGCATTCTGAGAGAAGTGGGAATTGGAAAAGCCACATTTGGGTGACAATAGGTGAGAACAAGGTCCCTCTTGACGAGACCCCTCTGATGAAGTACTATCAGTTGGCTTCCAACGAAGCCAACCACCCGACTAAGTTGAAATTCCACCGCGATGAGTTTGTTCGCTGCTCCAAGTGCAAGAGGGAGCGGCGGTTCCACCTCCGCAGCAAGGAGGAATGCCGAGCTCATCACGATGCCATTGCTAATAAGAGGTGGAAGTGTGGTGATCCTCCCCACGACAAGTGAGTATATGCAATCTCTATACTGTGGGCTAGAGCCTAGAGCTAAAGAGATGGGCGACGAAAAGCATCTCCTCATGCTTGAACTCTGTTGTTTCAGGATAACCTGCAAGGACGCAGAAGAGCGTGCCGCTAGCAAACGGCCCAGAGGATGCCGACGCTCTCCGATATGCCAGGGTTGCACTAAATGCGTGTGCTTTGGCTGCCTGAAATGCCGTTTCTTTGACTGCGGTTGCCGGCCATGCGTCGACTACATCGACAATGTTGAGCCCTGACGAGGAATGCCGGTGTCTCTATCGTCCTTTGGATACATTCGCTTTCTCAGAATAAATTAAGAAAACTTGGAGACTGTGGTCTGGTTTCATTTTCATCTCTAGTTTTCAATACTTTCGCTGGAATGATTAGGGGCGAAGCATCCATTTGACTTGATGGCGAATACTATTCGCGCATTTGATATTTCTGAATATGGGTGACATTTTACAATCTGTTTAAATTTGGATCGGGTCTTTCTTGATTCCGATTTCTCAGATTCTCCTTTTATTTGTTTATGACGAGCTTCTCTTCTTTAAATACCCTCGAATTTCTATCCGCAACAAGTCTTTCTTCCATGCATAAAACATTTACGTACTGCAAACTTGCATTGTCTCATTAGTGGACAAAACATATATTGCTTTGGTCTCTGACGATGTTTGAAATTATAGATAAAGCACATGAATTTGTACTTTGGATGTGGATTCTATCTCTCCATCTGTGTTCCTATATAACAGGTTTTTCATTATTGTAACTGAATGAGGTTACCCATGAAGTTTATGGCCGAATGCATCCCAAGTTGAGATCTATTGGGACGACCAATAGAGTTGTAGACAAGGCAGGGATAGAATTTCTTCTTTTTAGGGCCAGGTGTTCCTTACGCTACTCGAAGGATGAGTGAAATTTACAAAATGATAGGAGGTGTTCATCTTAGAAGAAAAGGCACACTTAAAATGATTCTACCATGTTCCGTTTAAGAAGATGGAAATTTTTTCAATGCCGGTACATTTGTAAAAGAGTCGATAAGCATCGAAATAGTGTTGATAAAAAAAATTACCAGTCGTGTGATTTTCAAAAAATCATTTGATAACTTACCAACACTTTTATGAAAATATCAACTATCTTTTAGGCATGAAGTTAGAGAATCTTGCCTATATTGCGAAATTTCATATGCTCAGAGTCGTATATGGTAAAGAATTGATAGAGCCAACCAGGCGATTATGATCATATCTAAACACAAGTTACAATTAAAAGTTTATGTGAGCCCTTGCTTACTCGGCTTCAAATGCTCAATCTAGCCAGCTAGGCGTGGTCAATGGTCTTCTTCTAGTTTGTATCTTTCTTAAACCGAAAGTGAGTATTCTGTCAATTTGAGACTGGTCTATGGCGAAAGAAAAATGGAGATTCAGTCGATTTTAGAGAAGTGAAACTAGGTTTGACAATATCTTTTTCGCCTTTCCTGCAGGGCCCTGTAGGCCAAAGAAATATATAATACTTCAAGGAGCCCGCTAAACTTTAATTGAACAGCACACAAGAACTGTCCACTTGCTGAGCTCTGTAAAGACACAATTATATATACCAAGATCTCTCTTCTGCTGAATCATTCGCAGCAAATTGCTTATTTTGTATTCTTCGGAACGAAAGGCCAAGAAAAATCAGCTTGTGTAGGTTGCTACTTTTGATGCTGTTTGTTAAAGGTTCAATGGCAGGATACGTTTTTCAGTTGACCCAAAGGGGGTCTTCCTCTGTTCAACACTCCCTGGACTCGCTGCTTTCGAAGGGTGCTTTCATGTCCATCCGAATGTCGTAGCCCATACTCAACGAATTCAAAAGGGAAATCATGTTACGTCAATTGCAACTCGCCCACTTGCAGCTCCGAAAGCAGACGTAAGATAGGTCATAATCCTTACTCTTTGCTATACTTTGAGCGATTTCGTTTCAAGCTGAGCAAAATCCGCTTGGTTTTCTTGGAAGATGAGTTTATTTGTCTCATTTTCTCGAAAATTATCAAGATTTGTAAATTTATCAGCTCAGATAGATGTTAATGTATATGTTCGGAAAGTAGGACTCACCTGACTGACTAAGCTTTCCTAAATATAAAACCAGATACACATATCTAGTTTACCCTAGAGAAAAAGTATCATAGTCAGACTCGACCGAGAATTATGACCCCAACTTGAAATCTCGGTTCCCTCAAGCGACTACACCAGAGCAAAGTTTTTTGTAAGTGAGTTTTATTAACCAACACATAGGAAAAGATCCTGAGCTTATTAAAAAAAATGATTCATGTCGATAGTTTTTGCAGTAGATCACAAACCGAACTGCAAAGGAATCGGATCAGGATGAGGTTGTGTTCCACTTCCATGGCAAAAGCAACCAGAATTTCAGCCTTGTTTCAGATCTCACCCTCCAAATCAACGCTCTCATTGGCCACCAACTGATGGGCCGGAACTGCAACGGCACATGGATTCAAGCACTGGGATTCCTCTTCAACTCTCGTTCCTTCTCTCTAGAAGCCACAAAGGCTGCTACCTGGGATGCCAAAATTGACCATTTGAGTTTAACGTATGGCTGAAGCGAAATAGCAATAACCGAAGGTCTACTCTCCTCATGGCACTCCCCAGGAAAGGACATAAAGGTTGAGAGGATATCAAACAAAAAGTGTAGTAGTGACTTCGAGAGATACAGCACAGATTATGGTGCATGTAATTCCTATCACAAAAGATGATGATAGGATTCATAATTTCATGTTGTTTAGCCTCTTTAGACTTTTATTAGATTGAAGGTTTCTGCATTTCTCAAGTCAACAGTCGTTGATAATTTTTAAGTCTTGAGTAATGCTCATTAAAGAATGTGTCATGTTCTATTTGAGTTTGTATGTTTAGTTAACAAAATTGTTAGTGTTATGGATGATTAATTTGATTTTATTGGGATTATAGTCATATTTGTGTTGGTCGACTATTGTTGTCCTGTTTCCAATTTGTCCTGTGTATGAAAGATGGCATATGCAAAAGATCACGGTCCTTGTTTTCGCTTTTGTTGAAGATGTGTTTATGATTCATGTGTACATCTCTCCCTAATGGTTAGATATCATTATAAGTTCTCTTTCCTGTAACAAGTTAAATTGAAACAAAACTGAATGACAAATTCAATCACGTAAGTATTTACAGGAAAAAACACACCAATTCTGATGCAGATAGGATCGAATATGCTTTGATTCACCTCTTTCGACGTGCTATAATATTATCCTTACTCTTTTCTAAATCGGAGATGAACCGTGAGAGGTCTAACTCTATATAGTATCAGTACTCAACAAATAGCTCTCAAGGCCCTTGATCCATGCAAGTGCAGATGCTATTGTTTCTGAGGGCAAGACTGTTTCTTCTGTCTCACATTCATATGCCACCATGACATCCACCAGTGTCTGCTTCTCTGAAATTGTTGTAAGTTGATTTGAAACTTTGTAAAAGGTGAAGCCAAGATCAAGGTGACCCGCTTCTATTACTTGTAATCCAATTCGATGCAAAGACTCGTCGAGTTCCACAATCTTCTCCTTCTGGTACTTCATTTTCGGCACATCTAACATTTATTTTGGAAAAATGTTAATAGCCAGTATAACCCTCGCTATACAATAAAAGAAATGAATTTACATACTTCTTGAAACAGGTCTCTACAGGATACATTAAGCATGATACCGCTGCAAGTTTCCATTACACAAAAGCTTGCATTGCTTCAGCTGCTAAATGCTTGATGTTATAAATTGAACTAGTCTAACATTTAGCAAATCTTACATAAAGCCTAGATTGTGCCCAACAAAAGGCTAGGACAACCCCCATGAGATCCCTAACGTGATTGACTTCAATCCAGAATGCCCATTCTTGAGTTTTCCCATTTAGAAGTGGAAAAAAAGAGATGTGACTCACCAGGGCCAAAAGTTAAAAGAAGGATTGAACCAAGGCCGCCATCTCCTTCAATGATCTCTGCATTCTGCACTAAACTTGGCGTGACCTGTGGAAGGATAGAGAGCAGATCCTTGGACAAACACTTCCACAGTGAGTCAATCCCGACATGGACCGTCGCTTGAGTCTTGGCTTCTTTCATTGTTGGCACTTGGCTTCCAGAATTTGGAGATGATTGCGGTGTGGTGATAATCTTGAAGTGACTGTTACGTTGGTAACAACACAGAGGCACTCTTACAGTTATAAATAGAAGCAAAGAGACTGAGAAATGGACAAGATAGAGCATCTTTCATCGCAGTTGCTGAGAGATGGCTTCATGTGGAAATTAGATTCTTCTTCTTTTTCTACTTGTTGCCTGATAAAGACAGTATTGGTGGTTGGCCGCTCGTTCATATTGTGATGCTGTCATTTGTATTATCTTAATCTTCCTGAAACTATTTGGCCATCCTTTTCAATCGCAATTTCCTATGGCTTATATGGTGCATAATATTTTGGCACTAAGTCATGACAAGTCATAGTGTTCATCATAAGGAAAATTACCAAAAAAGCCATAAACCCATTGTATGACAATTTTTAGTCATAAATCTTTTTTTTGGTAAAGAGACAATTTTTAATCATAAATCTTTCAATTTGATCAATTTAGTTATAAACCTTCTAATAATTTACCAATTTAGTCCTTATAGCCAATTTGGACGGAAATCACTGACATAAATGCTGGCCGTCCTATGTGACACGGCAAACGTTGACGTAAATAATTTTTAATAATATATTTTTAAATATTTTATTTTCTTCTCTTTTCATTCTTTTCTTTTTTTTTTCCTTTTGTTTTTCTTCTTTCTTTATTCCTTTTTCCCTTCGCCAACCACCGCCGGGCCTCATCAATGGCCTATGAAGGTTGCCGGTATCAAGCGAGGGCTACCCTCTCTAGCCTCAAGCGAGGGACACCTAGGCTTGAGCTAGCGAGGGCTGCCTTGGCTGGCCTTGGGCGAGGGTCACTTCACTTGAGGTTGGCAATCAACGAGGCCCAGTGGTGATTGATGGGGAAAAAGGGAAAAAGAGAAATGAAAAATAAAAACAAAAAAACAAAGAAAAGAAGAGAAAAGGGAAAATAAGGAAATAAGGAAAAGAGAAGAAAAGGAAAAAAAAAGAAAAAAATTAATAAAAATATTCGAAAAAATATTAAAAATTATTCACGTTAACGCCTTTCATTCAATATAGGATGGCTAGCATTCATGTTAGCAATTTACGGCCAAAATTGGCCGGATTGACTCAATTGGCAAAACATGAAAATGTTCAAGATTCAATTGATAAAATCAAAAAGTTTATGAATGAATTGGCAAAAGCACAATAAATTTAAGACTTTTTAGACAATTTTTCCCATCAAGATGCATTTACTACTCTTTTGATTATTTGAAATGGTATAAAAAGCATTTTGGAAACAATGTCTGAGTTGATTATTGTGAAATGGTTTGAGAAATTCTTTATGAAAGGGATTGCAAAAAGGTTATATGTTTTGATTTGTAAATCTGATTTATGAAATGTATTCTATTGTGAAAGGAAATATAGGTTTGTAAAAATGTATCCAACTCATGAGATTGATTCTGGACTGGATATTTGATACCTAGAGGATGATGGTTTAATGCTTAATATCACTGTACTAGATAGGGGCTTTTGCATATGCATATGCATATTGGTTTCAAGATATCCTTTTGAGTTGAGCCACTGGCTAATAAGAGGTGTAGACATTGCCAAGGAGAGAAATTTTGGTTACCTTGTCACCAGGCATTGTGTCATGACTATGGTTGAATATTAAGCCTAAGATGGATCAATGAGATAGACTATTTATATGTGATTTGTTTAGATGGATCAATGGAATAGACCATTGATGTGTAGTATGATATTGATCAATAGAATAGAGAAATGATATGTGAATTGACGAGATTAATTAATGGACTAGACCATTGATATTTTTTTTTTGGTAAGGACTAGACCATTGATATTTGCTTTGATATTACTGATAAAATGAGTTTTTTGTGATATGTATAAAACTTTGTTGAAAAGTTAAAACTCGTTTTGATCTTGTACATATGCGAGACTGTGAATTTATATTGAAGGAGTTTCGATTTGATTTTGTATATGCATAATGGGTGTTTGATATGCTTAAAAAGATATAAATTACTCAACCGTGGTTGCTTGCCTCATTCATTCCGATCTTTTTAGTTTTGTTTTAGCTAGCAACAACCAAAACGAGAGCGCTATTGGCGAAGAGTTTTGGGTTGTTGGATAAAGTTTGCTTAGTTGAATTTTCTATTTTGGATACGAACTAATCGCATAATATCCCTAGTAATTTGGATCTCTTTTATGCAATTCAAGAGTAGTAACTGTTCTATATATATTGATATTAGGTTTGTAATTGAGATTGTGACTTTCGGGTAGAAGGACGGCTGTACCATTTCCTAATTTTTTATAGGATTTGAGATGTGATCTCTACTTATCAACCAACGAAGACATATAAAACAATCCTTAAGAATATATAGGCCTAAAGCCATTAAAAAAAAAAACCAAACTTTCGGTCTAACCCCAATTTTATCTTAAACTTTTTTCGTCTCATAAAAAACTTCCAACTTTAGATCATATCTCAATTCTTCCCTAAACTTTCTTTTCTCCTATAAAAAACCTCAAACTTTAAGGTCCAGTCTCAATCTACGTTAAACCTTTTTTTATCTCACAAAAACCCACCAACTTTTATTTGAGTTTCAAATCTATCCCCATTAACTCTCCATTCAAAATTTCTCTTAACAACCGAGAAATGAAAAAACTCCCGAGCATGAGCTGTTTGAGCGTTCTGAGCACGAGCTCTCCGATTGCAAGAGATGGAAGACTCCCGAGCACAAGAGAATGAATATTGAATGCAAAATCGAAGATCCTCAAGCGAGATTGAAGGAAAACTCTCATAAGAGTAAGAGCAATTGAAGTAGGCCAACCCTAATTGCTCTAGTTTATACCCTAATTTCATATCCAAGAAGACGTTGTTTGGGCTGATGTAGAAGTTCATCTCCAAAATGTCTTCTTGGATATGAAATTCAGGGAAAAACTAGAGCAATAACATTACTAAGGGCGATTTTGGACAGAGTTTTAACAAAGGTAAATATGAGACTCAAGTAAAAGTTGGTAATTTTTTATGAGACAAAAAAAATTTAGGGTAGAATTGGGATTATACATAAAGTTGGTGGTTTTTATGAAACAAAAAAAAGTTCAAGCAAAATTAGGATTGGACCAAAAGTTGAAGATTTTCTATGAGACGAAAAATAGTTTATGGTAGAATTGAAACTAGACATAAAGTTGAGAGTTTTTTAGGGTATTAAGCCATAATATATATATATATATAAAATCCAAAAGCTATATATATAATATATATATATATATATATATATAAAATCCAAAAGCTAGAAGAAACCCAAACTTGGGTATTCAATGACGTCCACGTACCAATATATGGCCTTGTTGATAAAGGGATTGGGGGTAGAATGCTAATATCACAGGTTTGGAGTTCAACTCTAGCGATTTGCAAAGGGCAAAGCAAAAATTAAAGAGTAAAGAAAGTTATAAATAGGACAGAAAAAAAAAAGAAGTCCACGCCGAGTAGAATTAGGAAATGAATTCCAAGTGGACTTTCTTTCTTTCTTTTTTATTTGCTTGGCCGATAACTCTTGCCAATAATTTTTTTTTTGGTAAGGATTTCGTGACAAATTTAATTGGACCCTTGCCAATAATTTGATATCAAGACAAAACAAGAAAACCCTTCTCCAACTTGGGATATTTGGACGTTCATGAATAATGATTAATCTCGGGTTAGATTTCGTTCACGGATTTAAACCGGAGACAACATTCTAACATGCCACTACAATCCATCCGTCACTTCGTTTCACTGCTATGTTTTGCATCATGGCGTTGTTAAGATTCAGGATCAGCTGCGTAGTCACCATTTTGCTGATGCTTGTCCAATATGAAACCATGCAAGACTTCTTCCATCGTTTGGGACCCGGCGGCAACAGCATTGAAGCAGTTTGCAGCTCTCCGAGGAGCCGCTGCAACGGACTTGGAACAACCTGCCCCGTTCGAATGTTCGGCCTACCCAAATGAGGAGGCAAAAGTTTGCTATATCAATCGTCGCGCACCCATGTGCAATACCCAATGAACGCACCTGATATGTTTGTCCTCATCAACGGGGTGTTCAGTCGTCCTGTACTCTTTGAGCACCTTATATTTATTGAGTGTGGTAGCTCCTTCTAGCTCTTCATTCAAAAGATAGAAACACTGAATATTTTTTTTGGTAAAGTAGAAACACTGAATATTGATGAATCGAAAATTGAAAATTCTGTTTACCGGTCGATCTTCCTTCATTAGGTTAAGAAGTTAACGATACCGTACCAGACTGATAAGGATAAACACATTCACTCTCCGATTAAGTAATAATTATGTTGTTAAGCCTTTTCGCACTATTATTAGGTTAGTGGTTTCTATATTTCCCGAGTCAACAGTTGTTGATAAATTTCTAAGTCTTGGATAATGCTCGTGAAAGAATTTGTCTTGTTCTTTTTTAGTTTGTATGTTTAGTTAAGTTATATACTCTCTAGTGTTATGGATAATTAACTCGATTTAATTGGGATGATGCTCATTTTTGTGTTGGTCGACTATTGTGGTCCTGTTTCCTCTTGTCCTGTGTACCAAAGATGGCAGATACCTATGATCATGGTCCTCGTTTTCTCTTTCGTTGAAGATGTGTTTGTGATTCATGTGTTCGTCTCTGCCTAATGGTTAGATATCATTATGAATTCTCCTTCACGAAACAAATCATTATTGCAAAACTAAATCACAATTTCAATCACGCAAGTATTCACGGGAAAATACACAAGTATTTATTCTGATGCAGATAGGATCAAATATGCTTTGATTCACCTCTTTTGACGTGCTATAATATTTATCCTTGCTCTTTTCTAAACCGGAGATGAACTGTGATAGGTCTAACTCTACTTAGTATCAGTACTCAACAAATAGTTCTCAAGGCCCTTGATGCATGCAAGTGCGCCGGCCGTGGTTTTTGAGGGCAGGACTGCTTGTTCCGTCTCACATTCATATACCACATCCACCAGTGTCTGCTTCTCTGAAATTGATGTAAGTTGAAATGTAGTTTTGTAAAAGGTGAAGCCAAGATCAAGGTGACCCCCTTCTATCACTTGTAACCCAATTCGATGCAACGACTCGTCGAGTTCCACGATCTTCTCCTTCTGGTACTTCATATTCAGCACATCTGAAGTTTATTTGGAAAAATGTTAATGGACTGTAACTAACCCTCATTATAGATCTTGAAAAATGAAAGCGCATGCTTTGTGAAATAGGTCTCTACAGGATACATTTAGCACAATGCCTATACAAGTCTCCGCTATGACAAAAGCTTCGCTTTTCTCAATGCTTTCCTATTTTGAATCAAGAAATAATGTCATCGCCAAGAGAACAGAGATGCACTGCTTCAGCTGCTAAGCCCTTGGTGTGATAGACTGAACTAGTCATCAACATCTGGCAAATCTTACATAAAGCCTAGATGGAGTCCAACAAAAGACTAGGACGACCCGCATGAGATCCCTAACCCTAACGTGATTGACTTCAATCCGGCATGCCCATTCTTGAGTTTTCCCCTTTATAAGTGCAAGAAAAGAACTGTGACTCACCAGGGCCAAAATTGAAAAGAACGACCGAACCAAGGCCACCATCTCCTTCAATGATCTCTCCATTCTGCACTAGGTTTGGCAAGACCTGTGGAACTATAGAGTATAGATCCTTGGACAAACACTTCCACAGTGAATCAATCCCGACATCGGCAGTCACTTGAGTATTGGCTTCTTTCATCGTTAGCACTTAGCTTCCAGAATTTTATGGAGATTGTGATATGGTGATAATCTTGAAGTGACTGTTACTTTTGGTAACAATACAGAGGTATTGATCTTCTTTTGTTTTGCTAAAGAGGCATTGTTCTTCATAT
The DNA here is from genome assembly GCA_024500025.1 of Syzygium aromaticum. Classification (NCBI taxonomy): domain Eukaryota; kingdom Viridiplantae; phylum Streptophyta; class Magnoliopsida; order Myrtales; family Myrtaceae; genus Syzygium; species Syzygium aromaticum. The sequence continues at coordinate 31,748,470 of CM044890.1, read as the reverse complement.
AAAGAGTAGTAAAGAGTACTGAGAAAGGGACAAAAAAACAGCATCTTTCATCGTAAGTGCAGAGAGATGGTTTCGTGTGGAAATTAGATACCTCTTATCTCTCTTCTTGTCGCCTGGTAAAAGACTGAAGTAGTGGTTGGTAGCGTGTGCATACTGTAATGCTGTCGCTTTTATAACCTTAATTTTTCTGCAACGATCTGGCCATCTTTCAACCTCGGTTTCCTATCGCTTATTTTTGTGCGTAATGTTGTCGCACTAATCTGTGCCACGTCCTATTGGTCATTGTGCATTCTTGGCTGGAATTATTAACCCAGATGCGTACTGACCAGATACAGCGCCCCTTTCGAATTGTTTTATTGCCTCGGGAATGACTTTACATGAAACGAACGCCAAGGAAATTTCTTTGTTATGTCAAATGAACGACATCAGTACGTCATCTTCATCATTTTCTTTCATCATCTTCAATAAGCCACGCAAAGAGGCATCCGTGTTTTATAACGTGTACTGTCTCTTTTCTATTTTTAAGCCGGCCTTGTGAAACAGGTGAAGCATTTTCAGTTCTTGATTCTTGCAAAGCACTTCACGTTGAACAACTACTTTGTTGGATCGTATGAAACGGCTGCTTCTTTAGAAAGCTCTGACGTGAACCATATATGAAGTACCCACCCTCTGATGGTTCTGTTGCTGGAACTCGAAGTTCTACAAGTTCTTTTCTTTTTCTTTTTTATATGGGTCGAATTGAAAGAAGAATATGGCATTGTCCACGTGTTTCTGTTTGTCCCCTAGTTCTTTCAGATCAAGAAATGTCACATGCTTGTGTAGTCCCAACGTAAAGTGTTTGAGAGAGTCAACCACGCGTCGCAGATCTCTATGGAACTAAAATGAAAAACATACAGAAACATGTTGATGCATGCAAGAAGTGTGAATTAGGGTGCGTTTGGTGGCCATTCTATTTTCGAAAATAATTTCTGCTAAGAAATAATTCTTTTTTATTTTATTCCCGAAAATAATTTCTAAGTATTTAAAAGCGTTTGGTAACTGCTCAAAATTTTATTAATAATATTTTGAAATTTTTAATATTTCTTTTTTTTTATTTTTTATTTTTCTTTTTCTTTTTCTTTCCCTTCCTTAGCCCATGGCCAGGTCGCTGGCGCCGACAACCAGCCACAGGCCAAGGCCGGCGAGGATTGGACCCTTGTCTCCGCTCTCACTAGATTCGGTGAGGGCAGCCAGCTGCCTAGGCGAGGGCCACTCTCAGTGGTCTGGGTGAGGGTCGGCCTAGCCAAATCTGGCGAAGGTTGGCCTCACCAAATCTGGCGAAGGTCGGCCTCGCCGAATCTGACAAGGGTAGCGGCAAGGGCAGCCCTCGCTGGTCCTGGCCTATAGCCAGTCGCCGGTGGTTAGCGGCCGATCATAAGCTAGGAAGAAAACCAAGAAGAAGAAGAATAAGAAAAAATTTCTTTTCCATTTGTGATTCTTGTTTTCAGAATCAAGAAACAATCTTTTTTTGCTTTTTAATTCTGTTTCAAAACTGATTTTGGGAATAAATTTATGTAAATTTATGCTTGGAAATAAAAAATTTATCAAACGAATTTCTTCTTTTTTTTGTTTTACTGAACAAAAAAATAGAATCAGAATAAAAAAAATAGAATTAGTCACTATTTGATAAGTTATCAAATGCACTCTTAGAGTACCGTAAATACGTACCCCACAGACCTTGGCTAGCTGGCTTCTGAGACTCTTTTCATTCTCAAAGATGGTCAAAATCAGCGGCTATACGTTTCTCACTGTACTAGCAAATTTTGGAGGGACGTTCAGTTCAACAGGTTTGGTTCGACGGCTATGTCTTCTGCAGCCGGCCAGGTGAATCGCTGCTTTCCACACACATTCAAATGCCCAGAGAGCCCGTGTGAACCATTTCAAATGACTAGAAAAGGTTGCGATGTCGACTGTAATTCGCCCACTTGCGATTCCCAATGCCGAAGTAAGACAACCTCTGCTGATCCCTTTACAGCAATTGATTCGGAGCAAGCGATTATGCTTCTTACATCGAATGCTTACCGAGACTCGGGATCGAAATTCAGAGCATGCTACGATCCTCGTTTCATTGGCGGAGATGGGATTGTCTTCTACTTCCACGGCAAGACCAACCAAACTTTCAGTTTAGTTTCCGACCCTGCCCTCCAAATCAATGCATGTTTCATTGGCCATAGACCAGCCGGTCAAGCCCGAGACAACACATGGATTCAGGCACTCAGAATCCTCTTCAACTCCTGGTCCTTCCCCTTGGAAGAAACAAGAGCCGAGACATGGGATGATCAAATTGATCATCTGATGTTTGCTCACAACGGAAATGAAATAGGTACCCTGAGGCCAAAGACATAAAGGTTGAGAGGGTGTCGAGCAAGAACAGTGTAACGGTGACCTTAAAAGACACGGCTGAGATTATGGCGAACATCATTCCTATTACAAAAGAAGATGACAGGATTCACACATATATGTTGCCTTCTGATGATTGCTTTGCTCACTTGGAAGTGCAGTTCGGGTTCTTTGGTCTGTCGCCAAAGGTGGACGGTGTGCTCGGATGGACATATCAGCTCGATTTTGTGAACCCAGCAAAGCCCGGTGTGGCTCTACCAGTGGTGGGAGGTGAAGATCAGTATAGGACTACTTCACTTATCTCTGCAGACTGCAAGCTTTGCCTTTCGCTCCAGGAAGTGATAATGAGGACCGAGAGAGCTCATAGGCAACTCCAACCAGTATGGCACATTGGATTGCACCAGAGGTGTCACCACCGGTTCTGGTGATGGCATGAGTTTATAAAAATGAACGTCATCGTCAGAAATTATCATCACTCGTTATCATTGCAAAACATGTCAGATGCTTCTGCTTCGCCCCTAATAATCCAATCAAGGGAAAGAATAGAAGGCCTAGTAACGCAATGCCGTATCTCTTATTCACATCGTTTTGGCTCAGGTCTTAGAAAGACCCTAAAATTTATCTCCAACTTAGCTTCTTGCCATTCCAAGGGGAAACAAAAACATCATAATTTGTCCTCCAGTTTGAAACATAAAATCATACGAGAAATCGAGCTTAAAAGTTGCTAGAACTGTAGAGCTATGACCTACCACTAATGCATACAGTTCAAAAGAGACCGATCCAAAACAGCGAACGGAATACACCAAAAACCAGTGAAAAGGACATGAGGAACTGTGTACCGTATGAGACCATACGACTTTGCATCAAATGAGGGTGCAGGTAATTTTATGGCCCATCATCACCAGCCTCCTTGAACTAACGAAATGGGTCTAAAGTCGTAGTTGTTTGGAGAAGAGGACCCGGGAAGAGTTTCCAGATTTATCCCTCAAGCATCGTAAGGAAATCAAAAGACAACAGGAATACTTGTACAAGAAAACATCTGGAAGAGGAATCATTTCAGACTGTCTTCATTCCTCGTACTTGTTCTGTAAATGAAAGTGTATAAATCCAACCAAATCATTACCTTTTCTTATCGCTAACAAGAACATGGGCATCCAATACCCAGACAAATTGAGAATCACAAGAAAAATAGAATCTTGAACTTGCACGTATAAAACGTTTCATAATTTGATCAGCACCTAGCGCTAGTCTACACAAACTCCATGAGATAATCAGCTAAAGAACAGGAGAAAAATGACGAGGAAGAAGAAACGAAAATGAAAACCTCCATCCTTTGATTTAGGAGGTTTCTTCTCATCTTCCACGAGGATTTACCAGCTGAGAGAACACAGCACTTGTGGCAGCATCCTCAGCATCATCATCAGTTCCGCCATCTATCATGCTCGTGCTGTTATCGAAGGGCTCCAGTGGTGTCAGCTGAATGCCCGGAATATGGTTTGTGCTGTTATCCTCCGGTTCCATCAGAGCCAAGGATGTTTCCTCGAGCTGGAGGGCATATTCGAGATTCCACAGCACATCCCCCATTGACGGCCTATCAACTCCATGCTCAGCCAGGCATTTCTCAGCAGTCTCTCCAAACTTCTTGAGAGATGCCGGGTTAACCTTCCCCACAAGATTCGGGTCCATAATTTGATCCAACATACCCTTCTTTTGCCAGCTCATCGCCCACTCTGCAATATTCACTTGCTCCCTTGGAAGTACTGGGTTCAAAGCAGGTCTAGTGCAGAGAACTTCCATTAAAACAACTCCAAAGGAATACACATCAGATTTCTCAGTTAGCTGCTGCCTTCTGAAGTACTCGGGGTCTAGGTAACCAAAACTGCCCTTAACTGCAGTGCTGACATGAGTCTGATCCAGTGCGGGCCCGGTCTTCGAGAGGCCGAAGTCAGCAACTTTAGCAACGAAATTCTCATCCAATAGAATGTTTGTTGTCTTGACATCTCTGTGAATAATGCTTTGAGCTGCACCTGTGTGGAGATAATGCAGTCCCCTTGCAGCCCCAATGCAGATCTCTAGGCGCTGCTTCCATGGAAGAGGAGGTAGATCCGTTCCATACAGATGGCTCCTGAGTGGCCCATTTGCCATATATTCATACACGAGAATCATTTCTGAGCGCTCATCGCAATAGCCAATAAGAGAAACAAGATGGCGGTGGCGGAGCTTAGATAACATTTCAATCTCAGTTCGAAATTCAGCAAGCCCTTGCTCAGATCCTGGGTTACCTCTCTTGACAGCCACTCTAGTTCCATCCTCTAGCGTTCCCTTATACACCCTGCCAAAGCCACCAACGCCGAGAAGCAGGCTCTCGTCAAACTTGTTGGTCGCATCTAGGATCTCTTGGAATGTGAACAACCTTCCTAGGTTGGAGGAAGCCAAAGATATGCAGCTAGCAGTTCCACTTTTTTGAGAGGTTGTAGACATCTTGGTCATGGTCTGGGAATTTCCATAGAAAGGCAGTGGTAACAATGGATGTGGCTGGTGAGCTGTTCTTGACCTCCGAGCTGCCAAGCAATGGTAACAGAAAACAGCAAATGCCACGGCAACCAGAGGTCCAACAATACAGCCAACGATAATTGCGATCCTGTTCTTCTTCGAAGACGACTCAGGAAGAAGGCTCCGGACAGAAGAGACCCCATCTAAGCTTTTTGCTCCATTGCTGATTTTCATGATCTCCAGCCCATTCATTATGGCATCAGTGACATCGGACGAAGTATCTGGACCTACACTAACAGTAAAAGTACGCGATCCGTTGGAAGAGTTAGCAATAAAATCCATGTAGTATGGCACGGCCAAGTCACCAGTTAAGGTTGAAAGATCAAGGCTTCCCCGAGCGATGTCGGAGTTTATGTAGAGGTTGAACATGAGATAATTTAGGGCCTTGCTGACTATATCACAGAAATGCACCCGCACGAAATACTTGTAGTCAGGATCAACATAGAAGACCCAGGTAATGTTGAAGTTCACAATAGCAACATTGGCATCTCCCATGGTTTCAGCCGTCGCGTACACCAAATTAGGCGCTATCTCTTTCGTGACTGCAACACGATACTTAATTGATGAAGGGTTGATAGAGACATTTGCGGCAGAGGTGTTGACATGGAGATATTTCTCATCATTCTCCCAAGTTCTTCCAAGGGTATCATTTTGAGCAGTGAGCAGTGGACCCCCCATATTCAAACGGTACACAGTTTCAAGGGCAAGTTCAGAGAGGCCGCTGAAAGGGGCAGATGGATTTACAGCAAGAGCTTCATCAGGCAGCACTTTATCCGGGATTGAGACGACTTCAATCGCATTTACAAAAGAGACTGAGTTGTTTGAGGGGATGAAAGTGAGACTCAACATATCTGAAGTCACGTTGATTGCGTACTCTTTCCACATGTAGGAACCATTATAGTTCTTGAAAGTGAAGTTGTTGAGGAGTACAAAATCATCAGTGACTACGGTTATAGGGGAACCTGTCAAGTCATGGCCGGAATTCGGAAGAGGGTAAAAGTAGAGGCGGACCCAATGGCGCCCCTGTTGCTCAATATTGAATTTGTAAGAGGCTATGCCCGAGAAAACACGAGCATACTGGTAGATAGGAGACAGAATGCTAGCGTTGGAGCTAGCAACAATGGCATTCCCCGTTCTTAACACGAGGGAAGACTGCACAGAATCGGGGACAAAAGTTCGACCCTGGACTGTAATGTTTTGCGGAGAACCGCAAGATATCAAGTAATTATCGGCGGGCACAAATGCCGCTTGACATCCCAGACATGAAATCTCGAACAGAACAGCTACAAGAAGCAGGGTCACCGACTTCTCTAGCTTCATCTCCACCGTGTCTATTAATAGTAACCCGAATCCCACAACTTTCAGGAAAACAATGACCGTCCCAACTCCTCCCTCGCTCAAATCACAAATCAGCGATCACTAAAGAGGTTGAGCTCCAGTTCAACAAGATCTGGAAACCCCCCAACTCACAAAGCAGAATGATCCAGCTCTTGAGAGGTCCAAAATCTTGAAAAATCCGAATCCTCACTTACCCAGTTGCTCAAGTGACCAAGCAGCTGGAGAAATGCAACCCTCGAAGCATTGCTTCGAAGATGAGCACAGGCACGCGTGAAACAACAGAAAAGAGCAGAGCTGTTCTCAGGGCTCTCACCTTTTGGCAGGAGCAAGACTGCTCTGTGAGTCGAGTCGAGTCCGACCGGCGTGGAAGAAGAAGGGGTCCGAGGCAGAGCGAGCGAGAGGCCAAAACCCAGAAGCGTTTCACTCCACATTACATGACAGGAACGCCATGCCGCCCCGAGAAGAGAAGAGAGCAGCCATTAAAGCCCCGAAGCTTTTCCAGAGTAAGCGGCTACAACCTTTTCCAGGCTGTTGATTAGGCTGTCATCTACTCCCGGGGAGTGAAAGAACGAAAATGGGGACCCCACGACCATTCGAAAGAAAACAGGAGCGTTGTAATAAAAAAGATTATAAACTCTCTCAATCATATGACCTCGCATCGCATCCATGAATCCCAGCTGTTTTACGTGAAGATCTTTTGCTCTTTTTCTTTTGGACGATTTGCAATGATGACATACTTAATACATACTTAATACGTAATACCATCCATAAATTTTTAATTTAATCAACGTGATTCATAAATTTTTAATGCTATCTTTTCACTAATTTAAGTCTAAAAATGATATCGAAAATTTTTATATAATTCAGAGACCAATTTAAATACGTACCAAAAGTTTGAAGATCATATTAAATAAATTGAAAATTCAAAAATCACGTTAGATAAATTAAAAGTTCGGACATCGTGTTACGTACGGGGCCAAACTTTAAAAATTATTTACGTCATTAATCCTCGGTTACGAAACGGATGTGATGCTCCGGTATTCATATTAGAAAAGCAGAAGATGACATCTGTGTGTTCTGGATCTTTGCCAATGCGGGACGGAGACAGCTAAAACGAAAGAGATTATTTCACTGTGTTCGTCGCAGGTGGGAAGACTTTGCGGTGCTGGGGCCGGCGACCCGGGTGGGGCCCGATCATACGCGGCTTAGAGAAGTGGGAGGAGACACGTTTGACGGCGCCGTGACGCCACGGTCCGCGGCGGTGCTCGAGGGCCGAGGGGCCGGTGCGCTTTTGCGGAGCGGGACAGTGAGGAGATAAGCCGTGTGATTTAACGCACCCAAAAAAAAAGGAGAAGAGAGAGTGATTGTAATTTCAAGTACATGTGATGACCCTACGCAGGAGAGGGGATATAATTCCGTGCTGATTTGGTGAAATAAAAAATGATTAATACCATGAAACATTTAAGCAGGGATACATATAATATATTTATCCCAAATTAATTTTTTGACTACTAAAAATCTCAAAATTGATATATGTGTGATAAATTTATCACAAATTAATTTTTTGAACCCAAAAACCGGTACATTTATAATAAATTTACCTTCTGTTAAATTTAAATACCACGAAAAATCACAAATTGGTACACTTGTGACAAACGGAGGGTAAAACCCCAAATTTGTATACCCATCAATTGCCATGTGTCATCCAATTTAGAAATTTGACAGCAAAATTTGAAATTAACGGAGGGTAAAATTATCGCAGGTATACCGGTTTGGATTTTTCATGGTATTGACCCAAATAAAAATTACATTCGAATGGCAATTATAATTCTTCGTTTGTCATTTCATTTATTACCACGTAATGGATCAAGAATTGAGTGTATTAGAAAAGAATTGGATGGATTGAATCAATACATACGTATTAGAAATCGTAGATTAGTTAGCGAATAGTTAGATTCGCTTGCAATTAAGGAAATTGTCAATTCAACCTAATAGTTGCGACCTCAAATCAAGCGAATTAGACGGTAGAGAGAGATAGTTGCTTCGATTCGTCCAAGATGAGGGATGGGAAAAGTGAGCGAGCGGCGCCCAGCTTTGGTGGGAACCCTCATTGGCGTCGACGATGGATGGTGGAGTGGCAAACACCGTGGTCGATGGTGGCAGTGGATGTGCGGCACCGACACGAGCGGCGTGGTTTGGCTTTGTCAATTGTATGAATTAGACCGACCCACCCGTGTAAAGTTGTTCGGAAAGCAACTCAAAACTCGTGAACAACAGTCAGCATCGAAACAACTTCCACGATGTTCATCAAGATAACATGCATTTGCTGTTCCTTTCACTTGCGGCAATAAATTCAGGGACCAATAGAAGGGGCTACAATTCTAGTTTAGCCGAGGTGCATCGAGGCCAGTGGCATAGGACGAAGAGATGAGTCGAGCAGCGGAAGAGCTCAAAACTCGCAAGTTCCATTTGTTTCAAAAAAAATAAACGGTATGGAAGGTTTTTTTGTAAGAATAATCGTTTATATCACTCTATATAACTAATTAGTGATAAATATTTTCGTTATCGACAATAATTTGCTCATAAATATTTTTGTGGACGGTGAAAATATTTTTTTTCATTCATTTTTTGTAAGCGAAACAAGCGATTATGTTAAGGAAAATATCTTTTAAGTCATTGATTTTTCGCAAAAAAAAAGCACTCAAAATAAAATAGAAAAAAGAAAAGAATAAGTTTGGAACTTTTGGGAGCGTGTAACAGAAGCTCAATATACCTTTCGTTCGGGAGACCGCTAAGAGGACGAGTCCGAGCCCATCAATATACTCAATTGGATCCATCTCTATTCAAAAGCCTAAACGAATGAATTAAGAGCCAGGCGATACATATATTAAGGTTAACATCACGAAAAACTCTAAACTAATATACCTGGGATATATTTATCCCAAACTAATATTTTGATCATGAAAAATCCAAAACCGGTACACCCATAATAATTTTATCATCTGTTAGTTTTCGTTAAATTCCGCAGTCAGATTTCTGAGTTTGATGACACATGATAGTTGACGGATGTACCAATTTGGCGATTTTACATAAGTGTACCGTTTTGTAGTTTTTCGTTATATTAATCTAATTTAACTGAGGGTAAAGTTATTGTAAATATACCAATTCAGGGTTTTTAGTAAACGAAAAATTATTTTAGGGTAAATTTATTACAGGTGTATCAGTTTGGAGTTTTCTATAATCAAAAAATTAATTTGTGATAAATTTATTATAAGTGTGCCAGTTCAAAATTTTTCGTTGTAATAATCCTAAAAATTAATTATTTCATGCTATATCAATTTTTCGATGCGAGATTTATCTAGTATAATTCATGCTAGAATTCAGTAAGGACGGCGGTGCGAACATGTGGGGGGAGTGGGGAGGCGTGAAGCTGTCGAAATCGAGTTGTGATACACACGGCCGCATGGCTGCACATGGCCACTCCCCCACTTAGTACCCAAAAAGTCTCCATCACCTCCCTTATTTTATTTCCCACGTCCCCTTTTGGCTCTCCTTTCTTTCTTCTTTCCCCGGCTTTTTCCTCTTTTCTCCGCTTAAAAGTCAAATCATGCAAATTCCGGGACGACACGTAAACGAAATGTTTGCGGTACGCAGGAGGAGGTTAGCTTAGGTCCTTTGCGTCGGTCAATGTCGACTGCACCCCCCCCCCCCCCTTCAATCACGTCGATGTGATGGAGCCCCTCCTCTTTGGCCGCGTTGAATAGTGCCCTCCGCTAAGCGGGAAGATTCACGTTCCGCGCCTTTGATATCCTCGTCTCTGTGCTGGTGATTCTCGAGGGCTCAATTCTAAGGCGATGCCGTCGACTTCGAGCGTCGGGCCGACAAGCTAACGAGCCTCGCGAATTCGTCCGAGCCCCGGAGATGGGCGGGCCGATGTCCACGCGATAGAGGAGCGAGCCTGTGGACATCCCCGTTCGCGCCCGATTGCCACGAGGGGGATGTGCAGAACGGACCGTTCGAATTAGGAACTGGCCGGTCCGATTTCCCTAATTCCTAAAAATAGAACCAGTGTTTGGATGGTTCGATTCCCGGACTGAATACAAAATTTTTTTTATATTTTTTCAAAAAACTTAATAAAATGTGAATTAAATCATAAGTGAAGTACTTTAATCCCCTAGGCTTCTTGAGTCTCATCCAATCGCCACTTGTCCAAGTTAGTCCACCGTCCGCAAGGGATAATACTTAACACCACCCGCTAGAAATAATGTGATATTCTAGACTCATCAGTGTACAACTAAACAAGGGGTGATACTTAACATCGGTAAAATTGTTTCTGATGGGGTCTCTTCTTTTTCTTTCACTTCCACCAAAGACGTTAGTAATACATTTGTAGTCGGCATGTTTTGATCAGTCTACATCGGTTTGTCATCGCATTGGCTCAAATTGCACGTTTATTTTTGTAATTATATATAGTAAGTACGAGAAACACAGTTCCAATTTTCGATCACCCCTAATTAGGATTATCCATCCCCGCAAAGATGCCTTCACTTCTAGCAAAGACTACTCACATTGGGCCACCCGATTTGGGATGATGCTTCTCATCCGCAATCATCAGCAAGGGGAGAGCCGGACCACGATGGTGCGCCAACGGGTACACGTCCCATTGAAATCGATCATGTTAGAGAATGTAATTATGATTTTTGAAAAATCTTTAAAAATTGTTTTTTTTTTTCGTATCATTCTACCATTCCATTATATGTGTATGTATATAAAAGACAACCGATAGCAAAATGTTTGATGGTGCTATGCACAAAAAAAGTATAAGCAAGTGATTGTGTTAAAAATTGTCTTTGTAAAGTTTTTTTCTAGATTCTACTTGACAATTTATCTATTAATTAGCTTGAAAACATTGGAAAAGAATTAGGTTTTTTGAAATTTTCCTTTTCGAGAAAACTAATTTCTATGGAAGTAACAACTAACATTAAAAAGGAAGACATAGTGACCACAATAAACAATAATAGAACATTTGAAATTCTTAATTTTGGCAATTAGATCAAGTATAAAAATAGAAAAAATAAAAAAGGACGAAAGTTAATGAATTTAGGGCAATCGCTTTAAACTGCAATTGCATGATTGAGGCCAATTTTATCTTTGTTGATTAAAATTCAGGTAGATTTTAGGATAATTGTGAATAATACTACATTAAACGTAAAACTCAGGTATATCCTCAGCATTAACAAATGTAGAGGTATGTATGCGATCCTTGGTGTTCGTAGAGGTATAATGTAAGGTAAGAGTCTAGAGATGTCCCTCAAACCGTGGTGGTTACAAGTATAATACGAATACCTTCGTTATTATATTGTGCAACATGCGACTTGTTGAATAATGCCACATTAACGAACTCGAAATGTTAACTAATATAGCAAATTCTTATTGAAAATCGAATTATGCTCACTTATTATGGATATTTCATTTCCTTTAAAATACTAGACGTATGAATATGCCTTAACCATTCTAACTATGATTTCTTTTCTCGAAACCTACTCTTTAAGCTGCGCTAATGAGACAATTATTGGCGCGCCGAGGTATATGTGAGCCCAATGCATTTCGGATTTTACTAATACAAAAACTTCATAAGCAATTACAACTATGCATTGAAATTACATGCATAAGATTTTCTAACTTTCTCAAATAAACACCGAAAATGAGGTTGTTCTAGAAAAAAAAAATTTAGAAGGGTTAATACCATGAAAAACCCCAAATCGGCACGTTTGTGACAAATTTATCAAAAACTAATTTTTTGATAACTAAAAATCACAAACTAACACACCTGTAATAAATTTACCCTCCGTTAGTTTCTGTAAAATTTAACCATTAAATTACTAAATTAGATACATGTGGTAATTGACGGGTATACCTTTTACCCTCTATTTGTTACATATGTATCGGTGGTTGTTGGAAATTCAATGGCTATGGTATAAAGATATTAATTCAATTTAACGAAAATTAAATAAAGATAAATTTATCACAATTATACTAGTTTTGAGTTTTTTATTGTCAAAAAATTAATTTGGTTGTCACAAGTGTATCAGTTTATGATTTTCGTGCGGCTAAAAATTTAGTTCATGGTAAATTTGTCATATATTAGTTTGGAGCTTTTCATTGTCATTTAACTCTAAAATAAAAACTGCAACAAAGGCTTTTGGTTTTCCAACTCGTAACATCAAGTGTTCCTAGCGCAGCTGTGATCTGGTTCATGTGTTGTTTCTTGATACAATTTCCTAATCCAACACTATATATATACGCACTGCTTGTGATCCCATCGTCATGAAGAATCAATCAGACAGATCAGAGAAATCCCTGCTTCCATACCACCATGGCGGGTGACTGGTCGGATCTCCCCTCGCATCTGCTCGAACTCATTGCATTTAGATTACCCATCAATGACCTGATCGATTTCCACGAAACATGTCCGTACTGGCGTAGTGTCGCCGTCCAACTCCTAGGAAGTTTCCAGCCGAGGATCAGCATCCTGTGGCTGATGATCACGGACCAGACACGTCCCGAATATGCTGCTTCTTCCTACCACGGCGGCAGAGCTTCTACGAGTTCCCCTTGCCGGAAGTGCGGGCCAAGAGGTGCTTGTCCTCGTGGGGTTGGATTATGACCATCAGAAGAGATGGGAAGTCGAGATGTTCAATCCTATACCGCACGAGCGCACCCCGTGCTAAACTCTCAAGCCTTAAGGACTGGGGCGACGAAAAAGGCCCCATCACCAACGCTTGCATCAGTAAATTCGCGCTCTTGGTGTGCCCCTTTTCACCCGTGAAGTCCGAGATCATGGTTCTCTACGATGCGAACCGGGGGCTTGGGATATGAAACTACTGAGACCAAGCGTGGACGTGGTAAAGCCCCTACAGGATATATATGGACCTAATTTATTGCAAAGGCAGCTTCCTAGCCATGGACGTGGGGGGAATGATTAGGGCGTTCGATGTGAGACAAGACGGACTGAATCCCGATACAGATGGCCGTGTTGTGGTGCGGAGGCCGCCCGAATTGGTCAACCTCGAGCACTTCAAGAAGCATTATCTCGTTGAGTGCCGAGGATCATTGTTGGTGGTCTCCCAATAATGGCAACAAGGGTTCTGGTTCGTGACCTCCCGTTTTCAAGCCTTCTTGCTCGACTTGGAAGCGAACACTTGGACCAAGGTCGACAACTTGGGCAGTGCATCTCTATTTCTGGGTCTCAACTCGTCTTTCTCAATGGAGGTTGGCAATCAACATCGCGATATCGAGCCCGACTGTACATACTTCGCGGACGATCGTATGTGCAAGCATGCCTAAGGCAAAGACATGGGCATCTATCACATGGCTGACGGCCGGATCGACCCGCTCTTCTCCGGCGGCATGCCGCATTATCCCAATTCCGCCACACCTTTATGGATAGAACCCGACGCCGGGTGATGACCACCACCGACTTCCTCCCCTCTGGCAGAAGATTGGGATGGATTAGAAATATGGTGTTTCTTCGTTTGATTTGGAGTGATTTGTAGAGGATTTTATTTCACTTTTAATTCGAGAATTATTGGGAAAACTCAATTCCCAATCAATACATTCAAAACGCATTTGAAATGAATTCGATCAATGCGGAAAACGTGCCCGAGGACCATCAACTTGTATCACCGATCGTATATGTATATCATACAACGAACATACCCGATATTGTTACAGATTAAGTGCCACTTTGCGCTTCGAAAGTTCTTTGATTGTTTTTCGTTCTCGTTTTCGTTCCAAAGAAAAAACAGAGAATACGTTGTCTTCGAAGGAGTGTGTTTTGCATATGGAAAATCACGTTCTGTTTTTCCAATGGATGCCTTCTATTATAGTGACAGGTAAATAACCATCTTGTGAGCTCTTATGGCTTACGGGCCGGATTTGGCTCATTTTGGGCAGTCCACCCATTATGTCTTTCATCTCTCACTCACCCACGATGGGCTATGTACAACTCTCTTTCTTGCAAAGTTCATATTGACAAATAATCCGTGCGACCAACATACTATGAGAGCTCGTTGTTAGGAATATATAACAATTCAAATTGGGCATTATCCAGAGTAGAATTAGTATGCAGTTTCCTAGATCAATCGGTCACATTTTTTTTATCTTTCTTGATCTCTTTAAGTATCTCGTATATTGTATCCACAACTATGATTTACTCAAAATCATAAATGGTCGACCTGTAAATACAAATATAGAATGTGACATTATATATTAAATTGATCTTCCTCTTTCCTTAAATCTCTCCATTTTAGTCTAACTCGCTTTTCTAGAAATGCCCTGTTAGACCGAATTATCATGATCATTGGCAACATCCTAAGATAGTAAACACTGAATAGAAATTTTGAGAATAAGTAAGAGTCGTGAGGGTACTTTAATTGAGAAAAAACTATTTTCCTCAAGAGTCTCACACAACTTAAAAATTGAAATCATAATTTTTGCTACCTCTTATTAGTCGTCCCATGCATACGTAATATGAAATACGTATTACGGTATATTCTCATTTTCTCATAGAGCATATGTCTTTACTCTCAATATCGTACATATGATAGTTTAGACATACTCAATGTCTAATTTGAGTTCACAAATCTACTCTATTCATAAGCGTCTATCAGAACTTCTATCTTGCATTTAAAGACAGGTAAAGTGAAATATGTGGGTCATTTCACTTTCGGACATAATAATCTGTATATTCTCATCTTAACATTCTATTAAGGCGATATTCATGCTTCAAGCTTGAACTTTCAATTATCACCTAGATAACAAACTAAAAACTGTCTCATCTCTATTCATCATACAGTGAGTAGAGGCGATTACCCGTGTGAGTGGGCTAATCTCTTATCTGTCCGACATACCTTTTTCAATATAATGCACTCAACATCAACGTTCACAAACGTCATACAAACTTATAGGCTTTATTAATAACAAACTTCATTAATAGTGAATATTTAGGGAAAATTACAATATTCAGTACATCATATTCTACACAGTCCTAGAGATCTCACATGACCATAGAAAACTTCTCTAGGAATCGGCTTCGTCATAGGATCTGCTATCATCATTTGTGTAGATATGTACTTCACATTCACTTCCTTTCGTACAACCATGTCCTTGACATAATTATATTTGATATCTATATATTTGGTCTTTTCATAGTATTTGGGATCCTTAGTGTACGTTATTCCTGCTTGGCTGTCACAATAGACCAATACTGGGTTTGCAGCTTTCTCAGTAACACCTAAGTGATCCAAAAATCTTCCAAGCCAAACAGTTTCTTGTGTCGCTGCTGAAAGAGCCACGAACTCAGCTTCCATTGTAGATAAGGCTACACACTGTTGTTTATTACTTCTCTAACATATGGCGCCATTATTCAGTAAGAACACGTATCCAGAAGTAGATTTTCTTTTTTTTAAATCTCATCCCCAGTCAGCATTGGTATAGCCTTTAAGGTGTAGATAACTTCCTTGATAAGTCAACGCATAGTTGGCACTTCCCTTTAGATATCTCAAGATTCTTTTGATAGCAATCCAATATGCTTGATCTAGATTGGATTGATATCTACTTACCATTCCAACTGCATAACAAATATCAAGTCTTGTACACATCATAGCGTACATCAAGCTTCCGATAATACTAACATATGAAACTTGTTCCATTTGCTCATTTTCTTGTGAAGTATTAAGACACATTCTATCGCTTAATGCTTCACCCTTTGCAATAGGAGTATCTATTGGTTTACAGTTTTGCATACGAAATCATTCAAGGATTTTATTTACATACGTTTCTTGTTAAAGGGATAGAGATTTCTTTAATCGATCTCTTGAAATCTTAACTCCAAGAATGTATGCGGCTTCCCCCATATATTTCATTTCAAAATTGGAAGATAACCAATTCTTGACTATATTAACAAACTCCATACTACTTCCGGCAATCAGTATATTATCAACATATAATGATAAGATCACAAATTGATCTTTGGATCTTTTGATATATACAATTGTTTTCACTAATCATTACAAAATCATATGCCATTATGGCATTGTGAAAACATATATACCATTGTCTTGAAGATTGCTTAAAGCTATATATTGACCTCAATAGTCGACACACTTTGTGCTTCTTGCATTTTGTAATGAAACCAACAGGTTGTTCTATATAAATTTCTTCCTCTAATTCTCTATTGAGGAATGCAGTCTTTACATTCATTTGATATAATTTAAGATCTATACTAGCTACTATTGCTAGAATAAGGCAAATAGAGGTAAATCTAACCATAGGAGAAAAAGTTTCTTCAAAGTCAACTCCTTCATGTTGATTATATACTTTCACCACAAGGCAAGCCTTATACCTCTCTATTGAGCCATCAGCCTTACGATTTATTTTGAGAACCCACTTGTTCCCAATGGCTTTGCGTCCTTTTGGAAGGTCAACAAATTCCCAAACTTGGTTTGATCTTAATGACTCCATTTCGTCTTCTATTGCTTGTATCCATTTTTCCTTATTAGGGTATTTTAGAGCATTGTTCACATTCTTTGGCTCATCTTCATCTTGTGGGGCAATCATGAAAGCTTCTCCTTCAATGTCGAAACATCGACGGGGAATCCTATTACGACTTGACTGTCGTATGGAATGTTGTACTTCTGATGATTCACCATATTCCATTTCGCTCCCACTTGAATTAGATAATGGTGGTGTTATCTCTTTAAGTGGTTGCAATTGAGACTGGGTTGTATTCAACTCTCCATTTGTCACATTGCTCCAACTAACTTCATTATCACGATCCACAAATTCGTATAGTGAGTAATCTCCACCTACTTCGCCCATTTTAGGAAATTCATTTTCTAAGAATGTGACATCCCGTGATTCAAATTCAGTTATATTTCCGCTTTTTTGCTCACCTATGAATACATATCCTTTTGAGTGCTCTGAGTATCTTATAAAAATATTCTTTTTGCCTCTTGGGCCTAATTTTTCATACTTGTGAGAAAATTCATGAGTATAGGCAGCACAACCCCAATACTTTAGAAAGCTTAAATCAGGCTTTCTGCCTATCCATAACTCATATGGAGTAGAGACAACTGATTTAGAAGGTACACGGTTAAGTATGTAGGCAGCAGTCAACAAAGCATCGCTCCAAAAAGTGATAAGCAAGTTAGCTTGTGTCATCATTGACTTAAACATTTTCATTAAGGTTTTATTTCTTCTTTTCGCAACACTATTTTGTTGAGGAGTATGTGCAATAGTCAGTTGTCTTCCTATTCCCTTTTTATCACATAAATTTCTGAACTGATCAGACAGATATTCTCGACCTTGATCGGATTTTAATGTTTTTATTTTTTTGTCTAATTGATTTTCTACCAAGCTCATAAATCTTTTAAAGCAATTTAAAGCCTCGGACTTATGAGAAATCAAATCGACATGTCCGTATCGAGTATGATCATCAATGAATGTGATGAAATAAACAGATTCATCCCTTGCTTTTATATTCATTGGACCACCGATGTCAGTATAGATTAATTGCAAAGGAAATTCAGCTCTTGTTCCTTTTTCCAAATGGTTTCCGCGTTATCTTTCCTTCTAGGCAATACTATGGGCAAATCAACTCTGTTAATATTGCTCATTAAGCCATCTTTAGCCAATCGATTCATTCTTTGTTGGCCAATATGACCAAGTCTAGCATGCCACATATTCACATCATTCTCATAAGAATCAGATGATATAAATAAGGAATAACTAATATTAACTTCACAATAGTTAACATCTAATACAATGAAACCATCTAAAAAATATCCGGAAACATAATAACTTGTATCTAAAGATAAGTCTACAACATTGTTATGGAAGTTTACATTAAAACCAACTCTAACTAAAACCAACGCCAAACTAAGTTTCGACAAATCTCTGGAGCAAATAACACATCATGTAGGAATAATATGCGTCTACCGCGCATAAGTAGTTGATAGGTGCCAATGCCTTCGACCTCTACTCTTGAATTATTCCTCACGTATATCCATTTCATTCCTTGTGGAATTTGTCGGTACTCCACGAAAGCTTCTCTGTCCTTCGCTACATGGTCTGTGGCTTCCGAGTCTACAATCCACAAAGAATTAGATTCAGTTTGAAACACTAAACTAGACACATAAGTAGCATTTTCATTAATGCTAAGGGTTTCTACCTTCTTTGGCTCGCCACAGTCGCAAGCAAAATGACCCTTATTGCCACAGTTGTAACATTTCACTCTTTAAATGTTCTTCTTAAAAAGACGCTTTCCTTTCTCCCGTTGGTTGTGCCTCGGCTTCTTCCTTGAAGGACTTGTTCTCTTGCCTTTCCACTTCTTTGACCCAGTAGAGTGCTTCCTCTTGGAGCCCGAAACTCCATGCGAGCTAGAACCAGCAAAGCAAATATCAATTTCTGGCTTAGCCGCCATGAGGCGATCTTCTTCCAGCTCAAGATGCCGCATAGCATCCTCGAAAGTCTTAATACCCTTATTGTGGGTCAAATAGATCTTCATGTACTCCCAGCTTTGAGGCAAGGAGCGGATTACTGCCTGCACCTGCTGTTCATCAGTGAGTATGTGGCTGACATCCTTCAGCTCACTAATTATATTCGACATCTGCCTTAAATGTTATTTCTTGGTCTTTCAATGAGACATCTTGTATGAGTCGAAACGGATAGTGAGTTGTCTTAGTTTAGTCATAAAAATTCGACCAAATCTTGATGCCAGTGCAGCCCACATGTCTTTGGCGTTCTGAAAACGTCCAAACTCTCGCATGATGTCATTATTCATGCTACTCAGCAACGTAATGCGAGCAAGAAAGTTTTTTCTTTTCCAAACAGCGAAGGCATCTTTGTCCCTCTTGTGTTGGGCAGTTATCCCATCTTCAGGTTCTTCCATAATCTGGTTAAGAGTTTCGAGTGCCTTTTCCTCTTCCAGCACATATTGATTCCTAAGACGCCAAATCTCATAATTGTCGCCATTCAATTTTTCTCCCTTATTAAGTTTAGCCACTATGTTTATAGTTGCTGAAGCCATCGTATCTAAACACTTCAGACACATACGCATGAACTATTAAAACCTATATAAATGCTTCATCAACATCATGATTACATAAACTAATCATATTAATGAATAGTTTCACAAAAGGTCTTAGAGTTGAAAGTTCATTATGTTCATAATCATCGTTTAAAAAACCTAATTTGAAATTATCATTAACATAATCATTTATGTAAAGAAATTAGTTCTTTAAAAGTTATACAAACTTTTAAGAACTTCTAACATATAATATAACATATAATATGGCAATATAAAACGAGAAATCACAAAAAGGAATTTATAGCTATATATATATCTCATAACATATTCACAAATGTTTAAGAACATGTAATATCAAATTGAAAATATGTACATAATTGATTCTAAATCCTAAAAGAAGAATATCAAATGTACCAATACAACACATAGACAGGAAATGACTCATAAAATTCTTTAGAAAATTCTATTTTCTTTGGAACAAAAATGGAAACTCCCGGAAAACCCCTAGATCTGGGCCATGGTTTATCCTAAGACCCATTCAATGCAAGGATTGATATTCTCCTTGCCCTAATCCTTATGTATTCTTGCAGAAAATTCTCCACAAGCATCTTATAGCTTTGACCCTTTAAGGTTTCTTTAACTTTATCAAGCATTATTCCCAACTCCTCAGGAATAGTACATTTTAGGGCTCTGACCATTACATATTCCAGCATTACAAAACCGTTCCAGATGATATCCTGTATCATTTTATTGACCTTGATGATGTGTTCCGTCATATCATCTCGAGTATCCTATTGTTAAAAAACTAGCTTAATTCTTAATTTCTCAATTGAGCTGCCGTTCTTGGAATTATCGGAGTGCGTCTCCAATGTACTATTGTTCCTGCAACGAATGCAGAACAAAGGAATTATTTATAATCCACGATACATCAAGATAAGGAATGTTTATTCATATACATATGGCTTAGCACTTGTATTTCAAAAACTATAAAGAAATACTATAGAAAATGCCAAAAAATATGCCACTAAGCACGTGTACATAGGGTTTATCGTGCATTTTCACATTCATAAGTGCAGTAAATATATCATATGAATATAGCATAATGTAGAGTATTCTAATATGAGCACATTGATACCAAGAACGTCTAAATCAGAGTTCAAATGAGCTCGAACGGGCTGAAAGACTGCAATAGGTCATTCTGCCCGATTTGAACCGGACCGGTTCGACTGGTTTGACCGGTCGGACCGGTTAACGGTCAACTGAGTCGGGTCAACGGTCAATCGGGTAGGGTCAACGGTCCACCGGGTCGGGTCTTGGGTCTGCACTTCGATGATGTCACGCTGACGTCATCGTCGGCGGTTGTGGGCTGACCGATGCGCCGTTTCGCACGTCTGCGCGTGGGCCTCACGCGCCGTCGCGCCCGTGGCCCTTACCGGCGCATAAGGATGCGTGCGGCCTCCTCCGGTGACGCATCGCCTATCATTTTGCTCGTCTCGATGAGCATTTTCTGTTGATGCAATAAAATTCAAGTTTTAACGAAAGACAAAAATTGAAACACGCATAAACAGTTCGGCAATGCGAAGAAAATGAACAAAAAACGAGGCCGAAACGAAAAAATAGGCAAAATACACTTCAATGTTATAGACAATACACATGCATAATCGGGAAACAAGTAAACGGACTCTGATACCAATGCTGGGAAAACTTAATTCCCGATCGACACATTTGAAACATATTCGAAGCGAATTCGATCAATGCGGAAAACGTGCCCGAGGACCATCAACTTGTATCACCAATCGTACATGCATATCACACAACGAACATACCCGGTATTGTCACATATTAAGTGCCGCTTTGCGCTTCGAGAGTTCTTCGATCGTCTTTCATTCTCGTTTTCATTCCGAAGGAAAAACAGAGAATACGTTGTCTTCGAAGGAGTGTATTTTGCATATGAAAAATCACGTTCTGTTTTTTCAAGAGGTGCCTTCTATTATAGTAATAGGCAAATAACCACCTCGTGGGCTCTTGTGGCTCACGGGCCGGGTTTGGCCCATCTTGGGCGGTCTACCCATTATGTCTTTCAAGAATTATGCACTTTGTGCTAGTACATAGACTATAGAGTTGTTATGAAGTATAATAATAGGCGTCCATGACATTCATCGAGTAAGATCATTTAGATCATACAGTGATCTCTCCACCTTTGCCCGAAATTCAAAACCGTTTCTTTTATACTTTCTATTTAAAATCGTCCTTTCACCTTTTGAAGTGTTTTACCATTAGTCCTTCCGTTATACTCATTGCTAGCGTCGAACGCCGGATTGCTAACACGGACCATTGGAGTGTACATGTGCCATATTGTAAGACGCTCAATTTTTAGGTCCTGCCACGTTGGTGCCAAATCGTCAACCCAAAAAGTCCTAAATCACTCACATCCAAACCTTCTCATTGCAGGCCACTGCCATTGGCCCCGTAGCCTTGGACAACCGAGCCAACGTTAACCATATCGCTTGCTGTCGTTCATCTCGAATCTGGTGGCCATGGCCACGAGCTAGAGTGGCCAGCAACCATGGATGCCGCAAGTTCGCTCGACCTGAGTGAGATTGCGACCATGAACACAGCAAGCTTGAGCGACCACCGGTCATGGATGCTACGAGCGTAAAGGGATAATTTTGAATTTCAGGTAAAAATAGAGGGACCACTGTGTGTCGTTTTATCTATATTATAATGTAGAAACTATTAATAAATTGATGACCGGATAACGAAAGAACGAGCTTGCACGGTTTGAGTTTACTCTCATTTGATAACTAATAGAGAAAGCATGTCATTTCATCCACATATGGCTATTCTAGACGAAAAAGCGGATGATCATTTTATTTTGTTTTGGTTTGTTATTTTTTTCTGGGTAGGATGGTCATCTCGATGGATGGTGTTTGGTTTTGTTGACTATAGATATGAATCATTTGAGTTTGTGTATTACAATCCATGAATTAATGATAAAATATGTTTTATCTGAACTGATGATGCTAGAGTCAAGAGATGTCCCTGAATAACAACCAAAAAAGGATAGTTTTTGGGCGCTAATTCCTCAAAAAAATACCAACTTTACCTTGACTGATAATTCTGATCCAAACTTTTTTTTGTTTTGATAAAAATCAAGTAAAATTTCAAATAAAGGTCCAAAATACCCTCATTTTCTTAAATAATGGCATAAAGTGGCAAAATTGTCTCAAATAATAACTTTTGGTCAGACAGCCAATATGTGACTATTTTGGCCATCGAAATAAAAAAATTCAAAGTATATATTTTTTAATTTTTTTTTACTTTCTTTCATATGCCATTTCTTTTCTTTTATCTTTTTCTTTTTTTCCTCTTCCCTCCCCTGCCATTGTTGCGTCTCCACTGAACTCAAGCGAGGGCCACCCTTGCCTACACTGGCAAGGGTTGTACCAGCAAGGCCAAGCAAGGATCACCTCACCTAGGCTAGGCGAGAGAGGGCAACACTTGCTAGATTCGACAAGGGTGACCCTTGCCTGACGCCGGTGAGGGCGGCTCTTGCCTCAATCTAATGATCTCTGCCAGCCATCGACAAAGCCCAACGAAAGGAAAATGGAAAAAGAAATAATAAAAGAAAAGAAAAGAAAAAGGAAGGGAAAAAAATAGAAAAAGAAATAAAATGAGGAAAAAGAGGAAAAAAAATTCAAAAAAGTAAAGGACGAAAATGCTCTTTGGCCGACGATATCAGGCCATTCTTTGAGACTGATATAGCTACTTTAGACCCATAGTTTAAATCAAATCCATTTCATTTTCTTATTTGAGAAAACGATGGTACTTCTTGCTTTTATTTGAAATAAGGTCCACTTCAAATTCTTATTTAGAAATTTCCCTAAAAATCATTGACTTTTATTCGAGTTTCAAATCTGTTCGTCGTTAACCAAATGTTGAGATCTTGTAGATTGTTAGAAGTACTTTGGCAAAGCACATGATTAACATTATACTTCCCAAAAAAATCAATTTATTAATATCAATTTCTAGAGCACGATATATTAAATGAGATCAATGGATATTAGTAGACTTCAATATTTCAAGAGGAGGGCATAGGTTTGTTTCAAGAAAAAAAATTTTGGCCATGACCTTGGTGAATCTCATCCATGGATGGTGGTTCACAACTTCACATTATGATGAAATGGTGAAGATTGGCTAGAGAGATTCAACATAAAGATCTTTTTGACTCGTTAATGAAATAAATAAGATCATGAACAATTTCATAATTATTCTTTAAATTATGGCTCAGAAAAGAAAGCAATGTAGAGTACTTTAAATCCAGCTCGCAAGCGATGCGAATATAGGTGGAATAGTCACATTGGATAATTAACGATTTCAAGTCAACGAAGTCAAATTTTAGATTCAAGTAAAAGTAAAAAATTCAGGTAAGAATCGTTCCTCGTGATGTTCATTATATTGAATGAGGCCAGTTTTTTGGTTTGGTGCATTACGCTATGCTGCGGTACAAAATGCACGAGAACAACGCCGTCACTTTCTCACGCGATACCATTACGGGCATCCGGTGGCTTCACTTTCTCCAAAAGCAAAGGAAAGGAAACCCAGGGCCAATGTCCGACCCCTCTTGACAATGAGAGCCGAATTCTTCACGGATTTTCTGCACGAAGGTCTCATTTCGTATGTGAAGTCCACAGTCCTCGTTATGTGACTGGAGATTCAAGAACAGGGTCATTTGCCATTCTCGATTTCCTGCCAAAATATCGGATCTTTTTGTTTGTTTGTTTGTTTTCGTTCTGTTCTTTATCTCCATGGAGGACGAAAAATATGCGGAGGAGTTGGATGTGGCCGTGAAAGCAGTTCACATGGCGTGCTCCCTGTGCCGGAGAGTGCAACGCGGGTTAATTTCAAGGACCAGGGACGAGGTCAAGTCTAAGGATGACGATTCACCGGTTACTGTCGCGGGTATCCCTCTGTTTTTCCTCCCCGTCCTTGAATTTAAAGCTTTTCATTTGTGGGGTTATCTGGGTTGTTTGGCTTTTGCCCATTTGGTCGGGCTTTCAAATGGGATGTTGCGATCGGAAGCGCATCGATGAGTGTTTCACAAATTTGTTGGATTCCGTAATTGCAGACTCTGCTCATTCCTGCATTTTAAGATTCTCGACTGTTGGGCTGCTTTCGCTTGCTGATGACGTCGTATAGTTGGAGGTTACTGATTTGATTTTGTATAGCCACTAGTCGTTTCAATATTCTAACGTAGACCAGTCATACACATGTGTGTTGATGGCAATCATACAACACAAAAATATTAGGCTGTGATTTTTAAAATAAGAATTGTTCTCGTTATTGCGGAGTTTTTAATGGGATATTTCTATGTGCCTATAAAAACTGAGTTCGAGGGAGAAGAGAACAGCCCTTTTCACCCGAAAGTGTTTAAGATCGTGTTCTTCCATTTATCATATTATTATCGTTCCTCGAAGACACAAACTTAACCTGTAAGGTATAGAAATTGAATCCGACTTCTTCTGCCGAAATGATCCTTACTTGGCATTCCACTAGTTAATGTTGAATTATCATGCTGAAATAGTCTACACTGCTTGTGTTTAATCCCTACAAGTTTTTATGCGGTCAAATCATGCGCTGGTGCCTCGAGATTTCAGCTAGTATCTCAAGCAGTCGTAAAAGGCATGAGCTGCAGAGGTTTTCTTTGTCTTGGATTGTCATCGACTCCATTATTTTATTGTTCATGTATGTTAATTGCTTACTAGATTACATGACATGATAGTTGTTCTTGGTTGCCTCTTCATTCTTGATTACCTAAATTTTGATGAAGTTGTTAGTGCATAGATTGGGGTGTTCAAGCCACTGTAAGCTGGTTACTATCAGAGGTCTTTGGAAGTCAGAGGGTATCAATTGTTGCCGAGGAAGATGTTCAAGCTCTTTCCAAAACCGATTCAGCAGGATTGCTAGCAGCTGTTGTTGATGCAGTCAATGAATGCTTAGATGAAGCGCCCAATTTTGGTCTTCAAAAACCCGATAAACACCTCACTACCCAAGAAGTTCTCGAGGCCATCAAGAGATGCAACTCGACTGGGGGTCCAGAGGGAAGGCATTGGGTGCTTGACCCTGTGGACGGAACTTTGGGGTTTGTGCGAGGAAATCAGTATGCTGTAGCTTTAGCTTTGATTGAGGATGGGGAAATCATCATTGGAGTGCTAGGATGTCCAAATTACCCAATGAAGAGAGAGTGGCTGAATTATCATCACCATTACTATCAAAGCACCTCCCCAGCTACCAATGATTCGTGGGAGAAAGGATGCGTGATGTATGCAAAGAGGGGCAGTGGTAAGGCATGGATGCAGCCACTACTCCGTGGAAATGTGAATTTTGAATCACAGTATGAGGCCAGATTGATTCAGGTTTCTTCTGTTGATGATCCTGCTCTGGCTACATTCTGTGAGCCGGTTGAGAAGGCCAATTCAAACCAATCGTTTGCAGCAGGACTTGCTCACAGTGTTGGACTCAGGTTCGTTTCATTTGACCTCTTTCAGTTAGTTGTCACTTTAGGACCGGTGATTGACATGATGGTTGTGTCAATCTTAGTGGATGGGCAATTAGCCAACATAGGATAAAGCTGCTGATGCTTTATTTATTTCTAAATGAAGCATGGAACTGATAAATTTTTAAAGACAGTATGTACCTGAAATTCTAACTATATCATGTGATAGTCAATCTTATCTAGATTTCCCCTATCTGTTATGGTAGAAAGCAGCCACTGCGTGTCTACAGCATGGTCAAATATGCAGCAATAGCCCGAGGAGATGCTGAGGTATTTATGAAATTTGCAAGATGTGGATACAAAGAAAAAATATGGGATCATGCAGCTGGTGTCATTATTGTGCAAGAGGCAGGTGGTGTGGTGACTGATGCAGGAGGAAAACCATTGGATTTCTCCAGGGGAATCTATTTAGAAGGTCTTGACCGGGGAATCATTGTTTGCTGTGGCTCTACACTTCACGAAAAAATTGTTGGTGCTGTTTATGCTAGTTGGGATTCCTCAAATCTGTAGGACCTTGTAAGACGTGATCATTATGACAACCGCTGAACTTTAATACCGATGGCAAGGTAATTTTGCTAAAACAACAATTTCTTTTCCACTGCGGAGGTCAGTTTGAATATGTTATGCTATGTTGTATGTTTACCTAGTGTCAAATTTGTTCTGTGTGCTAGTTCTGAAGGTTGCTACATGTTGAGTAAAAATTTTTTCACGGTTCGGTTGTTTGCACTTGGTTAAATATATTAGCCTGGAACTGTCTTATTAGCGATCTCAGTAGGCTGTTGATTTTTCTCTTTGTAAAGGCGCAGTCGTTAGAGTTAGTTGGCACACAGAAGTATACTCTTTTGAGATGCTTGAGAAACAAACCCATTAGAAGCAATGTCCATTTTCCTATTGAAATCAATAAGCTGTCTTTTCTTTCATTTATCCAAGGATCCATTAACCTCGGTTAAGCTTTTTTCTTTTGGGCTGAAAACCTAAGGTAAACTTTGGGAAAATGATAAGGCTCCTAGTTTTAGCTTGAGGTTCTCTTTTTTGGTCCTGAGGTTGAAACGTCCACGTGAAGGTTGGAGTTTCTTACGAATATGAGCTGAAGATCATTGTGAATTTTCTACAGTTAATGATTATATATTTATCATCTTGCCATCTCCTATTTGTAGGTTCATTTTGAGGCCTTACTCATCCATTTTTTACGATCTTTCTCCAAATTCCTCTTCTTATCTTCTGGACACTTTGAACCAAATGTTATGTGCTCTATGTAACATGCTTATATTTGGCTGGTTCTGTTTTTCAATTCTACTAGGATGGATCAGTAGACGTAAGTATCTTAGATTGTTTGGTGGTTCTCATATATGAATCATTTTGAATTATTTCAGGAAAATAATCTGCTCGGAAGGCATGCTGTATTGTTACTGCTCACCTGCATTGCTCAGATTTAACGTGCTCTAAATAAAAGCGGGAATGAAGCTAGTTCAGTGTTTTGAGGATATAGGCTTTCACAAAGCTATACAGATGGTATATAAGAAAAGAATTTTGATTGGGCATCTAATTTTTGTATATGTTGCTCAATATCGTCATAAATGATATTTAAGATGGATTTTGCCCTAGCTTTGTGCATAACAGTCGCAAAATATACCTGAAGTCAGTGTTTTTGCTTTCAGTTGAAATGGTACAAGCAATAGATTTTATGGGATTCATGTTAACCAAGGCCCCGGGACACTAGTTAAGTTTATTTTATTTGGGATAGTTTGATTTTTGAGGCACTGATTGTGCATAACATGAGAGAAATAAGAGGATTGGAAATTATTAAGTTTTCTTACTTGGATGTTAAACAAATGCCCTCAGAGCACTCGTTAACATAATCCTTATATGCTTGATGGCTCATGTTGTGATTTCTTCATTGCGTACCAATCTAATGATGATGCTATATTGCTGGATAGTCAAGTTGTTCCATAGAAAAAGATTTAAGCGTTTGTTTTCTTCACTAGACAACAATGTCCACTTTTCTCGACTGGTAAGGATTTGATGGCCTGCATTAGCTCGTGTAAGTCCTTGCAAAACTTTTGTTTAGCTGAGCTTGTGATCTCAAAGATATAGATTCGTTACCAAACAGAATATTATTCATTGATCAGCAATTGATTCTTTAGTTAGAACTGCTCCTTTCTAAATTTTCCGAGGCAAAGACAGTAGGAGACTTTTTGGTTAATGAAAATGCAGACTTCCGCATTTCGCCTTGCAATTTGACATCATGCTCGTAATGCCAATCAAAATATGCTGTGCGGCGAATCACAGGCTCACATGATTTTCTTTCTCGAAGATCTCAGATAACACGAGTGGTTGTTATTGTAATTGAGGCGCACGACATGACCAGGTAAGAGTAGAACTCCAATGGCAATTATCAACTTCACCAACTAAGGCAATGTACGGGGAATTGCAATGTACAGATACAGTAGGCATTCTTCATCAACATGCTGTAACTTTTGGAGAGTGGAGCTGGAAAATTATCATTCGGAAGGAGCAAGTTTATGTATTCCATTGAACAATTAACATCTGGACATAACTGATGGCTACACCAGTTAAAAACCTCTTAACTGGATTTATAAGCAAACTAATGTTACACTTCAAGATGAGCCATATCTGAAGTATTTAATACAGCACTTCCATGCGCAGAATTCACGCAGATATTACCATTTCATCTAGCCATATGCCATAATTTGCTGTTCACAGTTCCTGTGAATCACCAACATTCTAATCATTAGGAGAATCATTATTTTACATGTCCTCATTGGCCACGCTCTGGGTGACACAGCAGCAAGTAAATCACATGCACGAAAAGTGTTGCATCACGAGCCTGGGGATCCCCTTTTATATGATCTCTCACTTCTTCAAGTGTATCTCTCCGCTCCCCGATATCATGTCCTCCCTTCATTCTCTCTGCCATTGAAATAGGGACACGGGGAACCCTGCCACTCTCTTTAACAATCAGCTCGGCGATTTCTTGAACCTCCGGAGAAAGAGAACATCTTAGGCTCAGCTTCTCCTTGAACAATTTCTCTGCTGCTTCGTCATTTTGAGGGTCCACTTGGAAACATTCCTGGCAACCCATTCTGATGCTCAACTTCAAAGATCTAGCCACCAGAATCAGTTTGCATCCACTAGTGTGAGTCGGGATCCCAACGTCAATTGTCAAAAATGGTTTAATCAAGTTGTCCAAAATGAGTAGCGTCTTTTTTCCTTGTCAACTCCACATGCAAGTTTTGCTGCCCTTCTCTTAATATCTCCTCCTCGTCTTTAAGGTCAAATCCTATTGCTTTCCCAATCTCCTTCTGCACTGCTCGGATGCTGAGACTGTCTGATGCAGTGACCCGGAACACATGATCAAAGGAACTGCCTCTGCTCAAGAGCCTGTTGTGAAAATGCATCAAAATGGCCGTTGTGCCGACTCCCTCTTCCTCGTGAACATTGACCCCCAACACTCCATCATTGTTTAAGGAAGCGCATAATTTTTCTATAATCCTTTCAGTTAAATCTCCCACAAGTTGAGTGGTTAGCGATGCCCTCTCGCTAGTTGGTTGTGTTTTGACTACGTGTCCCTCGAAAAATCTCCCCTGCTTAAGAAGATTTTCTGCTTCTTGAACGTTCTTCTCGAGAGAGTTTGACATCCACACCTGAAATGAGTCCTTCCTCTCTCCGGCCCTTCGCTTCAGGACGTGGACGTCACTTCTCTTCCTCTCTACATTTCTCAACCAATTCTCCATCTCTCTTCCGTTTATGTCCACAACGGCACTCATCATGTCGCAGAATTGAGATAACGTCCTCCTCCAAGCTACTCAAATGCTCAACCTTTTTGTCCAGAATGTCCATCTTTTGATTCAAATGGTTCTGATAGTTCAAGGCCTCAGAGCAGGCTCCGATGATGGCGCACACGTTCTTGAGAAGCTCCACCTTCTCAGGGAACTCCTCCAGGAGTACCCCCAGCGTAGCAAGCTCCAAACCCATTTGGACCAACTAGTAACTGTAGGATCAGATTAGCCTTTCAATTCTCATTCAACCACAGACAGGCATGAGATAAGGTACCAATGAAGTAGCTGAAATTCGCTAGGAGGAAACATAAAGTTCAGAATAAGATTGCCTAAAGAAGCCTGGCAATATGGCTGTCTATAGAAAGCTGCTCAGTAGAGGGAACATGTAGTTCAGCATAAGATTTCTTCTGAGTTCTGACACATTTCAGCAATTTGGAAATGCATTGCCACTAGTCCTTTTCTTTTAGCCAGAAATGCAGCATCGCAATGTTATATTCCCTAGAAAAAGACTAAGCAAAATCTTTCTAAGAGACGACGGTCTTAAGGAAGTAGTTAGTGTAACCTACAACATACCGTATATCATATCACCCAATGGAAGATTTTACTTTCTCCTATCATAGAATAGAACAAGCATATCGTACCACCACCACCGCCGAAATAAAAGGACAACTCACACTTTGGAGAATAACCGAAGTAACAAACCCCAGTCAAGATTGATTGTCAAACGCTAAACAAAAACGAGAAAAACCTACAGAGAACCTTGAGCTGAGACAACAAACAAAGATGCGAAATCCCCAGTTAGCTGTGAAATCAGGCGTTGACAAACCCAAAAATGAAAACGAGGGGCGTGTGAGCGGCCACAGCGAGCTGTTAATCTGGGGAAAGTTGCATGAACAGATTGGAAAAACAAACAAAAGAAGTGATAAATATTTCTTGAATTTTATGTACTCGATTCGGTTTATCATCCGACCCAACATATTTTTTGTGCGACCTGAAAATTGAGATTTAGTTCGTGACGCAGAAGGGTTGGGCCGATAGGCTCAATCCGGAGCAAATGAACAAATCTTTATGGCGGTTCGCCTGAGCCAGAGTAAGTGAACAAATGTCTCAGAGGTTTCGGGGGCATAGCCCCTAAGGAAATTTTTTGGGGAGCCCTATTTATACCGCGGCTAGGTTTTTTCATTGATGTAAAGAGAATTTTGTTTTCGAAGAGTTTTGTGAGTCGTGAGGTTTTGTTAAGTTGTTATTTCGACTTCTAAAAACTGTACTCTCTTTTATTATAATGGAATCTTGATTTGCCTCGCCCATGGATATAGATCACCTTGTGATCGAATCACGTAAATCCTTGTGTTCTGTATTTATTTTTCCGCATTTGTTTTCAACAAGAAGATAATTGCAAAAATCATCCTCGACCTTACGCCCATTATTAAATACCATTCTCACATTTCAAAACCTTCATTTTGCATCTCCTTAGTCTTGTTTAAAAAATGGTAATGAAAAGCTGAATATGAGAGAGAGAGAGAGTGAGAGAGAGAGAGAGAGAGAGAGATGGAAAGTTAATTTCCCCTATGACATGTTGGTGATTCAAAAGAAATAACATAGATAGTGTGAAGTTTTGAACTATTAAATGGCACCTGGTCAACGGAGAATTCTTTATTCTCGCTTTCATCGTCATCTTAAAACACGATAATAATATTATCAATTGGGCTTGGTCATGAGTATGTTTAAGTCATAAGCAGCAAGTATATAATAATATGTGCTTGTCCGTTCAGGTGGTTAACCATTACTAATTCAATTCTTTGTCGTTCTGGGGACCGTGTCAACACTGACTTCGTAAATAACGTCAACCCCACTTTCTTAGGCCAGAATTCCTTTGCCAAATCTTGGTAAGTATCAATGGAGCTGCCCAAAAAAAAAAATGCGTCATTCCATTTAGCATGTGAATTCCAGATTCAAGATCCGACCGTGACTTCCAGCATTCTGACCCTTTTAAGTATTTCTTTTAGTGACTAATCAATGTAATTTAGCATGGCTCTTACATTCTGTACCAATAAATGAGGTTATACGACACGTTACGATTCCATTTTGGTTGCTTTTGTAGAGAGTATATGAGCCGAAGGGTAGATTCTTTTGGACTTTGCCAATCTCAGCTCATTCCTGTTATGTTTGGAGGAAAATCCTGAAGCTTAGAGATATTACTCGACATTATACAAAGCATGTTATTGGAGATGGCAAGTGTTCCTTTCTATGGCATGATGACTGGCATCCCCTGGGTCTTCTGGTCACTATGCACGATTCTGCTTTGCGTTTTCAATGGAAAGTGTCTGATGTCACACATGATTCATGTTGGTGTTGACCAGCTAGGTCTGAAGAATTGGCGGAAACCCAAGAAGGTCTTTGCGAGTCCATTCAACCCAATTCTTCGTTCCTAATAGAACTATTTGGACTCTTACTACCTCGCGGAGTTTTAGTGTGGGCAGAGCTTGGAGTGCACTCCATGCTCAACAGCTTGGCCACTAAAGATAGGCTTTTCAAGTGGAATATGCAAGTCGATCCCATCTGCTGTCTGTGTAATTCGGCCAACGAGGACAGGAGCCACCTGTGCTTTGCTGTCATGTTTCTTTTAAGGCGTGTGGAAGTCTATGTTGCTTGCCTCGGTTGCCGTTTAAGCTGTCGCGGTCTGCCTGTACCTACTGTTTATGGCTTACTAGGAACAAATGTTTGCATAACTCTTCTTTTGCTGTTAATACTGATACTCTTGTACTCATGATTTAGTGGTCCGTTACAGAAAGACTAGCACATTGAGCTAGGAAGAAAATTTGTATAGAAAGACGAAGAATCCTTGGTTCTAACTGGGGCATTACAAAGTTGCAGAGGTGCTCTCTTATTCTTGATGATTTGTACACATTCTTCCACTTTGTTGTTAACGAAGTCCCGACACCGAAAATTATCACCACTAAACTACCGATGTTATATCCTGGACTATATAACCCATAAGAAAGTAAGTTCATCCTGAATTCCTGACCTCATATACATCAGACCGGAAGGACGGATCCACTTTAATCGTCATTTCAAGAGTTTGAGAACTCAAACTGCTGTCCCGCCTTGATAATGTTACAGGTCCACAACCATCTACAGCTTTACTTCCTATGTTGCTCAGTGATGAAGCGGATCCTAGCATGGCGTGTACTGTTCTCGTATAAGCATGGGCTATGCCCAGTCCTTTTTACCAGAAAAGAAACAGAAAAAACTGAATTACCCATCTAAAGAAAAACTCAAACCATGCGAGCTTAGGTCTTCGAAGGTAAGACAGACTCGAGTTCGTTGCAGACAGTGAAGTTGTCCAAGACCAATTCAAGAAGGGCATTGCAAAAATATATTTGATGAACTTTGTAAGGAGAAGAAGAAAAGTACAGGTGGCATTGGATGCCATGCAATCGATGGGAATGAATCTAATCTATAGAATTCCCATGCGAATATAAAAAATCGTTTCCTGAGATGACATCCGGACTCTTGGAAATTAGTGGACCGGTTCATCTGGTGGGAGTGGACTGAGCTGAGTCGGTCTTCATCTGTCGATGTCTTGTCCCCGTGCACGTGTCCAAAACGATAAAATCGGAATTATCTCCATCGAAAACCAGAACACTACTAGTGAACGAACGAAATAGGAATGAATCGCTAAGAACCGGCGAAACTGAATTGCAGAGCTCGAAGGATAGAGGCGAAGTGCATATAAAACCGAAAGCTCAACCCACGTCGCAAGAGGAGGTCTAGACGGGCGATAATTACCCAAAAAAGTACTAAACTTATTATACTTGTTCCAATTTAGTTCTAAATTTTTTAATTTGATCAATTTAGTCCTAAAAATTTTAACAATTTGCCAATATAATCTATCCGGCCAATTATGGCCAGAAATTGCTAATATGAATAATTTTTTTTTCAATTTTTTTTTAAAATTTTCATTTATTTTTATGTTTTCTTTTCTTTTCTATTCCTTCTTTTCTTTTCTTTTTCCTTTCACTGTAGCTTCACCCAGACCAACGGGCCGTAGGCAAGGGCTTCACGGCCCTTGCCGGAGCTCGCTGGCCACGGTTAAAAAAAAACCGAAAGAAAAGAAGGAAAAAAAGAGGAAAACGAAAATGAAAATAAATAAATAATTCAAAAGGAGTTGAATAGAATTATCCATGTTGATGCCGGCGTGTCACATAGAACGGTCGGTATCCACATCAGCAGTTTTAGATAAAAATTGACTAGATGAATTAAATCGGGAGCACGCCAAAAGGTGTAGGATTAAATTGGCTAATTTGAAAGATTTTAAACTAAAACGTCACGAATATAATAAATTTTAGGATTTTTTTTTTCTCGATAATTTTTCCATCTATACTGCTTCACCTTCGGCGAAACCTGGATCGAGCTTGTTGGAAATGACAGGTGGTGAAATAGGGACGGGACTCTAGATAATTACCCAGATTAGCATCACAAGCACGTCGAACGGAGGTGACATGCGCATACAGAGACCGCCGCCGCCGCCGCCGTTGTCGTCGTCGTCGACGTGATATCCCCATTCCCCATCTTTTGCTTAGCTGGGTCGCTTTCTATGATTCCCGCGTT
This sequence comes from Syzygium aromaticum, assembly GCA_024500025.1. NCBI lineage: Eukaryota > Viridiplantae > Streptophyta > Magnoliopsida > Myrtales > Myrtaceae > Syzygium > Syzygium aromaticum. The sequence continues at coordinate 31,714,143 of CM044890.1, read as the reverse complement.
TACTTTTCCATACTTCCTCTTTGGAAAACCTCGGGGGACCCAGCCACGTTCATTACTTTCCAGAATTTACCCCTTTGCCGACGAAAATACCCATGGGGCATGCTGTAATCCGGTCGTGTCGTGTTAAAGCTGGCGACACGATTTATGAAGACGAGTGCGCATTGCCCACATCGCTCCCGTTTTCTGCATGCGATTCGTACGTAAGAAAAACTATACTAGCAAATCATCAAAATATTTATACTTAAATTTGTCAAACTGAAAAAATTTATAATTGAATTGGACGCGTACGGTAGGTATAGGATTTTTAGGATAATTTTCCTAATTGATAGTTCCCTCACTATTGGATTGGATTGGATTGCACCCGGTTACCGAAATTACCGTTCCTAATTGAACAGCCTTTGGCAACGAGTGCCCACCCAAATCAAAGCTTAAGTGAAAGAGGCAGGAAGCAGACGACCGGGAAATCTTGTTTTAGCAAAAGGAGTGTCAGGCGGGTCCCTAAGATTGGTGCCGAAATTTGAGAGAGTGATAACGAGAGAGAGAGAGAGAGAGACTCGAAGCTTCATGGCTCAATATCAAGGGAACATGCCGGTCAAGAACGTGACCTTCGTGAAAAGATTGTTGCTTCGCCAAAATCACGAATACAAGAAGCCTGTTCGGGCCACGTCGAAAGACTACTTACACAGATGCTTTGCTTTCCGACCCTTGTCGTTTATCCCTCTTTGTCTTTCCCTATAATCGAACTCTCGATGGACCGAAAACTACAAGTGGCACCTAACGCTTTTGCTTTCAACGCTCGCAAACACATCATAATTCGCCGAGATTAGCGGCTCATCCCGAATTCCAATCGACAAACATGATGTCGATATGGGTATGCGAAACAAAGATTCGAGATTACGTATGACTATAACTGATGCGTTAGGTTAACAAAAATTTCATGCCATTTTGCGAGCGGAACCACGTCAAAGGAGGGGCTTTTTCTTACCAACCAGCATTATTCAAATACGGGAAACCTACGTCGTACTCGCGCGGGGTCAGCAGCAGCAGGAGGAGACCCGGCTGCGGTTTCCCTCTCGTATTTATGTATTGCCCACCCTCCAATCTCACCGCAGAAACTCCTCTCATTCACTCTCTCGCGTTCTCTGAAACCTGGGCACCGTAAGAGAATTAGCCACTGACTCCTCGATTTTTGTTTTGACAGCAGTCGGTTTGTTTTGGTAACACCAAGCGGACGCAGATAAAGCGCGTTTCTGTACCAAAAAAGTCTCCCACCCGTTACGCGATATCACCGTCGTCATTCATCCGCCGTCGCTTTCTAGCACCTCTGTCTCTCACTTTCACTCCTCTCTCCTCCTCCTCCTCCCTCCTCCTTTCATGTTTGAATCACCGAGCTCTGATCCTAAAGACCAGGGAGCTTCCCGTACTTGATTTTTCTCTTGAGTATTGGGATCCCTCCCCCACCAAACAGATGCCCTGCAATTTCTGGGTCTGCTTTGATTCAGTCTGAGAGCGAACAGGTTTTAAGGTTGTGGGTACACTCCCACCCCTGCTCCTGCTCCTGCTCCTGCTCCTGCTCCTGCTACTTCGCTCCTAAAACGACAAAGCACACCACGGTTCAGAAAGGGAGCATCTCGCTCCACCACTTTGCATTCTCTTCTCTCTTCGCAGCCTCGATCCCCGGTTCCAACACAGCGGCCCCCACATTTCTTTTTGCCCTTCGTAATTCAAATTTGAAGGGGAGCTCTTCAATTCCTCCCCGACCTCGAATCCGTAAAGGAGCAATTTTTAATCTTCTATCGACATAAAGTTGCCATTTTTGAGACTGGGTTCGAACATGGGTAAACGATCGTCGTTGTCGGCGAGCAAAGACTGGGCTCAGATCTATGCCGTGTACGGCGTCGACCAGTGCCAGACCCTGCTCTTCCTCTTGTTCCACGCCGTCCTCTTCTCCCTCCTCTCCCTCCTCTTCCTTCTCTACTTCGACCCGATTTGCGGCTACCTGGAGGGCTCCCTCTCCTCGCCCGGCGGGGCCCGTTACGCCGCCGGGTTCGCCGGGGCGGTGACGGCGATCTCCGCCGTCTGCCTCTTCTTCGCCGCCGGGAACTTCCTCTACTCGGCGGTGCCGCTGCACCAGGAGATGGCGCAGCGGATGGTCAACGCCGTGAGCGACTGGTCGGCGGTGAGGAACGCGCTGGACCTCGGGTGCGGGCGGGGGCTGCTCCTGAACGCGGTGGCGACCCAGCTGAAGAAGACGGGCAGTTCAGGCCGGGTCGTCGGGCTGGCGCCGGGCAAGGGCGCCGCGCTTGCCACTCTCCGGACGGCGAAGATGGAAGGTAGAATTAAAAGCTATTCATTACATTCGAGAATTACGTTAAGCAGGAGATATAACTTGTCGATTTCTTGTCCAATTTGTCCCACAATTCTTCCCTTGACGTTCCGCACGATGGGTTTTTCCCGTGTTCATTACCGATCCAATTATATGGTCGCTAACAACATCCATGGATGACAGGCGTGCAAGAGTACGTCACGTGCCGGGAGGGCGACGTGCGGAGCCTGCCGTTCCCGGACAACTACTTCGACGTGGTGACGTCGGCCGTGTTCGTGCACACGGTGGGGAAGGAGCACGGCCACCGCACGGTGGAGGCGGCGGCGGAGCGGATGCGGGTGGTGGGCGAGCTCGTCCGGGTCCTGAAGCCCGGCGGGGTCGGGGTCGTGTGGGACCTGCTGCACGTGCAGGAGTACGTGCGGAAGCTGCAAGAGCTGAGGATGGAGGACATCCGGGTGTCGGAGCGGGTGACCGCATTCATGGTCGGCAGCCACGTCGCGTCGTTCCGGAAGCCCAGCCAGGCCGTGGCGGGGCCGGGCGAGGTCCGGCTGGACTGGAGATGCTGACCCGGAATACGGGAGAGCTAGGAATCCAATCCCCAAATACTTCAGAACAGTAGGAATATCGAGTTAACCCAAAAAAGAAATTACCAAAAAAAAAAATGGAAAACTGAATAAGTAGCAAAAAGACAATAATAATGAAGCTGGGGAAATATTTTCTCTTGGTTTAGACAGCAAGCAAAATAGTCCTTTCTTCCTTTTTAACTGTCTATGTTTTTTTGTTGACTTGAAAGTCTGGGGAGACAAAGCCAAACCAGATGAATAGTAGGGAACTGCAGAAGGAGATCAGGCAGGGGCAAATGTTTCTTCTGTATTGACATTTGTTAATGCCTATATAACATTAATGTCACTGTTCCTGGTTCTTCTTGTCCTCCATATCAATGTTAGATAATAGCCTGCTTGTGAATGAAGAGGGAGTCGATGCCGTTTTGCGAAAGAACACAGAGATCTAGATAGGGAAGGCATGGTGGAGATCGTTGAATCAAGACCTTGATTTGATCTGAATTTGATGGATGGTGCCACCACCAACTTTAGAGAAAGCTTGCGATGTTTTTGCCGGTGGTTCTTTCGCAAAGGACATGTTGTGTTGGAATGTCACTTTTTGTGGTGGTGGTGGGTGCGAAGTTGTGCATCGTGATGAAGTTGGACATCCTGCTTTTATCAAGTCGCCAACCTGAAATCTTTATTCATCTGCAAATTTGGATTCTTTGATGGCGAAGCATTCAAATTTTGAGAGGCGACGAGTTGAAATCTTAATTTTGGTTGTGCAAAGAAAGAAAGAGAGAAACGGCTTGCTTGGGGGGACCTTATTTCAAGTGAACAGATGAAAATTGAGCGGTAATTTAACCTTGGCTATATTGTCTTTTTTCACAATCAAGATTGGCCCCAAACAAAAGATACGAGAATAGTCGTTTATTACGCAAGAATCTGAGATTAGTAATCCTATAGAAATATAATTTTTCTTGGGTTTTATAATAAAGAATTATTTTGATTTGATGCACTGATTACCCATTACACGAAAGGAAATAGTAAATTGAAAATCACAAACTTTCTTTATATGGATGTTTCGTGAGGTTCACGTACTTGTTAACAAAATCCATTCATGAACCTATAGAGATCAACTGATATATCTTTTTCAAACAAGTTTAAACTTAAAATGAAATGGGTATCGAAGGAGAAAAAAGTACAAAATCCCCTGGCCAAAGCAAGCAACCTCCAGAATTTCCATTTTGCTTTTCTAATAAAGTCGAATTTAGGGCATGTGCCGGGATTGGTTAAGGTTACTCCTTTTTCCCCCTCCGATACTTAAGGCGGACCGCATCATAATGATGGAACATCATGATATTTCAAAGGGCTAATTCAAGTTAATGATGTCGCTCTCTCGCCTGACCAAAAGAAAAAGTGATTGGACAATTCTTAAGCCCCATGCTCCCCATTTTGCGTGCCCTTCTTGCATAATTTAAGGTCACTCGAGATGAAATACGACCATGCTCGCCATATCACGATCCAAATCATGTAGCATTAATCATATGTTTTTTGGGTCGGAAACATTAATCATATCAAAGCATCAACTACTAACATCAGTGCCGTCCATCCATGTTGGTAGGATCTGGACCCGGCTACATCGAGTCAAGATGAGAGGTTCATGATTCGGGACGACCAGTTAGGGTTGGAATAATTACGATGAGCCGACGATCTACGAACCCTAAGCTAGAGATCTAGTACTACTGAAATTCATGGGTCGGGTCTAATCAAAGTCTTGTCAAATCAGATTTAAAAACACATCTGTGGATAGCATTGAAATCACCATTTGGTTCGGGTCGGTGGACCCGAAATGTTCCTTCTTGCAGTAATGTGGTTGGACGTATCACTCTGCGGAGTCCATTAACGTAGCTTACGTTACTGGTATCAAATGTCTAAGTTTTATTGCTTAGAGTTATACACGGAATCTTTTTTAGACCTTTAGAGTGTGGCGCGGAAAATATTTTATATCTTAGCACTACTAACAAGCTAATTTTTTTTTCAATCCATATCATTCGGCAATGAGTTGTTTAATGGTACACGGTGCAGCGTTATATCGCTACAGTGCGGGGCATGACCGAATTTATGATGGTATAGCTAGGAGCTGTTGTTTAATTAAGGGGGAAATCATCTAATCGATTCTAGACCTATTATGCCGATACCAATTCAGTCCTAAACTTTTCAATTTGGTTAATTGAGTCTTAAACCTTTGCGCAAAATTCTAATGGAATCTTTTTGGCCAACTTTCACTAGAAATCGCTAACGTCACGATGTGTCATGTAAGACTGACTAAAGAAGTTGTGGGAAATCGCAAATTTTGCGAAATAAATTCCCTGTTCTGGCAAAAAGATATAAAAAATAAATTCCCTGAGAGTTGCCTGATTATTCTCAATGGACAGAAGATTGTTCTGGTGCCTTCCATTGTTATCAGCATTTCTTATTTATTTAAGATAAAAATAAATCCCTTTTCAGCTTCATAATTCTCAACGCATGAATACCATATTAATGGAGTAAACCAGGTTAAACACCGAGTAAAAACCTAAACGCGATTAACATTTACAAGTTAAAAGCCTAGAGTATATCTGTGATGCATCTCAAGTTTCATTGCTCACTCATTGGGAGTGAATTGCATTATTACCTATCATCAATAATCGCTTATGTCATAATATTTTTCAAATCATTTAATTTCTGCAAAACAAACATACCAACCACGTCGTGCAGCATGAAACAACGATATGCTAGGGATTCGAACGATAGTACGTGATGTGAAATTACCCAGGCAAGAGCCATTTTGTCCTTCGCGATGGTTGCGGATTGCTGACAGACATGAAAAAATTATCTTCTACCCAGAATATATAGTCAATAAAATGTGGTCAAGTCGGTATCAACAAGGGTCCCATGGTCTAGTGGTCAGGACATTGGACTCTGAATCCAGTAACCCGAGTTCAAATCTCGGTGGGACCTTTTTTTTTAACCTTTCTTTTCTTGTTTTCGTTTCTTTTTCGGAAATCACTCGTGGCAAAGCTTTCGCCAGATCATTTACGTGCTCAAACGAATGGAGACGTTCAGCTTTAGCTCCTTTATGGAATACGAAGGTCGCAGGAAATGTGGCATTGCTTCTAAAAGACCAGCGTCTATGGAATTCGGAAGACGAAAGGAAGATCAAATTTGAAGGGATTTTAACATTATCAACACAGTAGTCATTCCGGCTTCAAAAGCAATCTTGGATTGGGTACTATCCTCGCAGTTGTCCAAATAGTGCATGGTCTTTTGCATTGTTTTTAATCATATTTTTGGGGGACAGATTATATCTTACGTGCGGCAATGCAAATTTATAATGCCTATCGAAGTTCCATTCTGCACAAGTTTGGACAACTGAAAAATGGGATTATCAATTTATCATTCACATCAGGACTACCACAGTGTCAATGCGTGGAAAAACCGAAGCCTGAGAAGTAGAGCTTTCTTTTTACCTCGGTCACACTCTACTCAAAAAGTGTTGTACAACAAAGAGGACAGCAAAATTCCCGCTGTACACGAACCAGGAAGTACAAGGTGGCTGAGACCTAGAACGCCTGAATAACTACCTCACGCGATAAATTCAGCTACGCTTTTTGTTCCCTGAACAACCGACGAAAGAAAAAGGATTTACAAAATCTTGAATCCTGTAAAATTTCTAATACCTACTCACCCTCTTTATCTCGTTAAACTCTGTTTGAATGAAAAAAATCGTACAGGTATCGGAAGTGGCACGACTGAGTTGAGGAGCCGACTAACAAAGGAGCAGGTGAGGAAATCATGCTGGGATACAGAATGAGGAGCTGAGGGCCGGAGGCAAGACGCAGACCAGGTGAGGACCCGCGGGATTGCAACTGATATTTGCTTTGTCGATGTTTGGCAGCCCTAGTTGCGGGGGACGAACATAACCAGCCACCAGTGGCACGCATAATATGGAGATGATTATTCTGGAACCTGCCATGAAAACAGATTGGCGGCACATAATAAGTTACTCTATCTAAAAATTACTCGAGATAACTAACAGCAAAAGGCGGGACTTCAAAACCTTGATTTGGAGATAGAGAGACATGCCCTCTCTTCCTGCCGGCAATCATCCAATTCACAGAATTTGCACTGACTTCATATAAGAACTCATCCTGTCATCCAAAAGTAAATTGGATAATGATAGAGCAATTTTGAAACTATTTAAAGTAGCTATTCAGTGCAACAACACTTACTACACTGACACCTGATTTTAGACCCAGGTTCTTTGCATGCTATGAGCTACTCAATATGTGATACGACTCCCTGATGCCTAGGCTCGTGAATGGGTATCCTTTAGCTTTTAAGCAAATATGTAATTAAACAAAGAGGAACAACAGAAATCTACAGCCTACTCCTCTAGTTTGTAGATTTAAAATAACTAATCCTAATATTTTGTCAAAACAGAACAAAAGAAATAACTAATACTCTTAATGATTTTTTAAAGGTTCATAAAGTTTAGTAAATTTCATGGAGAGGTTGACAAGCATTAAAGCAATACGTTCTCCTTTTGTATTCCTTCCAAGCTTTCGAAAAACCAGTACACCATGCACAAAACAAGGACTTCCGGAGGTTGGTGAGAGCCAGCCGAGAATGGAACCAGACAGCGGAATATAAATTTGAAACTTGTGCACCATCAACTAAGATAATAAATAATATATCTAATTGGCTAGCTATTTCATTGTCTTGCTAACCAACTTGTAGTCATTCTTGACATCCTACGAATACATCATTCACAGAAGAACAGGTGATGAGAAATGGAAACCAATTTAACAAAAGCAAGATCAAATGAGACAAGAATAGGTGCAGCATATGCTCTTTTTACTTGTAACTGCGACTTTAATAAGAGAGTCCAAAAACCTTTTTTTTTAAATCCTCCAAGTATCTTAGTTTTCTTTGTGAAGATCATCTGTATTGCTGACTTACATTGTGGTGTTGCAAGGTATCAATTTCCTCAAAATCCTTCAACCTTTCAATTCTCCATCTAATTGCAACAAGTTGTCCAACTCTAAGCCCGCTAGAAGGAAGAGGCAGAAAACCAACAGCCAAGCATGGATCAAGCACAGGCCGCTGCAAAGAAAGAGCACTCCTAAAGATCAAATCCCACCCATCACATCCAAGTCTGTTGGAGTCTTCTGCAACAGGTGGGTGTGCACCAATAGTGCGATCACCAGAAATTCCATATTTGATATTAAGTATACTCTCTCGCCGTGCCTCCATATGATCTGTAAACCAACAGAAACATGGAACACAGCATGTCAAATCATAAAAATGATTTCCCTTTGAACAACAATGAAACTCCCCAAATCAAAACTTAGCTTCAAGTTACACTAAATCATCCGATAGGAGACAGGGTGCATTATCCTCGTAATTTTACAATCGCCTATGTGAGAACTTCAAGCTTCTATCTTAAATTCATATCATCATTTATTTGACCAGGACAAAGGGTCTAATCATAATAGATATTAAAACTTAAGGCTCTTCAAAAGAAAAAATGAAAGAGAAGCTGAATCTTATACCTCCAACTATTTTCTCTGTACATATGCTGAAGAGGATCCCTGCACGAGTGTTTGGAGAGATGATGAGAGGAAAAAATTCTAAAGTAGGTCTTCCATCATCTTCTCTAATATGTACACATCCATCATCATCTTCTCCAATATGTACAAATCCATCTTGAAGATCCAGCCAAGCATCATAGATAGTCAATGTGGCATTTACTTGAGATTGGAGTATAACCTGGATGTTGCACAGCAAGTAATTAGAAAAGTAGTCAAAGAATCTCCAACTTTATACGGTAGGGTGACTAATCTATCTGATTTTTTTATATTTAAGTTTGTGGACCAACTCCTGTATATTAATCATCCTTTACAAGGATTCAGGATGAGTTTCAAACAAAACCTATTTCATGTGTTAGTCTGGCAATCACTTATTGTGTATCTGCCTGCTAACCCCCTCCCACATTCCTCTTCCCCCTTCCCACTTGCACGGTTGTGTGTATGTGTGTGTCACAGAGAGAGAGAGAGAGAGAGAGAGAGAGAGAGAGTAATCTTCACATGATCGCAATTAATGTAGCCTAACTGGTGAATCAAAGAAGTTCCAAATTTAGGATGCCCAGTAATAAACGGATCTCAACTTCCAATTTGATTGACCCATAACCAAAAAGTGTTCTGCCAAGCTAATTGACCGATTCTTCATTCAGAAGTTCAGGTAGCCATTAAGATAGTCGGCCAATCTACAGCATGATTCTGTCAATGCAGCGCAAAAATTAGCCATCCCTCAATCTTCAATGAAAAAGAGCCCTTATCCTTAAGCCCAACCCAAAAGTGTATCTCTTGAGAGAGCTATATAAGTTGTAAGGCATGCTACATAGTCCTAACAATCAATCAATGATGCCAAAAGTTTGAAAAATAAAATACCTGAAGGAGCAAGATACCATCATTGCCTTTATCTGCAACACGTGTGCTGACATGGAAAGGATTGGTGAAGTGCACAGCAATGGTCCTGCAACACAATTTAGAAAAAGATTACTAGGGTAAGGTTAAGTGGCACAGGATCCAGGATGTAAGGGACATGATGAATGAAACTATGAGAATGTGATGGAGAATAATACCTGTCAAATATCTGGTTGTGAGACACTCCAAATTCAAGTTTTAAAGCTATTGTCCTCATCCCATCTACAATGCTTTGCTTCTGGGGGTTGACTGTCCTCAATCATAATGCAAGAAATGCAAAATCAATTACGCAACACTCTGCTTCCGGATAAAACAAACAGGTAACGCATATATAGAGACATTTGCATGGATACTGAACTACACAGAGATTAACAATTAGTAACCTGAAGATGATCCTCTAGCGAGCTCACTACTGATGGCTCGAATTGGAATCCACAGAATAGAAGTCATGCTGCTCGCCCATTCTGGGAACTCTATCCGACCATTTTGGAGTATTAACTGCTCCAAATTCTTATGATAACTATTTGAAGAATCCTTTTCCCAAGCACCATCCTCTTGCCTTATATTAGCAGTATTCTGCAGCTCATGGTTAAAGCTCTCCATCTCAATGGCATATGAATCCTCGATCTTCAGACCTGGACCAGTGTCAATATGAAGGACAGCACCTTTCAAAGAGTAGTCGATGGGCTGTACTATTATTCCAACCCATTGCGGCTCATTTATTAGCAAAGCAGATGAAACAGATGCGGTAAGATCAACCAGCGGTCTTGGATCGGAAACCTAACAAAAAGAGATACTATTTCAGCAATTTATGATTCTAGAAACAAATCAATTATACCATCCTTAGGTCATGTCCTCCTGTGAATATTTAGCAGAACATGCACAAGAAAAAAGCAGAAGTATGTGACCAAGTCCCAATTTTGTCCTGACACAATACCCATGCATATTTTTGGGAATTCTATTCAGTACGGAATCATTACCTTCAAAATTGGTCTTGTTGGTTTCTCATAGATCATAAAATCGTCACTGTCAGCAGGGCCACCCTTGGAAAAACCATGAGATCTAAATCTCAACTTCCCAATCTGTCCAGTGAGAACTCCCAAGACATACAAACCTGGCTTTTGTGGGGGTAAATTTAGGGTGATAGTGTTCCTCCCAGGATTCAGAATGATTGCGCCGGAGCTTTTCAATGCCTGATAAACAAATAAAAGATTGGGGTCAATAGCATACTGCGTGAGCCTTATATATCTCCCTCTGAGGACAATTAATGATGAAAATTATCTACTTAATAAGACACACCTTAGCTCCTTCATCAGCATTATTTGTAGCCATCAGGGTGAGGTTAAGCGAATCAAGGGTTATATCATCCGGAAAGTCGCTCCAAACGGTCACGGATAGAGTGCCCGGATCACCATCACATAATTCCAGTGGAGCGCCAGGATTTCCAGAAAATGTAATCAGTGATGAAACGTCTAGAGGAACAGGATTCTTCATTTCACTGTGAGCCAAGCGAACCACTTCAGACTGAAAGGCCTGACGTTCTTTGGTCAAGAATAAACCTTTTTCCAATGAAAGCAATCTCACACAAGAAGATAGGTAACCAGCTTGGTCATCTAGTATCTTCTGACACTCGGCCAGGTCGGGCAGAACTTCAGCCAATAAATCATGCCATCCTTCACCAGCATAAAGAGCGCAAACCTTCTCATAAGACTTTGCAGCTAGGTCAAAATTTCCATTCCTAAAGCAGACAGCAGCTATTTCACCATCCAGGACAACTCCATGCCTTTTCCACCAGGAACGATGGAAATTGTCAGCAGCACCTTGGGTTAGCTCCAGATATTTCTCCTATCATGATCAACTTTTAAGAATGAGAAACTAAAAGAAGTTCCTTTCCTCTTTTAAACCCCATTAAGATGGGTCCGGAAAAGGAAGAGCTTCCCATTAGAAACTACCGACATACCTCTTAAGTTTTGCAAAACTACGGTTTATAAACAGAAAAACACAATACTAGAAAACGCTCGTAATGAAAACAGCAAGCAAGTGAAGGAAAGATAAAATGACATAAAGCTACTAATAAATGCTAAGGCAAGATCGTGCTTAGCAATGCAAGAATTTAAGTACATGCTGGTGGTTATACCTTGAAATCCTCCAAAGATGAGAAAGATTTCCAAAGATCTGGACTTGATATAGTATTGCAAAGAGCATGTTCTGCTGCAACATAAATCTCCGCAAGCCTCATAGGCCTATCGATTGAGCTCTCAAATCCTGGTGATGAGTTTGTTCGTGACATAATGGCTGGGTGAGCTTTATTTGATGAGGAAGTTTTTAAAGATACATCTGAACCCAACCTGCTGACAAATTGGAATGATGAGAAAGCCACGCAAAACAAAACAAAACAGTGCCACAAAGTTGGTAAATAGCCACAAATTCATTACCCGTCAACAAAACCCGGGCGACCATCAAAAATTTCGAACATGTTTCCAGCAGATAGAGAAGCTCTTCGACGGTTAGCCTCACGCAGCAATACTGAAGGTTCAAGGGGCAACTGCTTCCTGTGAATACCAAAGTGCTTGACTCTAGGACTAGCTTGTAGAATGATCTGTAAGAAATCAATCATGACCATCAATTTCATACATTGAAGTGGACTCAGAATGCCATTTGGAGCAACTGAAAAGATGCAGAGTCCAAAATGAGAACTATGAAAAGTCATAGAAGGCTTATCAAGCAGTATATCTAAATGGTTCGCCTACTTTATAATTTGCATGTTCTACCACAAAGACATTCCTTTAAAACAGAAAAGAAATCCCTAATACTCAACAGCAAGTTGAAGAGAGAATTTTCTTAGATGTATTATTCTTTCTGGAAACAATATTTTGACATTATCCTGGACATGGAGCCTCATGCAATAATTAATATGAAGGAATAAAGCATGCCATAACACAACACATTCAGATTACTCAATCAACCCAGTGACACACATTCAAAGCTCTTGTATGCCTTAAAAGAGCCTATTGATTTCAAACAAACATAAATAATGTAAAGCAAACGAAGTTCCACAAAATCTGCCTCCTGATGCTCATTCAGTTGATTTTGAGAACACACTGCAATTTATAAAACATCCGGAATCTACCACATGTTTCCTAGTTATTAAAATATATCTTGACTAGGTGTGAAAAATTGCACTCCACTATCATCTTACCCTGAGTAACCAATCGGGTATGTCGATATGTATGAGTGGTTAAAATTGTATATTGCTCTCAAAACAAAATCATTAGACAAATAATCACCTTAAAGTGCCATATTCTCATCCACAACATTACCAGTTTGGCTAAAATAAATTGAAATACGTGTCTAATGTATGGTTTACTAGCTCATAAACCAGGTCATGACTTGCCTTTTCTTTAATCAGCACCTCAGATGAAGCATCTGGTGGAATAGATGGCCAAATTGCAGGTTTGGGCCAAGGTAGCATACTGAGCGAGGCACTGCATAAAATAGGGATGAAATCAAATTTACAACAGCTAAATGGACAATTACGCTCCAGATGAGGGCAGTAATGATATATATGACAATACTTGTCCTGGGAATTCAAGCTCCTACCTGTTGACAGGACTTCTTTCCATATTCGTCCCATATCCAATCAAATATGCCAGCCTCATAAACTGCCATCAATCATGCTATTCAGTATAGAATTTCATTGGCAATACTTGAGTGAGAGAAAAGAAGGATGCAATGGTTCTAACATATGTCCCAGAAGAGCTGTGAAAGAATTGAAAGGCTTCTCTATACAAAGATCTCATTATCCAGCATATTAAGCATAAGTCTCTTATTTCGGCCTAAAAAGGAGTGAGTAATCTCTGACGTACCCAATTTTCCCAACTCTCCTATTCTTCTTTGTAGCAAAACAAATCAATTGCTTTAGTCAAACATTCACGGTCCTCAAAATTCTTGCCAAGTACTACAAACTATTAGCTGGTGTCAATGATGGCAAGATCTAATGCTAACACCTATACACTAACTGATTTCCAACTTGTTAAAAGTATCAATCGGCATTTGTTACATTTATAAAAAAGAACACATATAAAAGTCTCACCTTAATCCTACATAGAGAATATAGATCACCCTGAAGACGGTAGAACTCCTTTTCTACCTCGGAAGAGACAAGTCCATCTTTGTAATGAGAGGAACTTGTTCTAATTAAATCCAAGCATGCAGTCACTACCCACACTTCACGCATACAAAATGGTAGCATACTCTGAAAAGAGTTCCCAAAGACAGGAGGTAAGGAAGAAAGAAATACAGAGCAAATACTCTACAATTCAAAATGTAAGTCAATTGAAAAATAGATGAATCTATGTACTTCATATACTGCCAGGGTCTTTGAGAAGCTTATTATAAATGAATAACCCCTCGATGCAACTTCATATGGCCGACCAAGTTTGAATAAAAGCTGCAGTGATAGATATGTCAGCTAGAAACAGCAATACCAACTAAATAAATCCTTTAAAGAAGCAGCAAACATCTTATGAACAAAAAACAAAAACTTTCAGCAAACAAGAAGTCCATTCTACTTCAGCATCAGAAGAAGAGGAATCAAATTAGTAAAGAATTGCACACCTTTGATTGACAGGCAAAGAGATATTGTCTAAACTCAAATTCCCTGAATGAGTCATCTTGAACAATCTGCGTGAGCAGCTTATTTCCAGGATTGAGGAGTGCCGCTTGATCATCACCCTTATCTAATCCTCCAAAGTCCCTCTGTTTTGCAGTCATGTTGGCTGCATTTACATTAATAGCTATAAGACTGATCATAGTGCGGAGGTGAGCAAGGATCTTTAAAAGGACCAACATATGTAGGCTCCCTCTGTTTTTGCAGACATGACATGAATCTATGCTGACTATTTTTACAAGTAATGCCATCACAATGGATATCCATCCTCACAATGGCTGATGTACATGCACCAAAAGATGACACATTGCCTGTTATATAACTAGATTAAGATCATATATTTGGTGCCAACTGCTATGTAGATACTAAGCCAAAAATCTGATATTCAAGGTAGTTTTTCACTTGTATTCTATGCTGTCCTTCTCATCACATAAATTATGATAGAGAGCCAAATTTTCAGTAATGTGTCGCAAGTTACAGGTAGACATAAAAAAACAAGAAACAGACGAGTCAGGTCCCCATAGCAATCCATCAGAATAATAAGATGCCTCCATTATATGAAAATCCAGTCAACAAAGACATGTTTCTCATCAGTGACATAGAAAGTATCAACAAGGCATTCGTGGAATACGCACCTGTTTCCAAGAAGCAGAGTTCTAGTTCATCATACTCACGCAACGCATCTTCATGAAGTTGAGCCATTTCAAATATAAAAGCCAAGCTCTCCTGTTAACCATTACAAAAAATTAAAAAGAAAAAGGAAACTGCAAGAATAGGTTGCAGAGAAAGATTGAATTGATTTGGAAGACCAGGCACTAGAAGACATGAAATTTCTGAGTGATGCGCCTCGTAATTGCATTAAGTACTACACGCCTCATAATTGAATTGAGATGAATGGATAAGACTAATAAACCTAAGACTTTTGATAGAATGATCGTGCAAATGTAAAAAATTGATACATGCAAGATAAAAGGTATGCAGGCAACAGGTAAAATCAAAACAAGGCAACTCACTCAAGCTAAAGTTACACTTCATTCGATAACAATGGTCCACAACTTTGAGAAGGGAAAGACCTTCAATATGAAAAAATTACAGAAGTTCCAAATCGGCATGAATCGTTGTTCACTAAGCTTCCGTATCTCATCCTCGTAAAAATGAACACGCTTATCCAGGGTATTCCTGATGGACTCTACAATTTTCGATTCCAAATCTTCCCAGAAATTTGCTTCAGGACCGTGAATGTCATATTTGCAGCACCTGAGGCGAGGACATGTTCAAATCTCAGAACATGGTAAAGGCTGACAGTGACTTTGGAACCCAGTAAAAAAGAAGAGAAGAATAACAGAGGAACTTGCAACAGGTCACGAGAAAAATTACACCTTGGACTCTGAGAGAGAGAGAGAGAGAGAGAGAGAGAGAGAGAGAGAGAGTCAATCTTAGCCTCAAGAAATGATAAGTGCTCGAGTGACAATGACATAGTCACACACCAGGGACACATCCATGCCACATTCATTCATAATTGCAATAGAGATTGGTGATTAAGTAAAAGAACTTCCAGGTGACATATGTATACTTATCGACCTTCTAAAATGAGTTTCAAGAGCTAGAAATAGACAACAAGCTCTAATAAGAAGCATAAGAAAACAGAGGGATACTGCTTAATCACGTTCTTTCTTGCTGCTCTGGTTTTGTTAAGTAGAAACTGAGAGGTATTACAGGAGATAATTAATACCTCTCTCTCTTCTTGGAGCTGAAATCAACTTCGAGCCTGGCATATACCTTTTTCGCCAATTTACTGGCCTGATCATTAGTTGGATGAGCTCTGGACACAAACACAATAAACCATTCTCTCTCATCATTCTGTACAATTAGTTTCAGTCGTGGTTTCAGGATGGTTTTGAACTCATCAAGATCCTGCAAAAGGGTAATTTGGCATCAAGGCATGTTCCACCAGCAAACTTAAGAACATGAAGAAAGCCGGCACTAAATCCTGAATGGCCACTATTATGCTTTCCGAATCCGGTCCGAAGCATTTTCAGATACACACACACACACACACACACAACCTATGTATGTGGGAAGTCAACAGACAAAATTGCTGGAAAGTGTTGAATTACAAGAAAAGCTTCCATAAATAGCACAAGGACAGAAGCTTGGACTGACAATGCAAATTCAATGCAAAAGTAACTCAAG
Source organism: Syzygium aromaticum (assembly GCA_024500025.1). Classification (NCBI taxonomy): domain Eukaryota; kingdom Viridiplantae; phylum Streptophyta; class Magnoliopsida; order Myrtales; family Myrtaceae; genus Syzygium; species Syzygium aromaticum. The sequence continues at coordinate 31,697,883 of CM044890.1, read as the reverse complement.
CTCTGCATTCAGAGTTCCTATGAGGTGGCCTTTCATGCTGTTGACCAAACAGCAACTTTGTTCATCAGTCTCTATACTCAATCACATCTACATATACATGCAGTAATACCACTGATCATGTAAATTCCAATAAATCCGAAAGTAACAATCACCGTGATGAAGCAGGCCCTGCAAACATTATTTACTTCAGTCAAAATAACCCAATATCAATTAAATGATGTGCACCTTCTTGTAGCTTCAAACCACGATTTGGACAATTACATAGTTCGTCATCATGATATATCAAGAAAGCTCGTAAAGCTTAAAAGGCAAAGATAAATGGTTCGATAGGACGAGGCAAGGGATGAAGAGCCACCTCACAGGTCACAAGAATCACGGTAGCATATGGCTCCCGAAACCAAAACAACGATTGTTCCTGCGGAAAGCGGCTGCGAAGTCTTGCATCAGTCGTCAGGATGAATTCAGCAGGCAAGTTCTCGACCGACACAGGATTACGGGTCTTGTTATTCAAAGTAGCTCTTTTAAACGGCAGTCTCTCCTCAAATGCATTCTTGATAGTTGGCCACAAGTCACTCACATCTTCAACTGAAAGTTAGTTCAGAGTAATTTAGATCAGAAGACACATAAAAGAAAGGCCATCCCTAAATGAGTAAAAAAGTTAATGCAGAGACAGTAGGAGAACGGATGAGAATACTCATGACATTAAAATTAAAACATAAAAGTGGATGAAGGTAAATTGATGACGCTGGGAAAACTAGCCGCCATATTGATGAAGCCCGCATAAGATTAAATAAGATAACTTATCATGCACAGAAGCTCAAACCTATACTCAGAAGCAGAATCGTAAAAAATTTAATCAAAGAACTGCATGAACAGTCTCAACTTAAGCCTGGATCAACCAAGCAAAGATACATTCCCCCCTAAATTCTGCAACTTTCTAAAAATGAAAAAGACGATGCTTGATTATGCTCACGTTTCTCCCTCCGGGAAAAAAACATAAAGAACGAGGGAATCGGAGATAACGCGACAATATTACTTGTTTCGTATATGATCCGGTTCTTACAGAACGCACATTTCAGATGGCACGAATCTTCTACCCGCTAAAAAGTCCAGCAAAAGAAGTTTCGCTGCCACGACCGCGAGAAATTGAACGACTTCACAATTCAATTAACAAGAGAACAAATTACAGAGCGGCAAAACTTCCCGGACATTCACCGCATAGTATATCACCAGCCAGTTCAGTTCTCAAGTACAATGCGCCATCGAAACAATGACGCCCAGCGCAGAGCTAGCAAATCAAACAATTCCAAATAGAATGAAGCAAAAGTAAGCCATATGGGCAGGGCACACCACACGCGGAGTGCGAACGAAGACAATTCAATCTCGCGCGATCTTAAGCACAAACGGTCTTTACGGATCGCGACCGAGCGCCTCCATTTCACAAAATCCAATTCAAATCCAACAGTGGACAGCGCGCCCGGAAATCGAACAACAGCCCTTCGCGAGCGCATCTGAGCTCACAATCGAACTCGAAGCAGCGAGGAAGGAAAAGGAAAGAAAAGAAAGAAAGAGAAGAAGATCACGCGCCGCGACGGCACGAATCGCTGCCGAGAGCGAGCGAGGGAGGGGGACGCTCACCGGCAATCACGAGGTGATCGCAGGAGCTCTTGATCGTCTGGAACTGAGCCAGGTAGTTCGCCATGCTCGATCTACGAGGACCATGGGCCGATCGCCACGGGCGGGGGCGTTCGCATGTTAGCGCGCGCGACGGACGGAGCGAGAGCCGTGGTGGAGGAGTGGCTCGGTGGGAATCCCGTGAGATTTGCTCTGCTTTGCTCCAGCGCGTGCGTCTCCTCCTGCATCGTCTCCGAACTTCGGTTGCTGCTGGGATCCGCCCTCGGCGTGGATCCAGTGCTGCGCGACGCACGCGGGACTCGGCGATCCGGGCCCTTCCTTCCTGGTCATACGTGGCGGCAGATGGTTGGGTGGGGCCCGCCAGGCGCAGTGGTGTTCGGTTTTGAGGGCATCTCTATCCTGGGCCAGGATTTGGTGCGCGATCGCGGTGATAATTACGAGACTGACCCCCAGAAGGACAAAATCCTGGTTTTTTTTTTTTTCTTTTTCAGCTTTCTGAAAACAACAAATTATGTTTTCCGTTAAAAACTCGGCGATCTTCGGAACTAGAAACCTAACCTAAAATCTTTATTGTGTCCAAAGAAAATATAAAAATTTATAATCTAATAGAAGGTGACGAAAAGGAAAACATTGTCAAAACTCGTAAACCCCGAGCGTGGCCAAAATTGGGAATATTCAAATTCATATGCACTTTAGAATTGTCAAAACAATGAGCTAAAAATGCCCAGACAAACAATATTGCCTTTGCTTAAATAAGACCAATTCCGAAAGCAGCCATCGATACGGACCAAAATATTAAAAAAGAAAGTAATAAGGAGATCAAAATTGATGCAATTTACATGGAACTCTGGTCCGTTGAGCCACCTCTCTTCTGGAGGAGCAGCAGAACGTATGAATTCAACGAAACAAGAGAAACGCTCTAATCTAAGCACTCTAGGCCGTCGACATGGTGGACAGCCTGCTCGGCGTCGGCCTGAAACTCCACCTCCGGAGGCTGAACCGGCGAGCCGGCGGCGTCAAGGCCCTCCGCAGAATCTCCTTGTTCGCCTGGTTCGTCCTCGCCGCCCTCTCGCCGGGCACGACGTACCCATGGCGGCCGCACTGGACCGACCCGGGATTCCTCGAGCACGTGCAGGCCGGCTGGCGCCAAGGGGACGCCGCCGGCGAGGAGCACCTGCGGCTGCGGCTGCCCCTGTTATCCCCGGCGAACGAGACGGACCTTTGCTGGAGGCGCGGCCTCTGGGACGGCTTCTCGAGCAGGACTTGCATGGGCTTTTTTTCCGAGCAGCTTTTTCGGGAGGACGATGGTTTGCGTTCTCTAAAGCGAAAAGAGGCGTGCTTGCTCTTGCGCTTGCGGAGGGATGGGGATTTATCTTGTTCACGAAAGTCAGCGAGCGTAAATTGGCAGCCGAGAATTGACTGGTTCAAGACTTGGGGAGGACTGCTTGGAGTTGGACCACGCGTGAGATTTGACTAAAGCAATAGGAAGAGCTAAGTCAAAACCCCCACAATTCGAGTTTAAGTGGGATTCTGCTGCTTTGTGTATTGTAAGTGCCTTGTCAGCAACATTCGTGGAAACTCAGAACCAGCTTTGGACCATCTAGAACTTAGAAGAGCCCTCCTTTTGGACAATAATCTGGTCAGAGGAACCCACCCAATATCAGGAAATGGTTTGGTTAGACAGGACAGCAAATGGTTTCAATAAGAACATGGACTAGAATATGAAGATGGTGTCTTACCCAACTTCAGAAAATGGGTTTGTTAGCACCCAAATTCAGAACGGGTCATGTATCTCTTGGGATCTGCGGGTCTCCCCATCTCATCTCTTTGCGCACCACACCCTCCGACGCTCAAGTCAGTATGAAACGTGTTGTTTCTACACTATTTACATTTACTTAGATGGCGTAGCGCTCCTTAATACCTCGGACGGGGGTGGGATCATGGAGCAACCCCCTCCGATGATGGGCTTAATTGATTTCGTGTCTCCTCATGTATCCTCCTTATTTGCTGGAAATTCGGAGATGCGACTGTACAGGTCCGGATCGCGGGGTCGGGGTCTCGCTAATGCCCTCTGTTGGGCTTGCCGGTCCTTCGTTTCCAGGACCGGTTGGGCCCATTGGGCTTTCCGGCGGGCTCCGCTCTTTTTCAGGCCCAGTATTGGACTCCTCCCGTAGGCCCATCACAAATTTGTACCAGAGCAGTGTCATCCCGTTTGAACCGAAGAAATTGCCCGCTGTGGATTTTGGGACCTTCTATGAGGGTTCAGAAGTGCTCAATTGAACTCCAGCTTTCGATTCTAGTGAGCCCGAAGTTGTAAAATGGGAAATGGAACTTGATCAACTCAGTGCTGATCTCTGGTTGAATCTGTGCGCATGTTAACTCTTCTATTCTCAAGGTAGAAATCACATGTCTCAGGTTAGTTGAACATCCATCATCCCTTTGTGTCCCATTTTTCTTTTTTCGGAAACAAACGACGGAACTAGTATGAATACATTTATCGGGGAAGCAAATTGCTCTATGTAATTCAAAGCCCGCTAACGTATGGTTTGGGGGTGAGCGACGGTCCTCGTTCGACTTGAGAATCAATGAAAATCGTCTTGATCAACAAAAGATCATAGTCTACGTCTCTCTTGCCTATATACATCCGAATGATCATATGGGGACTTCATTTAACGCACCAGAAGAGATTGAAACTAACTACAAGACATAAACTTTTCACTTCCTTTTGTATCAGATGATGGTGGCCTATAAGTACTACGCATGAAAAGTCAAGTTAGTCAATAAGGAAGGACTAGCTAGTCCACAATCTAAGAGACGAACATCCATTGCTCATTTATGTGATGGCAGAGTCATGCAGCTGACGCTCTTCACTCGCAAACTCTTCATCGCAATATCGGAAGCACTTGTTACAAGATCTGACCAATTCCTTGAGAAATATTAACAATCTGACCGATCGTTCAGTCGATTTCATTAAGGAAGATTAGAGCAATCGAAGGAAAGGAATCCAATGATCATACACATTGGTAAGTAACACTAGAGTAGGAGCTTGGAAACATCTGACAGTGTGTCAATTCGAAGTTATCATACTAGCTTCTCATCCACAAAATTAATTGATCTCTTCTGCATATAATTAATGTGGCATCGCAAAACATCTCAGAAAATTGACATTAATTCATAGAAAAATTTGCATGCACTTCTCATCACCAACCCCTTTGGTGGCACTAGCCGTTAATGATGACCGCCGCCCGCTTGGCGACCGCCAAGTGTCTACTTCATAAATTGAAGTTTGATATACACTCTGGCTAAGAGATCGTCCCCTCAATCCTAAAATTCTAGGTTTACCATTGTTAGGCGACATATTGAACGTTAACCAAGTACAAAGTAGATAGGCATGATAATTGATTAATCTCTTCTGACCCTTCAAAGAATCAAATGCAAATCCAGTGGTGTACTTAGCTTATGCGAGCACCCATCTGAACCTGTAAAACTCTATTGACGACCGACTTCCATCGTCCACGACATAAAGCTTTGATGGTTAAATATCGCAGAGTTAGATGGGAAATGATAACCTTCATCTCGATCTCCATCATAAGAACCAACTCATGGAAGCAGTAATATGACTCGCCATTATTAAGTGAGATTTGTGGCAACAGACATTACTACCACAAATTATGCTATCGATACCTCTATGAACTTTTCCTTTTCATTTCTGGCTATATAGATAGCAAGGTTCGGATTTCTGTTGTTGTCTTTCCAGTCTTTATATTGAAAATCGTATGCATTTTTAGCAGGATCTTCACTGGTAGAGTTGACCATTTCCTTGTGCGAAAACACGTCTCGTTGCGAGCGGTAGCAGACTAGCGGTGGACATTGAATGAGTTTTTGATACTTTGTTCGTGTCACTCTCATGACCTGAGCTAAGACACGGATGGGAAAGCCAAACTTCATCAAGAGTAATTTTAGATTATACGACTAGAGATCGTGACAACATCGGGGTTAACGAACATCAAAATAGAATAATAACTCAAACCTAGGAGAAATCAATATACATTCGATATGTACAGTAAGGTTATCATAATGCGCAGTGGGGAGAGAGAGAGATTGATTACGGGACAGGATACAATTTGTTTTTACACATGCAGCGGTAGGAAATAGGGCAAGACTCGGTGAGCCGTGCCCGTGCACAAGTAAAGCCGACTGATACCAATTTACAAGGAGAGCATGAACCACATGCGTGTGAGCAATCCGGGAATCTTGACCCGGCAATTCGAACTGTGTGCACCATCCCCTTCCCGTGGCTCGTTGTCTCCTCACTTTCTATCAATGGATTCTCTTCGTGATCAACAGCTTGTTTGTCTCCGAGAATATCTGCCAAAAACCTCTAATTCTATTATTGTTCTCTTCAAGACTGTAATTTCAGATATGAAATTGCGATGAATTATATGTGATGGTCATAGATGATTAGTAGTTAGTTACCCTTAAACAAACATAGCAATCTCTTCTACCATTAGTCGTTACTCTCAAACGGAAGCTTGCATGTTTCACTTGGTGCTTGACGCTTCGCATCAACCTTAGCTCATGCAATATGTTAGTTAAACGCGTTTGCTGCAACTATCTTAATTTGTTAGCCATGTGCATCAACATAATATATGATATCAAGCACATTTTTTAAACTTTTTGATAGGTATGAATTTTAGTACTAACCTACCTTGAAGACAATAAGCATGACTGGAGACTAAAACATTAAACCCAGGCCATGCAAGAGACTATTAATTAACCCAAAAGCTTAGAGTATCGAGAATACATACTTAGAAAGTTTCAAGTAAAAGGAAAAGGAGAACATATGTTATCAAGCTACGATGATAAACATGCTGGGGACGCATACACAGTGGAGCACGGTCGGTTTGCCTGGCGGACGAGTTGACCCAAAGAAGAAGCGCTAAGAAAGCTGCAACGGCGCATGCGGAGAGATTCATGACTGATGGTGCTGTGCGTCTGTGCTAAGGGAGAAGATCAGCCATGCATGCGGGCGTGTATATATACATAGTAGAGAGAGAGAGAGAGGTGGTGGTGGTGGCGTGAGGAGGATGGAGGTATTGAAGGGTATCACAGGCCGCATACGGCTGCGAGGGAGGGTCACAAGAAAAGGGTTGAGGCCAAATAATTCCCAGTGCTGCTCACATGCTTCCTTATACCGCAGTGAATTGCACTGCCCCTGCCGCTAATGAAATCTGCATCGTTATATTCGTAGGAATTACGTGTGATCTCCGAACCGAACCAGTGGGAGAAGAGTACACGAAGATGGCGACACGGGCAAAGCGTCTGAACTCTGAACCGAGAATAAGTATGAAGGAACTCTGTACCCAGAATAATTATGAATGAGATGCATACATAACCAGGAGCTACCCTCGTGTCAATCTCCCTTGAGCCCAGTTCGCTCCTTTTGGGCCAATTCGTCAAAGCCCGACTGATGGAAAGGGTTTTTTCAATGCTCATGCAAACACCCGTGAACGGGCCCGTATAGAACTAAAGGCTTTTGGGTTTGTGTAGTTCAATTGCGCCCAAAACTTCCTGCTTGGCGTCCATAACAGGAAAATTGTCCAAAAATTCTTAAATCCATTACAATTTGACCAATATAATCGTTAATTTTTAAAAATTTTGACAATTGAATTCTAAATATTTTCACATTTTGCCAACTAAGTTCATTCGTTCAATTTTAGCTAGAAATCACTAACGTGAATACTAATAGTGCCACGTAGGATAGCCTACAATAGGTGAGGGCTTCATGGCCCTCCCCCAGTGGTCGATGAGGGTTGGCTAACCCTCTCCTATGGCCAACAAGGGTGAGCCAACGACTCTCGCCAGGCATGGAAGAAAAATAAATAAAAAGAAGAAAAAATATTTAAAAAATATAACAATTTTAGAAAAGTTTTAAAATTTTTATAAAAATTATTCACATCAGTACCGGGAATGTCACGTAGGATGGTCAGTATCCATGTTAACAATTTTCTACTAAAATTGGCCAGATGGATTCAATTGAAAAAACTTAAAAAAAAATTATAACTCAATTGACAATGAAAGGTTTGAGACTGAATTTGTCAAAATGTAATAAATTTAAGATTTTTTGAACAATTTTCTCTCCATAATGCCAAAAGAATTTCAATTCACCCACGGACCTCATGTTGAAGGTAGCGGGGCCCTCACTTTCAACTTTTGTTCTATTATTTTGGCCTGGAAATTAAGTTTTACCCCCATTAAATGGCGGAAAATTGATGCAATCATGTCAATAGTCTCATTTCAACTTTGGGCCCCATAAATTTATAAAGATTCATGAACAATTCTAAAATCATGAACGTGTCGTTACTGTAAGCAAACAAAACCTGCCCGACATCCAATTTACTTCGTTCGTTTTTTCAAGTGTAAGGAAGCTAACTAATGATGCGAGAAATGATTGTGTAGTTCTATTTCTTTCTTTATGGCCAGTTGGCCAAATTTTCTCGAGGCCGACCATGGCGCTGTGTCATTGGACCTCAAGGAAGCGGCTTGCTGTGCACAGGCTGTATAAAAGTGCCAACTAGGATGTCCCGATCATGACCGGTCCCGCATTGCATGCGAGGGTTCAAATCAGCATGTTCCGTCGGGCAAAAGCGCCGGTGTGGTGTACCACAGCCTAACTTAAGACGTACATGTGACACGGGTCGGGTTCGAGCTTCGTGCAGGCGGGTACTGATCTCAAATCAGTCCGAACTCACCCTATCCGCCTTCTCGTATACCAGATTAGTCATGTTCGACAAGCTCCAGGGGGGAGACAATTCCCGAGCGCGCTTGATGCAATTGTACCCTTTTATTTTCGGATCGGGCCGGTTCGATGAAGAGAGCTTGTCAAAGATTACCTGAACGACGGAGAAGGACGGACCTCTCTAGTCCATCAAACCGTCATAACAGCAATCATAAAGCTTCGTTTCAATTTTTCTAATTATTTATGAAAAAATAAATCAAAAAAGTTCATCATATGTCACATCCCGCTTGTGCTCCTTAACTTCTTAAATCAATCAATAAAAGGATTAATATCACAAAAAAATTTAAATTAATATATTTATGATAAATTTACTACAAATCAATTATTTTACTATAAATAAAATCCTAAATTTGTACCTTCTGTTAAATTAAATTGATACCACGAAAAATTATAAACTAGTATACTCATCAACTGTCACATATTATTCAATTTAAAAATTCGACTGAAGGTAAAATTATCGTAAATATATCAGTTTTGGGTTTTTAGTGATCAAAAAATTAGTTTGAAATAAATTTGTCATATATATATATATATATATATATATATATCGATTTGAGATTTTTCGTGATATTAAATTATTAATAAAATACGAAATAAGGGGGAATTTAGGCTCCGTTCGTTTGGCGGAAAATATTCTCCCGGAAAATATTTTCCGAATTTTCCAGTGTTCGGGGGGCGAAAAACGTTTTCCGTGGGAAAACATTTTCCTTCCCCCCCTCAAAAAATAGTTTAAGTCTATAGAAAATGACTTCCGCTTCTGAAAAGCAGAAATCATTTTCCGCCAAACTCCTCATTCCTTCCTCTGGTCGTCGCCGGTCGCCGGCCGCCGCCGCCATCGCCGGTCGCCAGCCACCGCCGCCGGTCGCCCGTCGTTGCCAATCACTCGCCGCCGCCGCTGCCGCCGGTCTCTCGCCGCCGCCGGTCGCTGCCGCCATCGCCAACAAAAAATACTTTTCGAAACTTTTTCATATTAGTTGTCAAATACCGAAAAATTATATTTTGAGAAAATATTTTCTAAGAAAATGATTTTTGAAAAAATATTTTTCGTCGAACAAATGGAGCCTCAAATGGAGCCTTGACATATGATTAGGGGATTTTCCCTTTTTTTTTTTCTTGATGGCCTCCTGAGGTGGATGTGGACCGTGGATCTACCTGCAGGGGCAGCGGTCTTCTTCCTTCCCCACCGACAGCAAGTCAGCATCAATCATCGATGGCAGTTACTTTCTGGTGATGATTCATACACAAACCTCAGCCACTCCTCATCCACAAACATTAGAATAATAAGAAATGGGCAGTAGAAAAAACAGATTTTAGCTGTACAACACAGGTTGCTGAATGAGCTTCACGTTCAAGATCCATTGGGTTGCTTTGCTGTTGCGCTAACTGTACTGAATTCCCTCTTCTCTTTCATTTTTTTTTTTGGTGGGTAGCAGGATCTGTCATAGTAAAGTGACTTAACGCCAAATCTTGACATTTCATACAAATAAAAAATTTGCAGGTGTAATGTAGCACTCTCTCCTCGCAGCCAAAAAGAGACGGCAAGAGAGATTTGGGAGAAGACTTGCGTTTTAAGTGATTGGGGGTGCTGACTTCTCAAGCGACTTAATTAATTTGTTTAGGATCCTCGTTTTTTGGTGAATATGGAAGGTCTTGCAGCCACTTCTTTGTGATTTATTACCTATTTACTGGTGCGGTTGAAATGGCCACATTCGCTTGATATGGTAGCTTGTCCTTTTCTGATGGTGGTTGGTTTTGAAATATTCTTTTACAAACAGCGGCAAAGAGATGGAGTGGCATCTGATGCTTCTTCAACACTTTGCAGTGTTATTGAGAATATATACCTAGAAGAGAGAGGATCAGAGGGGGGAGTGTTCGAGAGAAGTCAAAGAGGAGGAGGAGAAGAAGAAGAAGAAGAGGGTCAGATCAGATCCAGTCGTTGGGAGTAAATATGGCTTCGAAGCTGATCTTGATCGCAGTCTTCATCTTTGATGTCATTGCCTTTGGACTTGCTATTGCCGCTGAGCAGAGAAGAAGCACTGTAAGTTTGTGTTTGGTCTCTAAGAACTCTCTTCCATGCTCATAAGTTGCCAATTCTGTGGCAATGGCTATTGTCCAAGTCGTTCAGTAATTTCATGAATTTGTTTATGGATTGCATCTTCTTTGCCTTACTGATAAGAGAACGATTATATTCACCAGCTTACTTGAGAAACGATAGCAGCCTTTCTCCTCCAAAGGGCCACAGCAATTGTAGCAAAACACCAATCTTCTGCTTCTCATAATTAGGATTCACACCTACAGTCAAGAAGCATGGCAAACGATAGAATTTCCAGATCTACTGATACCAGCATTATATCTCGCCGAATTCCATCATTGAAATTCCAATTCAAAGAGAAAAAAGGGTTTAGCTTAAGATGCTATAGAATTAGATCTCGCTTGTTGAAATCATGTGCCCAGATGAAATCCTCTGATAAGTATACATACATTGTGGCAAGGTCCGCCCCTCCAAGGCTCCAGAGATCAGATACTGGCTTAATGCTGTAGTTCAGATCTGTGGTTACAAATTATGAAATTGTGCAATTGCCACGACGAATTCAATTGAATGTAAATCAAACCTATGTTGTATATCTTTATTTTCCTGTATTCTGCAGGGAGGAAAGTGAATGCAAAACAAGCAGCAATTCAACTTTTGCACAATGAATACTTCCACATATGAATAGATATCTCTGTATTCTATATTCAAAAGTTGACCTTTGCTCGCCCAAACAATAGCATTACCAGATTTCCTGGACTAGCAATGCAGCACCTCTGAAGAAATTAATTTTAAAAAAATCAACTTCCTGGACATTTTCCAAATCTTTGATGTGTTTCATTTCTGCTGGATGTCAACCCTCAGAAGCATATATTGGTGGTTCCTAACTAAAATGGATTCGTCTCTTTTCAGGCCAAGATTGTCCAGGACAGTGAAGTCCAGTACAACTACTGTGTGTATGACTCGGACATCTCTACTGGCTTTGGCGTCGGAGCATTTTTGTTCCTAATGCTTAGCCAAGTCATCATAATGGCAGCGAGCCGCTGCTTCTGCTGCGGGAAGCCCTTGAGTCCTGGAGGCTCGCGCGCTTGGGCAGTCATTCTTTTCATTACCTGTTGGTATGCTTCAAGTACTTTTCCCATCCGTAATTAAAATTATGCATTGGGAATTTGTCATTCGGTTAATCATTTGATCATTCCGGCTTTTGAAATGATCCATCAGGGTGTTCTTCTTCATCGCGGAGGTGTGCTTGCTTGCGGGATCGGTGACGAATGCTTACCACACCAAGTACAGGACCATCTTCAGCGAGAACCCTCCCTCATGCGAAACCGTGAGGAAGGGTGTGTTCGGCGCCGGGGCTGCCTTCATCTTCTTCACGGCCATCGTTTCGGAGTTCTACTACACTTGCTACTCCAGGGCAATGGAAAGCTTCCAACCTTATGGCAGAGAAACAGGTGTGGGCTTGGGCGCCTTCAAATGAGAGCTTTCCTTGGCTTTGGGTTGATCATATTCATGACCATGGATATTCCATAGGTATTGTGTAAGTTTTGAGGTGGATCTCATCCAGTAATAGGTTTAAGGTAGTCGATCATACCCCTGTATCGTCTGAACAAACTCATGTCATGATACTGCATTTGTTCCTTTGGGTGGGGTTTGTCATGTATGCATTAATAAGGCAATGATATTGTTTTTTTTTTTTTTGGTAAAGTAAGGCAATGATATTGTTTTTTTTTTTTTGGTAAGGTAAGGCAATGATATTGTTTTTTTTTTTTTGGGTAAGGTAAGGCAATGATATTGTTTGTGTCCATAGAAATGCAAAAAAACACCATCAATTAGGCCGATTAATCTTCTCGATCATTCCAAGTTTCAGCGACAAGTCCCCATATTCGGACTTCAAATCGTTTGCACCCGCTTTGCAGTCGCAGCTGATATAATGAATTTTCAACCATAGTTGCGCTTGGGAATTGGCTGATCTACTTTTAGGATTACCAATTATATTAGTACAATGTTAATAGTGGTTAGACTTTAAGGTTTAGTACCTGTTTGGTAATCGGCCAAATAGTATCTGATTCTATTTTTTTGTTCCTGAAACAAAAAAAAAACAAAAATCCATTTGATAAATTTTTTGTTCCCGGACACAAATTTGTTCCTAGAATCAATTTTAGAACAAAATCAAGAATTAAAAAAAAAGTTGATTCTTGATTCTGGAAATAAGAATCAAAAATGAAGAAGAAATTCTTTTTTCTTCTTCTCCTTTCCTTTCCTAGCCGGTGGTCGGCGAGAGGGAGGGTTGGACCCTCACGACCTTGGCAAGGGCCGCCCTCACCGAATCTAGCAAGGGCTACACCCTCGTGGCCTGGGCAAGGGTCACCCTTACCGGACCCTCGCCAGATTCGGCGAGGGTGGGGAGGGTGGCGGCGAGGGCTCAGTTCTCGCCGGCCATGGGCCAAGGAAGGAGAAGAAAAAAAAATATTTAAATATTTAAAATATTATTTACAAAAAGAAATTTTATGCAATTACCAAATGCATTTCTATTCTTTTCCTATTTCAAGAATAGAAATTTTAGGTAGCTACTAAACGCTTTTAAATGTTTAGAAATTATTTTTGGGAATGGAATAAAAAAAATCATTTATGTGCATTAATTATTTTTAAAATAGAATGATTACCAAATGCATCCTTAGTCGACAAAAATCAATGGGACATAAGATAGAGCCTTGATTACAACAGTGGTTCTATGGAGCACTTGGAAATGGGTTGGGCCACAGGATTCTGTTTTGATGTTCTGGGTCGGAAGCATATTCCATTGGACACAATTCAGAAAAAATCTAGATCATGATAAGAACTGGAGATGTATCACTAGACATTTGCTCATCGTGTGGACCTTATGCAAGTATCTTTAATGCATCCGAATTGCTGTACATTTGCTCAACATCTGAATGTATTTCTAGGTATGTACTCAGTGCATCCAATGACTAAATTCCAGTAGTTAAAGTCTAGTGGAATATCAATCCAATCACCAAACTTTGATTCCCATCGGCCAAGGCATTAAGGTCTTGTCGTTTTACAACCAATGCACTTTGATGGTAATTCAATCGATTTTCCTGGCGAGCTACTAGCACGACAAACACGCGACCGGACTTTCAAATGCAACATCATCACCATGTGGGCTCCTCATCGGCATTCTGGTGGAAATTTGGTTGAATTCCAATCGAAGTGAAAGTGGCATATGGTGAATCCGGGGTACTCGAGGCCTCAATTAGAGCGAAGGTACCATATCAGATGAACCGATGAAAAGGGGTCGGTCTTCACCTCAAATCTAGCAGATGAATGACATCATCTTTGTGTTTTTGAGATAATGAATTGTTTTGTATGAAACAAGACATGATAAAATTTATGGTCGTGGCTTTTCTCTGGGACTCGGAATCGTGACCGACCGAGGCGTGCATCTGATTAGACAATTGCCTTTTGTTGCTGATGAATGAAATCACAAAGCGTGGAGACATGGACTGCTTAGAGAAGCAACGGGAGACCTCTTTCTCTATCTCGAGGGAATCAAAAGTACGAATGGAAAAATGTTTGGTTGCCGGATTTAGTCCGGTGGGGCATCCTTTTGTGGCTTCTTGCTGACCCACGCTTGGTAATATATTCCCTGTGCGGGCAGACACTGCCTTCGTCATCGACTGGACTCTTCTTTTAGACACTTTGAAAAAACGATTCCTAGTTGAAAAGTTGATGATGCTCTTTGAAGTTTGATGTGTCGTCAGTGGGAAAAGTGCCAAAAATATCCTTAATCTATTGCATCAGCATAGTCCTAAACCTTTTAATTTGACAAATTCAGTTCTAAACATTTTTCCATTTATATCAATTTAGTTCATCCGGCTAATTTAAAATTGTTAACGTGGACTCTGGCCGTCCTGCGTGGCATAGCCGGCACTGACGTAAACTGTGACATTTCGAATTTCAACCTATTTTTAAGATTTATAAAACGTGTAATTCGTCAGTGTGCTTATAGTAAAATCTCGTTTGGGAACCGATCACTCCCGGTTATTGTTTTAAAATAGAGATTTCGCTAGAATCGCATTCGATCGAATTTGACCGCTATTTAGAGCTCGAACTTTAATGTCGAATTTTTCAGAGTTTTGTGACGAATTTAATTAGACGGTGTCGATATTATTGTGGCCAACCTCAATATTGTCCGGGATAAGTGAAAAGTGAATTTTTGACCGGATACGGATTTGAACTGGTAGACCATTCTCGTAGTGAGTTTTAGTTATTTTCTTTTGACCATTTATCCTAATTATTAATTAGGATTTTTCGTTACCGTCGGATCGTTTCTGGATTTAAATCATGACCGTTGGATCGCGATTATTACAATTTGACTTCTCTCTCTCCTCCCCTCTTTTCCTGCCGGAGTGCCCCCCATGTGCCTGACACCTCACCAGCCCCATCTACTCCTCTCTTTCTCTCTCTTCCTTTTCTTCTTTTTTTTTCTTTTTTCTTTTTCTCCTTTTCTTTCCTTCTCCTTTCTTCTTCTCCTTCGCTAGCTTTGCCCCCGACACTGCTGCTTCTGGCTTTCACTCTTGCTTCCTGCTTCTATTCGGCTCACTGGAACCAGCGCCGCCGCACGCTACCACGCCACCCCAATTCCTTCCTAGCCAAGGAACACCGCCGCCTGCTCGCCTGTTGCCCTCGTCGCTGGTTTGTTCTAGCCAAGCGTGAGCCGCACCTCGCCGGCAACCGAGCTGCGCCGTGTCCGCCTCATCCAACCGCTTGGATCTTTCACCGTCGCCGCTCATCCGGCCACCCTTCGCCATCGCTATCGCCGTCCGTCCAACCGCTCCTTCATCTCGTCGTTCATCGTTGCTGTGCTTGCCGGTCCGCTGCCGCTCACCATCGCTGTCCCGGACGTCGCCGCCGCTATCCCGGCTGCCAAGACACCATCACCAGCCGCCAGCTCCGCCCGGAATAGCCCCAATCAGCCCCCACAGAGGCTGTTTCTTTGTTGCGCCCGTTCTCCATGCCCGTTCGCCACTCGCCGGAGCATTCCGAGGGCACCGCTGACTGCCCTCGTCGCCGCTATCGTCCTTGCGCCTTCACCTACGTTAATTGTGTAAGTTAACCTCTAATCCCGTGTTTAGGGTGTTAAACTCGCTTAGGATAGTTTTAATTAATGTTATGTTTATTTAATTAGGATTAGACGATAGGTTATCGGTGTTTTAGGCAATAGGATATCGGAAAGGTTGATAGGTTATCGCGATTGTGGTTATAAGTTATCAATTATATTATTATTGTTATTGATTTATTAAATAAAAATATTTTCGGAATTGAATATTATTTTATTACTAAATAATAAATTTCGGAATTAAATATTATTATTTTATTATTAAATAATTAATTTCCGAAAATAATAATATTTGGTTGTCGGAAAATTTCTAACGTCAAATTTTGATGCCAATGTTGGTTTTCGCCATATAAGTTGGCGTATTTAGAAAATAATTTGAATGATTTTGATTCGAGAAAATATTTTGAATTTTGGAAAAATAAATTATTTTCGGATACTATTAATTAATTAAATTCTGAATTTATTTATTATTATTTCGAAAAGTCTTGAATCTCAAATTATGATTTCTAGCTTGAATGGTGGCATTTATGTCGTGAATTGTAGTATTAAATTATTTACGTGACAAAGTGTTTTGATTGAAAGTTTTGAAGGAAAGTTTATGAGGTTTTTGGAATTAAATTATTTTTATGGTTATGTCAGGTAATGTTAGTAATGTTTTGTGGTTGATAATCATGTTTGGCATCGAAACTTGCAAGAATTGATTGACTGTTTACATGTGTGGCCACTTGACATTATTGTATGACATTGTGTGAGCACTATTCATAGATGCATGAGCTAATTGAGAAGATAATAATTGACCATAATGCTTGTATGCTCGTGTGGTCACACGTTAAAACCGTCTTGCTATGTATCGCTTGACGTTGCCCGATTTATCGGATGCCTGGGAATTATCTGGAGTGTCGATACCCCGGATACCTTGCCGTGGCCCGAGACCGGACTCGATACTCCTTACGGGATACCATCTTACTGTAGATCATTTGATATTACCGTATTGGAATGCTGTCTTACTGCAGATTGTTTGACGTAGCCGTGCTCGACAAGGTGGGACGGAATTATTAAAGTCATTAGGGATAGGCTAAGGACTTCTCAAAGTCGCCAAAAGAATTATGCAGATCGGAGACGTAGGCCCTTAGAATTTTAAGTGGGGGACCATGTTTTCCTCAAAGTGTCACCGATGAGAGGATTATCATGGTTTGACAAAAAAGGAAAGTCAAGCCCTAGGTATGTAGGTCTATTCGAGGTTTTAGAGAGAATCGGTACCCTGGCCTACCGTCTCGCACTACTGCCCAATTTATCCCAAGTTTACAATGTGTTCCATGTGTCCATACTAAGGAAATATGAACCGGACTCGACCCACATGTTGAATTATGAAGACATAGAAGTAAACGACAGAGTATCGTACGTGAAAAGGCCGGTCATGATTGATGACAGAATGGAACGAGTTTTGCGGAATAAGATAATTCTGATGGTCAAGGTGATTTGGGAGTACCATGGAACTGAAGGTGCAACATGGAAAAGCGAAGAGTTGATGCGACACCAATATTCCTATTTGTTTGAGTAATTAGGTTGGATTATAAATTTCGAGAATGAAATTTTTGTAAGGGAGGAAGAGTTGTGACATTCCGAATTTCGAACCATTTTTGGGATTTATAAAACGTGTAATTCGTCAGTGTGTTTATAATAAAATCTCGCCCGGGAACTGATCACTCTCGATTATTGTTTTAAAATAGAGATCTCGCTAGAATCGCATTCGATTAAATTTGATCGTTATTTAGAGCCCGAACATTAGTGTCAAATTTTTCAAAATTTCATGACGAATTTAATTGGACGGTATTAATATTATTGTAGCCAACCTCAATATTGTCCGGGATAAGTGAAAAGTGAATTTTTGACCAGGTACGGATTTGGACCGGTAGACCACTCTCGTAGTGGATTTTAGTTATTTTCTTTTGGCCATTTATCCTAATTATTAATTAAGATTTTTCGTGACCGTCGGATCATTTTTAGATTTGAATCGTAGCCGTTAGATCGCGATTATTGCGATTTGACTTTTTGTGACATTCCGAATTTTGATCCATTTTTGGGATTTATAAAACGTGTAATTCGTCAGTGTGCTTGTAGTAAAATCTCGACCGGGAGTGATCAGTTCCCGGGCGTTATTGTTTTAAAATAGAGATTTCGCTAGAATCGCATTTGATCGAATTTAGTCGTTATTTAGAGCCCGAACTTTGGTGTCGAATTTTTCGGAGTTTCGTGATTAATTTAATTGGACGGTGTCGATTTTCGCGTGGCCAACCTTGATTTTGCCCTGGATAAGTGAAAAGTGAATTTTTGACCGGGTGCAAATTTGGACTGGTAGACCACCCTCGCAATGTATTTTTATTAGTACCCCTTCAGCCAAAATCCTAAAATTATTAAATTAGGATTTTCCGGGGACCGTCGGATCGTTTTCCGATTTAAATCGTGGCCGTTGGATCGCAATTATTGCGATTTTGACTTATCTTCTTTCTCTCTCTCTCCTCCCTCTTTTCCGCCGACTCCTCCTCTGCCGCGACCAACCCCCCCACCTACTCTCCTCTCCTTTCCTCTTTTCTTCCCCTTTTCTTTTCTTTTTCTTTTTTTCTTCTTCCTTCCTTCTTCTCCTTCGTGCGTCCGCTCCTGGCTTCTTGCTTCGTTTCTGTTCTGCTTCTGGCTTCTGCTTCACTTCTGGCCGTCTGCTCGCCGGCGGCTAGCCCAGTCGCCCGGCCGCCGCGCCCCGCCACCTCGCGTCCTCGCCCGTTCGCCGGCCGCCGTCGCGCCGCCCGTCGCGCCGACCAAGCCGCGTCCACCTCGTTGCCTCCGGATCAAGCTTCGCTCGCCTCCGTTGCTCGCCACCGCCGTTCAACCGAGCTCCGTCGTGCACCGTCCGGCCGAGCTTGCCGCCGCCATCCACCTCCGACCATCACCGCCGCGGTCCCAGTCGCCGGAGCAGCCCCGGATCAACCCCCAGCGGCTGTTCTTCGCCGTTCGCCGCCGTCCGCCGGTCACCGTTCCGAGCCGGAACCACCGCGGACCGCCCTCGTCGCCGCCGTCGTCCTCGCGTCGACGCCGTCGTTAGTGGAGTAAGTTAACCTCTAATCTCGTGTTTAGGGTGTTAAACTTGCTTAGGCTAGTTTAATTTATGTTTAGATTAATATTATAATTGTTTAGTTATGATTATGTGTTAATTGTGGGTTAGTGGTTAATTATTGTGTTTAGGGTTTAAGTTGTTGATTAGTTTATTGTTATTGATTATTATTATTATTTTCAATTATTTTCGGATTTATATATTATTTTATTAGTTAATATATTAATTCCGAATTAAATATTAATATTTTATTATTAAATAATTAATTTCCGAAAATTAAAAATTATTATTTTCGGAAAATTTTCTAACGCCAATTACGATGCCAATGTGGGTTTTCGCCTTTTAAATTGTCGTTTTAGAAAATTATTTGAGCGATTTTGATTCGAGAAAATATTTCGAATTCTTTGAAAAGAAATTAATTTTGGATATTATTAATTAATTATATTCCGAATTTAATTATTATTATTTCGGAAAATTTATAATTTCAAATTATGATTTCTAGCTTGAACGTTGGCGTGTATGCCGTGATTTGTCGTATAAAATCATTTTTATGACAATTTATTTTGATCGGAAGTTTCAAGAAAAATTACGAGATTGCTGGTATTTAATTGTTTTTGTTGTTATGCCAAAAATTGAAAGTGGTGTTGTGTGATTGATATTCATAATCGAAGCTTGGGAAATTGATTGACGGTTGCATGTGTGACCATGTGATATTGTTGTATGGCATTAATTAGAGCATGATTCATGTATGCATGGGCTAATTGAAAAGATAATAATTGGCCGGAATGCTTGTGTGCTCGTGTGGTCACACGTTGGAGCCGTCTTGCTATGTATCGCTTGACGATGCCCGATTTATCGGATGCCTGGGGATAATCTGGAGTGCCGATACCCCGGATGCCTTGTCGCGGCCCGAGGCCGGACTTGATGCTCCTTACGGGATACCATCTTACTGTGTATCGTTTGATGTTGCCGTATTGGAATGCCGTCATCCTGTGTATCGTTTGACGTAGCCGTGCCCAACGGGGTGGGACGGAGCCCGGTTTTTACCGGTAGACTGCCATCTTGCTGCGTATCGCTTGATGTGTAGT
Organism: Syzygium aromaticum; assembly: GCA_024500025.1. Lineage (NCBI taxonomy): Eukaryota > Viridiplantae > Streptophyta > Magnoliopsida > Myrtales > Myrtaceae > Syzygium > Syzygium aromaticum. The sequence goes on along the minus strand of CM044890.1, from coordinate 31,678,104 downwards.
GGCCCCGAGGGGGCGTAATAATTGGAATACGTGTGATGCATAGTGCCTGATTATGTGGTAGAAACTGCTAGGCATGGTATGGGACGTGCCCAAGTGGATTCTATCTTATAATCGAGACACGCGCGACTGTGATGCATTAATGCATGGGTAATTTATTTAAATGCTTCGAGTATGCGACATATACATTTTCATCAACGTGTGTATCAAGGCGAGGTAAGGATGCATGTGGTTGCTGTTGTTGTTGCTGTTGTGCCTGTTAGGGACCCCCGTGCGAGTTGGCTTCCTAAGCGGGGCTTAGGCTGTTAACTTACTGAGATTTTATCTCATTCATTGTTAAACCTTTTTGGGGCCTTAGCTTGTCGTTGCTTCCCCTGCGGTTTGGAGTACCGCAGCTTTTGGTTGGTCCCTGAGGGTTAGGCCCGGAAGCTGTTTTGGTCGGAGTAGGTTAACCCTAGCCTTTCTTTTTGCTGGCCTTTTTGTGGTAGCGCTCGAAGCGGGCTTGTAAGAATATTCCCGGGGATTAATCAAGTGAAAATTAAATTACTATTGTGTGCGGTTTTCCTCTACTATCCCTGCTTGTTGTTGTCCGGGGTTTGTTGTGTTCGTTTCCGCATGCGTGTTAAGAGATAAAATAACGGGTCGGCGACGAGTACTGGGACGTCGCATCTCAACGACCTAAGCGGGGTGTTGCGCGTCTGTAGGATTCGGGGCGTGACACTTTTCCTCTCTCTTACTCTCTCTCTCTCTCTCTTCCCCTTTTTCCGCCAGTTTGCCCCTCCCCCCCCCCACGCGTCTTACACTCCCCACCTACCCCTCTCTCTTTTTCTTTTCTTTTCTTTTCTCTTTTTTTTTCTTCTCTTCTCTTCTTCTTCCTTCTTCTTCCTCTCTTTCGCATCCGTTTCTGGTTTTGCTCCGCCTCTGTTCTGCTCACGACTACACCTCGTCGACGACCAACCCAGCCGCCACTCGTCGTTTCGCCGTTGCGCCACCCCGGCTCCGCCCTAGTTGAGCCACATCGTCGTCCGTTCAACCGCTCCTCCTCTCCCTTGTTCGCGTACGGCAATGAGCTCGCCGCCATTGCCCGTCGCTCCTGGCGCTGTCCAGCCGCGCCGTGGTCGCCCTAGCCGTGGTCGCTAGCTCGCCCTAGCCGCCGTTGTGCCGTCTCCGACTGCCGCACCACCCTAGCCCCTTCCCAACAAAGCCACGTCCACCTCATCTAGCTACCACAGTCAAGCTCCGCTCGCCTTCGCTCCCGTCCCCTGACGTCGCCATCGCTGTCTTGGCTGCCAAGACATCGCCACTAGCCACCAGCTCCGCCTGGAACAACCCAAGCCGCGCCGGATCAGCCCCCACAGCGGCTGTTTCTTCGCCATTCACTGTCATCCGTTAGCCGCTGAGTCCGAACCGGAACCACCGGGGATCACCCTCGTCGCCGCCGTCGTTCTCGTACCTTCGCCGGCGTTAGTTGTGTAAGTTAACCCCTAATCTCGTGTTTAGGGTGTTAAACTTGCTTATGGCAGTTTAATTTATGTTTAGATTAACATTATGTTTGTTAATTGGGTTTAGATGATAGGTTATCGGTAATTGCGTGATAGGTTATCGCATTTGTGGTTATAAGTTATCAATTATATTATTATTGATATTGATTTATTAAATAAAAATTATTTTCAGAATTTTAATATTTTTTTATTATTTAATAAAATATTCCGAATTAAATATTATTATTTTATTATTAAATAATTAATTTCCGAAAATTAAATATTTTTATTTTTGAAAAATTTCTAACGACAAATGGTGACGTCAAAGTTGGTTTTCGCCATATAAGTAGGTGTATTTAGAAAACAATTTGAATAATTTTGATTCGAGAAAATATTTTGAATTTTGGAAAATTAAATTATTCTTGGATATTATTAAATAATTAATTTTCGAATTTATTTATTGTTATTTCGAAAAATTTATAATTTCAAATTATGATTTCTAGCTTGACTGTTGGCATTTATACCATGCATTGTCGTATTAAATTGAATTTATGACAAATTATTTTGATCGGAAGTTTTCAAGAAAGTTTACAAGATTTTTGGCATTAAACTATTTTTAATGTTATGCCAAGTAATGATAGTAATGCTTTGTGGTTGATATTCAGGTTTGATATCGAAGCTTACAAGAATTGATTGATTGTTTGCATGTATGGCCACTTGGTATTACTGTATGTCATCGGTGTGAGCACTATTCATGTACGCATAGGCTAATTGAGAAGATAATAATTGGCCGAAATGCTTGTGTGCTCGTGTGGTCACACGTTGGAGCCGTCTTGCTATGTTTCGCTTAACGTTGCCCGATTTATCGGATGCTTGGGGATTATCTGGAGTGCCGATACCCCGGATGCCTTATCGCGGCCCGAGGCCGAACTCGATGCTCCTTACGGGATACCATCTTACTGTGTATCATTTGATGTTGCCGTATTAGAATGCCATTATCCTATAGATCGTTTGACGTAACCGTGCTCGACGAGGTGGGACGAAACCCGGTTTTACCGATAGACTGTCATCTTACTGCAGGTCGCTTGATGTGTAGTAGCCCCGAGGGGGTGTAACAATTGGATATATGTGATGCATAGTGCCTGGTTATGTGGTAAAAACTACTAGGCATGGTATGGGACGTACCAAAGTGGATTCTATCTTATAATCGGGATACACGCGCTTATGATGTACTGATCCATGAGTAATTTATTTAAATGCTTCGAGTTTGTGGCATATGCATTTCATTAATAAATGTACCAAGGCGAGGTAAGTATGCCTGTGGTTGTTTAATGTTGTTGATGTATTGCCTGTTTAATGACCCCTGTGCGAGTTGGCCTCCTAAGCAGGGCTTAGGTCGTTAACTTATTGAGACTTTTGTCTTATTTGTTGCTGTTAACCTCTTTTTTAGGCCCTTAGCGTGTTGACGCACCCAGCTTGGTTCAAGGTGTTTGGAAGCTGGCTTTCTGGGATCGGCCTATTGGTGAAGTAGATTGACTACCAGCCTGTTATCTTTTTGCTAACCTTTTTATGGAAACGCCCGAAGTGAGCTTGTAAGAATGTTCCCAGGGGTTAATCAAATGAAGATTAAAATAGTATTGTGATTTATTTTCCTAACTATCCCTATTTGTTTTTGTTCGGCGATTGTTGTGATCGTTTTCGCATGCATATTAAAAGATAAAATAAAGGGTCGATGACGAGTCCTGGGATGTCGCATCCGTGGGGTTTGGAGCGTGACAGTGTTGATATTATTGTAGCCAACCTCGATATTGCCCGGGATAAGTGAAAAGTAAATTTTTGACCGGGTACGGATTTGGATTGATAGACCACTCTCGTAGTGGATTTTAGTTATTTTCTTTTGGCCATTTATCTTAATTATTAATTAGGATTTTTCGTGACCGTCGGATCGTTTCCAAATTTAAATCGTAGCCGTTGAATTGCAGTTATTGCGATTTGACCTCTCTCTCTCTCTCTCTCTCCTCTTTTCCCGCCGACTTGCCCCCATGCGCCTGACACCCCACCAGCCCTCACCTACTCCTCTCTCTCTCTCTCTCTTCCTTTTCTTCTTTTTCTTTTTTTTCTTTTTTCTTTCCTTCTCATTTCTTCTTCTCCTTCGCTGGCTTTGCCCCCGACGCCACTGCTTCTAGCTTTCACTCTTGCTTCCTGCTTCTATTCGGCTCGTCGAAACCAGCGCCACTGTGCGCCGCCATGCCACCCCAACTCCTTCCTGGCCGAGCAACACCGCCGCCTGCTCACCCAACACCTTCGTCGCTGGTCTATTCCAACCAAGCGTGAGCCGGGCCTCACCAATGATCGAGCTGCGCCGCGTCCGCCTCGTCCAGCCACCTGGACCTTTCACCGCTGCCGCTCATCCAGCCACCCTTCGCCATCGCTACCGCTGTCCGTCCAGCTGCCCCTTCGTCTCGTCGTTCATCATTGCTACGCTCGCTGGTCCGCCGCCGCTCACCACCACCATCCCGGACGTCGCCGTTGCTGTCTTGGCTGCCGAGACACCGTCACCAGCCGCCAGCTTCGCCTGGAACAGCCCCAATCAACCCCCACAGCAGCCGTTTCTTCGCCGCACCCATTCGCCACACCCTTTTGCCGCTCGCCGGAGCATTCCGAGGGCACCATGGACCGCCCTCGTCGCCGCCGTCGTCCTTGCGCCTTCGCCGGCATTAGTTGTGTAAGTTAATCCCTAATCCCGTGTTTAGAGTGTTAAACTCGCTTATGATAGTTTAATTAATGTTATGTTTGTTTAATTAGGATTAGACGATAGGTTATCGGTATTTTAGGCGATAAGTTATCGGAAAGGTTAATAAGTTATCGCGCTTGTGGTTATAAGTTATCAATTATATTATTATTGTTATTGATTTATTAAATAAAAGTATTTTCGGAATTAAATATTATTTTATTACTAAATAATAAAATTCTGAATTAAATATTATTATTTTACTATTAAAATAATTAATTTCCGAAAATAATAATATTTGGTTTTCTGAAAATTTCTAACGTCAAATTTTGATGCCAATGTTGGTTTTCGCCGTATAAGTTGGCGTATTTAGAAAATGATTTGAATGATTTTGATTCGAGAAAATATTTTGAATTTTGGAAAAATAAATTATTTTCGAATACTATTAATTAATTAAATTCCGAATTTATTTATTATTATTTCGGAAAATCTTGAATTTCAAATTATGATTTCTAGCTTGAATGATGGCGTTTATGTTGTGAATTGTAGTATTAAATTGTTTACGTGACAACGTGTTTTGATCGAAAGTTTTCAAGAAAAGTTTATGAGGTTTTTGGAATTAAATTATTTTTATGGTTATGTCAGGTAATGTTAGTGATGTTTTGTGGTTGATAATCATATTTGGCATCGAAACTTGCAAGAATTGATTAACTGTTTGCATGTGTAGCCACTTGGCATTATTGTATGACATTGTGTAAGAACTATTCATGGACGCATGAGCTAATTGAGAAGATAATAATTGACCATAATGCTTGTGTACTAGTGTGATCACACGTTAAAGCCATCTTGCTATGTATCGCTTGACGTTGCCCGATTTATCGGATACCTGGGGATTATCTGGAGTGCCGATACCCCGGATGCCTTGCCGTGGCCTGAGACCGGACTCGATACTCCTTACGGAATACCATCTTTATTGTAGATCGTTTGATATTGCCGTATTAGAATGCCGTCTTACTGTAGATTGGTTGACGTAGTCGTGCCCGACAGGGCGGGACGGAGCCCAGTTATACCGGTGACTACCATCTTGCTGTAGATTGCTTGATGTGTAGTGGCCTCGAGAGGGCGTAACAACTGGAATACGTGTGATGCATAGTGCCTGATTATGTAGTAGAAACTGTTAGGCATGATATAGGACGTGCCTAAGTGGATTCTATCTTATAATCGAGACACGCGCGTCTGTGATGCACTAATGCATGGGTAATTTTTTTAAATGTTTCAAGTATGTGACATATGTATTTCATCAACGAGTGTATCAAGGTGAGGTAAGAATGTCTGTGGTTGTTCAATAATATTGTTGTTGCTGTGGTTTTGCCTATTTAGGGACCCCCCATGCGAGTTGACCTCCTAAGCGGGGTTTAAGCCGTTAACTTATTGAGATTTTATCTCATTTATTGTTGTTAAACCCTTTTCAGGACTTTAGCATGTCGTTGCTTCCTATGCAGTTTGGAGTACTGCATTTTTTGGTTGGTCCATGAGGGTTAGGCCTAGGAGGTGATATTTTGGATGGAGTGGATTAACACTAGCATTTGTCTTTTGCTAGCTTTTTGTGAAAACACCCAAAGTGAGCTTGTAAAAATGTTCTCAGGGGTTAATCAAGTGAAGATTAAAATAGTGTTGTTCGAATATTATGTTTTATTTTCTTATCTATCCCTATTTATTGTTGTTGTTCGGAAATTATTGTGATTACTTCCGCATGCGTATTAAAGGATAAAATAAAGAGTCGGTAACGAGTCCTGAGACGTCGCATCTCATCGACTGTAGCGGGATGTCGCGCGGCCACAGGATTCGGGGCGTGACATAAACATTAAAATTGACAGGATGAACTAAATTGGTATTAATGTAAAAATGTTTATGATTAAATTGATTCAATCAAAAGATTTATGACTAAGTAGGTACAAATGCAATAGATTTAAAACTTTTTTTTAGATTTTCCCTATCTTTCGTCTTGAGTTGTCATTCTCTCCTTTTTACACAATATCCTTTTTATCTAGGAGATGAGCGCTTGAGGTATCATTACTTGTGAGACCTTCACGGAGGATCGGATTGGAACATGCATGCAATGCTTCATGCATTGGACGAGACCAAAAAGGGAACGACTTTGAAACGACGCACGGAATTGAACCCCCTCGTTCCCAATATAAAATTTCATTTTACGTGAGCGCGGCCTCCCGAGATCGAGACACGTGTGCCCATCGTCACATCGAGCAATTACGTACTTTCGGGCAAACGAGTGCCGTGATTTAGAAGATGTGTGGAAGAACCCCGTTGGCTAGGGTTTCGATCCGTTCCTTCCTTATTACAGTCACCTACCTTGTACTGAATTCCTTATTCACGTGGAGCTGAAAAAGTGGGTGATGCAGCAGCTGCTGGTTCCACACAGTCGCTTCCCAGGAGCACAACTTTCATGGATCTGTCATTTCGTGCGATTTAATGCAACGCCCATCAACGGGCGACGGAAGAAGAATTATGATTACATAAGCGGGAGCCATCAGTTCGTACGTAAGCGCTTTGATGCGTTTAAGTTTTTCGAGCTGAACCCCGCAGCATGACCTCCTGTGAGACTGGCGAAGTTAATGATCTTTCTTCAGATCTCCACCAAATTCCATTCACTGCTGGCCCATGTCATTGGTCTGGTGCCATCGTTACCCGATGCCTTCGGTTTCCTCATGAAGCATTGCTTGACGTCCGTGGCGACGTAGCTTTACAGACTGTGAATTTCAAGGAAGCATTCAAGTTTCCCAAATGTGCATAGCTACGTGTAATTAAGATAGTCTTGAAGCTCATTGTACATACGATGGAAGAAGGATAACGGGAGCAATGACGAGACGGGATGGTTTCCTAAACGAGCCGCCTCTGTTTTGAAGTTCTCGTAACTCGAACTAAATCCTGCAATCTTCATCTCGGGCCGATGATAACCCCAATCAGGCCACACCCACGTGAAGCGAGTGAACCTGTTTCACTCTAATCGATTTGAGTGTATGTGCCCGTACAAACCGAATCGAGGGGAGCACGTCCTGGAAACGTCACGTTCGCGGGTCACAGCACAAACATGGACCGTGTTGATTTCGATGGAGCAATGATTCTCTACAAATGTCAAAAGGGCCAAACTCCGGAGCATGTCGTGGCTCGGCTTTTGATTGGACTTCTTGCTATCATCAATGTGCACACTTTGTTTACTAGAAACAGTACAGTGCACATGTGACTGAGCATGTAAACGTGGGGGAAAAATGTCACACCTTTTGACCACTTACGTATATTTGGATTGGTAAAGATCGCAGTTGTCGATTTTCTTTTATTTTCTTTGTTCCTTTTTGTTACTTCGACCCATGTTCTCTCAACACGCTCGGTACAAAATAAGATTTGAGCTGGGGCATTGTCTTCTGGAGATATGACTTCCAAACTACCCGACCGCATCATCATCTTTCAGATAGTGTTGTCGATACGCCTTGCCCCGCTTCCTCTTTATGTTTCAATGACTTTCGCAGCCTCTCCTTGGATACCCCCGACACGAAACGAATCGGGCGAACCCGAGTGGATCATCAAAGATCATTGAAAAGAAAATCAGTCCAAATTGCAATTTTGAATGCTGTGGCCATGAAGAAAGTGGCCATTTTCTTTATTTTTCTCAAACCATGCAAAACCCAGTTGGGATATTCGATTGCTGGCTCTTTTTCCTGATAATCTTGTTGTTGTGCGTGGTAGAGGCACAGGGCCTCGGCACTCTCAGTACTGCAATTTTTCACGATTATGTTCGTGAGTGGAAGTTATCACCGTATCTTCCGTGTCAGGAGAATCAGATCCTATGTACAAATTCACTCGTTCTTGTTACATAAGGTGACTGATGTCATTCTTTGGTCAATTCGTTCCTTCTTTTGGTGCTTAATGCTCTTCTGGCTCTTCCATGGCCCTTTGAAATTGGAACAGCAAGTTCCCCCGTTCTCTAAAAGGCACCAGTATATTAAATGATCGTTGCACCCACCAACCTCGGTTTCCAGGGCACATTGCGCTGTAAATCCCCCTTCTGATCTTTACCCTTATCATATTAAGATTGAGTTTTTCTGCCTATTCCGGCACGGGACTAAGCATGCGGTAAATGCGGCGATTTCGAAAGGACCGGTCGCCGCTTCCTTTTTTCCGGGCATTCGAGAAGTTCACTAACTCGACCAATATAATGAGGACCCTAATAATTAGTTAATAATGATTGGCAAGCAATAATCAGACGATTTGCCAAGCTTTGATGATGAGGAGAGGTGCAAAGGGGGCATGTTAGATCACTGTTCATCTTGAGTTTTAACCTTTGCCCTCAGCAGGTTAAGCCCTAGGACAGGCTGTTTGGGAATCGAGCCACGTGGTGTGTCTGCATTCAATTGTTGGGAAACTTAATTATTTGATCTGTGCTGGTTTTTCTACCGTAACATAATAAGCTTAATCACAAGCGCATAATAATGTGGCTCTTTGAACCGAACCCTCATGATGGACGATGCATGAGTACAGAAAGGCATCTCTGGCTTTTAAGAATTCGATTACTTGTTTTGTCTTTTTAATTATTATTATTTTTAATTAAAATTTCATGGGGCGCCTTCCATTCTCAGATTTATATATAAGATATATCGCCGGTGCAAGATCTTTTCACACTCGCAAATTACGAATTGAAACTCTCATCTTCTCTAATGGAATGTGTATGTGGCGGCGCCTGAACAGTAAAGTTTCTATACGTTGCCATTGTTCCAAACGAAAAAAAAAAAAAAACCCTTCTTTCGTAGCCTTTTCTCCACTTATTCTAGCAAGCTAACAACGTCATTGGAATATTTACTCGCGAGTGACGACGGAACGAGTCTTAGGAAAATCTAATCTTTAAAGCCAAAAAAACTCGGGTTCGGATTTCGCAACAAATCTTACTTCAAAAGGTATTAACGTGGTGACATGACTTAAACAAGATATTGTTGAAGCATGATGCATGATGTCCCCTTAAACGTAATTCTAAATTTTTGATTAATAAAACAAGTGGTCCTATCCTATGGCAAGGCCCCTCCCGGAATTTTTCTTTAAGAGGAAATCCTCGCAGGATAGTATCAAAAGAGAAAGCTGGAATTCAAACCCTCTCCACACTTCAACATCAATCACTTTACTTAAAAAATTCAAATCGTTAATTAGGAAACGGACCGACAACGTATATCGATAGTATGCATTCTTAAATGCATAGAGGTAACTTTTTTTTTTTCGCTAAATATGTATAGAGGTAACTTGAGTTAGCACCAGAGACGCTTTTAACCTCGGGGGTCTTGTTGACTCTTGACCTCACCAAAATCGAGACTTCACCAGCTACGATTTCCCCTTCAGAAAAGTCAACGGGTATAACGGGGTTGGCGTGCCGACCCTTTTTTAACGTGTCAACGCGTCAATTGCAAGCACGTGGCATTTCAAATTTCGATTCATTTTTTAGATTTATAAAATATGTAATTAGTCAGTGTATTTATAGTAAAATTTCGCTCGAAAATTGATCACTCCCGGTTATTGCTTTAAAATAGAAATTTCACTAGAATCGCATTCGATCAAATTTGGCTGTTATTTATAACCCGAATTTTGGTATTGAATTTTTTGGAGTTCCGAGACTAATTTAATTGGACGGTATCGATATTATTGTGACAACCTCGATATTGCCCGGGATATGTGAAAAGTAAATTTTTGACTGAGTGTGAATTTAGACTGGTAGACCACTCTCGCAGTGTGTTTTTATTAATAATACCCTTTGACCAAATCCTAAAATTATTAATTAGGATTTTTCACGACCGTCAGATCATTTCTGAGTTTAAATCATGGCCGTTGAATTGCGATTATCGCAATTTGACTTTTCTTTCTCTCTCTCTCTCTCTCTACTTCCCTTTTTCTGCCGATTTCCTCCCTCCCACTTACCTGACCCTCCCCACCTACCCCTATCTCTTTTTCTTTTATTTTCTTTTCTCTTTTTTTTTTCTTTTTTCTTCCTCTCTTCCGCGTCCGTTTCTGGTTCTGCTCCATCTCTATTCCGCCCGTGACCGCACCTCGCCGACGACCAACCCAACCGCCACTCGTCGTTCTGCCATCGTGTCACCCTGGCTCCGCCCTAGTCGAGCTGCACCGCCGTACGTCCAGCCGCTCCTCCTCTCCCCTGTCCGCGTGCAGCAGCGAGCTCGCCGCCGCTGCCCGTCGCTCTTGGCACTGTCCAGCTGTGCCATGGTCGCACCGGCCATCACCGCCAGCTCGCCCTAGCCGTTGTCATGCCGTCTCCGACCGGCGCACCACCCCAGCCCCTTCCCAACAGAGCCTCGTCCGCCTCATCTAGCTGCCGCGATCAAGCTCCGCTAGCCTTCGCTGCTCGCTGCTGCCATCCTGAACGTCGTCGCCGCTATCCCAGCTACCGGGACATCGCCATCAGCCGCCAGCTCCGCCCGGAATAGCCCAGTTCGCGCTGGATTAGCCCCCACAGCGGCTGTTTCTTTGCCGTTCACCGTCGTCCGTCGGCCGCCAAGTCCAAATTGGAACCACCGCGAACCGCCCTTGCCACCACCATCGTTCTTGTGCCTTCGTCGGCATTAGTTGTGTAAGTTACCCCCTAATCCCGTGTTTAGGGTGTTATACTTACTTAGGGTAGTTTAATTTATGTTTAGATTAACATTACGTTTGTTTAATTGGATTTAGGTGATAAGTTATCAGTTGTATTATTATTAATGTTATTGTTTTATTAAATAAAAATATTTTAATTAAATATTATTTTATTATTTAATAAAATATTCCGAATTAAATATTATTATTATTTTATTAAAATAATTAATTTCCGAAATTAAATATTTTATTTTCAAAAAATTTCTAACGTTAAATTGTGACGCCAAAGTTGGTTTTCGCTGTATAAGTGGGCATATTTAGAAAACGATTTGAATGATTTTGATTCGAGAAAATATTTTGAATTTTGAAAAATTAAATTATTCTTAGATATTATTAAATAATTAATTTTTGAATTTATTTATTTTTATTTTGAAAAATTTATAATTTCAAATTATGATTTCTAGCTTGAATGTTAGCGTTTATACCGTGAATTGTCGTATTTAATTGAATTTATGATAAATTGTTTCGATCAGAAGTTTTCAATAAAGCTTATGAAATTTTTGTATTAAATTATTTTTATTGTTATGCCAAGTAATGATAGTGATGCTTTGTGGTTAATATTCGAGTTTGATACGAAACTTGTGAGAATTGATTGACTGTTTACATGTGTGGCCACTTGGTATTACTGTATGTCATCGGTCTAAGCACTATTCATATACGCATGGGCTAATTGAGAAGATAATAATTTGCCGAAATGCTTGTGTGCTTGTGTGGTTACACGTTAGAGCCGTCTTGTTGTGTATTGCTTAATAATACTTGATTTATTGGATGCATGGGGATTATCTGGAGTGCCGATACCCCGGATGTCTTGTCGTGGCCCGAAGCCGGACTCGATACTCCTTGTGGGATACCATCTTACTGTGTATCGTTTGATGTTGCTGTATTGGAATGCCATTATCCCGTGTATTTTTTGACGTAGTCGTGCCCGCGACGGGGTGGGACGGAGCCCGGTTTTTACTGGAATACTGCCATCTTGCTGCAAATCGCTTGATGTGTAGTGATTCTGAGGGGGCGTAATAATTGGATACGTGTTATGCATAATGTTTGGTTATGTGGTAGAAAATACTATGCATTATATGAGATGTGCCCAAGTGGATTCTATTTTATAATCGGGACACGCGCGCTTGTGATGCACTGATGCGTGAGTAATTTATTTAAATGCTTCGAGTTTGCGACATATGCATTTCATCAACGAGTGTACCAAGGTAAGGTAAGGATGTCTATAGTTGTTTAATGTTATTAATGTATTACCTGTTTAGGGACCCCTGTGTGAGTTGGCCTCCTAAGTGGGGCTTATATCGTTAACTTATTGAGACTTTTGTCTCATTTATTGTTGTTAACCTCTTTTTCAAAGCCTTAGCGTGTTGACGCACCCAGCTTGGTCCAAGGTGTTTAGAAGCTGGCTTTTTGGGATTGGCATGTTGGTGGAGTAGATTGACCTCCAGCTTGTTATATTTTTTCTGGCCTTTTTGTAGTAGTGCTGGAAGTGAGCTTGTAAGAATATTCCCAGGGGTTAATCAAGTGAAAATCAAAATAGTGTTATTTGACTATTGTGTTTTGTTTTCCTAACTATCCCTATTTGTTGTTATCCGGGGATTCTTGTGTTCGTTTCTGCATGCGTATTAAATGATAAAAAGAAAAGGGTCAGGAACGAGTCTTGGGTCGTCGCATCTCAACGATCGAAGCGGGGTATTGTGCATCCGTAGGATTCGGGGCGTGACAGAGCCAACGAGGTCTAAGGCCGTCGTGGACGTTGGACGGACCAAAGCCACTGCCGTCAAAAAGCTGTCGCTGACCTTTTTGGCCTCTCACGGTTGCCAACGTTCCCGGGTGGGCGGTGAGCGACGCCCGTGCTTGAAGTAGTTCCGAGCATTTAACTAATGTCGTCCGATCCGTAGAAAGGCGTAGATTCGACCCATGATTGTTACGAGTCTAACGTCTCCTAATTCCGATACAACGAGTCGAGTCACAACACTTTCGAACGTCAGATCTTCATCAAAGCCGCAAATGGACAAATGGCTGCTCTTCTTCCTTCCTTAGCTTCGTCGACCGACATGTAGACAGAGAAAAAGAACTAATCACTGGAGCGAAATAACTACATCGAGTCTAGGCAAAGGAATCACAAGCTCAATTTTGCTCCCCTCCATAATCTTTCGTATGCTAAGCTGTGCTGGCCACTTAATTCTAATTTAAAGCGAATTTAGATAAAACTTAGCACGCACGACATTAATCATGACTATGGAAAAAGGTATAAACGGTGTCTGTTCGTCTTTGGGGCAACCACGTTTGGGATGCAGTGTTGGGAGGTGCTTGGGCTCCGACACCCACCGTCCGCCACCTCCACTGCGATATGCTCATCCTTCCAATCTTCTTCCCCCTTCCCTTTGACAGATTTCTTGCAACTTAATCATGCATTGCTCTTATTATTGCTCACCAACTGCACTCGAAGTTCTCATTCAATCATGCTGTAGGACTGCCATGCAGGACAGGTTTTGGAATTAGCTGGAGTGAAATGGTCTCAGATCATCTTCGATTTGTTCGTTTTCTTTCCCTTATTTCGGACCATGCCGGCAATTTAATGCCATGGATCAAAGTAGGCATGCGTATGCTTTCCGAATTCGGCGATGAAGTGCGTGTGTTCCCAGGAAAAAACCGTTTGGAATATCATGATCTTCTTCGACCACACTTTTAATTGGTGGGTTACCAACGAGGATATCGTCCATTTTTAATTCTAATGAAATTTGCATGTGATTGACGGGTTAATAAACATGGACATCACACGGCAGTACTGACGGGGTGTCATCAGCCAATCACATTATCAAAATGATTTGCATGCCATCCTACTCTGTGCCAAATGTGATGTGCATTTCTACTCAAAAAAAAAAAAAATGTGATGTGCATCGGAAGAATTATCCAAAATGTCATAAACATAGTCAATTCGGTTCTAAACCTTTTGTTGTTTTTTTTTTTTGGGCGAATTGACTCCTAAATCTTTTATATTTGTGTCAATTTTGTCCATCTAGCCAATTGTAACCGGAAATAGCTGACATAGATATCGGTCATCTTACTTGGCGTGGCCAGCACTAACGTGAATAAGTTTTAATAATATTTTAATAATTTTCTGAATTTCGCATTTATTTTTTGTCCTATTCATTCTCTTTTCTTTCCTTTTTTTCTTTCGCCGATTGCCCCTTGCTGGAAGCTCGAATCATCATCCTCACACCATCCGGCTCCATTCAGGCAACGCGTTTATCCTCAAACCATCCGGAAGCCCGAATCATCGCTCATTACTCGTCGAGTCATCGCCATTGCGCTCGAATCATCCAGTTCGATACGTACTAAAGATGTGATAGTTCTGAATGGGCGCATGCGAAGGTGAAAAGAAAACCTTTGGAAAGCAAAAGAGGGGGGGGCGGGGGGGCACGTCCATCTACAAAAACTCGAGTTCCAAAAGCCACTCCCAAAGGCTTTTGTGACTCGTCTCTCTCTCTCTCTCTCTTCTTCCCCTTCTTTTTATCGTTTCATTGTCACTTGTTTCCTTTGGCCAAAACTAGCCCCATCCCTAAATCCTGCCTAGAGCTGCTGCTAGGGCTCCTGTCTGCAGGCTGGAGGAGTACCCCCCTGCTTTGGCCCCTAATTTGGGGGCCAGAGTCGTCCTAAGATGTCATCTCATGACCCATCAACTTCAAAAGAGAAATTGCTCGTACCAAAGTTGATCGATCTCCTGTTTATCGTGGATCTGGATCTCTTAAGGGCACGTTTGTTCATGACTGGAGGAGATCTTGTTTTCAAGTCTCGGCTGTTCTCTAGCACAGGGCATGCGTGCGTGGGATTAGGACCTAAACGATATAAAGGACTAGCTCGCCCGTTAAATCCTTGGGATGGCTCGGACGAACCGATTAATCTCACTAGATGCGGTAACTCGGCTATCTCATGGACAATAGTGGTGAAAAGATCAAAACGATTCCGCGTATGCATATCACGATGTTCTTTGCTCCGACAAAATTGGAACGCTCTCCGTTCTTAAAACTCCAGTTATGTCATAAGAATTCATTTCACTCGCTGAAGCATCTCTTTGACCAGCCTGTTGCAAACAGAAATCATCTTCGAGATACTGAAATTTGGCCCGTACATAATAGATGTGATATTTCTCGATGGTTATAAACTGGACAGTTTATATATTTCAATTTGTTCCACATAGTATATATTTCAATCCAAATTGTTAGACCTATAAAAATATGTTCTTCGTTTTTTTTTTTTTTTGTCGGATGTCTAGCATTGAGACGAGCGATTTCATGACTCGCATGGCACGTTATACAAAACAAGTTCAGTAACTGTCCATATAAGCCGACCGTAAACTTTAAACAAGGTCAGATCTACGCATTTCTTTAAGAAGTGTACTGATATTTCTTAATACTAAAGAAAATAGAGGATGATCACGAATAGGAAATTATCAATTTTGCTTTCGAAAGGGATAACTTAACAAGTACCCCTATAATATTCGCTTTAAAGCCAGGTTAATCAATGTGCATAGAACATCAATGACAAAAGGATCCACATGATCTTTACAAGATGCTTGTAACTTTAACGTGCAGCAAAAACTAAGCTGCTACTTGCTCGGAAGCTATACGATCCTCCAACCAGCATTAACGAGGGCTGTGCAAGAAGAGAGAATGTCTGCAAATCGGAACCGTGTTAAGAACACTCTCTTCCATGTCTCGAAGCACCTTTTTGGCGAGTGCCTTGATGCAAATTTTTCATGTACCAACAAAGAGCACTTGTTACCGAATTACGTGTGACAACATTTCCGGACTACAAACAAATGCGTCCCCGCCCCCAGTCGAACTCGAACATGAAAGCCTTCTCATCAAAGAAAACTCCGCGTACGCACTCGAAGAGGTTGCATTCACGTTTTGGTCCCCGAGGAAAGTATGCACAGCGAACGTTACTGATTTTGGTGAGCCTTTTTGGGGACCGTCCCATTCGATTTTCGAATAAGGACCGTCTTGGTGGTTTGGCGTTTAGCGTTCGTACCGAAGATAAAACAACGTTGTCCTGCGGTTCAACTTTGGGAGAATCAATCATGCAGTTAGCTCCCAAAAGAAAAAGGAAAAGTGAAAAAAAAAAAGGGGGGGAAGAAATTGCGAAGGTAAAGGAAAAGGTGGACGTGCTAAAAATTTGAAAATTTTCTCTTTTGATTACTTGAAGGATAACATGAAATTTGACTAAATGTTTAATGTAGTCCCCGGACTTCAGTCCAGTGTGCAATGTGATTCCTGAATTTTTTATACATATTCAGACTTGTTCATGAATTATACGAAAATGTTCATTGTTGTCCTAAGACTTAAATTAATAGAAGGATATCATTGAATATTTTCATTTAGTTCAATGACTAATTTGAATATGTATCAAAAGTTCAATGATCATTTTTAATAAATTAAAAATTCAGGGATCATATTACACATCGGGTTGAAGTTTAGAGATTACATTAAACAAATTAAAAGTTTTAGGGGCCGCATTACACGTCGAGCCAAAATTCAAGATTCATTTATGTCATTTTTTCATTATTTAAGTGATGCCGCGAGGAAACTCTACGGCTAAACCACGACAACATACAAGATAAATACCATAAACACGATACAATCATTAAACAAGATAAATATCGTCGCACCCGGAGGATTCGATACGACCTTGAAAACTACCCGAATTCAAGAGCAACCCGAATTTTTCGGTCGCGAGATAAAAAGATCACGGCGTTTCGCAACGTGTAGAGATGATCATGACAAAGGATCGATTGGTCCAAAAACCCTCCCCGCTCTCCCAGGAATATTCCAAAGCCAACGTGCCAAACCGACGCCAACCAAAACCCCACACACGCACACACGCCAAGAAGAGTACGGACGGAGACGGTCGTAATTTGCCTCCTTCCTTTCTTGGCCCCCCGCCCCCCTCCTCCAGTTCCCTCCTAATCAGAAGTCAAAAACTCCATTTTCACTGGCTCAACCACGATGCTCCCCGCCCGCCCCCCCACCTCTCGTCGAATGTTACTGTCCTGTCTCTCCTCCTTTCCCCGTCTTTGAATACGGCAGTCGCCCGCACAAAAGAAAGAGGAGGAGGAGGAAAAAGGAAAAAAGGAAGGGTAAAGAAAACGGATCCATAACTTCCCCTCCTGACAAAATCAAGAAAATCAAGAAATCGAGAATCGACCAATCGCGCCGGTACATACGCGCCCGCTCGCTCGCTCAGCATCTCTCTTCTCGATCCCCCCACTTGTTCGTCACTCTGATCCTTCGATACGCCCCCGACCCAAAATCTTTTTCGCAGTCCTTCCATCCCGAGTTTCCCATTTGGGTTTTGCATGCAGAGAGAGCGCGCGCGCGCGAGAGAAAACAGAGAGGCAAAAAGGAGGAGGAGGAGGAGGAGGAGGAGGAGGAATAAAAAAGGAAAGGCAAATCACCAAACACCCCGACTGCATCAATTACATATTCAGCACAGCCCCCACCCCACACACACACACACACACACATACAGAGAGAGGCATATAGGGCTGCGTTCCTCTCCACTCCACCCCCTCCCTCCCTCTCTCTCTCTCTCTCTCTCTCTCTCTCTCTCTCTACCGTCATCGGATCTGATTTCTGCGAAGCCGAATACCCACATCGTGTTTTGTCTGATCTGTCTGTCTGTCTGTCTGTCTCTCTCTCGGCCTTGCGCTTCTTTGCTTCATCTTTCTTGAAAATTCGCCGACGACTGAGGACAGAGGAGCGGGGGAAGAGAAGCGGGCGGTGGGTGGTGGTGGTGGTGGTGGGGTGGTGGTGGGGGAGAAATAGGAACTTTTGGATTCGATCCCATGAAGTGAAGGGGGGGCATTTTCATTTCTTTTGGCCCAGATGAAATGAAAATGCCCGGCTCATATCCACGCGAACGATGACCAGAGCGATTGACCTCGGCGGCGGCTACGACGACGACGACGAGGAAGAGCGCTTCTACGAGTCCCTCGACCGCCTCATCTCGTCCTCCTCTTGCTCCTGCTCCAACTCCGAGGACGAGGCCGACGATCCGAGCCCGGATCCGAATTCCGCCTCCGATCGCCCCTTCCCCGTGCCCCGGTTCCCGGCCGGCGTCTTCCGGTACGATGTCTGGACCTCGCAGCCGTCCTCGGTGTCGGAGCGGCGGTCTCGGCTTCTCCACGAGATGGGTCTCACCGCCGACCCTTCCCTCTCGCGGCCGAAACCCGGGAAGGATTCGGGACACGCCGACTTTCGGAGGTCAGTATCGGCGGATCACGTGAGGGGTCAGCAGAACGGTCCGAGCGCCGGTATCGTGCGGTCGAGATCAGATGGGTCTGTGGATCACGATGCCTCCTCGAGTGACCAGTGTAATTCGAATTCCTTGCAGCCCATTCGTTATTCTACTTCTATTCTTTCAATTGATAGCAATGGTTCTCTTGTAAATAGTAATAATTTTGTGGATGGTGTCGATGTTGAATCGAGGGGTGCTGGGATTGGATCCGCAGGTGCCAGTCCCCTTAGATTGGACTATCCGCCAATCACGCAGTGTCGTGAAAAATTCCGCGAGATTGAGAGTGATTCCACGAGTGTAAAGGTTGACTCGAATGATCGTCACTTTGCGGCTGAGGGTAATGGAGTGGGTGATTGTGATATGCAGCATAATGGGACTGATGATAGGGCGAATGAGACCGTTTGTACAATCAAAAACCTTGACAATGGGAAAGAGTTTGTCGTGAATGAGGTTAGGGAAGATGGTTCTTGGAACAAGCTCAAGGAAGTCGGGACTGGTAGGCAATTGACATATGAGGAGTTTGAGATTAGTGTCGGGCATTCCCCAATCGTGCAAGAGTTGATGAGGAGGCAAAATGTGGAAGAGGGTAATAAGGATCATATGGATGTAAACGGGATCGGGGGCGGTGCCGGGGGGTCCAAGTTGAAGAAGAAGGGTGGGTGGTTTAGGAGTATAAGGAGCGTGGCGAGCACAATGACTGGTGTTAATAAAGAGAGGCGAAGCAGTGACGAGAGGGATACTTCTTCCGAAAAAGGCGGTCGAAGGTCAAGTTCGGCAACAGATGATAGCCAGGATGTATCGTTT
This sequence comes from Syzygium aromaticum, assembly GCA_024500025.1. Classification (NCBI taxonomy): domain Eukaryota; kingdom Viridiplantae; phylum Streptophyta; class Magnoliopsida; order Myrtales; family Myrtaceae; genus Syzygium; species Syzygium aromaticum. Next base: position 31,659,090 of record CM044890.1, on the reverse strand, counting down.
CATGGACCTGAGCGGGTAAAAGTGAGGCAGTACGGGAAGTCTTATAAAGAGCTTACAGGGCTTTATAAATGCCAAGAAATACAGGCCCATAATGGGTTTATATGGAGTATCAAATTTAGTTTGGATGGGAGATATCTTGCAAGCGCAGGTGAAGATCGTGTAATTCATGTGTGGAAGGTGGTGGAGTCCGAGAGGAAGGGGGAATTATTGATGGAAAAACCGGAAGACGGGGGCTTTCACATGTTGTCGGGGGCTAATGCATCACCAGAACTGAGCATGTTGTCGCCGAAGATGGATAATTATCTCGATAAGAAGAGAAGGGGGAGATCATCTATAAGCCGGAAGTCATTGAGCTTGGACCATGTTTTTGTTCCAGAAGTTGTGTTCGCACTTTCAGAGAAACCTGAATGTTCTTTTGAGGGACATCTTGATGATGTTCTTGACCTCTCATGGTCCAAGTCCCAGGTTAGTTACCATCCTCTGATTCTCCAAATCTTTTGCTTAACTTTTTGATTGGTTATTGGCAGCTCATGTACATGTTCCGTTTCTAATTGTGTATGGTCTGATTGGGGATTTCATGAAACTCATTCCATAATGACTAAAGCTCCCCCTGGCTTAGCTATCTTGCCTTGCTTTTGGGAGTTACATTTTTCTTGATCTGATATGGAGAAAGTATACTAGCTGTTTAGGATACACTTTCCAGAGCATATCATGGCAACCATGTCATCACCACTTACAAAACCGGCATATGCAAATCGCCATGTGCGAGTTCCCCTTTTCTCTGCATGACGAGTGTTGAAACATATTTAGTGTTATTAGGCATTAGTTAGTGGTCGAGTCTTAAATAAGTTAATTAGGGTTTTAGGTGTTTCTTGTGCTCTATATAATTAGAGCCATCTTGTATACTCTTTTATTAAGTCATTAAATAAAGATGAAGCCTTTAGTTTCTCTCCACTCTTCTCTTGTTCTTTTCTCTTTTGAGAAAGTGAAACTGGACACAAGTTGTTTGGGAAGTAAATTTCAGTATATCTTATGCTTATCGAGTTATAACCGAGTGAGGCCTATGTGTTATGTTTATTTGTTGGATCAAAAATGGTGAAATATGCTAAAATGGAGTGTTACCTGTTTCATTGAACTGATCACTATGTAGATGGTGCCAAAATGCGTGTTCATTTTTTTAAGGAAAATTTTTAATTACTCCTTTTAGTGTTGTCATTAGAAAGAGATCATTTTGATGTGTTACAAACATGTCCTCCATGCAGTTTTATGTCTGTCAGTTTCAAGTTGAATGGAAATTAAGTTGTTTAGAGTGTGAAAAGTTGGTCAATTCCGCCCCAACAGTTAGTTATTTCGGAGTTAGGAGTTAGGCTCTGCTGTGAAAAGTTTCGCTTGATTGCTTGATTTTCGATTCACTTCATTTCATTTGTATTTATATATCTTGTTTCTTGATTAAGTGAATTTTATTCTTGACGAGCTCAAAAACTTCAGCTGTAATTGTTTTTATGGACCTAATGTGGTGTTGGAACAGTGCCCTTCTAACCATCTGCTTTTGTTCAATGCGACTTGCCTCGGAGTCTGTGTTAGTGATCCACAGTTGGTAGCTTCACATGTATGATGGATTTCTTGGCATGACTAGTTTTTGTAGCTCATTTAAGCAGAGGACTCTTCATTCCTTTTCTGCTTAAGGTCCTTGTGGTATGTGTTATGGCAGTTTCATGGTAGATAGATCACAGGCCTAAACTTGATGAGTTTGGCCCAATTTTTTTTTTTTTTTTTTCATCTGTAGTATCGGCCTCCATTAAATTTGAGCCTTTGGGTCAGTACCAGGTTTTGAAATTAAAAAATATGCTATTGCCTGGTTTAAGGTGTTAGATGGGAAAACAGACATGCGAATAGAGCCAGGCTGACCAGTAAATACCACCTCATCTTTGTGCATTATATATACTCCCTGCCAGAAGAGCTGTCATAAGATACACAAATTTTGGTGTCAAAGGTTTGCTTTATTCGAAATTGTTTAAGGATGGTGTAGCTGACTTCCATCTTGGAGCTGCAGTATTTTCATGCGAGGATGTCATATGTCGAGTTGACTATTGGCGTGTTATCGTTCAATGTTTTGAAGGCTCCATATTGATGTCCTCATGAAACAAGTCTTAAATTTTGTTGCCCTTTTTATGTTGATTGGAGTTAAATATTTCTGTTCATTTGAAGCTATTTGCGTAAGTTATGCCAACCGTAACGGGGTTGTGCTTTTTAGAAAGGTTAAGGAGGAGTGAGGATTGCAAATACAAGTAGTCTTTAAAGGAGGTCTCTTTGCATTGATTATGTACCATGCAGTAGCAGACTCTTTGTTTTCAATATTTGCAACCTTTGCATCATTTATTTACCTTAATCACAACCTTACATGCTAAACTGAACCTTTTTAACAGCACTTGCTCTCATCTTCAATGGACAAGACAGTTCGATTGTGGCACTTGTCTAGCAAGTCTTGTTTGAAAGTATTTTCCCACAGTGATTATGGTGAGTTTTTTAATCCGCGTATCTACTCCCGGTCAATATATATACTTGTCCCTCTTTAGTGTTAAACTGATGGCATCGGCTATGAACACTTTTTCTTTGAGGGAAAAATAACTTGACAGGAAAAATGAAATTAAAAAGAAAATGACGGCGAATCACTTTCTTTTTTAATCGAGGGAAGTGATTAAAAAAAAGGTGATCAGGAAAATGAAAGGGATTTGCTAAATCTGCAAATGGACTTCCTTTTTTTCTTTTTTGCATTCAATCGTCTTGGCATGCTATCCGAACTCATCAGATTTACTTTTCTTGGTTTTGCTGTGAGGCAGTTACCTGTATCCAGTTCAATCCCGCCGATGATAGATATTTCATTAGTGGATCCCTAGATGGCAAAGTGCGCATATGGAGTGTTCCTGATAGGCAACTTGTTGATTGGAGCGATTTCCATGAGATGGTCACTGCAGCTTGTTACACACCAGATGGTCAGGTATGGACTGTTGTACTGAATGCGGTTTTTCATGTATGGTGTTCACTATTGAGCCAATTGCTTAAGAGTTTCCCCTCCCCTTTTGTTATTTCCTCTCCTGACAGGGAGCTTTAGTTGGTACACACAAAGGGAGCTGCCGTTTGTACAACACGTCTGGTATTACTTGATAATTAGACTATTTCCTGGTTTGTTTTGTTTGTTTCTGCTTTGGGGTCAATTGCCACTTGTCAAGTTTCACTGTTCTTATCAGCTTTAGTTTACTTTTTGCTAGAGAACAAGTTGCAACAGAAGAGTCAAATCAATTTGCAGAATAAGAAGAAGAAATCTCATCATAAGAAGATCACTGGCTTTCAGGTAATGAAATGGTTCATGATGCATTTGATAGATATGATAATTATACACATTAAGGAAATCCTGTTCGTCTGTGGATATTCAAGGCCTCTCCTATCTGATCTCCGTGGGCACAAAGTATCTATCTATGATTTCATATGGTATTATCTAATGACAACTTTGCTTGACAGTTTGTATCTGGAAGTTCATCTGAAGTGCTCATCACATCTGCCGATTCTCGAATACGTGTTGTTGATGGTGTTGATCTGGTACACAAATTCAAAGGTCAGGGAAAAACACTGGAAGTGAGATTGTTTTTTTCCCCAAGATCTCGAAAATAAATTGCCGTAAAATCCGCTTGGTGGTCCGATTCATTAACTTGGTTTTCTAAATATTCAGCTGTCAAAATTTTTGTTGGACATACACCATATGTGCACTGGGGCACAGTGCTAGCATATTATTGAACTTCGTAACTATTGGAGGTGCTCCAAAAATGTTTATCACACTCACGTATGCAAGTTGGTCGTTTTATTTGGCGTCGCATTGAACATTGGTTCTTTTCACGACAGGTTTCCGCAACACAAACAGCCAAATCTCTGCCTCCCTCAGTGCCAATGGAAAATATGTGGTCTCTGCCAGTGAGGATTCTCATGTATACGTGTGGAAGCACGAAGCTGACTCTCGGCCCAGCAGGGGAAAGGCTGTTACCGCAACACGTTCCTATGAACATTTCCATTGTCAAGATGTTTCCGTGGCCGTACTTTGGCCCGGTCTGGATGATACATGGGGAACTCTTGATGGTTACTCTGCTGAGCAAAACGAACTTGATAGCGAGGAGGCCTCCACGGCCAATCATCCTCCAACACCTGTTGAGGAGACTAATGGTCCTTTAGGCTCGAGATCGGCGTTGGGTTGCAGCAACAGTCCACATCATGGTAGTATTTCTTGGGCGACCAATAACTACTTTGACAAAATTGCGGCCACTTTGATGGATGAAAAGCTTTCATTAGCTGCAAGAAGCAGGAGTCCTCGTGTTAGCGTGGATATCTACAACGGGATTGGCGAGAACATGTCGGCATGGGGCCTGGTGATTGTAACTGCTGGGCTTCGAGGCGAGATCAGAACTTTTCAAAATTTTGGATTGCCCGTCCGAATTTAGGGGTCTATGAGAAACCAAGAAAGTCCTCAACTTTTTAAGCTCGAAAATGTTGAGCTCCATACGCCCCCGACTTCATATTGTCCTCGTTGCTAGAAAGTGTACAGAATATACTTGGGTGAGATTTGTAATATTAGCGAGTTCAGTTTTTCATTTTATTTCATTATGCTTGTGCTCGTCGGACGTGTCCAGATTGGGATCACCCTGACTGAGCATCAACAGAAGCAAAATAGATTTGTAAACCAGAAAAAAAGTAAGTACAGTGATTTAGATCTGATGATCTCTCAGTAAGCGGGAAATTGTAGAGTTAATGAGAATGGAAAATCCTGTTCAGTTGGTTAAAAATGAAGATTTTTTTGTTGGAAATCGTTTGTATGATAGATTTGGTCGTGCTTAAATTATATGATCGTGCGTTGCAGAATTAATCTTGCCACTACTAAAACAAAAATCCAGTACATCTAGGAGCAAAGAAGTGGGTGGTGATATTTCTACACAATCTCAATTTAGGAGGAAAATTGGAGTACTCCGACCTCAACAGTTTGCTAAGCGATAATTTAGTACACGTCACTTGTTAGGGCCTAGTAGGTCGCAAATTGGACAAGACTTTGGAGGCGACAGATCAAACTAGAAGAAATTTAGCACCCAAGAGCAAAATTCCAAGCATTTGTTTTTCCAGCATTCTCGTCGCAGTGAGATTACATTATCGGATAAGATACATCATTCGATAACCTTAACGTCCGCAAGTTAGCCGGACCGTATTTACATGAAATCTCAGGGTTTAGTACATCATATATAACCTGTCCTAGTGATGACACTTTAGATTGTCCATGTATTGACCTAAAGTTCATAAGCAGGAAAGCGGGCCTCGGATGGTGCAGTCATGTCCATGAAAAGGCAGGCCATCCCTCCTATGCCTTCGAACAAAGAATATAGGCGATCGCCTCCGTGCATCTTTCCTTCTGATATAAGCCTAAGTGCCCGATCTTGCAGGAAGCAAGCAAAAGCTTTAGCCCTGTACAAGTATTCTGCATTGCCCGTGAGTCGGTACAACGAAAGAAACACATAGGCATTCCCACTGATGCCATGACAGATGCCAACACGCTTGAGAAGACCACGATTCCAAACCACCTCCCCCGCATCTACCGCTGCTTGCAGGAACTCCTTACTGCCGAAAACCTGTAAAAGTGCCATCCGGAAGATTAAATTAAAGCTAATTCATGACCAGGACGAGACATGCCAGGAAAAAGTCTTTTGTATAAAACAAGCAAATATATATAACCGCAGCAGCGACTTCTGACTGTATACAGTAGTAGTTGCTGTTGCCAATATCCCCTCTCTAGACTTTGGTCCTTCGAGTTATAGTCCGTTAAAATGAGCATTTCATCCCACACTTAGATTCGCGTTTTTCAGACATTATAGCGCTTTCTCAAGCAACAATAAATCAATTCAACTGAATGAGGAAGCATAATTGAAAGCCGAACCTCAGCTGCCTTTACAAGGGTTAGTGCAACCCCAGGAGCACCATGGCACCAATGGACAAGACGATCTGTCTCACTGCCTTCGCTTGAAGGATAATTGCCACTTGGGAATCGTTTTTTGATCATATAGCGGAGTGTACCCTTGACATCCTCCACTTCATCTGGTTTTAGTGGCATGTCCATCAACACATGCATGATGCCTGCCAATCCATGCGCAGCACCCCAATACTTCTTTCCATGCCATTCATACATCAGCGGACATTTTCCTCCTTTTGCCAATCGTCTTCCATACTTAATCACATCATCTACCACCGCTCTCTGCGGACACACAAACTCCGTTATTATCGATTGATTCCTATTGATGAGCATACGTCAAACTGTTAAAAGAGAGGTTGGGAACCAAGAACAAAAATTGCAAGAGACTAATATTTGTACCATGCAAGCTGCCGATATCGTCTCTTTACCGATGTGTTTATTCAGGAAAGAGCCAGCCCAGAGGAACCCTGCTCTCCCATATAACAACTCATTTGGCAAGTCTCGCGGCAGTTGGATCTGTACATATGTTCCTGATAGTGTGTCGAGACAAATACAGAAATACATGGACATTGGAAAGGAGTATCACAGAAAGAGACCACAAACCTCCCTGAATCTTGTCAAGTAGTGATCAAGCAACCTTTCATCGCCAGAATGCTTAGCCACAACTGCACCAAGAGCACAAACACCAGCCTGCCCACATATAAATGTCACGCATCTGCAATGTCGCGTTTGCAAATCATGAGGGCATTACATTACAATTAAGTGGCTCCTAATCTATAACTCCTAGCCATTGTACTCTCATTTTATTAGGGAAGCAGAGAGAGAGAGAGAGAGAGAGAGACTCAGAAGCCTACACAGAAACATAGCCCGGACAAATTAAGCAGCTTCATAGAAAGGGAGAAATACAAGTCTCAATTCCAACAGTGGTTGCCTAACCATGACTAGAATAATAAGAAGAGAAGTCCCAAATGATGTCTCAGTCTCTCAGCAGCTATTGCAGCCACAGGCGAGTCCGAAAGCCTACAACATACGATTTCAAGCAGCTTAACCAAAACCCAACTTATTCTAAACGTCTCTAGGGAGCTAATTCAAGCGTAAGCCACTGCCACAAGAAAGCTTAAGCAACAGTAGAGCACAAAAATGGGCCAGGTCACGCCCCCCCAGTTGAAGATATTAAACATGAGAGAGAGAGGGGAGTACCCAGAATCACGAGAGGCAGCATCACATGCCCTGATTATCTCGGAGCACAGCTTGAGATCACCCTCGTTCTTGGTGACCCGGAAAGCTTCAAAGACCAGGTAAGCCGTCCCTAGAGCACCGGTATACAGAGTATAATCCTGCAATCTTTTGCTGCCACTCGCTGCCCACGTCTCCCTTACCACCTGAAATAACATTCCAAAAAAAAAAAACTCCAGTTGCCGTTCTCGTACGCAATTGAGAAACTCACAAAAGATGATGACTTGATGGATTCTAAGCTACTTCAGCGGCATTAACGCATGAGCATGACGACCCTCCCACATACAAGGCACAAAACTTAAGGGACAAAAAACACGAAATAGGAATGGATAAAGTCAGAGAGTCGAGAGGGGGAAATGGGCTCTGGGGAACTGAAAGCAAACGCAATTTGAAGCTAATTTCTTCGAAGAAAACAGTATCGAAGATGGGGAAGTACGGTGTCCTTGAGGTCGAGAGCTGCTTTCTTCAGCTTTTCGGAGAGCGTGGCGTGGGGAAGATGGAGGAGCTTCGAGAGCGAGTCCTTGGCTCTGCCGGCGCCGGCATCGTCCCCGGAAGCTTCCGGCACGAAGTCCGGCATGGCGTTTGGGAAGTAACGATCCGCCATGCTCGAGCTGGAAAGCTCTCGCGAACAAGAGAGAGAGAGAGAGAGAGAGAGAGAGAGAGGGAAGCTTTATGAAATATGCAGGTTTGCAAGTTTGATCCCAACGTGGGCCTGGGCCCAATGGGCTTCAAGTGAAGCCCATCTTCTACACGGTAAGTTTGGATCTGCGATGGCTACATTCATTTTGCACTTCTTTGCAACGATTTCGCCGCATCGTTTCTTCCTTGATGATGAGAAAGCTCGTCCACAATACCAATATAGGTGCCTCCGGCCCATGAAATACCCAACTAACTCAGGAACGAGGCGATGTGCAAGCCTCCAACAGTTGGCTCGCGCTGCGACACGCGCCCGTCCCGCGATTTCACTAAGTCAACCCAATAAGGTTGACATGCCAAATTTTTTCATGTAGTAAGAGAGTATACGCGTTAGAGATTGTCGGGTCGTTCCTCGGACATCGAAACATGTCTCCCTTCACCAAGCAGCCCAAGTCTTTGTTGGTGGGCCGAGTTAGAGTGGAAAGAGCAAATGTTGGTGGGGCATTCGGGTTCTCTTTCAAATCGATCGTTCCTATGATTCTAGCGCGAATTCTTATAGGTGCAAGACTATGATTTGTACAGTGCTTTAGGTCGACGTCTATACGCACGCGAAGCGAGCCGAAAAAGCAAAAAGGGCCGGCCCCCTCATCTGCAACTTGGAGGTCCCCCCCCCCACCCTCGTACGATGATCGTTTCTTTTCTTTTTTGCCTTTCCATCTCATCTCCTGTAACTTTGATGAAATGGAAGATGACATTGGGAGTCAAACCATGTGTGCACTGTGCACCTTCTTGATACCCTTTGAAGTCGTAGGTTATGATTATTGCTCTCTAGCCAGCCAGCCCAGCCACCCACCCACCCACGCACCCTGGTCTTTTCACTTTGTACAAATCGGAAGTCCAGGCCTTCTGATCTTAGAGTAGATCCATGAAATTCGGGATGACATAGGAGATGGAAGTCGACGGTTCATACTGAGCTTGCGTTATAACAGTACGATAAGATGACCTGAAGCAACAACTTCGAGCCCCGATTTCCCATGGTCTAGTACGCTAATGCCCACCCCCCCCCCCCCCCCCCCCACGCACACACACTTTGAAGATTCGGTTTTTAATTAGCATGCTTTGCACAAAGGGCGTGGTTGATAGTTTATACACCTAACTCTAAAAAAATCTATTTCCAACCCAAGGTCAAATCTATCGCGAATCCAAGAAAGTCGATCATGCCATTTCACATGGCACCTCATCATATCCGAAGCTCGAAAAATGGAGATCCGCATCCGGCGAGCGGACAATAAGGCATGGCAAGCGTTGATGATCGGGGCCGCGCCTGGTTTTTGGGGGTGACGGCCTGAAAAATTTCACGATTCGGGAAAGCGATTTAACAGCAATCATAATAGGGGTGAAAGAACAGGATAAGACCGTCTATTCCAGGAAAAGATGCGAAAGCAGATTTCGCCACGGACGATGGAACGGTGATGACGGTCCACAGCGACGGCCGCACGTCGCACGTGCAGTAATAGGCAAAAGCTGCCCACGGAAAAAGGAAAAGAGATAAAAAGGAAAGAAGCAATCCCCTTTTTTATTTTTTATTTATTTGTATTTATTAATCTCTGTCGCTGTCGTGTGGGTTGGCTTGGAATCACGTGACGAGAGACCAGCGAAGAACGTGCCGGGATTCGCGCGCACTGCAGTGCCCAGCAGGAGAGAGAGATAAGCGGCCCGTCGTCTCTCCCCTCCGGTGTCGTTTCGCGAGAGCTCCAACGTCGTTTCGGCGCCCACTTATCTGTCATCGGCCATGTGAAAAGTACGGAACTGACAGCTATCAGCATGCCCAGCATCGGGCAGCGACGCGTCCCCTCCCCCCCCCCCCGTCGTGTCGCTGTCGGTCCTTTGGAATCTCGCGGCGGGGGAGGGTCGGTCGCCTTTGGCTCCCAGCGAATTACTCCTTTTCTGACGGCTCCGTCACTTTGCATTTCCTTGTCGGTTTCGCATTCATTATCTTTCGTTTAAATCGTCTTTATGCGGGCGGGCTGGTACTGAACGCGAGAAGAGCGACCCTTTCAAGTACCGTCTAGAACCGATGCATGTAATGCCCCCCCGAGCGGATCGCAGCCCGAAGACCGACGCACATTCGTTGATCGGAATACAATACGACAAATGGGATGACGTCACTGCTGAGGTCCGCAACTCGAATAGACAAGTATAAACGATATCTTGAAAGGAGAGATCTAGTGAAGCTCGGGATTCGATTCAACCCATTCGGGGACCTAACGGGGGGAAAAAAACAGATGTGTACAGATCTCGGAAAGCACGGCGTTCTCGCGTGGGCTAGCTTAAGAAATACGGGTTTCTATTGAAGTTGGTTACCGATTCCGATTCGGTTTCGGCCCTAATTGGGAACGGCTAGTGATCAGACTGCCTTTTTTAAAGTCCGGGTCGAATTTCGACCCCCAAAGAAAAAAAGTGCGGGTCGGATGGAATAGCTTCGTACACACAGATAGAAAAAGGGGAAAGAAAGAACGGTCTAACTATTGTAATTAAAGCAGGTGGGTCTAGATGAACCACCAAAGCATTAGGAATTGACTTTAGGCATCCAAAAGGGTTAAAAAAGAGACGAAAGAGTCAATTACAACGCAAGGAAAAACCGCTATTTTAGATGCAGAGAGAGAGAGAGGGAAAGGCCAAAGATATGGAAAATTTGAAGAGCAATGTGATTGTCCAACCACCAATCGGAATATAATGTTTCTTTTCTGTCTGCTCTTGTTGGTGTTTCGGACCATATTAAATGAACATGCTTTCCACTTCCGATAGCCAAAAAACAAAGAGCGTCCCTATTACAAATTGGACTTTGGGGATTGGACGGGTGGTTGAGAAGAGAACGTTGATCTTGCCTAGAATACTCAAATCTTTTGCTCTGATTGTGCTCGATATTGTAAGCTGAACTTGTGTTGACTCTTGTATGAGCACCAAATTGCCGTCCACTACACTTTAATTGAATGGATCGGTGAAAGAAATAGAGCACCTAGGGTCCGGTTACTTCTCGACTGCTTTTCCGATTCAAGGTGCTATTATTTTGAAGCATTCCTGCGTAACAATATACGGTAGAAACTTTTTATTGTTCGGAATGCATAAATGAGGAAAATCTCGATACTTTTGGAGGATGACCGATGCCGACCACGAGGCTCGTCGAAGACCCAGTTCGGGTAATGCAGCACGGGGTCGATCATTGGGATTCAGGGTTTGGTGGCCGGGGATGCCGAGTCCAGACTCGAGGTTTTTAATTTGACTAATTGGGTCCTCGGTCCGGCCATGGTGGGGCATTCGCGTCCGGCAATTGGTTGGGGAGCCTTTGTGTTCTTGGGTCCCGCGGCTGGAGTTCCAGCGATTAAAACTCGACAAACAATTGTTTCTTCCGGCGAAATAAAAGGTATTAAAACTTTTTTCCACTTAGGGAATACATCATTAAATAGTATTCCTAGGGATCCGCACCATACACTTTGCTATATTATAGTATATACCTTGGAAATAAGAACGACTTTTTCAACCAAGTATAACCTAGGATTCGAATAAATGCACTGTCGAGAGGGCCAATGAAGAAACGATCCTGAATTGACCATCCTAAGGTGAAAATCGAATCGAACGATCGAATGATACGCACTAATCTCGTGATTCGATGCTGATTAAAAAGCATATTCCCCGGGCTAAATCGCAATAGTTTTTTCCTTGTCTTGATGTCCATTAGGCACAACAGAACATGTACAGAGATATTCGTGAGCAGTGCTGGCATATGAAGTCCACTAGCGATATGCCATCCGTATGATCAGCTCATTATTCTAATTATTTGTCCGATACCTTATCACGTAGTGAGAGAGACACCCCACCCACCATGCTATGCTAGCTCATTTCAATTTTTGTATTATTTTCAATGATACCTTATCACGTAGTATAGACAACTTATTGGTTCGGAAGTTGCTCAAATCGCATCTTCATTCCGTTTGTGTATAGATAAATATATTTTGAAAAAATTGCCAAAAAATTGCACTTGTGCCGTTTGAGTCATAAACCTTTTAATTTGGTTAATTAAGACATAAACACTTCGACAATTTGTCAATGTAATCCATTAAGCCAATTTTAACTGAAAATCACTAACGTAGAAAGTATTTTATATTTTTATTGAATTATTTATTGCTTCTTTCTATTTTCTTTATTTTGTCCAACAAGGGAGAGGACCTGCAAGCCCTTTGACCCTTGGTAGATCTAGGTGAGGGCCGCCTTGCCCAAGCCCTCACTAGAAGTGGGCAAGGGCAACCCTCACCGATGGGCGGCGAGGGCAGCCCTTGCCAGATTAGATGAGAGCAATCCTCGCCTAGCCCAGCCTAGCCCAACCCTTTTTGACCATTGCCTAAGACCGACAATTTGCGAAAAGGAAAGAGAAAAACAAGAAAAGGGAAAAAAATTATAAGTTTTTTTCAAAAATTGTCCATGTTAGTGCCGACCATGCCACATTAGCATTTTCTTGTTAAAATTGGCTCAGAAGAACTATATTGACAAATCATCAAAAGATTTATAACTAATTTGGTATATTTGAAAAGTTTATAATTGAATTGGCACAAATGTAATAGGTTTAGAACTTTTTTTGGTAATTTTAGCTAATTTTTTTTCTAATGTCTTAGGATTGATTTAAAGCACGTAACTGTAAATTCATAAAAAAAAATCACTTGGGAAAATTAGTTGTTGAGCTAATTTTGTTTTTGCTAAAATAGTTGTTGAACTAATTGGGAATAAAAGAATATGTACTGACTAAGCTAGTGAGCTATTCTTTTTAACAGTTAAATTTCTATGCGAGTTACGATTTACAAAAATTAGATTTTAAGAATTTCGAGGAAGAAAAAAAGGAAACCACTGGGATCAACCTGCACAATGTAATCCATACGCCATTGCATCCATAATTCACAATCTAGAATTCACTTTTGAAGATTTATTGTGCCATTAACGATGTAACAAACATATCAACCCAAAATAGTTTAGACTAATCAACCCAACCAAATTTTAAATCTACGGTCCTATCTAAGTATATACGCATATAACCGAGTTTTGGCCATTAATTATGTATAATTGATGAATTTATAATAATATTCACTAATGAAATCTAGAATGAAGCTTATCCTTGGGGGTCCTTGCCGATGAAACTTCAAAAGATGGGCGGCTTGCACACGACAAAGATTCCGTAGGATGCTTTGGATATCCATTTCCTGTCCGTGGGATGAGGACAAACGATAATATCATACGGCAATCTTGACGGTCCAAATTGGTTGGATTTTGGGTGGTCCCAATCAATAGAGAAGTAAAATACCAAAAAGAAAAGAAAAGATGATGGTTTGACCAAAGCGGAAACTACAACAAATCTCCAAAGCAGGTACTTTCTACCCGGTAAATTGTCAAGAGAAAATCAAGTTCGAACCTGTTAACATATCTAATTGGATAAAATTTTATTCAAAAATTTAAATTAATGAATTATGAACTAATTAAGATTTATACACCATACCACACCCGATCAATTTTATGATGTTGGACTTTTCTAGGACTATTCGCGCGTGTGCTTTCATAGTTAGAAAGATATTTGGAATGCGGATTTTTGTTCCTCGCTTCGGATGTGACATGACGTCCCTTTCTCCTCTCACTTGATGTGACATGACCGTCCTTTCTCGTCGCACTTTCTTTGCCCACCAAGCACAGTAAGCACACCAAAGCTGAGAACCGCAATTTATGCCGGTTCTGTGCAATGCGTGGGGTCCTTGCAAGCTGCACTCATGGGGGGAATTAGTGCCATAGATAGCCTTGAAGACGGACGACGTCGACCCGTCTGACCATTTATCACCGTACTGTCGAACGATGCGGTCATCGCCGTGGCATGCGCGGGGCATTGCGCAGAGCAAAACATATCTATGTGTCCTCTAGTGCTTCGTGCTTCACCAAAATGAGATCGTTTATGAGCAATCCATTCATTTTTTTTCCGTAAGCATCTCACTTATCGAAGCCGGCAAACTTCTAGTCACGTAAACAGAAAGCAAAGGATTGCGCTTTTTCATCATATGTTTCTGCGAGTGTCGTCGTACATTTTATATCCACGCCTACGACCGAATTTCCGTTTTCCTTTTCCTCTCCTTTTTCGGCCCCCATTATGACTGAATATTTTATTCATCAAGCTCTAATTTGACAGAGAAATTGTAGGTCTTCAAAACCTGCTTCCGATTGAAGCAGGAAAGAGTTTTTCGATTCACTGAAGCGCATGTTTCACGCCCCCAACGAATCATCCAAATCGAAGCTTCTGTTGCGCGAAAGCTGGATGAGTTGACTAGAGTTGCTAATCATTTCCCATGTGATTATGCCAGGCTTCATGGCCCTTGACGATGTTTTGGAGGCACATGTCAAACACGGGAACAGGAGATGACAGGACCCAAAGAAGTAAACAGCAAGCCCAAATTTAATATATTAATTTAGCATCTCCAAATCATGAATGACAGCTAATTCATAGGACAGTACCGAAGTATGATCACGCATCACTCGACTACGGGGCTTGATTATGCTTTATATGCGCGCGCATGATCTTCATCCATTTGTTAGTTGAAATTTTTGAATTTGACTTTCGATACGTAAGGGAAAAAAGAAGAAGCTCTGTTCGCTAAATAATGTGACACGACCTACAACTGACTTTCTATTCCGAAGAGTATCAGAGGAGGAGGAAGATGAGCAATGAGCTGAAATGAGTGGGTGTTTCCTTTAAGAAGCAAAATGATGCGGTGAAAGGGCAATACCTCTCACGAGGATTATTACCTGGAGAGATCATGGAGGCGTATTTTTCACCAGAGATTTCTGCGTATCACTGCCGATCATGACTTTCGAACACAGCTGTAGTGTGTGGTGGGGGGGCATGGGCTAGTCCATTGTCCGTATAGATATTTGTCCCCGCCGAAATTATGATCAGTAGCACTCGTCGGAGTCGTACGTGCACTCTTGTCCTGGATTGTGGGGGTGCCGTTCAGAACAGGCCGGTGGATCCGTCCCAACCTCCACATGGTGGCCCCCCTTGACCTGCATCATATCTTCCTCCTCCTCCTCCTTCTTGTCCGTCGTCTGTCTTCTATGCATGTGATGGAGGCCAGTTAGAAAACAGTAACAAAGAACAGAAAGTCCCGCGACAGCAATGTCCTCTATTTTGTCTGGGAGGCCGCTAATCATGCTTGGTCTTAATTACCGCAGCATTGCTTGTTGGAGTGTTGCTCCATCCATTTGAGTGAGCGCTAAAGGATTTCGTCGCGAAAAGCTCCGTCCTCGGCTCCCAGGAATTAAATGAACCCGAACTGTGATGATGAGCGAGTCTTCCACGAACCCACCATCCATGCTTATCGACTATAACTATGTTTTGTCATCGATATCGGCAAGATCCGACATACTGTACATAGGGTCAATCGCGTCGATTGAAATTAGTGGTGATAGTTTCGCGTATTGATCCGACTTTTACGACAGATGTTTCTTGATGCGGTGGACCCGATTCGTGAGAGTATTTTAAACGCTGCAGGTCTAAAGCGTTGGGTGGCATCAAAACTTCCTTACTTACGAAAGCTGTCAAATTTATTTTTGGGCCAACATATGAAAGCTGTCAACTGAAGCGTGATGAGAGGGTGTAGTGGGAGGCATCTACTTCCCTCACTGCCACCATTAATGTTCCTATGTCAAAGCGACGCTTTCAAAGATTGAACCAATCTAACCCGAGCCCAGACACATGTTTCCTTTCTTTGGCTGTTTAAGTTACAAAGGACATGAACGACGTGTCCCTTCTCTTTCAACCAGACTGACTAATGGAGTATCTGATCACCAAAAACAGCAGGGGAAAGTTAAGAATGTTACGTACATAAATCAGCAACTCAGGAAAATGATGATTCATATGGGTTCATATGTTCCATTAACCGTTACCATATATATTATCATGGGTTATTTAGCATTCGATATATGCTATAGTTTATTTAAGCGAACTAACTAGGTTGTTTTGCATTAAAAAAATTCAATATGTACATATTTATTTCTCTTGATCAAGTATATAAGCCCCATTTGGTTAGTTTTTTAATAAGTAAAAAGGTGGGGAGAAACAACTATTGCTAGTAAAAATGAGCTTTGAGCTGTAGAGCTACTCTACATCACCACTAACCGAAAGTCTGAAGTTGGCGAGCCTGTCACCGCAGTCCCACCAAGATTTTAACAACCAGAAAATCTCTCTGTACAAGATATGATATGGCTAGACAATACGGTACAAGCCATTCATAGGTTCTCTCACGAGGTCAATCGAGCTCGTGATTTCGTGGAAGATGGGTGATCCTTAGCCAACTTTTTGATTAGGGTTAAACACATTCTGGCTTTCTCCACCAAATGAAATAGTTTATTTTTACCTATAAAAGATTATGAAAGCTGTGAAGACCGTAGGCGCATAGGACAGAAAATGACCCATACTCATCAAAAACCTTTCACCAACTTGGGCTACTTTACCAACATATCAGCCGTCCCTTTTCTCCTAGTCGCTCCATCACTTGCTTTCTTAAGCAAAATCAGTGACATCTCATGGCTGTAGTTATCCTCTACAGATGTTATGAATACGTGGTCCTCTTACTTCTTTGTCATCCATCATCATCAATCAACATTCACGAGCTTCTTGATGCTAATGACAGGCCCCACCATACGTCCATTAATCTATATTTCATCGAATCTGAACGTCGCCCGTCTCTCCTCTGTTTAATAAAAGGTTCTTATCTCGCGGCTCAGTTCCTTTAAGGAAACATAAGAGAAAGGGACGTGTACGGCTGGTGTGGGATTCATGACTTTGTTCGCTCTACAAGCCGGCTCCTCCTCTCCAAAAAGTAAAAGGTTCTTTCCCGGTAAAACTAAGGGGGAAAACAATGTATTCACGACGTCATATCTCATGATTACTGTCGCAAGTGACAGAAAGATAGGGTAAGATGCCCTTCTCATCTCATATCATTCGGCGAGGGGTCGAGCCTTCAAGATGATGGAAAAGATTGAGAGAGCCATGGGAGTTGATAGCAGATGATCTGTGCACGCAATGCCTTTTCCCATGGATCTTGAGTCAGAAGTCAGAAGCTCAAGACCTAACACTAAGCTCTTCTGCATAATGTGCGCATGCTTCCCGTGTGGGCTTGAATATATATATGAACTTGCACGTACATCGTGTTGTGCATTAATGTAGCCTTTTATATTACAGTCAACTGAGGGAGGGACGTGATGCAATTATGCAAGGGGGGAGACTTTTTTGCCGGTTGAAGAATGGATCTTTTTCTAGACGTAATTAATCAATCAATGAGATGAAACAGCTGGGTCTAATGTATAGTATAGAGAGATTGGAGCAACGTGCGATCAAAGAATGATTGTTAAGGAAAGATTGATGTCTCTAGCTCGGCACGAAAGCGATGCTTACACATGATCCCTGGAGAAGATTTGCCAACGTAATGTTTGTTGTTCTAGAGAGAAGAGGCAAACGTGGTGGTTGAATCTAAATTGCTATGTGTCTTAATCCAATTTTAAGTCTCATCAAATCGGGTCCGTGCTGCGAAGTGTGAACGACGTCGCACGAGATTTACATTGTCGCATAGGATAAAATTTGTCAATCCTATGGTCGGAATTAGACAATGTCAATCCTATGGTCAGGATTAGACAATCAATGCATTATCGATACATGACTTCCTTGATCCACAAGGGTCAAAGATGCCGACTCTTCATTATTATGTCGTTTTACGGCACGTTGGATTTGAAATCGGAGTGGCCAATTTGAAGTGGACGCTTCCCGGAAGAAGCAAGGTTAATTAACGCATTGTTTATGTCATTGACACGCTTTGTAACTCCCACGCGCTTGTCCTTTTTACCAAACCAGCTATATTAGGAAACTGTTTAATCGACTAGAGACGGTCGTCAGTTTTTTTTTTTTTTTTATTCCTTCCTGTTACAGTGGTCGGAATGCAATGAAGTTATGATTAATCAATTAAACAGGTTAAAAGAGCTGACGCATTCACAACTCCCATATTTTCTCGTTTTTTCTTCTTCTTTTCTTTTTCTTTAATTGATGCTTTATGCGTCCCACATTCCAACTATTACTTTTAAAGGAAAATAACATGGAATGTCCTTGAACTTTAATTTAATGTGTAATTTAGTCCATAAACTTTTAATCTATTCAATACAGTCCCTGAACTTTAACCTAATGTTCAATGTGATCCCTAAACTTTTAATTTGTTCAATGTGGTCCCTGAACTTTTAGTACATATTCAATATAGTCCATGTACTTTATAAAAATGTTCAATGTAATTATTCCATTAATTCAAGTTCAGGGACTATATTGTGTATTTTCATACAGTTCAAGAACTAAATTAAATATGTACCAAAAGTTCAGGGATCACATTAAATATTAGACTAAAGTATAAGGACTACATTGAACAAATTAAAAGTTAAGGGATCAAATTGCACATTGAGTCAGAGTTCAAGGACTGTTTGTGTCATTAACCCTACTTTTAATGACAAGCTACGAATCTACCTTCTCTTTGTGGTTGCCGATATATGTCTCAAGTCAATTTCTTAAATGAAAATGTTGGCTATACAAATTATTGTTGGAATTAATGAGATCGCTCCTCTGTTCGATGTAATGATGGCATTCCATAGGAGACTGGTTCAAACCCATCAATTATGTGCAAGCTACTCTGAGTGAGGATCGTAAAAAGTAGACAGAAGGTTCAGATCAGGCGTGGCCCTAGCAATTTCCGATCGGCAAGGCCACCAAAGCCTTGGTATTGTTGGTCAGAGGCAAGGGTCACAACACCTTTACCCAGACTAGGCGAGGCCCTAGTGATCCTACTGGCCGAAAATCCGAGAAGATGAAGGAAAAAATATAAGGGAATGAAAAGAAAAGAAAATCTCAAAACGGCGTCATTTTGAGTGGAATCGAACACGTCAAATTGTCGGTCAATCCTCACCGGCTGTCTTTTCCGGCCATGCCATATAGAACGACCGACATTCATGCCTGCAAATTGGCTGGATGGATTATATTGGACAATTGTCAAAGTTTTGAAATCATTTCGGTCAATTTAGAATATTTATGATTGAATGAACGGTCCCAAAATAGATTTAGGACTTTTGGGACAATTTTCCCGCGGCTTGTGGCAGATGCGGCTAACCTAAATTCGAAAAGTTCGATCACCCCGAAGCACATGTTTTACATCAGAACAAATCTTGTTTGAAATTCACATCCTGGTCAATAGTATGCTTTAGGACAACTGGATTGCTCCACTTGAAGACAAGAATTGTGGTATACAGTAATATCATTTTGACCAACGAAAAGATTGCCAAGATAGTAAGTAAATTATTTATTACATGTATAGCAGTGATGGTAATATGGCCCCGCACGTTTGGTGCCTTATGTCGCAGCCCTTCCCAACTGCGTCTCTCTCCTCTCCCTCGCCTCCTCCTCGTAACGTCGTTCCTCTATAAATCTTCACCTCCTCCTTACATTTCCTCTCACCTCCGCCGCCGCCGCCGCCGCCACCAACGCCGCCGCCACCACCACCTCCAAGCAAAGATCGTAGTTGCATGGCAGCTGGGTTGTTCAGCCACAGAGTCAGCGACCTCTGCCTCGGCAAGCCCGCTCTGAGGTCGCTCCCCGTCGCCGCCACGGTCGGCGATGCCCTGTTCGCCCTGAGGAGCTCCGAGGACAGCTTCCTCAGCGTCTGGAGCTGCGACCACCGCTCCAACACGGCGGTGGCGCCGCATGAGGAAGGGGAGGGAGGAGGAGAGTGCCGCTGCGTGGGGAAGCTGTGCATGGTGGACGTCATTTGCTATCTCTCCAGCGAAGACGGCCTCTCGTCTCCTTCGGAGGCATTGAAAGCGCCTGTCTCTGCGCTTCTGCCGAAGATCCCTGGTCAAGTCGTGCATGTCGAGCCTTCTTCAAGGTGAGCCAAGAGAAATGGGTGACGTTTCTTTATGTCGGGGGTTTTGAGGAAACAGGTTATCTTGATTGGTTTCGAGTTTCGCGTGCGTTCTTTTCTACCGCATGATATTGCCTCATCTTGTGCTGCAGACTCAAATCGTTAGTATCCTTCTCAGAAATGAGGATTATATACCCTCCCCTTACCATTTGGAGCTATTAAATCTCTTCTTTTCAAATTTTCAGATTGGTGGAAGCAATAGATCTCATTCTGCAAGGAGCTCAAAACCTTGTGGTACCGATTCAAACTAGGTCCGCAAGAAGAAAACAGCACCAAAAACTATCTTCCTCAACAAGTCCCGTCACAGTTCACAAAGGGCAAGAATTCTGCTGGCTAACCCAAGAAGATGTGATCAGGTTCCTCCTCAACTCCATCGGCATATTCTCTCCGATCCCCGCACTAACCATCGACACTCTCCGCCTTATAAGCACCGAAGTCCTTGCGGTCGATTACCATTCCCCTGCTTCGGCAGCGCTCGAGGCCATCTCTCACTCGCACATCGAGCAGACCTCGGTAGCCGTGGTGGACGGGGAAGGGATCTTGATCGGCGAGATCTCGCCTTCTACGCTCGCTTGCTGCGACGAGACCGTCGCAGCCGCCGTGGCGACGCTCTCCTGCGGCGACCTCATGGCCTACATCGACTGCGGCGGCCCGCCGGAAGATCTCGTCCGGGTGGTGAAAGAGAGATTAAAGGAGAGGAATTGCAAAGGAATGTTGGAAGAATTCGCGATATCCTCAGCGCCAAGTAATTCGTCGTCTATGTCGTCCTCATCGGACGAGGAGAGCTTGTCGTCCCCGAACGCTAAATTGGCAAGATCAGGGAAGTATAGCAGGTCTCACAGCTACTCAGCTAGGATGGTGAGGAGGTCAGAGGCAATAGTTTGTCACCCCAAGAGTTCATTGATGGCCGTGATGATTCAAGCCATTGCACACCGTGTGAATTATGTGTGGGTCATTGAGGACGATTGTAGCTTGGTGGGAATTGTCACATTCTCTAGCATGTTGGAAGTTTTCAGGGAACATTTAGAGAATTTGCAGTAGTGTCTTTCTCTGTTTTCGTTTAGTTTTTTTTTTCCTTTTTAATTTTGGCTTGTTCTGGTTGTCATTTTCCGGGTCAGAATGCTGAACTTGTGAGATAGGAGGATGGGAAGAGGAAAAACTGCAAGAAAAACTGAGCAAGTGGTGTTCATATTGTGCTTTGAGCTTTCTGTGCTTTTCTTTGTTTAATCAAGATCGTGAGTTGGGTCTCTGGCTCAATGATTTGATTACGTTACTTTCCCTTTTCTGAAGAAAACCTATTAAGCTTTTGGTCATGTGATATTGGATTCTGGGGTATCTTTCTTGTGTAGAGTGACGCCTCTGATTTTCTTGATGTTTTGGCTTACTTCGTGGATGACGACTCTGTTTTGAGACTCTGTCATGTGCATGTGCTCGTCCGGTGTTGTCTGGGTTCATCTATTAAAGGGGGAGGGGCAGTTTTGTTTTGGACGCCTAAAAGGAATCGAGAATCTCCTACATGTCTGTGTCTTTTCTGGACTATTGCTGTAACATCCACTCAACCAGAACATTCACTCAACCCAGAACGAGGACCCTGCCTTCTTTCTAATCTTTGTGCTCTGATTCTCATTCTCCACATTTAGCCCCTTTCACGATAGCCTTTTGCGGAGACGACGCGACGTCCGAGATTCTTCAGTACCGAAACGGTTCGTAATACTTGCGGTAATCCTCGAGCCACCGGCATGCACCGGGTTATATCCCAGAACAGAAAGAAGAACACGAAAATGCTTACCACTTTTGAATAAATAGCAATGTTTTTTTTCTTCCCTTGTGGCTTTCTGAGGAAGGGGATACCCGGATCTGTTCAGAGAGACCCAATCATATGCTTTGGCGTGTAATGCATTTTAAGCACACTTGAAGGAGACTTACATAAGCCAAATCAACAATTTGGATCTTTAAGTATTGAGATTTCCAATTTCAATGGAGCTGCTTAGCTCAGTCATGCTTGGATTGATAATATGAAAACCCCCATAGGGCGGGGAAAAAGTATAAACAACAGAAATTTAGTGGAAAGATTGAACATTTCCCAGTGGACACGCCGAGGCGCCGATCAAAGACGTCAGACGAGACGAGTGGCAAACTGCTTAAATCAATTTTGGAAAGGCTCGATCCACCAGTTATTTATTCGACGAGGGTATATTCCAGGTAGCCTCCAGGTAATAGAAAAGCTAATCTAATCTTATTATCTCGATGCACGAGTAATACGTGTTGAGGAAACTGAGCTGTTGGCTAGACCGGTCAAAGGTTGAATGGCATTGAGGTGGCCAAAGGCTTCAAAATGAAGCCTGGTTGGGAGGGACCAAAACGTAAAGAATTGCTCGGACAAGTCCTGATTTTTTGCTGGGATAGCTTACTTGTGGGCTGTAAGCCTTACGGTGGAGGCTTCAATCAAAGATGTGCATAGGCAGCGATACAGACCACATTGGCATGACACGACACGACTGGGAATTTTTATATGACAGATTGAAAAGACGCCAAGCCAATTAAAAAGGGTTGATCATGGACTTCACCTCCAGTGTTTATCCTGGGAGATGGTTTGATTCATCTGCAAGGAATAGCAGGGCTTTCCAGCTCAAGAAGATGGTTTTGTGACCCTCAAACTGAATTCTTTAAATCCTCGAATGCTCATTTCTCATGCTTTCGGTTACGAGGAGGGTTGGTCGAGCTCAAAGTAAGGAATGACAAGCTACTAGTCGTTGACAATTTGCCAGTTCCTTCATTTTCTGACATACATACATACATACATGGTGCGGATTCACCAACCCCTTTCTTTATCAAAGGATGTATTGTTGGTCCTTAATAAAAGCAGTAAATCCCTGTCCCGGGATCGCCCTCTATCTGTCCTTCATCTAACATGGCCATTATAATTAAACTTGAGGAAAAGTTTATGCTTGCAGATGTACAGGTAATTCGAAAACTGCAGGCAGCGGGTGTACCTTTGACCGGACAGGCGAGATCGAGCAGCAATGGGAGATGATGATGTCTTTTGCTGCGGCAGTTTCCGACATGCAAAAGACAATGGCGTAAAAGCAACTGAAGAATGGGAATGCGAAAAATGGCGCGAATCATGGAGAAGAAAGGATAGAGCCCATTCAAATCAAACGAGGCACAACATGGGTATGCTTGGAATAATAATCTGCCCAGCTACTTCAGTGAGGAAGGCAATTGGACAGGGAAAGTTAGACGCGATTATTGTCCCCTGTTCCTACATTCGGAAGAAAGGGCTGGATTTCTTCGTTATACATAGATAAGAACAGTTGCAATAGACCAACAGTGTCAAACGCCAACTGAAATGTGGCTGGGTTACGAGGAATTGAAGGCCCGGTCACAGTAATCACGATAGGTCAGTGAGGCCCCGAATCTGCATAATTTGAAACTTTTAACCCATTTAAGCTCCAATTTATTTTGCGAAACCGAACATGATGGGAAGATATTTCCAAAGTAAATCAAATGTAGGCCCGTCAAGCGGGTGGGTTGGGTCGGGTTAGATCAAAAATGGTCCAACTCAAATTGATTTATTTAACCCATATTGACCCATTTTCGCAAATTTAAGTACTACATCAGAGTAAAATCGATTATTTGAATGCCACTCATAGTAAATTGTCCTACGTGAATTTTTTGTATTTTTTGTTTGTTTTTTTTTTCTGCAAAGGCCTCACCTTCGGTTGGCAAGATTGCGAAGGAGGCTGTTGCCCACTGCGGACCACAAAGGCCCTCGCTAGATACGTCGAATTTTTCGGTGAGGCAAATTGTCGATGGCATTTAAGTGATTGATTTTCAAATTTATAGAACTTAAGTGAGCGAAAAAATTTACAAGACTTTTCCTCGTCAACTCCAATTTTGTACTTGCTACTTTATTTTTCAATTATTTTTTTTAATTAAGAGAAGAAATGGTGCTATGTTAAACAATTGGTGTCCACATCATATTTTCCAGCAAGGCAAATTGCTAACGGTACTTAAGTGATTTTTCAAATTTATAACATTTAAGTAAACGAAAAAAAAGTTATTAACCCCTCAAATGAATGTAATACAAAAGTTATGATACTCCTATTGTTTTTATCCAGAAATTTGGAATCTGTGATGATGGATTAAAATACAAGTATCAACTAGTAAGCCATTTCAGGCCGCAGACCTACATAATGGTGCATGTTTAAAACGCTACATACGAACACCGGTGATTAACTAATGACTTTGTGAGTAGTTGAAGGATAAGATGGTGATATTGTTCTTCGTTCAAATACACCAAAAGCATCGGTATGGAGGAGCGACAAGCATTATAGAGCTCCAGGAAGAAATCAAGACAAGAAAATGTTCAAATTACATATGGTGCAAGTAGCTCGCGTAAAATTGCAAGTCTCCAATACCAAACTCCCAGGACAAAAGAATGATTTCACTCTGAACACGGACCCCTCTATATGGGCAGATAAACAGTTCGCTTTCATCTCGTAAAGAGAGTAGTTAAAAATTGTTTGTAGTGGAAGAAGCAGATCATCAGCCTGGGATCTTGTCCTTCAAGTACGTCAAAACAGCTTTAGTTCCTTTATCGAGAATTGCCCTTCGAATACTGCACAAGTGAAGATTAGATCAGAATAAATTGTATTTGTGGACGGACATCTCTCTCTATTAATTTGACAGTGGAAATGTCGAAAAAAACCAACAAAGTTTTCTACCGTGAAAGCATAGAGTAGAATCAAGTATACAACATATATTCTATCTTCAGCTATTTGCATTTACAAAAAAGAAACATACATAAAGAATGGCATATGAGTGATGTTGCAGCAACATGGCAATTTGTATGGGTTGTAGCTTATATGCATGACATTCCATTTCAATAGGCAGGGCTGGAGTTTTTTCTTTTGGTCGACGTCCCAACTTAAGTACCTGACTAAAGAAAATGAAAAAGTACAGCATACCTTCTCAATGGATTTCCCTCTAGCCTTAAGGCCTGCAGGCTGTCTTCGAGTAATCCCTGATCAAGGAACTTTCTACTGAGAATACCATCCATTATAGCCTACTCTACTACAAACCCAGAGAGATATACTAATGTATTTAGACTGGGAGTGGGTCATGGCAACGCATATCAGACGAACAAGCACAACTCTGACAAGGTCAAAAAGAGCTCTGACAGTTCCTGAGGTTGATAAAAATAAGTACGGGTTCAAATTGACATATGAATGCAACTACAAGTAACAAAGTACAACCACATATAAGTAAGATTTTATGAACTTCTGGGTCAAAAGCCAAATGTGACAGAGACATATGCCAACCACGACAGACAATAAAATACCAAAATTACTTGCTCCACAGAGCTTAGTCTTTAGAGAACAAATCTTACTAGCTGAGGAGGAAGCGATGGTATATTGTTGTTGGAGAGGTCGAGCTCAGTAAGAGTTGTGAGAGTCCCAATCTCCTGTGTGTCAGTACAAAACAGAAATGTACAATGTTGTGAATCAAATGGAAAAGGAATGCACATAGAAAATGTTCTAATACCGTGATAAGACTAACAGCATCATAAACAGGAACATGTGCATATCGATACACTGTCTAGTAAGCATAGTGTTTTTACCATTCCTTCAAAAGTGAGTTGATACCGGATGAGCTATCGGGACAAACAAGCCCTCGCCCACCCAACACCACCCAAAAACACCACATGCACATGTAGGCAGAGAGAGAGAGAGAGAGAGAGAGAGATCACTACCTCCGGAATACTTTGAAGGGAATTTTGGCTCAGGTCAAGGATTTTCAAATGGGTCAAACTCAATATATCTAATGGGAATTCTTGAAGCTGCATCTGTCTGAGTAGTCAAGATAGAATTTTGCAAATGCATCAGGACAGTTACTAAAAAATATAAAAAAATGCACAAAATACAAACGAATATACATAGAACTCACTAACCATTATGTCCATTTAGTTACCTTATATATAGTTCCTGCAATTGTCGCAAGCACAAAAATGCTGGACTTCTTGGCAATGAAGCAGGATTACCACTTAAATCCAAAATCTGGAGCATGCTTACAGCTTGAAATCCATCAGGTGGAATCTGTAGTCACGCATGGTAGGGCAGTCACATAAGAATGATTCAAACGCATGGAAGAGGCAACAGAAGAAAATGGAATCAACAGTCCTGATTCACAAAATAATTAACACTTAAGGACAATAGTTACAGTTCTTAGAGAAAATGAGTGGAATACAAGCAACCACATGGGAACCACCGAGCAAAATAACTGAACGTAGGAAAACAACAATGATGTTTCCATCAGTAAGAGCTCCCTATAACTTAACCTTTCTGTTATAAGGTTGGAAAAACTTTCCAAAATACCTCATGACCAAGTCCATAACTCTTTTGATCTAAGTGCATACTCGAGAGGACATTTTACGTTGTTATTTTATACATGACTACCTATATTTCAAAGGTTACACTAGAAAGCATTGCACTTCTTATATATAAGCCACTGAGAAATTTAAATGGTCGGTCAGAAGCGAAGACATCAAATCATCAATATCATAATCACATAATCAATGAAGACGCATTGATTAGTGCAAAGCAACATGAAAATGACTTGGCATTCTTTCTTTTCCTTGTTTTCCCTAAGAGAGCTAAATTTTATGCACCAAAGGAAGAAATAGCCAGAAAACAAAGCTTTTCCTCATGTACTTGATTCTCATCATATTCACTGAAGTAGAAAACAATCGGGTTTACCTGACCGAGGCAATTATAATCCAGCTTCAAGCAAGAAAGATTTGTAAGTGGCTTTAAAATTTCACCTGGCCACTCTTTGATTTTATTCCTGGATAATATCAAAGTCTGCGCATTCAGACAAATAGAGACCAGCGTTTAGGCAGAAAAAAATTGAACATTAGGAGTAGCATTTATATCCAAGCTGAAAATTTACCTGCCACATTCACATTTACTATGTTATAAAAGTTCCGCATGTCAAAGCAACAGATCCATGGACCTTATTGCAATCAGAACTGTATTGCTATCGGAAATGCATAAAAATATTACCTGTGAACAAAAAAACCCAGCTACAATAGGCTGTGTAGCTTAATTAAGGAAGTGCGGTTGTTCGCTGAGAGCTTAATTAAAATTTAAGGGGAAAACCATATAACTTTGACACGTACTTATTGACTTAGAAAAAGGACATAGGACAATCATAAAGCTGGCACGACATTCATATGTACCCTATTACAATGGCAGCCATGTCTCCAGATCACATATTTCCATTAAGTTAACCATCCTATAATTTGATCACACATAGGCCCTAATTGCAAAGTCCATTTTATACAAAACCAGGACAGTATTCATATTTCTCAGTGGGGCAGAAATATTTTGCGAACCTTTAGATAAACTAAAGTAAGGGTTGAAAATTAAACGGATGAAATGAGGAGGATGCTAGGCCTGTGGAACCTGGACAGGTAACAAAAAATGCTAATTGTTCTCCGTAGTTCTCTACTGTGAGATAGAGGAAAATTTGAAGAAGGGGAGAAAAAAAGCGAATTACCTTCAAGGAAGCACACAAAGAAAGCTGAGAGGGAAGCTCTTGGATGGAATTCTTAGAAAGACTGACTTTGACTAGATCACCTGCTTCCCAAACTTCTGATGGCACCGCACTTAAACCCATTCCATCTAAAGAGAGTTCCTGAAAGTCATAAAAGGTAATTCAATTCCATTAATGGCTGAGGTGGCTAATGTCTACACATGTAGTCTAAAACAAGTGCTGAAACAGAGTGTGCATTCATGTGCATGCCTTCTTATGAACCTCCTCCGAATTTGTAACATCTCATTACGATACAAGTTCACAAAATTAAGTGACCCAACAACCAAAGCATTGTGGTTGCTGGCCACAAAAAAAAAATTATAATAAAATAACAAAACATTGTGGCTATCCCCTTCTATCCATATTGTCCTTAACAAGATACATTTATTTCAACATTAGAAGAGAGACTAAGCCATGGCCGTTTGACCCACCGGACCAGCTTTAAATCACTAGAAAATGGCATGACTACAAAAAGGGATGCATCAGTTTTATCTCTTTTATTACCCATTCTCGTTCGTATCCATCAGCCAAAATGATCAATTATCAGGCTCGATAAGTTTTCTACACATGAAATGAAGCATTCACCAATAACATTATTTTACAATGACAAGTTTATTTGTCCTATTGCATAAGCAATGTACCTTTGAACTGATAGATAGTCGAGCAGCCATTGAGATGACATTTTCTTTTGTTGTAGCAGCTTCAGAATCTATACAAAGAGATGACATAACAGCAACTGAAGAATAATTGGCAAAACAAAAAAAAATAAGTGGGCAAAATTTCGCAAATAATGAAGTCATGAACTCCCACGGATAGCAGAGGCACTAAAGATCTAGAAAGTGATGAGATAATAAAATAGTGCAAGCATAATACTCAGATTCATTTACCTTCGCTTTCAGAAAGCCTACTTCGAAGGTACCTCAATAAGGCAGGTGTAGGTCCATTAACCAACGAGCTGAAAATGGAAAATGTTGTATGAGTGAATTCATGAAGCATCAAATCTGCAGCACATTAACTTACAAACCTTCTGAGAGTTCGTAGAGGATTTCCAGTAAGCAAAAGTTTCCGCAGAGTGGTCATCTTTCCTACATGATTAAGAAAAGAGTTCATTTCCTACATGTGGGATATGAGAGAGACAAATGTACTCCATGGTGTTCATCTTTAATATCCATAATAAAACACAGACACTTTGCAGAGTCAACTTGACATTAAGAATCTCGACCCACTCTTTTATATGACTGTTTCCTTCATGAATCCACATATACCAAGCTTTTTATCTCACAGGACAAGATGATTACCTTCTTCCTGACATTAGTCTATCACTTTGATGCTAGAGAAGCAAAGAATTCGGTAGTGTCTCAAATGTGGTACTGTTTCCATTATTCTTTAAATATATGCTTACTGCCAGAGTAAACAGCTTGATTTTTTTTTTGGTCAGGAAACAGCTTGATTTTATTTTCAGTAAATCCTAGGGTGCCACAAATTGTTGGATGTTATCCCTGGGGCTAAATTGCCCTCATTACAAAAGGGATACAAATTTACCTTTGTCATCTTGTTTAAGACTAAATTCCCCAAGTCTTGTTACACAAACTAATAACGCAAAACAAAAACCCAAGTTGCAAGTATCGTGTAGGCCACCTTTTTAACATACATTCAAAAGCCGTCCAAAAAAAAGCATACATTCAGAAGAAATAATTGTGCCATCAAATGTCAAGCCAAATGCTGGGACAAGACTATATTTTATTCCCCACTTACTCTGCACAACATCTAAAACTCATTTAACTGGTTAACTGCACTGAACAGGAAAAAAAAATTTGGATTGTCAACCATCTTCAGATCAGAACTGTTATATCATTAGATGAGCTTACCAATTTCTGGGGGCAGTCCAGTTAACGAATTATTGGATATATCCAGGACTGAAAGGTGCAGCTTGCATGCCTCCACAGGAAAATCTTTCAACTAAATAAATAGGGACAAATTATCAACCTATCCAACATCTATTAATCTCAAAAGGTAAGATGCCTAAAACCCGGGCTTCATAGAATCAAAGAAAGGAAAAAAGAAAGAAAAGCCCGACAGAAAATGCACATGGCCAAATGCTAGGGTCAACAAAACTTTTCCAAATAAGTAGGTTATAAGGAAAAACAAAATGAACTTTACACACCTGATTTCCACGCAGATCTAAGGTGCCTAATTTAGAAAGTTCCCCCATTTCTGATGGCAATGAATGCAGAGAGTTATTCCTATAAGATGAAGTCAAGCATTCAAGTTCAACATTAAAACTTACAAATCTAAAATCAGAACTACCTTAGCACAGGAAAAAGACATCACCCCATATATAACTCTGCCAGGGAAGAGCAGCCCCTGATTGACTGTGGTATTGAAGAAATTCCTGCAGAAACACGCCATGATATATCAATGAACAGAATGAAGTTTGATGCCAGAAAGTGAGATTCAGAAAGACTTCTGGGGCTTGATTTACTCACGGTTTTGATGAAGGTCCAAGCGGATGAGACGGGAAAGGCTTCCCAGGTTCTCTGGTACAGCATTGAGCAAGTTTCTCGCTGCAAAACAAAAGAGAGAAGTCAATTATCAAGGTGTAAAAGAAGACTAGAAGAGAATATACTTGCCTGCATTGAGCTCTGTGAGCATGGTCCATGATGCAAACATATGGCCAGAGAGAATTGTCAACTTGTTTCCCTGGCAAAATTAGCAGGAGAGATTTGGAGACTAACATAGAGCTAAAAGGAAAACCAGTCAAGTAACTAAAGGAACAAGTACACGTACCTCCACTTCTACTTTGGTTAGTTTGGAACAGTTTGCAAGATCTTCAGGTAAGCTGATGATGATGTTATTTGATGCCTGGAGAAGCCATACAGGATACAAGTCCAAAAGTTATATTATAGGGAAAGGAGAATGCTTATATATAGAAGGCAAAAACTCATTTCAGCTGTGAAATCATTATCACAAAAAAATTCAGAATGAACATTATCAGCTCTTGGGCAGAGATAAGTCACGAGATTTGTTCTAATGATTAGCTGCATAAACATCAGTACAGGTAAAGTTTACACGGTGAGAATTTTCTATTATTAAACATCTCAAGGACTAATCATTATTCAGACTAAAAAAGACAAGCGGCAGTTCTCTTGCTGATCTACTGATAAATGATACAAAGGTTGTAGATTAGTAAAATTTATCCATGCTCAGTTCAGCTGACCTACAGCGTGAGCTGCCATTATTTTACTTGAAAATTACATAACTCAACCGGTTAAATACGGTGAGTCGACGTAAATCAATCAAGATGGTCAAAAGTTACCTTAAATTCTGAAAGGTCCAAACATCTACTGAGAGAGATAGGTATTTCCTTCAACTGATTGTTTGAGCAATCAAACCTGTAGGTTAACAGGAAAACAAAAAATCTTCAGTACAACCTGCTTGTGACCAAACAAACCATATGCAGACACCTTCTGATAAACAAGACAAGGAACCATCATTGCTAGCACATGGAATCAGTGTTGAATGCTAATGTTCTGTGTATACCCTAGCCCTATAATTGTTGATATCACATATGCTTGTCTTATCAGTGACTACGCGATGGTTTTGTTGGATGGTAATATTCTGTAATCACTTTCTGTGCAGAGGAGAGGTCAAAGATTTCGATCAAATTTAAATAGAACGACCACGCACCAGTACACAGCAGAAGTCTCTTATTGCATATTACCATTAAACAGAATTGACAGGATGCACTCAATACAAGTCATATCTCTCTAAAGTGCAGAAATAAGCTACTTGTTCAAAATAATGGTCTTTAAAGGAATTTTCCTTTGAAAGCTATTAGGAAAACAGAAAGAGGTAATAAAAAGCTATTGATCCAAACAGACAATTCTTCCATGAGCAGTTCGAAATTGGAAGACTATCCGGGATGATAGCTCTTCCACAATGGAAGTAAACGTGATCTGAGGAGAAGTAGAGTCAAAAGATAAAGAAAATGTGGCAACCTACTTGACAAGAGAAGTTGCGGATCCAATCTCATCAGGTAAACCGGTAATTGAGTTGTGGGAGACATCTAATGACTTAAGCATCGGAAGCCTGAGAAAGACAATACTCACCAGAATAAAATGAGCACTTAAAATAGGAAAATCAATTGAGATTGGAAGAGAATTGGAAAACTTACTCTCCTATAGCAGCTGGAAGCTGGGTGAGTTTATTATGGCTTACATTCAGCACAGTCAGCAGCGATAGGTTTCTCAAATCTTCTTTTAGAATTTCAATGTTATTATGAGCCAGAATAAGCTTTTGTAGCTCCACGGCCTACAGAAATACACTATCGAGATCCAATAAAAGCGAAACAAGATATTGCATATAAAGCAAAGTCTAAAAGAAAAAAAAGAGAATTTGAAGAGGAGCAATCACTACCTCCCACCACTTTTCACCATCACCGACTGCATCCAAACTTCGGTAAACCTCATCGGGCACGTCTCTAGGAGCAGACAATATCAACCAATGAGCTCTTAAGTGTAAATTCATCGTGTAGCGTCAAGATTTATTCAAAGCAACAGGAAAAATAAAGCTGAAAGTGTAGAGCTGTCTATGGTCTATCTGCTCTGTTCCCCTATATTCAGTACTCACGTTTTTTTCCACGTGGACATTATTGACAGAGTATATAATCGATTCATTTCATGATTCTACATAGGAGGTAATGATGCAGTAGTCTGAAGTTAAGTTCAAAATGACAGAGAAACAAATAGCGTTTAGCATGCACAACATAGGAAGCTGTAAGGGAAGAATCACCAGCAAGAAAAAACAAGCAGAGCTGAACTAGGAATCGAACCCATAATTTCAACCGGTTTATCCCACTAACTTGCTACCGAACACAAAGCTTGAGACAATGTCCACCGGTTCCATTGTGTCCTCAGAGAAAGCACAGCCAAACATTTCAAACCATCACAACATTAAGCGAGGAGATAGTGGTTTAAACACTCTCGGTCGGGACTTCAAAGGCAAGTCAACGGCTACTCTGCGTCTAATCCAACTTGCAAATGTTACACCCACCAATGGCAAGAAATGCACGGAAAAAGACAATTCCAGGTCTTACAGCATCATTTTGAAAATTAGAAGCAGAACTGCGTACTTCTCCCGTGCAATCGCTAGTGCTCGGAGGAATGATTCTCCGTGAAGAAATGCTAATCAATTGTCGACCTTCGTCGCATCTCGCAGGTCATGTGAGCCGGAACGTGAGAAAGCAACTGGCCCCAAATGCATCGGCGATACTAATGCCGGCTCGGAACTTTAATCAAATCGCATTCATAGACACGGCAAAGCAGAAACTCGCGCTGTAAAGCGAAAACTACAGAGAGCCGACCACGATGCCCGGATCGATGAGAACGATCTCGCAATCGATCGATTGCGGAGCGCTCCGGCGAGAACGATCGATGGACGAAGATTTAGCGATCGGGGGGGGGAACGGAAACTCACTTGAGCGAGCGATTGGATAGGTTGAGAGCACCGGAAGATCTCGCAGCTTTGAGCATCCGATCCATGGCGGATCTGCTGAGGGAAACGCAATGCAATGCGATGCGTGGTGAGGTGTTGCATCTATCGGCCGATGCAGAAGCGAAAGCTTGAAAGTGGGAATGTGACTTCCCAACTGTACATGCAGGTCTTTCTCTTTTGGGCTAAGACACGTACACTTACCATAATTTTACCTTAAATTAATTTTTTAACCACTAAAATTCTCAAACTCGTTCACTTATAATAAATTTACCTTCAATTTATTTTCATTAAATTTTATTATCAAATTACTTTGTTAAATGGCACACGATAATTGACTGATGTACCGATTTTATATTTTACCTTTCGTTTATCACAGATATACTAATTTGTGATTTTTTATAGTATTAATTTAATTTAACTGAAACTAGCGAAGAGTAAATTTGTCACAAGTATACTAATTTAAAATTTTTAATGGTAAAAAAATAAATTTTGAATAAAATTATTATAAATGTATTAATTTAGTGTTATTCGTGGTATTAACCCTTCTTCTTTTTTCGCATTTTCTGCTTTTTTTGTTGAGGTCTAAGGATAAATTGGAAGGATTGAGTTTAACGATTAGCGCCTGCTGTGCGATTACTTTTCCTAATTTATAATCATTATGAATTAAGTCTTAACCTGAATAATAGTGTGATTATAGAAGTCTACATGAGTGAGACAAGTCCATTTTGGGCTTAAACATATTAGATTAGTGACCGAGCATTTTTATGTATCAACTTAATTATGGTGTAGTATAGTAAATTTGAAGATTCGATTACGTAATGCGAGCAGTGGTGCACACGCTGTACGTGGAGTTGAACGTGGTAGAGAAAGGGGTCATGATAACACGGGGATGATCCACAATGGCAAAGCATGGAATGTGTCAATTGAGAACATGGGAAGCGTTAGGTGCGAGAAGGGAAAAAAAATAGTGGGTAATTACCAATACTATTTCTTTTTTTGTTCTCGACCCAAAACAGTTGAGTAATGTTGGATATACTAAAAATTAGTTTACAAAATCGGTTTTTTAAGCGAAACGTTAACTCTGACCAATCTTTTAAACATCACTTAGAATCTATTTGATTTAGCTGTGGCCGTGTTGTGTTTTGTGAAGCATGTACATTTTGTAGTATATCTTTTAAACACGTTGTTTTTTGCATTTTCAAATAATTCGAGCATTTGTTAAACGTTGTTGTAAGATTATTATAGAGTGATATTAATTTTGGCTTCAGCTATAGCCATAGAAAGTAATTGTAAAATTCAGGGAGAATACCAAAAATCCGAAAGTTTGTGCTGTGTAGTATGTATATATATATAATATGTTTTTTTTGTCGGAATATTCAATATGTTTGATAAGTAATGAAATTGTACTCGAAGACGATCTTGTTCATACCCTATGTCAGCTATTCTTGAATAACAATTTGGGCTGGGCCTATGCAGAGAGGTAGATCAAGATGCACGGAACAGCCGACGTGACTGAGGCCCGTCTAAGCCGGCCCATATGAACTTGGCGAGAGATGGCTATCATCCGAGCCGAGCCGAGCCGAGCCGCCTTCAATGCGGGTGTGTTGTGTTCGGCCTCCTCCTCCCGCCTCCTCCGCTAGCTCCAAACCCTAATCTTCACTCCGTCGGTCTCCACACCTCGCAGTTCATCTTTCCGATCATCTTTCCATCAGCTCGACGATGGCGAAGCAGAAGGAGAGGAAGGTCAACGTGTCGGGGAAGCCGAAGCACTCCCTGGACGTGAACCGGAAGGATGGCAAGAGCGAGGCCCGCACGGCCGCCACCGTCCGGCGCCTCAAGATGTACAACTCGAGGCCCAAGCGCAACAGCAAGGGCAAGATCGTGAGCCACGAGCTCCAGTCCAAGGAGCTCCCGAATACGCGCATTCAGCCCGACCGTCGCTGGTTCGGTGCGTCGGCTTCTCCCTCTTTCTCGTCTTTTTACCCCTAGCAGTTTCCTTTTTCATGTTTGCCTAGCGAATTTGCGTATTCGCTCGTCGAGAAAATCGATGCTTCAAGCTCATTTCAGAGTTTGACGTAATCTTGAATTCCACTGCTGAAGAGTTAATTTGTGTGAGACGCTGGTCTTCTTGTTTGTTTATGCGGTGTTCAACTGATTATGACTGCTGCTCCCTCGTAGGAGGGTATGAAAATTATGATTTGCTTGGTTGTTTGGAATACTTGCTCAATATGTACCCGGAAAGCTCGTAACACAGATGGTGGGATGATTTCTTATTGTGGTAGCGGTATTTGTTGGTGACGATGCAATATTCACTTTTTCATGATATGTTGAGCATTACAGAGAACTGAGTGATGGGTCTTGATCTGATATTTGATGATGATTAATTGAGCAATAGTTCAGATATTTCAATCTGCCGGTTGAGATGATATGCGGCTGCTCTTGTTTTGCATATATAGGGAACACGAGAGTTGTCAATCAAAAAGAACTTGAATTTTTCCGGGAGGAGCTGCAAAGTCGGATGTCAAGTAACTATAATGTTATTTTGAAGGAAAGGAAGCTGCCCCTGTCACTCCTCAATGATCCTAAGAAAGTAAGAAACTTTTCAATAACTTATTTCTGTTAGTAGAAAGACTTGCATTTTCAAGTTGTAGCATACAAACAGCCCCCTTACCCTCACCAGGTGGAGGGGCTTGAGGAGAAGATATATAGCTACTTTGCAGATTCTGCAGCCTAGATCTATATTGATTTATTTTCCTTATTTGCTAACAAGCTACCAACTATAAGTAGTATGTTAGTGTTCATTGCGTATTGTGTGAATTAGATTTACTATTTTGTAATTGCGTATTTTTCCCCACAATGGGCATAATTTGTTTGTGGATATCATGCGACTCTTAATTACCTAATTGGTTTCTGCATTCTCTCAAATGCATGTGAAGCAATCGAGAGTTCATCTACTTGATAGAGAACCTTTTGAGGATGCATTTGGTCCTAAGAAGAAGAGGAAGCGGCCGAATCTCTTGGCATCAGATTATGAGTCATTAGTTAAGAGAGCCGGAGGATCTCAGGGTGAATGTCCTTTCTTTATGAACTTTCCCTTGTCTTGATTATTAGTGTTTTTTTTTGGCTGGGGGGTGGTTGGAAGATGCTTATATGGGTATTTTGAGTGTGCAATAGGCCAGTCTCTTCCAACTCAAAAATTTAATGAGGAAATTTATTTACCGGGGAAGTGGCCTGTAATGTTTCTAAGGGAAGGGTTCTTTGTTTTTGGACAAGATCAGTCCTTCAATCTGCAAATGGCAATTCATTGATACGAAATCTGCAATTGGTAGCAGTGCGTTTCATCCTCAGTGCCTCTCGCTGTGCAGATGCTTTTGAGCAGAAGCATGGATCATCTACAGAAGGGAATGAAGAA
This sequence comes from Syzygium aromaticum, assembly GCA_024500025.1. Lineage (NCBI taxonomy): Eukaryota > Viridiplantae > Streptophyta > Magnoliopsida > Myrtales > Myrtaceae > Syzygium > Syzygium aromaticum. Next base: position 31,622,687 of record CM044890.1, on the reverse strand, counting down.
GATGGACTTAGAGACTTGGTGCGCCATACAATGTTCGAGAAGGGTCAAAGTAAGCGCATATGGGGTGAACTCTACAAAGTCATAGATTCATCAGATGTAGTTGTTCAGGTACTTTGATCTCTTTAGTTCACTGGATTGGTATTGGTCTACCAATAGAGGAATAAAGCCTTCCAATATTAAGTGGAAGCATTCATCCTATACTTGATCCTTAGTGGTCTGTCTTGCTCGTGTTGCGTTGTTTATCTGTACTCTGGAGTTTGAGAATTTTTGACGTGAAATAATTTGGTTGCCCCATGGTTTCTCATTTGTGTTGAAAGCTCATATTCCCCCATGGTCTGGCTCTCTTTCTTTCTTTGCTTCTTCTGGCCTGTATCTCACTACGAGTGCTGAATTTTTTCATTCAAGGTTTTGGATGCTAGGGATCCACAAGGTACAAGATGTCGTCATTTGGAGGGGCACTTAAAAGAGCATTGCAAACATAAGCATATGGTTCTTCTCCTAAATAAGGTTCGTTTTGGGATTATTTGATACTCTGGAAGCTAACTTCTCCCAAATTTATCGCATCTCATGGAAATTGATTCTGCAATGCAGTGCGATCTTATTCCTGCTTGGGCCACAAAGGGATGGCTTAGGGTATTATCCAAGGAATATCCTACACTTGCGTTCCATGCAAGTATTAATAAGTCATTTGGCAAGGTATTTGGCAAAAGCTCTTTTTTTCCTGGAGAAAAATGGGATTGATATTTAGTAATTAGAAATTTTAGCTTCATCGACGAGCCTTTTACTTTTTCTCTTCTTTTTTGAGCTTTTCAAACTGTTATACTCTCTTGTTTTTAAGTTGTTGAATGGTTCACTTAGTCAAAATTATTTTCTGTTATTTCTCTTGTGGACCTTAGTGTGGTTAGTAATGTATTACTGTAAACCTTTGTTTTCATGCTGAAGTTAATCAGAATGGTTGCCGTTCAGGGTTCGCTTCTCTCGGTATTGAGACAATTTGCTCGCCTGAAGAGTGACAAGCAGGCAATATCCGTGGGATTTGTTGGCTATCCAAATGTGGGAAAATCATCAGTGATCAACACATTGAGGACAAAGAATGTAAGTTCGTCGTTCTTTTGCTAGTTGTCACCCATTACTACTGTCTTTAGGTGAATAGCAAAGAGTATGTTGACTCGAAGAGGATTCTCGATTAAGTTCATTTTGCCAGTGTGCGGAAAAATGCTTCCCATATTCCACTCCACTTTGTCCATTCTAATTTGGTCTGTTGTTTGTAGTGCTCACAACAAGTAACTTCTTGATTTACAAGCTGCTTTGTCACTTATTCGTCTGTCTCTTCCGTCTATAGGTTTGCAAGGTTGCTCCAATCCCGGGGGAGACAAAAGTTTGGCAATACATAACACTCACAAAACGGATTTTCTTGATTGATTGCCCTGGAGTCGTATACCAGAACAGCGATACTGAAACAGACATTGTATTGAAAGGCGTGGTATGTTATCTTGTTTTATGTCAAATAAAAAGACGTTCCTGACGAGATTATTTATTATTCGAGAGCTTGCATTTGATTTCTGGAATTTTTCCTTAATGGGTACTATTTGGTGTTTTCCTTTCATCTTGGAATAGACCATCCTGCTTCAACATGTTACCTTTTAGACAAGTAGGACCAAACTTTTTCAGTGCGCTCTTGCATTTGATTGTTGAAAGCAAAGGCTTTATTCTTCAATGCACCACCCAAAACATATTTTAAGCTTGAAGGTCAAGATTTTGGTTACATTTTACAGATTGTCTTCTTGTTATTCCGGCACTTCTTATAGAGACTAGATTAAAGTGTGCCCCCATTGTCACACATTAATTCAGCTTTGTACATGTGGACATTTTGAGCACAGGTCCAAGTCAAATAGTGATGATTTTTCATTTGTGAATTGATATTTGTTTATCCATTTGAGTGAAAGTTATTTTGTTCTTGCAGGTGAGAGTCACCAATTTGGAGGATGCTTCTGAACACATTGGAGAAGTCCTGCAACGTGTGAAAAGGGAACACTTGCAAAGAGCATATAAGATAAAACACTGGTATAACTAATTTGTGGCTCTAGTTAAGGGCTTTTTATTGCAATGTTTGCGATCATTTACCTGTAATCTTTCTTGATAGTGGCCTATCAACAGTGTTCCCCGATGATCTAGTTCAGGATCTTGCTCAATTTCAGCATCTCCAAAAACAAGTTTCTTGCTCAATGTTGTACTTTAAGTTAAGAATATGTTTTTACTGGACTTTTAGAGCCTGATTATGTTAAGGCAGGATTTCAGCATCTCAAAAACCGAATTGAGTCACCATTTACAAGAGAAAATTAGACATGCACGTGGGATCCATTATATTCTTCATTTTATTCAGCATTTTTTTTCCACTTAGAATTGTCCCTTAGAATCACGTGATTCTAATTGACACTATATTTATGCAACTTAGTGTAAGATTTAAGAAACAAAGTCTATGGTATTTAGGTTTCATGTTATCTTTGGGATGCTATTCTCCAAATGATGTCTTTGCTTTTTTGGTTTAAGCACGCAGTTGTCGTTGCAATAAACTATACTGTCTTGGTTTTTTCAGGGAAGATGACAATGATTTTTTGGTTCAGCTGTGCAAATCAACTGGCAAACTGTTGAAGGTATATTTCTTCCTTCATAGAGAGGAGTCTCATCATTTAGATGTAATCTGTTTTGCATGGATAAGTGTGATATGTAAGAAAGAAGCTACTTTTCCATCCTTGCGTAGCTTTTCAGTTTTAGATGTTTAGAGATAGTTCTGCGTGCATGAGACCATCATTGAAGCCTGCCTCAGTGATCTTTAATTCTTGGTTCATTTAGGGTGGTGAACCAGACCTGACGACTGCAGCGAAGATGGTCCTGCATGACTGGCAAAGAGGTAAAATACCGTTCTTTGTTCCGCCGCCTCAACAAGAGAAGGAATCGTCAGAAGAACCTGCCAGTTATGGTGTAGAACGAGAGGCAGCGGTGGACAGCGACAAGGCATCTGCAGCATTCAGAGCAATCGCGAATGTGATCACATCTCAGCAGCAGAAAAGCGTGCCTGTTCAAAGAGACCTCTTCACCGAGGACGAGTTGAAGGGTGAATCTGCTGGTCACGGGTCTACTGAGGATGTGATCGAGGGGATCCCAGCCTCAGAGTCAGAGGACGATGATGTGCGGCCTTCCAGAGAGGAAGACGTGGAGTAACCGTGAGTCTCCAATTTTGAGAGAGCCTTTTCATATGCTAGAAATGTTATAGAATTATGGGAAGTGTAGTTGAGCTACTTATCTGTTTCATGCGAAGAAAGCATAAGAGGAATAGTTATAGTATAACGAGGTCTGTAAGTGGTCTTTCTGGCTAGTTCGAGTTTTGAAGCTGGTTTATCTGTCATGGAAATAATTCAATTTTGGTAAGAAGATAATCTCATCAAGTGGTATCATCAATTTTGCTTTCAATATCAAGTTCAGCATTGCTGAGAAAGAAACAAACGCAAGACGAGACGTATGGTTCGTGTTTGTTTTCAATGTGACGCGCACCATTAACCATCTTTTCCTACACACATGAATGCAGCGCGCTTTAGATGTTTGCCGTTCGTACGCTTTCCCTTCGGGTTATTCAATATTGGGCTCCATATTAGATCATTTGGTGTCAACTAGCCATCGAATCTTTTCGTGCATTTAAGTTAGTGAGTTGCGCTGGTGTGTTTGATCTGTGTTCAATACATGCAGAATATTGTCATATGCTAGTCTCACTACAAAGTAAAACAAAAATTCGAAATCATTTCTTACGCAAATGATTGGTTAAATCCATCAGTCAATTAAACGGCCACGTACTCCAATTAAGCCTTGTCGGCGACCTCAAAATCAAATGCGCTTTCGCGGGCATTGAATTCGGTGGGACCTAGCTAATGAGATGCCCCGGTCGAGAGGGCTGTCATGATCGCGGATTGGGTCGAACCAACTTCACCTCTAAAAGGGTGGCGGAATTCAATTGTGAGGAGCTATATAGGTTGGATAAATTTAGGTAATCTGTCACTACATTGAACAAATAGGAGTCGCTTTCTGCCTTTGGGCCTAGCTACTAGCAAGCATGTGCATTGTTTTGTTCCAATCTTCTCATATTTACTGCTCATTTATGAAACCTCAAAAGGGGACTTGGGATTAGGACACCATGTAGTTGGGAATGGGCTTAATGCAACCATCGCTGGGATGGCTCTTAGCCAGGATCATGGGTTGGATTAGGAAGAGAACATAATTGAGGAGGAGACCAGCATAAGCACATGCGCTGAGATGATGATCACATATACATATGGCTTGCGCTGAATTATTGATCTGAGGGGTTGCATGCTGCATGAGACTTGTTTTGACCCAACAATCAAACTCTCATGATTCCTCTGCATATTTTGCTGCCAAAGATCTCATTATAACCAACTTGGCGTGTCATTAGTCTATTGATTTGATTCCACATTGTAGCCGAAATCTCGTGTTTGATGCTCCTTTATGCTAATCCATTTGCAAATGATCAACGCTTCCATCTTTTCAGCTTTTTTATAAAGCTCCTTTTGGAAAGCTGGAGGGAGAGAGGACATCCCATTATCTAATGTCTAGTCGATTTATCTCATCTTTTGCGCCTGGTTTAGTCGCTCTCTTACTTTAATATCGGATAACGTCAAGTGAGCTTGAGCAATGTGCATAGCTTCCATTCATTTCGAGGCCAATTGTTCGCACATTATCTTGCTAGAATATTAAATAATAAATCACGCTTTTATCTAATAGTTTAAATTTTTAAAACAGTTGATAATGGTCCCATAAAATTTCATATAATATCAAAGTTGGAAATCCCGAATTCAAATCTTTCCAAGTCTAGTCTTACAAAATCTCACTCACTCGTCACCCAATAATAGTTTGGGATCCATGTTTGATGATTTGTGTGTGAGCCTTGTTTTCGTAGATGTTATTCGTTCTTGTGAATGGGATTTTCGTATTTATGCCCTTTTTTAGCACACTGCTGACTTTGGAGATTGGGCTAGGAGGAGTAGCTGTTAGCCTGTCATCTAATTGACAACCTCATACGCCAAATGAAGAGGATGTTCACACGTGAATTGACAGATTCATTGCCAGTTAATTTCTATGGAATTCGGCTTTTCCTGCATCACCCTCTTGTTCTTCTTATAGCGTGAATGGTCATATCTTCCTTTACAGCATTTTCCAAATCGAAGTTTATTATACTCGAGGACTTCTTCTTGGTGGTCAAAGAGTGTGTACCTAATCCTTCCTCGAGGGCATCGAAAGTTTCAGCGTTCTACTCAACCGCGTGATCTAAGCTTCAAATTGCACAATCTGACGTCGAAGCAATGGCAAAAGCTGGTTTCAACCCCGATCGATTGTCACGGGAATCATACAAGTTCGGTTTTGGCATGAGCAAATCTTCTGTTTTTGGATAATGTCAAGAACAGTATTCCTGCATGGGACGCAGAATCTTCCGGAGAGCCTGCTTCAAAAGGCAAAATTGCAGACTAGATTCATCAAGATCTCCCTCGTTTAGGATGGGTCCACTCGAACACGATTCGTTCCATAAAAAAGACGATAAGAAACGACGTCCACCAATTCTAGGAAAACCAAAAAAGAAAAAAGAGCTTTGTTCCCAATGACAGGAGCTCTATCAGACAAAAGAAACGTATAGACCCCATCTTCAAATCGTGCACGGTTCAATCATTTGTGGTAACAATGCATGGCGGCTTTCTTGGAAATACTAACTTTTAACAAGGGGAAAATTACCAAAAAAAATTCGTACATCTATTACAATTGTATTAATTTGATTATAATCTTTTTAATGTAGTCAATTTAATCATAAACATTTTAACAATTTTACAATTCAGTCTATCTAATCAATTTTGATCGGAAATTGTTGACGTGGACGTTATTCTTTCTACGTGGCACTATCAGCCCTAATGTAGACAATTTTTATAATTATTTTCTGTTCTTTTTCTTTTTATTCTACTTTTTCATTGTCGCCGGCAAGGTCGCCGATGACCCTTGAGGTCGGCCTTGCAAACAGCTAGGCAAGGCCTGACCTCATCAAATTTGGTGAGGTCGTGGGGGCAATCCTCATGGCTTTCAACGATTTCATTAGCAGCTAGGTAAGGCTCACCCTTGCAGGATCCGACAAGGATCAAGTCTCGCCGGCCACAGGTGAGGGCTCTTTGATCGAGGAAAAAAAATGAGGCTTTTAGAAATCCGTTCTTTCGATCAATCAAGTCAAGGAATCCAAAGAGAGCAGAGAGAGAGAGAGAAGATAGAGATGATAGTGCAAGGAAGGTGGGGCTTTGAATCCTCCTCCTATAGGCCACGAGAGCTGTCCTCACAGCCTTTGGCAAGTGCTCGAGCCTCACTAGAAGTTGAGCAAGGCACGACCTCATTGGATCTAGCGAGGTCGGGCCTCACCCATGGTAGCAAGGCTCGACAATCGCCAGATCCGGCAAGACTGGACCCTCACTTAGGGACGGCAAGTCGAGCCTCACATAAAAAGAAATAAAGAAAATTTAAAAAATCATATAATTATAAAAATTATTGATGTCAACGCTAGCGGCACCACATAGGATGTTTGACGTCCACATCGGAAATTTTCTATCAAAATTAGTCGAATAGAATGAATTGATAAGTTTTTAAAAAATTTATGACTAAATTGATCAAATTAAAATGTTCATAACTAAGTTGGCACAATTACAATAAATTTAGGATTTTTTTTGTAATTTCTTTTAATAAGAATGTCATAGGAAACGAGAGAATAGAGAGTATCGACAAGTAGTCCTCGATGGGGATTGAGTGGACCAACAATCGGTTCGTGGAACGAGAAAGATTCAGGGCTCTGATGGTCAAGTTTGAAGATGATCCATTACGGTAATCCCTTCTCGATGGTGGCGCAATCAGATGCATGAGACCGAGGGGAATCGTCAAAATTGACAAAACTGCGACAAAGAACAGAAAAAATTAGAGTCTCGGTTACTTGATTATCATATTGGAGTCTTTTGAAAGAATCAATAAACGCATAACATTTTAAATACAATCTCACCAAATCAAGAGTTATTTCCAATCAACGGGGACCGTCTGTGCCTATTCACTAGTGTGGCGAGCTGTCGGACTGCATTTCTTATTTTTACGTGTCAGTACTCATACACTCTACTCTCCCTCTCGGAGGATATAGTTTTTCTTCCCTCGTTTCCAGCAAATATTTATGTGTTTTACATCTCGGAGTTCAAATGAAGTCAGTTGAAGGACATGCCAAGGTCCATTGATGGTCAATTTTCAAGACGGCCCACTACACTAGTCCCTTCTGGATGGTGGCGGGGGAATCGTCAAAATTGACAAAACTGCAAGAAAGAACAAAAAAAATTGGAGTCCCAGTTACTTGATTACCACGTGGGAGCTTTTGAATGGATCGGTGGACGCATAGGACTCGATGCCCCGATAAAATTCGAAGGAAAATGCGTTAGACGGGCTCTGACTCTCGTGTGAGCATCCGATGTGGTAAATTCGATCGCGCACTAATCATAGCGACTCGAATTCGACGGTCGATACGCATTCACATTCACATATAGTGATTTCTACGATAAGCTGGTCTTCGGTCGTGGTGTGTGCGCTTTAGACCGAAGAAGTAAAACAAAAGAAGGGTGTCGTCCTCATTTGACTAGCCTAGCACGCATTGCCCTCCCATTGAACACGATCAAGACAAATTGATCGCGACATTGATGACAACGTGGAGAGTTGGACGAGAGATTCCATACCTCGTCTGTGTCGCCGCATTAGACTCCGCGACAGTCGATTGAGTTAAACGCGTGTTATATCGTTTTTTTCTTGAAAAAAATCATCAAAAATCTCGAATTATATCTAATATTCTATTTTTTTTTGCAACATAAAAAACCCTAAACTATAATTACCGTGACATATTTACCTGAACTTTTTCTTACAACATCAAAAACCCAAAACTTGTATCTAACGTAACACATTTACCCTTTATCGATGTTATAATTCTTCAGCTAAATGATACCGTTTTTGTTTCATTTAAGCCACGTAGTCACCATTGTCAATGCAATTTGCCTTCCACCATCCACGAAGGCAAATTTTATTGGCACTTATTGACGTAATATTGACATAGGACAAATATGCAATATAGGTATAAGTTTGAGATTTTTTATGTCACAAAAAAAAAATTAAGTTAAATATATTATAATGGGTATAGTTTGGGGTTTTAGGATGCTTTTGGCCCCATCTTTTGATTTGTTTTCATAAAGATGCTTTTATAATAAAGCTGAAAAGATGAAAGCGCAGATCATTTGCCAATGGATTAGCGTAAAGGAGCACCAAACACGAGATTTTGGCTACAATGTCGAAACAAATCAATAGATCAATGGATCGATAGACGCATTAGATCAGATGCCCCCAAAATTCACAGATCAATGCATCGGCGGGCGCCAGCTCTCCAGCCATTATCCGACGTGGCAAATCTGATCGCGCGCGCTGAACGCAGCAACTCGAATTCCTCTCATAGGTCTACAGAAATTTCCACAATCGGTTGCGCAGCCGATCTTCTGTGCCTGTGGCGACGTCTGCTTATTAGACCAAATGACACGATCGAGACAGATTGTTCCCGAGATTAATGGACGATATCGCAGCGCGCATGAGAGATTCCAATACCACGTTCCATGTGTTGCCGTAGGGGACTCGCAACGTTGATTGAGCTAACGTGTTTATGTATGAAACAAAGGTGCATCCATGTGTCATTTCTAGAAGATCTTGGATTAGGGGAGGACCAAGCGTTGAAAATGACAAAGGACATCAATCGCTGTACTTTCAAGCGAAGATGATATAAATGGTCTTTAAACTTTAACCAGATGTATAATATGATCCCTAAATTTTTAATTTATTCAATGTGGTTCATAAATTTTCGGTATATATTCAATGTAATTCTTGAATTTCGATATTGTTAAAATTAAAGTTTATGGATCGCATTATACATCTAGCCAAAGTTCATTGACCATTTGTGTTATTATTCCTTAGGTGAATAAAAAAAAGTTTGATTCCACGGAAATTTAATTATTTCGAGAAATCTTGGTATATTAAGCTCATTCAGAAAATTACCTAAATCAGTCATAAACCCATTATATGAATGTCGAAAGGAGTAAGTCTTCTTTGCTCTAGTTTGCAAATCTAGGACGAACTCCCAAAACTCTCTCTCTCTCTCTCGTTTTTTTTCCCAATTACGGACTAATTACCAAATTAGGCTTGAGGTTAAATGAAATTTTAATGTTGTTTCTGCATTGCATGTGGCGGTGGTCTGGTGCACACACAAGCGCATGCGTCATGCAAGCTGAGTGGCAAAATTTTTTTTTATTTACTTTGAATTTTGGTCGTTTTCTTTCTTCCGTTTTTCTTATTGGAGTTCCTAAAGCTATGAACAAATTTTTTTTGGGCGGAACTGATCAAAGTCAATAAAATATTACGTTTTTATACCAACCCAACATCTTTTCTTCATTAGATTTATTTTCACAAGAAGTTTTGCTGGTGGATTAATGTGCTAAGCACACGGTCTGTCCCACAAGTTAATTTTTTTATGTCCAGACTTAGTCGAATAAATAAATTTGCAACATCACATCACATGAAAAAGAGTCAGGCTACACCACACTAGGAAAAATAATTATTAAGTTCAAGCGGTACTATGGTCTAGACATTAAATACTAAATAAATCTGAGTGGCACCTCAAAACATGTGATCGTTGAATTATTCCGACGTCATGGTCTCGAAAGACCCCAACTAAGTAGGTCAAAAGTACCGGTGTTATATGAGATTTACATATGATATTATGCACCAAATTCTTGATATACTAGCTTTCATTTAATTTGAGAAAAATGAATGATTTTGAAAATATTTTCCAAAAACCGAATGCTTATATTACTTTGAATAATTAGTTAATTTGTCGACAGTAATTCATATCTAAGTATTTTCGTGAATGGTGAATATATTTTTTGTTCATCATTTTTATAAGCGACACAATCGGTCGTGATTAGAAAAAGTATTTTGCAAGTCATTGATTTTCCAGCGATCAAGCGGGATTTAAATAATGACAAAGTTTGAAAGAAATAGAAAGGTTCGTGCCAAAGCAAAAAATTGTGGCCAAGCCAAATGGCAATCGCCAAAGGGTCAGGAAGGGGTGGGCCCAACATCCCTCAGGTGTCGCAAAAGGCAAAACAGCAAAGGCAGAATTGACGGGAGGGGAGTTGAATTCTTGGTAATTACTGATTAGTAAACTCTAATCGCAAAACACTGCGCGTGCTAAGATCGCGATTTCATGGTAATGAATCATTACTAATGATGCGTCTTTGTTCTTATTAAGATCCATATAAATTCGGGTTTTATTTTTATTTTGGATTAATACAACGGAAAACCTTAAATTGGTAACTTGTGATAAATTTACTCTAAATAAATTTTTTTACCACAAAAAATTCTAAATTGGTATACTTGTGACAAATATACCCTCTATTAAATTGAGTTAATATCACAAAAAAGCATAAACTAGGTAAATTTGTACCCCCATCAACCATTACGTGTCATCAGTTAAGGTAAATTTGTTATAGGTATACCCGTTTTGGATTTTTTATTGTTAAAAAATTAATTTGATATAAACTTGTCACAAGTTTTGAGTTTTTTGTGATATTAGCTCTTTTATTTTTACAATAAAGCAAACTTTAACTAATTTGTATATGTATTTTTTTTTACTTTAATTAAGTCATTTGTATGAAAAAGAAGAGGGTTAATATCACGAAAAATCCAAAACTGGTAGACTTGTGATAATTTTATCCCGAACTAATTTTTTGATCATAAAAAACCCTAAACTAGTACGTTTGTGACAAATTTACCTCAAATTATTTTTTTGACCACAAAAACCCCACATTGATAAACCTGTGACAATTTTATCATAAACTAATTTTTTGACAACCAAAAGCTCCAAACCGGTACACCTATAATAATTTTATCCAAAACTAATTTTTTGACCACTAAAACCTCAAATTGGTATATTTGTGACAAATTTACCATCCGTTAGTATTCGTTAAATTGGATTAATATCACGAAAAATCACAAATTGGTAAACTTGTGACAAATAGATGGGTAAAACCCCAAACTGATATATCCGTCAACTACCACGTGTCATCAAATTTAGTAATTTGACAGTAAAATTTAATGTAAACTAATGGAGGATAAATTTATCATAACTGTACAAATTTAGAGTTTTTTGTAGTAAAAAAATTAGTTCGAGGTAAAATTATCACAGTTGTACCAGTATGTGGTTTTTTGTGGTTAAAAAAATGGTTTTGGGTAAAATTGTCACAAATATATCAGTTTGAGATTTTTTGTGGTCAAAAAATAATTTTAGATAAATTTATCATAGGTTTATCAATTTGGGGGTTTTCGTAGTATTAATTTAGAAGAAAATAAGGTTTGCTCGCAATTCGAAAGAGTAACGACACTTTGTATCGAAAAAAGGGTAACAAGTTTTTCATTCATTTTGTAAATGCTCGAACCTCGAGGTGCTTTATCACATGGCCATCGCCCCACGAGAAAATCTGTTCAAATAGCTCTTAATCTCGTGATATACTTAAAAGTGGTTATGATATTTGTGCAATTTTACTAATGCTATGTTCTGCATCTAGATAAGACGAATTTATCTAACAATTTCTTTTTCTCGAAAGAACATTGTTCTTTTCAATTCCGTTAGAATTTTATATTTAGAAAATTTTCAAATAAGGATTTGCGCTATTATCAATTTCTCTAAAAGAGGGTTCAATATAAATCTTATTTCTAATAAAGACATGAAGTGGCCAACTTAGTCTCAAATGATGCCCCAAGCTTACCGGTAAGCCAAATCTCATTAGCCAGTTAACTTTTGTGAGATGCATGTTCTCACTAGCCGGCGAAAATTTGGCCGACCAATAAGCTCAGAGTCTTATTTTTCCTATCAAAGAAATTGATGATACTTTATATCCTTATTCAAAATTTTCTCTTTATTAGCATGCTATGGCCTTAAAAACTCTTTAGGTGGCAAACATTGCTCTTTCAATTTTACTCGAACGTCTCTTTTCGATGAATTGGGTTTTGCGAGACTTCCTTCTTCTCATGGCTCTTCAATTTACGAAGAGTGAATATTCTCATAAATGCATGACAAACTTCTATTGATATCAACAATTTTCCGAAAATGTTTCGTAAAATAGTGTTAATTGACTAATCAAATATTTGAATATGATATGCTTATTCATATACTCATTAAAATTTGTATATATTATGCTATAAGTTTGAGACAATTATGCAGCAAGTCTTAAACCCTTCAATTCGTGTATATAAATCCTAAAATTTATAATTTTTGGTCCAATTCAGTCTTTCCGTCAATACAAGAAAAAACCCATATAACGTATTGAAGTGAAAGTTTCATGATGTAAATAAAATAAAAGTTCTAAGATTCAAATGCACGAGGCTGATAAATTTTTTAGAGTTTTTCCCGTCATTATACCTTAATCTCTTGAATTGTCATTTTTACAACTCATTTTGTTTTATTTCGATCGTTAAGAGATACCATACCTCTTAAACTTTTTCATCGTTGGATTGAAAAGCAAAAAATCACAACTTTCCGGGTCGAGATCCTTTAAGCAGCTGAGATTGTTGAATTTCAATCGACCGGCGAAAATTTGTGAGGGCGTGTTGTGACTTTCTTGAAGGGAATTTTCTTGAAAAATTCCAAATCAATATCCAAAGTGGGGTCAAATTCTCAAAAAATGGTTTAAAGTGGACATAATGTCAAATAAAAGTCTGAAGTGCCCAATCAATCTCAAATGGGGGCCTGAAGTGTCCAATTAGTCTCAAATAAAGGTTTGGTTTCGCCGGGCGGTCAAATGCTCACCGGTCGATGAACACGTTATTGTTCCGGCGATCGAAAGAAGGATAGTTTCATGTTTTTCTTTTTCTTTTTTTTTTTATTTTCCTTTCCCTTTTCATTTTCTATTTTTTTTTTCTCTTTTCCCTTCGTCTGCCAACCTAGGCTATCGTAACCGAGGCCGACGGAGGTTGCTAGCATTGAGCGGAGGCCACCCTTGCCCCGCTCAGCCTAGCCTAGGCGAGGGCGGCCCTCGCTCATCGCCAGCGAGGGTGACCTCCGCCAGCCTCAGCTATGGTCGGTGGAGGGAGGGAAAAGAGAAAAAAAAACAAAAAAGGAAAAGAAAAAGAAAAAGAAAAAAACAGAAAAAGGAAAAAAAGAAAAAGATGAAACTATCCTTCTTCCGATCGCCAGAAAAGTAACGTGTTCGTCAGCCGATAAATATTTGATCGGCTGGCAAATTCGGACTCTATTTTGAGACTAATTGAATACTTCGGATCATTACTTAAGACTAATTGAATATTTCAAATCCTTATTTAATATTATATTTACTTTAAATTATTTTTTGAGAATTTGGCCCCACTTTAACTACTGATTTGAAGTTTTCTCTTTTTTTTTCATTTCTTTGAGAGAGAGAGAGAGAGATATGGAAGTTTCTAGTCCTGCATAGCAGAACATCTGGTGGAGGCACTACGTGTCCATTTGCAGAATCTCCAATATAAAATGCAAACCCAGCACTGTTCGGGGACAGGGACTGGACGTCAGAACCTCCCTCTCCAACCTTGTGACAAATTTATTCTAAATAATTTTTTTACCACAAAAAATTCTAAATTGATATACTTATGACAAATATACCCTCTGTTAAATTGAATTAATATTACAAAAAATCATAAATTAGGTAAATTTGTACCCCCATCAACCATTAAGTGTCATCAGTTGGGGTAAATTTATTACAGATATACCCGTTCTGGATTTTTTATTGTTAAAAAATTAATTTGATATAAACTTGTCACAAATTTTGAGTTTTTTGTGATATTAACTCTTTTACTTTTACAATAAAGCAAACTTTAACTAATCTATACATGTATTTTTTTTTTTTACTTTAATTAAGTCATTCGTATGAAAAAGAAAATGGTTAATACCACGAAAAACCCAAAACTGATAGATCTGTGATAATTTTATTCCGAATTAATTTTTTAACCACAAGAAACCTTAAACTCGTATTTCTATGATAAATTTACCCCAAATTATTTTTTTTGACAACAAAAACCCCCACAGATATACTTGTGACAATTTTACCTTAAACTAATTTTTTACCACCAAAAGCCCCAAATCGGTACACCTGTGATAATTTTACCAAAAATTAATTTTTGACCACTAAAATTCCAAACTGTTATATTTGTGACAAATTTATCATCCGTTAGTATTCGTTAAATTAGATTAATATCACAAAAAATTACAAATTGGTAAACTTGTAACAAATAGATAGGTAAAACCAAAATTGGTACACCCGTCAATTACCATATGTCATCAAACTTAGCAATTTGACTGTAAAATTTAACGGAAATTAATGGAGGGTAAATTTATTACAGCTGTATAAATTTGGAGTTTTTAGTAGTAAAAAATTTTAGTTCGAGGTAAAATTGTCACAGTTGTACCAATGTGGAGGGTTTTTTGTGGTAAAAAAATAGTTTAGAGTAAAATTGTCACGAGTGTACTAATTTGGGATTTTCTGTAGTTAAAAAAATAATTTGGAATAAATTTATTATAAGTGTATCAGTTTGAAGTTTTTCGTGGTATTAATCCAAAGGGAAAAAACCACCAAAAATCTCAAACTTTGCCACCTATGACACATTTATCCCGAGCTTTTTTTTGTGACACAAAAAACCCCAAACTATGCTATTTGTGACACATTTACCAAATTGTACTTTAGTCCATGGGTATTTTTGTCTTTTTTGCTTTTCTTTTTTTTTTCCTTTCTGATTTGCCATTGCCGGCGTCTAGCGAGGGCGACCCTCGCTAGCGTTGGGCAAGGGTCGCCTCGCCTGGGCGAGTGAGGGTGGCCTTCACCTGACTCAAGCGAGGGTGACCCTCGCCGGCGAGAGCAGATCCGGTGAGGGCCTTGCCAAAAAGGAAAAAAAAAAAAAAACAAAAAAGACGAAAATGCCCATGGACTAAAGTATAATGGGGTAAACGTGTCACAAATTATATAGTTTTGAGTTTTTGGTGTCACAAAAAAAAGTTCGAGGTAAATATGTCACAAGTGATAAAGTTTAAGATTTTTTGTGGTATTTTCCCCATTCCAAAAGAAAATAAGGTTTGCTTGCAATTCGAAAGAGTGATGACACTTTGTATCGAAAAAAGGGTAACAAGTTTTTCATTCATTTTGTAAATGCTCGAACCTCGAGGTGCTTTATCATATGGTCATCGCCCCACGAGAAAATCTGTTCAAACAGCTCTAATCTCGTGATATACTTAAAAGTGGTTATGATATTTATGCAATTTTACTAATGCTCTGTATCTAGATAAGATGAATTTATCTAACAATTTCTTTTCTCCAAAGAACATTGTCCTTTTCAATTCTGTTAGAATTTTATATTTAGAAAATTTTCAATTTAGGATTTGAGATATTATTGATTTCTCTAAAAGAGAGTTCTATATAGACCTTATTTCTAATAAAGACACGAAGTGGCCAACTTAGTCTCAAATAATACCTTGAGCTTACCGGTAAGCCAAATCTCATTAGCCAGTTAACTTTTGTGAGATGCATGTTCTCACTAGCGAGCGAAAATTTGGATGACCAATAAGCTTGGAGTCTTATTTTTCCTATCAAAGAAATTGATGATACTTGATATCCGTATTCAAAATTTTCTCTTTATGAGCATGCTATGGCCTTAAAAACTCTTTAGGTGGCAAACATTGCTCTTTCAATTTTACTCAAACATCTCTTTTCGATGAATTGGGTTTTGCGAGACTTCCTTCTTCTCATGGCTCTTTAATTTACGAAGAGAGAATATTCTCATAAATGCATGACAAACTTCTATTGATATTAATAATTTTCCGAAAATGTTTTGTAAAATAGTGTTAATTGACTAATCAAATATTTGAATATGATATGCTTATTCATATACTCATTAAAAATTGTATATATTACGTTATAAGTTCGAGACAATTACACGGCAAGTCTTAAAACCTTCAATTCGTGTATATAAATCCTAAAATTTGTAATTTTTGGTCCAATTTAGTCTTTCCGTCCATACAAGAAAAAACCCATATAGTGTATTGAAGCGAAAGTTTCATGATGTAAATAAAATAAAAGTTCTAAGATTCAAATGCACGAGGCTAATAAATTTTTTAGAGTTTTTCCCGTCATTATTCCTTAATCTCTTAAATCATCGTTTTTACAACTCATTTTGTTTTATTTCAATCATTAAGAGATACCGTACCTCATAAACTTTTTCATAGTTGGATCGAAAAGCAAAAAATCACAACTTTCTGGGTCAAGATCCTTTGAGCGGCCGAGATTGTTGAATTTCAATCTGCCGATGAAAAATTGTGAGGGCGTGCCATGACTTTCTTGAATTGAATTTTTTTTTTGGGGAAAATTCCAAATCAATACCCAAAGTGGGGCCAAATTCTCAAAAAAGGGTTTAAAGTGGGCATAGTATCAAATAATGGCATGAAATGCCTAATCAGTCTCAAAATATGGGCCTAAAATGCCTAAGTAGTCTCAAACAAGAGTCTGGGTTAGCCAGCTGATCAAATGCTCATCGACCGGTGAGCACATTACTGTTTCAGCAACCGGAAGAATGATAGTTTCGTCCTTTTCTTTTTGTCCTTTTTCTATTTTTTTTCCTTTTCCTTTTATGTTTTTTTTTCCCTTTTCCCTCCCTTCGTTGGCCTCAGGTGGAGGCCGCGCTCGCCAGCGTCGGGCAAGGGCGACCTCGCTAGATCCGATGAGAGCAATGGTTGCTCTCGCTGGATCTGGCAAGGGTCGCTCTCACCCGCCCCCGGCGTGGGAAACCCAGGGTTGCCCTCGCCGGCGTTAGGTGAGGAAAACCTAAGGCTGCCCTTGCCGAGGGTGGGTGAAGGTTGCTCTTGCCAGATCTAGTGAGGTCGCCCTCACCTGTCCAGCCCAGGCGAGGGTGGCCCTCGCCTAACACCTGCGAGGGTGGCCTCCGCCTGAGGTCAGCAACCTCTGTTGGCCTCAGCTATGGCCGGCGGAGGGAGAGAAAAGAGAAAAAAAATAAAAAAAGAAAACGAAAAGAAAAAAAAATAAAAAAAAGAAAAAGATGAAACTATCTTTCTTTCGGTTGCCGGAATAGTAACGTGCTTGTCAGTCGGTGAATATTAGATAAGTCGGCAAATTCAGACCCTATTTTAAGATTGATTGGGCACTTCATATTTCTATTTAAGACTGATTGGGTACTTTAAATTTTTATTTAATATTATGTCTATTTTAAATTCTTTTTTGAGAATTTGATCGCACTTTAAGTACTGATTTAGAATTTTTCTTTTTCTTTTCATTTCCCTGAGAAAACGAGAGAGAGAGAGATGGAAGTTCTCGTCCTGCATAGCAGATCATCTGGTGGAGGCAGTACATGTTCATTTGCAGAATCTCCCGTATAAGACGAAAACCCAGCACTGTTCGGGGACTGGACTGGACGTCAGAACCTCCCTCGCCTGCCTTTTTCATGGTAGGCCGCCCCCAAAGATTCACTCCAGGAACCTCTCTCTCACCCTTTGTCGTTTTATTCTTTCTTCTCCTCCTCCTTCTCAGTGCTTACGTTCATTTCGCAGCGACAGCGAGCTCAAGTATTTTCCAAAGAAAGGAAAAAAAAAGGGGAGCACCCTCCATGCAATGTGCCAACTGTAATCTTAGCATTTGGTGAAACAACGAAACGCGCTTTCTTGTTCTTCTTCTGCTGCTTCTCTGCATCTCCGACGATTCGCAACCAGACACACCTCAAGCGTTTTAATCCCCGTTTTTCTGAAATCTTGGAGGTGTTCTGGGTTTGAAACGCTAGATCTTTTCGATTCGTCTGTGACATTCCGCAGCCACCGGTTCACCAAGTTGGAATGTACTCTTGAACGGGAAAGTTCCCACCTTTAAGTTGAGAGAGAGAGAGAGAGAGAGAGAGAGAGAAGGGTTGAGTGCAGCAAAGTTTCTGTCTTGTTTTCAGAATTGGGGCGTGCCTGTTTTTCCTTCCTGATTCGGAGATTTCCCTCTGCTTTGGAGAGCGATAAGCCTGAGTGACTGGAAGATCTCTTAAGAAGCTGCAAGCGCGAAAAGCATTAGACGTCAGAGGAGCGTCTGGGGTCAACCTGCAGTCACTAGCAAAGAAGGTGAGCTCATTTTAGCTTTTGAAGTTACCTCCTCAGTGACTGGCAAAGTTTTGATTTTCTGGAAGAAGAGCTCCATCTCGGGACAATGCGGTACTAAATTTCTCGTCTTTTTATGTTTCGTGACCTTGAAGGGTTCTGCTTATTCTGTGGGTCATCACGAGCCTCAAGATTTATCTTAAAGAACCTTTCTTGGAGACTGCAGGTTCTATTGGGATAATTTGCTTGAGAAATCACAGTTTAGTGTGGTTGTGCCTGGTGAGACAAATCCTGCGACTGAGCTCCATGTCGTGGATGCTTTTTGATGTGCATCAAAAGCAAAGTTTTGGCTGTACCTATTTGGAGAATATGCTGGAATTGATGGTTGACAGGTATCTGGGCTAAGTCATAAGCTTAAATCTGCGCACCACGATTAGCAATCTTCAGTATGTCAGATAGTACACAAGAAGTTCGATCTCTGGGCCTGACACCAACATGGTCCGTTGCTACCGTATTGACAATTTTCGTCGTGGTTTCGTTGGCCGTGGAGCGCGCGATTCACCGGTTAAGTACAGTAAGTATCATTCAGAAATCATCTCGAGACTGTCCAAGAGATACGTAGAGTTTCCCAGACATATGCTCCTCTGCACTATTTTGAGGCCATGATGTTAGATGATAGATCTGCATTCATGCATGAATCACAAATGTCGATCACCATTTATCAGTCATAAAGCTTAAATTTTCTCTTGTTAACCTGCTAATTTGTGATAACAGTTTAATTTTATGGGATAAATTTTTGCTCCTAATTCGTTTAATGAACACTTCCATTCTGTTATCAATCTAGTAAGCCATTTCTAATTCGTGAATGGGCAGCCTGATCATAATCTATGTCTAGAAAGTTCCTCACGACGATGTAAAAATTAGTTAGTTTTTCATTCAGGTATCTGTGGCAAAAAGGAAAAATCATTTGGGTACCATTTTGCCAAATTTCCCATCATATATTAAATTGCAATTTTTTTTCAAAAGCATGACTTTAAACCATTTGTAGCCCTGTATATTTGGCATGTTTCTTTTGATTTTGATCAACATTCCATTGGTAAAGAGTTATGATTAAGGTCCCTTAGTGATATGACTGCGAGGTTCTCCTTTGGCCCTGGAATTGCCATGGGCCCTTGAAATATTATGATCAACATTCCTCTACATTAGCCCTGTCTGAATATGTGAATAAAATGTATATAACCTCACTCTTTTAAGAGATCACTTGGGATGGATGTGCAACTTTTCTTTCTTTCTTTTTTTGGGCTAATCTAGAGGAAACCCATATTCAGACAGATGTCTGCAGGTTGGTAAAACTTCCTGGGGTGTGAGTTTCCCTGTTCTTGCTGCGAGGTTCCAGTTAATAACAGTTTCTTAGTGATTTGACTGCAAAAATAGTTTAAGTATTTATTAGACTGAAGCTAGATTGAACTAAGGCTCGTGTCAAAATCATGGAAGCTTGTCCATTAGCAAGTAAAAAATATGCAAGTATCATTTGCATTTTGAATTTGACTTTGTTGTCACGGTCATGTTATTTTTACCTACAATGCAATTTTCTGTATTTTTCCTTTTTCTTCTGGGATAGATTGTACAACGCAAGTTTATGAAACACAAAGGCTACATTGGGATATTCATTATCAGGAAGACCGTTTCAGCTGACAAGTCTTTCTTCTGATGTTTCCATTTCATTCTTAAAATTAATTTATTAGCCCAAAGTAGCTGATGAAATTTTTTCTGTATGCTGTTACAGTGGTTGCGTAAAACTAATCGGAAACCGTTGCTTGAAGCTGTTGAGAAAATGAAAGAAGGTATTCATCCCACATTCTTACTTGGTCTTGATATTAAATTCAGCAAAAAAAGATCTTGATGATAAGCTTCTTTCTGCATTACTGATGATTGATTACTGTGATCTCCGAACTTTGCTTCTCAAATTTCGTGACAGAGCTGATGCTGCTTGGATTTATCTCTCTCCTTCTGACGGCCACCTCAAGCACGATAGCTAATATTTGCATCCCATCGAAGTTTTATGATCGTGCTTTTGCTCCATGCACCAGGTCTCAGATTGATGAAGATAAAGAGAACAATGGTTCCAAGGAACGTAAGATGTTAGCGGAACATTTCCTGAATCACTCATTCAGGAGAATGTTGAATACCTTGAGTCAGAATTCCTGCAAAGAGGCATGTGGTTTATCAAGAATTTCTAGTTTAAATCTCATCAGTCATTGCTTTTGAACATGTGATAATCTCACATAACCTAAGGAAACTTCAACTTTTCCAATTGAATTATTTTGGCAATGGAAGTAACTGATCTCTTGCTTTGGTTTGATCTGTTTTTTTAGGGTCGTGAGCCATTTGTGTCATATGAAGGTCTTGAGCAGTTGCACCGCTTCATATTTGTCATGGCAGTAACACATATATCTTACAGCTGCTTGACAATGTTGCTAGCAATAGTGAAGGTGAGAAACCGTTCAGAACAGCAGCGAATTCGCTACTAATTCTCTGTTACACTCGAAAGCCGTGTTCTTCAGGCTAGACTGCTGCTGTAAAGAGATTTTAGACCGCAACACCACCTACCAGCGGATACACTCAATGAACTTTGACCCACACTTGGTATAAGATAACAGGATTTTGTAAACTCTGATCATGTTGGAGGAAAAATCAGCCATAAACGCTGAGCTCTTTTAAGATTGATCGGAAAAAATATAAAGCTTGGATGCTAAAGAGATCTAGTATTGACACTTCATATTTCTTATACTGCATGTCGCTCCATCCATCTTTAGGCCGGAGCATTGTTATTAATTAAAAATGCGGAATATGAGGCATGGACATGGAAGTTTTTCTTTTGGCCATATGGAAGAATGTATTTTGAAGTAGCTGTTATGCTTTTTCCATACGATGACTTGGGCAGATTCACAGTTGGAGGATATGGGAAGATGAAGCTCATGTGGATCGGCATGACGTGTTAACTGGTTAGTTCTGAACTGATTATTACACTGTACAATCAACTTTCTCATCTTTGTCGGCTTATCTCTCACAGGCATCTAGCTTCTTCTTTTTTCTCAGTGATGGTGAGCTGCAAACGTTTTTGTGTTTGAAACTAGTTTTGATGATGAGAAGGGACTTATAGAGAGAGGGCTTTAGGCTTTAAAGAACCCTCAAATTAGCATTGGAGAATGTGCACTTGGCATTGTGCTATAATATTTGTGATGAACAAGACGAACTTTGGTATTCTGATGATGGAGAATAGCATGTTTGTAAGCTTTGAAATCACATAGAGAAGAAAGAAAGGATACACTTGAGCCTATAAAGGTCTCATCCTGGACCTGATGCAGTTGTAATGCTACCGTAGTCAGTCATGTCGTTACTTAGCTGATGAAAGATTTTGATTCAACGCATTTCATGGAGCTCTAATGTCTACAATTTTCTTTTAAGTTAGCTGTTTTGATCATTATTACTTTATGAGATCCATGCAAATTGACCACCTCTCTTCCTAGCAGAAATCACAAGAGAGTCAATATTACGGAGACAATCTACTTTTGTCAAGATTCATACAGCAAATCCTTTGGTCAAGAGCAGCTTTTTGATCTGGGTGGTAGGTATACTACTTCATGTTCTTGCATCATCTTCCTCCTCCTCCTCATCATCTTGCAAAAAATTTCAAAGTAAGGGGGAAACAACCTATATAGGGGATCATTCACAAGAAATAAAATTCTGTCATATCGAATAAGAAAAGATATGAAGCGCCAAGAACAGCATTGAGCTGGAACTTGTTGCATTTGGTGCACTGATTCTGTGAAACATACTCATTCCGCCGATTTAATCTCTCTCTCTCTCTCTCTCTGTCCCTCACGCGCACACGCATGCACACATGTTGTTGTAGACTTGTTTTATGTGCCAGTTTAATCTTGAGACAGCTTATGGAAGTGGGAATTCTTTCACTTACTTCTGTATTCATTTGAATTTGCAGACTTGTTTTTTCCGTCAGTTTGGGCATTCAGTGGTTCGTGATGACTACTTAACTTTACGTAAAGGCTTCATCATGGTATGGAACTCTGAAATATTATCCTGAATAAAATTTCAGATTTTTTTAATTAAATCAATATTTTGACTGGCTTAGAATTACTTATCTCTGTACAATGTGAAGGGAAGATTTTACCTTATGATGAGAAGATGTATATGCTGTACAGCAGGAATTAGTTTAGGCAATAGGAGAAATATGAGAAGTGGAAAAGTATATGTATGATCCATTTAAGTCATAGCATTTTGATATTTCCTTGAGAGCCTCTGGCTTTCTTTCAGTTCAAGCTGATTTCCCTGTTTACCTGTTGGTAGCATAAAGGTTTTGGTTGTACCGTCTTCATGAAGCTTATTCTAACACTATTTTTGTTGCGAACAACTTTCTATATCATCTGCTTAGCTGTGTTGTAGGATGATTTCAATAACAAGGGCTGTTTACAAGAATGGAACTTCATGTAGAAGGGGAAGTTGTAAATGACTCTTTGTCACCATACCAAATTATGTTCTGACAGTTGTTAACTTTGCAAAGAGTTTATACATACATTGCAATTGGTAATAGCTAATTGGAAAAAGAAAAGGAAAAAACAGTGATACTTGGCTGAAAAAGTACCTTAGATTAGAGATTGTAAGATCATTTCCTATAAGATCACGACAAAACGAGCATACTAGCTTCTTTAAAGAAACAATAATTTTCATACTGTTCGTCTTGCCCCTTTTTATTCCTTCAAATCATTTTTCCGCTTTCATTATCTTCCTCCATTTTCTAATATAGTATTTCTATGGTTATGATAATCCCCAGATCAAGTTATTGTCCAAGTAGAGTAATATAATGCTATAGAATTCTTGATGTGTTAGAAAGAGTAGATGTCCCTTTTAGATTTTTACCCCTCATTCTATCTTAATTTTTGGCAGAATCACAACCTTACACCAAAGTACGATTTCCACAGCTATATGATTCGCTCTATGGAAGAAGAATTCCAACGGATTGTTGGTGTGAGGTGAGATGTTCTCTGGGATATTCCTGTTAATTCCATCGCCAATTTTTACTGAATT
This sequence comes from Syzygium aromaticum, assembly GCA_024500025.1. Classification (NCBI taxonomy): domain Eukaryota; kingdom Viridiplantae; phylum Streptophyta; class Magnoliopsida; order Myrtales; family Myrtaceae; genus Syzygium; species Syzygium aromaticum. Next base: position 31,599,325 of record CM044890.1, on the reverse strand, counting down.
TGCAATCTTCTTAGTGAAATCAGCTTTCTTCATTAACCTTGTGGCTATATCTACTAAGGAAGTGCCTGGAGATAACTCCGGCAATACCAAATTTCCCTGGAGTTGACTTTGACTATACCAAATTTCTAATTCATCATCTATTTATCTAATCCAATCCTTCCTCAGTAATATAATTCCTCTTCTCCTGAATAGGTACCCAACATGTTTAGGATGACCAATAAGTACCATCGCAAACATTTCATGAATGATTAGAGCTTATATATCATACTTTCTAAGTGGAAAGACTTTATGTCCTTGTTTGCTGACGGAAAATTATAGACTTTAGAACTGAATTTCTGGAGAGTACCTGTTTGCAAGATTGCCGGCCCTTGGAACTATTATATATCGACATGCAATACCATTAATTTTATAGGAACTTGGGAAACTAACATCGCCTATATCTCTTGCAGTGGTCCTCTATGGGGATTTGTAGTTGCTTTCATGCTGTTTAATATTAAAGGTAATCCATGTTTCCTGAATGAAGGAAGAGCTTCAGTTACTTTCGGGATCTCAGTTTGAAATTGGTTGCTCATCAATGCATAGACTTGTTTTGCCTGATGGATTCGCTCACAGTTGCATCTTACAACTCCGCAGGGTCCAATCTCTATTTTTGGATAGCCATTATTCCTATTACGGTAAGTTTTCTAGGTTACCTGCTTCATCTTTGATCAATTAGATGGACATAAATTTAGGTCAAAATTGGTTAGTTCATTTACTATTAGTATGTACTGGATTGATTATAGGTTCATCCTTTGAACTTTTTAGTCGATAAGTAGATTCATGGATTGTAGCTAGTGCTGTCCGTTATAATCAGTTGAACTTGTGAGAAAACCCTTTGTCTCCATTCTCTAACTTCAAGTCATTGCCATGTGGTGCATTTTTGTGCGTAGCTTGTTCTTCTGGTGGGCACAAAACTACAGCATGTCATTGCAACCTTATCATTGGAAAATGCTGGAATTTCTAAATTCTTCTCAGGAGCTAAACTGAGACCTCGTGATGACCTTTTCTGGTTTAAGAAGCCTGAGCTACTTTTGTCCTTGATCCATTTCGTTCTTTTTCAGGTTAGAATCATTTCTAGGATATGTGAGAGCAGCTTTCATTTATTTTTTTATTTTCAGAAAAGCTTTAAATTCTCGATATGATTAATTGAAGCTGATGTGCCTCCATTTTCTGCTTGCATGACTTTTTTGCAGAATGCATTCGAACTAGCTTCATTCTTCTGGTTTTGGGTAATTGCTCTTCCACTGTTATTTAAAATATTGCGGTGAAGTTCGCTCGTTCATTTTGAAATTCTCACCACTTTTTCACATCAGTTCAGAGTTCAATTGGACTTCATTTCGACCAAGTTATAAATAAACAATTACTATGACATTCATGTGAGCTAGGTCTCACTATGTGTTTCCTGAATTTCTTTATTCAATTTTACAGTGGCAGTTTGGATATGACTCTTGCTTCATTAAAAACCATTTGCTTGTCTACTTACGATTGATTCTGGGGTAAGGATGGATTCCCCGAAATCAAACACATTCAATTCATTAAAGAGGAGATATTGTTCAGTTGTTGCATGACTGTTGCATTATTACAGGTTTGCTGGGCAATTCCTCTGCAGCTATAGCACATTGCCTCTGTATGCTCTGGTTACTCAGGTATAGTGCTGTTCTCCTGAGCTCTGGAGTACAAAATATAATAAGTTACTGAGGCATAGCAGAATCGCTTTTCAGTGTAAACTCAACATATGGAGGGAAGTGCAAAATTCATTCTTTTAGCTAAAATGTCAAGTAATCATCCAGTGACAATGTTGACAGTTCACCCTCCAAATAACTGAAATGGCAATTTAAGTTTTCAAGAATGTTTTCGACCACATCTTGTGTTAGCATTTAAAATTGACAAAATTAGATGGTTGCCCTTTCTCTTATCTATTCACATGTTAAGCTGTTCAAAGCCTTTTGTTGCCACATCCTATGTTAAAATGTTGACTTAGCGACAAAGTCTTGCCGAAAGAACAATTAATCATCTAGAGACATGTATGACTAGTGAAAAATAGTTTTGCCCTTTACCGATATTGATTCTTCCTTACAGATGGGAACAAACTACAAGGCAGCCCTGATTCCGCAGAGAATACGAGAAACGATCCACGGGTGGAAGAAGTCTGCTAGGAGGAAGAGAAGGCTTGGCATATTGGCAGATGATTCGACAATACATACAGACACAAGCACAGTTATGTCACTGGAGGAAGACGATGATCGTCAGTTGTTTGATGAGCCCACAAATCCAGCTGATGTATGCACGGAAATTGAGTTACAAGCAGCTCCTACAATCATCATAAGTCCTCCAGTTGCTAACGAGACTTCAAGTAGAGTTGGCACGCCTCTCCTTCGCCCTTCTGTGTCTGTGTCTTCATCATCCACCACGAACTTCAATACAGGTGCTTTTTCAAGATGCACATCCATGCCAGCCAGAAGAGAATGATAACTTAGGTTTTCATGGCTATGATGGGGGTGGGCAGCGAAGAGCTTGACTAGTTTTGTTTGTAATGTCTCGTTTGAGGATGCCATGTCAGAGTTCAATCTTAACAGCATATGTTGCGAAATGTAGGTTGTAAAATTTCCGCGAGGGATAGGTTAGAAAGTTAAAATGTAATGGAATTGGTGTAACTAGTAGATACTGACACGGATATAATACAGGCCTTACAGTTTCGAACGGCTTTGTTAAAAAGTTCCCGAAGTTGTCTTTCCATGTCTATATGTGAATAAAATAAAATAAATTATGTATGCATAACGAGTCTTAAAAATACTAAGTAGTACACGGAACAAGAACCTGCCTTCTTTCGGTTGTGGTGCAACCTGATCAAAATGGCCGTGGTCCTTTAGAATTTCAGAAAATAGTAATTCTTCTGAGCTCATTTGTTTAGAGGGATGATGTTATGCTCATATGTTACAAGCTGGCATAGCCTGCTGAGTAGTTGGCTTCTCCGTTCCAACAAACTCGGTGATAGTTGAATGTTTCAGAGGAATCTCCTGAAACCCATCTATCACATGGGTCTGGTACAATACCATAGACCTACTGGCTCTCGATTTTATGACGTGTCAGTTTGTTTCAATTGACATGGCTTCTTAAAGATGTTCTTTTGTCATAAGGAAGGATGGAACATTTTGTGAGAGCAGCAATGACCACATCGAAGAACTACTGGCAAATTTTTACTAGTGTTTGCCGTCTTTTGCAGCGTATGATTTCAAGCATACACAAAAGATCGGGAAAAAATTGCCCTTGGCTCATCTTATCATCTCCAGCTCTTTCATGGCAAGCAGATTGGCCTTGAATTCATTTTGGTGGAACTTGATGAAACCAAAACATTCTTGTGATCATCCGATGAAGGGTCTTATTTTGGAGCGGTACGTTAGTAGCTAAATGGACGGATCTTCCATTGCAAACTATTAATTAATGGTGTGAATAAGCTCCGTCTGATCGCGAAGGTCTTCATCATCAATCTCAACACCTTGGGCAGCCACAGGCCCACTAGCACTCTCAAAGAGTCCATTGGAACCATCTGTCTTGTGTTCATAACGTCCAATACTCGAGAGAGCTCCCTCCATAGCAGCATCGCCTTCTGATCCTTCAATGTGGCCCATCCGATGATGTGCTTCTTCTGCTTCTGCATTTTGATGGGAAGTGAATCCCAAAATGGTGGCAATGGACCTCCCATCACTGGTAGCGGCATTCCGAGAGGAAAACCATAATGGACACCACCACTGGAGCGTGATCCAGAGCCAGAGCCAGAGCCATAGCCACCTCCCCAACCGTGACCATTACCTCAACCGTTGCCAGATCCCTTTCCACCTCCTGCTCCATAACTCGGAACCTGTCCATGTACACCTGGAACATGGCCACCGCCTTCACCGACCCAGGAGCCAGACCCAGATTCTCCAACATTTCTTCCTCCCGAGCCAGACCCGACACCTGTTCCAGGAACTGGTGGTCCTTGTCCTTGCACACCTCCACCTATAGGTACAAGACCGGGCCACACCACTTCCCACCTTGGTGGGTAGCCTTATCCACCGCTACCGCCTCTTGAACCATACCCAATTCCTACGCTAGAACCTGAGCCAAAGCCACTACCACTTTGAGACCCATACTCAAACCCATTACCACCAGTCCCACTACCACTTCTATATCCATAACTAGCTTTCATGGCAGGAATATCACTTCCCCTTCCAGCATCACTGCTACTATGATCGCCAGAGACATCTTGGCAGGTAACCTGATCCACCACTACCGCCTCTTGAACCATACCCAATTCCTACGCCAGAACCTGAGCCAAAGCCACTACCACTATGAGACCCATACTCAAACCCATTACCACCAGTCCCACTACCACTTCCATATCCATAACTAGCTTTCATGGCAGGAATATCACTTCCCCTTCCAGCATCGCTGCTACTATGGTTGCCGGAGACATCCTCAGAATCCATTCCAAAACCATGTGCGCTAGCTGCAACTAGTCCATCCGAGCTGCCAAAGATGCCACTTCCACTAGCACTTTCAACCTCACCTGCCTCGAAATCACTTCTAGAGTCGCCAAAACTAGTTCCATCTCCACCAAAGCCACCACCCATGCGAAAGCCACTACCAGAGGCAGACACTGAATTGGCACCAGCTCCCCAAAACCATGTTCTTCCATTTTCATTTTGGGTGGGAGGATCTTGATGGTTCTGACCAGCTTTGGCATCCCAAATGACTCTGTGAGCAGAGCTGAAACCTATGCAAGAAAGGAGGAGAAGACTGATCAAAGCAAATTTTATTGATCCCATTTTTGTCAGAACTTTTTTGCCTTGCATGCTAAAATGAAAGGCTTGTATATTTATAGATGAACCTGTATCTACCAGCGAATGAAGGAGAAATTTCTCGCCTTGCAGATCTTTAGTGCCCGAGTTAATGAAATATAGTTGCTGTTGCATGCCCCCGGAAATTGGGGTCATCAAGAGTGCATGATCATAGAGGAGAAATTTCTATTGGGTAGTTGTAACCCAACCAAGAAATTTTCGTGGAGTCAAGTGCAAATCAACATCTCATGAGACTGCTTGCTGCTGCTCTCCTGTGAGATTGCAGTTGAAAGCACGTTATGCATCATGCACCAAGAGTGTGGGACGCGGATAGTCAGTAACGAGCCAATTGATCTAAATTTTTAAGTGAACCTTACAGATTTGCGAGCCTGAGTTCGCTCCTTTTACAGGAGCAATTAATCATGTGAAAACTGGGAAGAGAATTTAGTTTCGTATGGTGCTGCAACAAGTATCGCGGTTACATCTACTCAGAATCTGATCGAACAGTGCTTTAATGGCTCCACACGCGTCCTTGGGGGTAAAAAGCTGGCTATCGTAATCAGACTGACGACCATCACCTTACAAACGTGATGCTCTAACCTCTGAGCTAAGCGGGCTAAAAAATAATAGAAATTGTATATGTACATGCATAGGAATTTAGTAAACCCTTGGGATCTTCTCTATTGATGTGAGCGTAGAGAGTTGAATGAACCGGTGCATGTCAGCCAAATCTTATGTTCAGTACATAGCTAATCCTGAAATTAAAAGATCTCTCGATTGATAACACTATATCCTGAATATCAGTCACTACATTTTATGGTCAGAGTCACAACCTACCAACTGCCCAAAAAGGGCGAAGAGGAAAGAGAAAAAGGAACATCACCTCGATCAGATGCAAGTACCAAAAAGCTTGCCAGTGTTTTAACATGAAACAACATCAAGAAAATGTTCCCTTTTATTTTTGTCTTTATTTTTATTTTTTTGGGGTGGGGGGGGGGGGGGGGGGGGGGGGGGAGGCGTGGGGAGAATCAATATCATGTTTATCACTTAAACTTCCTCTCCGCTGCCCGAGCCAGAATCTGTGGAGTTTAGACTTTCAGCCAACATCCGATCCCTGTTCTGCATTTGCCTCTCCGCAACAACCATATACAGACCTAAGTGAAAGAAACAAAGAAAGGATCAAAATAAGAAGAGGACAGTAAAGAGCACATGACTGAAAGATATAATCTCTCATGGATTCTCTCAAACACACACAAACACAATATTAATTGTTTTTAGAGTGTATTACAAGGACAATTTCTTTGGAGAATCGGGAAAACAATGTTAATAAAAACATACTTATTGCACTTCCAAATGCGCATAACCAGAGTATCCTCATGGACCATTTATCCCCAATTACTCCTCTGCCTCCCATATCTTGCTGCAGGATGTCAATTGAAGGGCTTAAAAAGCAGCACCTGAAGACAGTCAACTATGGTAGCAAAAAAGGAAAAGAAGACAACTTGTTATTTGAAACAACTGCTTAACAAATAGTGGCATGACTGCTTGAATAGCAGCTCATATCATATTAACATATAATTTTGATGACTAATTAAATTATTAATTCCTTGCTAGTCACACCGTCCACTCAAAATTCTCTCCGTAGGCCAAAGGACAGCACATCGTCTTCCTTGTAGTAGACTATCCATGGCCAAGAAAGGAACCGAATTTGGCTGTGGGTTCTTGAAGGAAGAATTAACACCTACAGAAAAGTAATGGGCATGGAAGAATCCCAAAGTGCAGAAAAAGTACCAGATGTTGCAGGAAAGTAAAGATAAAGATAAGAGTGTTTGAATTATTGGGAGAGAGCTTTTACATCCTAATCTTCTCCTCTTTATAGTTTACTTCAAACGGGAAGTGGTTACATCATATTAGGACATCTAGAAGATAAGGACACGAACTATTAACCACCAAGGATTCTAAAGCGGTTCAGCACAATTTTAAGAACATGTGGAAAGCTGCCTTTTCAATGACTATGCCCTATCGACACCATCCAAAGTTGATTACAAATTGCTCTCATCGACTGAAGCCCTTAGATGAACAGACTGATCTGATAGCACATGTGCAACTTTATCTACGATGTCCATCGCCTTTTTGACCTGAGTGATTTCCTCCTCGACACCAATAGCTACCCAGTCAATGGCAATGACCGCTTTGCCAACACCTAATTTTGAATTTCATTTTATTTTACACAGTTCGCCAGGCTCACGTTACATATAGACTTTTGTGGGTGTCGGCACATACATTGCCCATATGCTTCATTCATCAAAAGAGCATTTGCGAAGCAAACTATCAACGGAGTCCCATTTAAGCAATCTGCATAGGATTCTCATGTATATGAGTCTCTGCATCATTTGCCAAAGTCGTTTCTGCATCGCAGTCGGCTGTCAATTGCCTCATTTTCCAACAGAACCAGCGGGCAACTTAACGAATCTGGTTCTTGAGACATGAATTGTTACCATAATTGTCCCAATTTTTTAGCACGGAAATTATCTCAGACCTTATTGCACAGACGCAAAGAACTATGTAAAAGAAGAACTCCCATAATACAATTCTACGTTTCGTGACAGAATGATTTGCAATTGTTCTCTTGCGACCAAAACTGTCAACTTGAGATATTGACGGATGACAATTATTGGAACACAAAGCAGACTAAGTGAACGATCAATTTATAGATCTACCTAAACCTAACACAGATCTGCATAAATAACCCATAACAACAAAAAAGAAAATGGTCAAATCACAATGCTGAGAATACAAGTACGATGTCTCATACAATATGACTATAATTTCCAAATCCTAGAGTTCTCTCGTCACACAACCATCTCTTTCCTCAACTAGTAATAAAGGTGAACCGTGGTATGCTCATACATAAACTCTGAGCTGGGATGGGGAGTAAAGGCATCAAGCAAGTTGCTCTTATTACATACCAACTCCACAAATTTGTGCTGATAAGAAAGGAAAAGCTTTGGGGTTCTGAAAATGTTTACTTTCTTAGGGTCCGTTTGTTTCACTGAAAATGAATAATTTGGAAAACATTTTCCAAAAAATAATCGCTTGTGTCATTAGAATTACTCAGTCGATGGAAATTTTTTTTATTATCGACAACAATTCATTTCTAATTATTTTCTTGGACGATAAAAATATTTTTCGTTCATTCTTTTCATGAGAGTTGCAAACGATCATTTTAAAAAATTGTTTTCCATATCATTCATTTTCTGCGAAACAAACGCAATGTGAAGGGAGAAAAAAGAGGAGCGCAGAGATACTACTTAACGTGGAAATGATTTAACAGAAAACTATTACGTAATTAAGAAATTGCGACAAATTGAGTGCGGATTAGTAGGCTTGGAAAACAGGGGCCTGGAAGCTACTTGGGCTTCCCAATAGTTTCAACGTCCCAACTTCTGGCAAGATTAATTTTCAACATGTATTCACTGAATTGCTTAGGCAAATATAATTTCAACATACATCCACTAAATTTATCTTTGCTAAATGGAGATTGTGAAGAAAAGTAAATTCTCACTGCAACGTGCACATTGGCACAAAAGGAAGTGTATGTATAATCCTAGGCATAACAACATAGACGTGGTGCATATTTATATACACCAGAAAATATGTAACACTAGCCCGCTAAGCAAACATGAATATCAAAGAAACTTAATCACTAGGAGCGATAGATTGCAACAGTCTATCTTCATTCACCAAACATGAGTGTAAGTGATATTTAGTTGTATGATGGATGGAACCTCCACCCCGATAATGCATCTTATGAACCACACACCAAAAGATAAGTGGGGAAGAAAGACAAGACACAGATTATGAAATCAAAGGGCATAATGATACTGCCCACAAGACCAAAGATTGTCAAAATTTGCAAGAGGAGAGTCAACCTGTCATGTTTCTTCCACGTAGAGAAAAGGACAACTGCGAAAACTAGCGAACCTGATGGGAACAAAAGCGTACAGATAGGAGTGGACAAACTTCAGATAAATCAGCTGAAGACTCTTGATGAGGGCGATGGCAAGCTAAAAGTATGAAGATTTAGCAGGCCAAAATAGAGGCTCCACATGCAGTGGCATCTATCTCGTGGAATACTGGTATTTTCCTATCACATTAGCAAATATGCAAAACAACAACCCATGTTCCCAGCGATCGAGCCGAAGAAAATTCAACAAAGCCATGGGATTTCTCATTGCGAATCAGGGTATGCAGGTTCAAGGAAATCTCGGCGCTTTCACTTCGCCCCCAACAAATCCTGCCGATAACTAGGCACATCTTTCGTGGGTATAACACGGGCAAAGCCATCGCAATGGAGGGCAAGACAAAGAGACCCAACTCTTCTGGGATTCTCATTGCAAGTCATGGAACTCCTCATTGCAAATCAGGGAATGCAGGCTCAGCGAAATCTTGGCGCTTTCGCTTCGCCCAACTGAGCAAATCTTTCGTGGGTATATAAAGGGCAAAGCCATCGCAATGGAGGGCAAGACAAAGAACCCAACTCTTCTGGCATTCTCATTGCAAGTCATGGAACTTCTCATTGCAAATCAGGGAAGGCAGGCTCAGCGAAATCTTGGCGCTTTCGCTTCGCCCCAACTAATCTGGCCGCTAACTAAGCAAATCTTTCGTGGGTATCTAAAGGGCCAAGCCATCGCAATGGAGGGCAAGACAAAGAACCCAACTTTTCTGGGATTCCGCAATCATCAGTCGACCACCGAATTTCAAGAAAGAGGAGAGCCCAAACGGAAGAGAGCCGACTCGAAACAGCTAATCGACCGCGCTGTTCGCAAGGCCGAAAATGGACGAAGAAACCGTTTGAGGAGCGGGAATTCATGAAGTCGAGCGGATCGAAAAAGAGTGAGAAGCTCGGAAGTACCTGGCGAGGAGCGGGAAGGGGGCAAGAGTTGAAAGACGACTCTGGCGGTGTTGTACAGAGCTCGGAACCGGAAGCCTTCAAAACTGCAGGGCGGCGCGCGTGTGGATCGGTGAACGGTGACGGGAGAAAGAAATCGTCAGTTTTCAGGGGAAATTCCAATAGCACCCTCCCGCCCCCCATTTTGCTTTTTCTGAACTGTGAATCAAATTGAACGCTGCGTTTTGGTCGAGAGATTGTTTTACGCAACGTCATTTCAGAGGCGATAAAAGGGGAAATCGCGAATCCCGAATATAGGTTTCCTTTTTGTCCGTAAGAAAATTATATTAATTTAGGTTAAGAGAGGTATTTATACTGTTTTGGATGGATGGTGCCTAATTCGACGGAGAGCCTTTTTCGATTTGATTAGTATTTGAAGCCAACGGAATTTATCGCACAGAACCGTAAGACTTAATATTATGAGGTTCACCGATGTAATAGAAGGGTGAAAAATATCGAACGATATTTGACTTGCTCTAGTACATCTGTAGTACGTAATTAAAAAGGTAAATAAGAACTCGAAAATTTGAAATTTTTTTGGTAAAAAAGAAAGATTTAAATACAGAACTGTCCTGTTTTTAAATCACACGAGATTTTGTAATATCGCTATATATTACTCTAAAAGCCGAAATTATTAAATGGAAGTACTCTAACATTTTTCCCGGCGCGTGAACTAAGACATTTTTCGACCAAAAAAAGAACCAAGACATTTATTTTGTTGTTTTGATTTATTATTGTATTCCGCGCAATTCGTTACCAGCAACGTAGATATAAGTTACCGATCGCTCTGAGAATTCTCCGAAGTTTAACCTTTCCCGAAGAGGCGGAGCTCGCGGCGGTGCTGAAGGGTGGTGAAGGCCCTGACCTCCTCCGCCTCATCGGCCGCCGCCATCTCCGCCGGTATCTGGTACGCCATCTCCCCCCGCCGTAGTCAGCATCTTCCGTCGCCTATCTGAATCCGTCCATCTTCGCTTCTGCGCGCCATTTCTCTTGTTTTTTTTTTTTTTTTATCATCTTTGATTTTTGGTTTCTTTTCACTTTGAGATTCGAACGATAAGATAGCTTCGCGGATTCGCTGATTTCTGCTTGGCCTTTGACTCCATCTGTTGGTTCCCGGGGCTCGGTTTTACTTGGACCTTGATTTGATTGCTTCTTTGGTTGGAATCGGCCGCGCGACGGTAATGGCCTCCGACGCCGACATTTCTGTCTGAGTGTCTGTTGCCTCGCCGCCGTCCGGCGATGCGATGCGATGCGACGGTCTTCTGCATTTGGATTTTCGGTACAGCCAAGTTGGGTTGACTTGGGAGTCAACCGCTTACTCCGTGTGGACCTCCAAGTCTCTGCTTGGTTTTGCCGTGATTCGATCCGGGGGTTTCGAGAGTCTAGGATTGCGTTAGGTGGAGAGCCTGAGAGATGTGTTGGGCTTGCTTTTACAGATATCTGTCTCCACGCTGCCGCTTCTCTGTTGTTGTGCTGGATAGTAAATCCAAGCTTGAAATGGCCGTGCAAATTTGATTGGACTGGCGATCTCAGATGGAATTTTCGTAATTAGGAGGCGTATTCAATCGGGATGGTCGAACTTCAAATGCTTACGTGATTTATGCTGATAAGGTATTTAATTGTATTGATAGAACCTGTTCAAGTACAAGAACAGAGAAGGAGTCCAATGTAGAGGAAGTACATTATAAGAGATCGGTACATGTAGACCATAACGGATTAAATGTAATCAGAATTCATTGGACAGAAGTTTCGGATCCTTCAAAAGGTCGTTTGTTTCGTTCCTTCCACATACTTACATGAAGTTCTCATCGGCATGTGAAACTTCTGTTCGCTGTTCCTTTGGGGTCCTGGCCATGAATTGGGTTTTCAATATCTAATTTGTGATAGTTGGCATGTTTGATCGGAGCACTCTAGGACATCTTCCATTTATGCAATCTTACATTCGCAGACTAGGCTGTTAACTCTGCTTCGTTGTTGTTGTCATCTTTCCTTGAGGAGATCCACAAATGTGGTTCACGCGGTTGCAGGGTTTACCAATTTTTTTCTTTTGCACCACAAGTTGCCATGACTTGATGGGTGAAGATAGCTGCACATATTAGTCTGCCCCTTATTGCCTCAATACATCATTGTAGACTTTTTTTTTTTTGGCAACGGTTCATAATAAAAGATAATCTGTGCTTGCTTTTTTTTGTTCAAGCTTGTTGTTCGTGGATGCCAGATTTAAATTTACATCCATGGCACTTGCCATCATACAATTTGAACTAGTGGCTTATATTCTGGAGAGGCTCTTCCTCAATGTCTACATGGTAACTTTTGCATCCGCTTAGTGAACCTCAACTGCCTGTTTTCACTTGCCCCATGCGAGCAAATTAATAGAAAACTTTCAGTCGTTATATTTCAACTAGTCTACCATTCTTAATTCGTTTCTGCACTTGACTAGAGAACTTAAAGAGGCATTGCTTCTTGAAAGTTGCCATTTTACAAGAAGTTTTTGGCACTCCCACGGTGCCAAATCGAGTTGTCTCTTCATAATTTATGATGCACAAATTGTTCTTTTAAATAGATACATGTTAACTGTTGTTTGCAATATACTTCGATTTTTCAGGATACTGTTGGCTTGTGGCTTTTCAGAAGAAGGTTTTTGTCGCCCCTTATCGTTTTTAAAATCATTTCCCCTCTATATTCCCTCCTCCTGCTAGACTTTGGCGAGAGAAGGAAAGAAAGAGGTTGTGGAGAGGGAAGAAATATGGATTACAGCTTAGCGGCGCTGAAATTGCTGAGTTTCCAGTTGAAGGAGGCCATCGAAGCCACATCATCCAGCTCCTCCTCCTCCTCGTCTTCTTCTCCCTGTGCCTTCACTCTCGGTGGCCTTCTCTTTCAGCGAGCCTGGTTACAGGTACGCCTGCGTATCTCTCCTTCTCTCCTCAATGTTCCCATTTGCTCCAATTACACACAGATGTTAAATTTAAACACCAAATCCAAAACAGGGTGTTCTGGTCTTGGTGCATGACGAAGAGCGGTTGCTGATTGATGACGGCACTGGAGTCGTTGAGCTCTCTCTCCCTGGCGAGTTTTGCCTCCGCCCTTGGAAAGCAGGTCAGGCAATCGATCACCTGTCTCTTCGCCTCTGGTGCCTTTTAGCAATCTTCTTATGTTAACTGCTAAACTGTGCTTGACTCCTGTGTTTTTCTATTTTTTTCTTGGCAAAATTATAGATACCAGGAAGCATGGTTTTGATTTTGATTTTTTATTTTTTGACTTTGGTTTTATCACTTAATGCGGGCGTAATGTGCAGGAATGTATGTAATGGTTGTTGGAGCATATTGTATGCGCGCAGGAGAGCTCGCTATGATTAAGGTATGTTAGTAGAAGTTCTAAGATCTGAAGTCTTGGATATTTAATGCGTGATTAATAATTTAATAGGGAATGGTAATTTTTCAAATGTGTCAGTCATTTCATGTGTGAACTCCATTATCTCACTAGTAAATTATCTAATTGTATTGGTAAATTAAGAATAAATCACGAACTTTGTAGAGTTGTCTGATATGATAGACCAATATTCGGGGAAAAAGACTCTCCTCTATCATCTGTGTTCGTCTGTTGGCAGTCCTTTTGTTAGGGATATTTTGAGAACTTGGAGCTTCATTGCTTCTCGGGGGAAGAAATTGATCTATGCATGCTTTGACCGAATCATCAGGTTCACAAGATGGTTGATCTCTCGGCATTTCCGGATCGAGAGGCCATGTGGTATCTTGAAGTTCTTGAGGCCTACAGATTGTTCTACAAACCATTGATTGAGGAGTAAAACCGGATTGGCTTTTACCATTGCTTTGAAATTCCCTTACTCCTTCAAGTCCCAAAAATATGTGCGATGCATCTTAAGTTTATCGCCTATCCCTGCACAATGCAATTGCCTTGTACTTTGCCTTAAGAAATGAATTCAAGGTTCATTTGATTGCTCACAGCTGCATCTATTTATCTCTGTAACTTGTAAGTGGTTCTTCACCAACACAATGAAATTAGAATACTTATGCTTGAATTCTCTTATCGATTTCTTCTTCTTTCCGGTTTTATTTATGTGGCCTCCGATAGAGCATTTTAGTGTCCTATGAAGAATTCGACTAGGAAGCTTGGGAATGTGAGGAGGTTCCGAGTTCTTTCTTGTTGCACCTCACGGAGATTGTTTTCAGCGGCTTTAATTGCTCGTGGGATGAGATGAAGCTGGTGGCATACTTGTTGGAGAACTGTAAAGTCTTGCAGAGAACGGCAGTGAACTTCTGCTATCTTGTGGACAAAACAACAAAGTGGAAAGAAGAAACACTGAAGGTACATGAAACGTTTTGCTGACTTGTTGAGTGGAATATTCTGGAGGCGAAGAACGATTCAGGAGTTTGAATGTTTTGTTTTCAACCCTCTGCAACAATGTAATTGGATACGAGAAAACACGGAGGTGCTTGCGCGGTTTGTTATGGAGCTGATTATGACAATTTGGTAATAATTTATGCCTCTTTTGATTTGTTTTATTTTTATTTTTCTGCTTTGTGTCGTTTCAGTTGAGCATTTTCACAAGATTATCTATGTAAACATCCTATCCTTCAACAATGGTTACATCGTCTTTTCTAACTAATTTTCATTTGGTCTTGTGCATAGCCTGTCGTCATCTTGGTTGATATGGGTATTTGGCACTGTCGCTCGTACCACCTTTAATCTAAGGATGTTACTCATATACTTCGTTGTAAATCACCCGCACTGCAAGATTATTTCTCCGTGAATTTATATGGAAGAAATATCCATCACGTTACCGGTTCGTGCTGGACTTTTCTTGTTTGTTAATTCTAGGAGTCTGGTTGGTAATTTGACGTTGCGTGCGTGCGTTGATTCATGAGATAGGAAGTTCTTTGATAATTTGCTTTCATTATATAAATTTTGCTATTGAGTTGGATTCGGATTAAACGCAAGTTGCAGAGGATGTTCACAAAGGGACAGGAGTCCAATCTGGTGATTTTTCATGTCGCTTCGGTGGGTGCTTGTTGCAGTGTTTCCACAAAATAAAGATTGCAGAAAAAGACGTCCAAATATTTGCACACTTAAAAGCAGAGTTTTGAGGAAAATGGGTTGAGAAACCTCAGGCTGAGTGATTTCGGCATTTCAGGGAAGTGGAATGAACGTTGGCTCCGTTAAATTGCAAAGTTGTGGCAAATATGAAGTTCCCACTTGTTCAAGAGAACCATGCCACAAAGCGTTCTTTAATTGGGATGAAGTTTGCAGATTCCCCGCATATGACCCCGTCTTTGTTTCAAGAGGCAGTGCACATAATTTTGGCAATTAGATCACTCTGTTACGTCAGTAAAACACACGAGATCCACATACTCACTGAACCTGAATATCTCCACTCTGTGAATAGACTAAATGATATGTTTCGTACGTTGTTTCCGCCATGAACGTTGGCAGGATAACCTCTTTTGATCTTATGAAGTATGCCTAACCTCACAGCAAGTAAAACAAACTTCCTCAGCTATTCCGGTAACTACGGTTAACTTCATGAATGAATGTGGTAGGAACCTCATGAGTATGGCATCCGTAGAAACTGAATACAAAGTTTCTTGACCCCAACCAGTGGCCAACAACACTCACGAAACAAAGACAGCAGACCACTTGCAGTTAAATTAAACCATGAAGTCCGGAAAGAAAATGCCCTTGTAGTTAATGTATATTGCAAGCACTCCAAAAAATCAATTTCGGCTAGTGTTTTCAGGGTCCATCTAGAAACAGCAAGCCTCTATACACTCAGAACAAGCTTTCAACTAAACCATGGGGATCCCCACAAGCAAGCTTTTCTCCAGATATGATGCCAAATCATCTCATGTCTACTAGGTTTGATTCGAATTATACCTGTACTCCACGGCCTCCAAGTTGGATTTATCATGATTAATTCCAGCTGTACAACTTCATACGGATTGAAAATCAACATTTTTGAAGTACTAGAAATAATACCGGTTTATGTATGGCAAATAATACTTCCAGAAGCCATGAGGTGATTCTTCTGGCTTATTCAATGTAAAAAGCCGGTATACGTAAATGATACTTCTCAAGTCAGAGATATATGTAAATAGCTTACTCAAAGAATCGCAAGTAGATCAGAAACCAGAACTGCTCGCTCACATACTTCACGTTTCTTATTTTCTCCAACCTTCACATAGACACAGGTAACCGCGTATAGACATATCTACGCATTTCAACTTATCGTGCATTTAGGCACCCTATCAGCAAAATCACAGCAGCTCACAACAGTTGACAAAGCTGGCTTCCTTCCAGAAAACTTCAAAGCACAATCGAACTTTTTGTTCACCCAATCGAAATAACGGGCTACAAGTCATCACGCATATTTCTAGTGTTTTCCTCCTTGGTCATACATTTAGTAAACGTTAAGGTTCTAAAATATCTGAAAACAGCTAGGAAGAAATAAGTTGATTTGAGGAAAAAGAAGGCGACATAATAAGCATAAATTAAAAGAGACAATCCTTAAATGCCATGATACCTCTCACAATAATACAATATGGCCAGAAAAGACGAACCTGACTACAGAAAATGACCTAAAGTTGTTGAAACCACGAAGATCACCATTATACCTTCGGTCTAATACAGGTTTTTGATCTACATTACAAAATTCCCTATTGTTGTACATCAGAACATAGCAGTACCATAACTTCGTTTTGATAGAGAATAATGGATGATATTAAAATAAAATAAAAAATTCAAGTACATCATAAATGTACAGGGAAAGAAGGAAGGAAAGAAAAGCAACAAACAAAGAATAACATCACAAGACTATGAGAAGTTAGAGCAAGATATCCAAACCCGAATAAAATAATACAAGATAAAAGCAACCCAAGATTCTAAATCTTCTTGAAAACGCACAGAGGAGCTATAATTCTTGCAAGTTCTATTACAACAAAATCAAATCATATCAAACATTATACTTAAGATTAGCACATACTCATGATGCAGATGTCTCGGCAATAATGAAACATCAACAATACAATACCTAATGGGGGGATTGGCGCCCTGATTGACTGAACCAAGAGCTCATAAATTGCTGTGAATCACATTACTCTAATGCCTAGACCTCACTAACATGTAAAGAAACGAACCCATTAAACATCGAATAGGAAGTAACAAATGTAAATTAGCACTAGCAGGTGCAGGGTACGTAGAAGGAAAAGGCACAGAGATTGTGAAGGTACAAAGAATAAAGAGTGGCCCGTCAAACGACGGATTTGTTATTACGCAGATGAAAAGTCCCATCAAAATCAAGATGCATCTCACAGACTATCTTCTAGGGCAAGATTGATAAAGCAGAAACAAGACAAGATCAATCACCCAAGTCATATCCGTAATCAGAGCATCTTCGACATATTCTATATCATGACCATAGGAAAAAGACCGAACCCCAACTGGACATAAAGATCACAAATTTCCACATAATCACATTCCAAACCCACTATTAAGGGAATCCTTAACAAGCGAAGCAGATACAGAACTGCTGTGAAATCAATAACCGATCTTCCCACTTCGTCGTAAAGATCAAGGAGCAAGCAACCTCAAAACTTGTTCTATTTCGAATGGTATGCAAACACCAGGTAAATCAAGAGCAGCACATACTTATCTATCGCATCCACATGATCCAAACTCAAACAAGAAAAGCATCCAAAAACCATCGAATGGAGAGCACAAGGGCATCCCATGAACATGTCGTATATCAATCAATCAGTTAATACCATTATTCCCGCAGAATCACGACACCATAACTATACACCTCAACCTCAACTAACCCTAACCAATCGTTAAATACCTAATAAAATCCACCCTGCCCAAAATCCGACCTTTTAAAACCAACTGACGTTACAATCACAAGCAACTCCGAAGATCAACCTGAAATTCAAGCGACGGCGATGGGTTGTTGCTGGGAGGGCTCCGGATTCCTCTTGCTCCCGGTGCCGGCGAAGTCCTCGGCGTTGTAGATGACGGTGATGTAGAGGGAGCAGCTGGGGCAGCGAGCGATGTCCTCGCCGAGGCGGAGGTCGTCCTTGGTGATCTGGAAGAGGTCGCCGCAGGGGCAAGGGTAGGTGTACGACCGGAGCTCCTCGTTCCACTCCATGTCCTCTATCTCCACGTCGTCGTACGACATGTGTGTAGTCTCTCGATCTTCCTCCTTCTGCGTCGGGGGCTAGGGTTTCTCTGGCCGCCGCCGGCTTTGTTTCCTTCGGGAATCGGCGACGATGGAGATGGCGCGTGGAGGGAAGAGAGTCGGTGCACGGGAGATGCGAAGTTGATGGGGGGTCTCTTGAGAGGAAGAAGAAGAAGGGGCAAAAGGTCGGTTCCTTCCTCTTCGCCCATTCATTCAATTTCTTTTTTCCCTTTTTTTTTTTGAAAAAAATACTAAATACATATTTCATTTGGTAAAAAGCCACCAAAAACCCCAAACTATATTACCTGTGACACATTTACCCTGAACTTTTTTTGTGACACCAAAAGCTCCAAACTATGCTATTTGTGACATATTTATCCCATTGTACTTTTGTCCATGAGTATTTTTGTTTTTTTTGCTTTTTTTTTTTCTTTTCGGCAAGGGCGGCCCTCGCTGGCGTCGAGAGAGGGTCGCCTCACTTGGACAAGCGAGGGCGGCCCTCGCTAGATTCGATGAGGGCCGCCCTTGCTTGAGTCGGGCGAGGGTCGCCTTGCTTGACGTTAGCGAGGGCCGCCCTCGCCGAAAAGAAAAAAAAAGCAAAAAAAACGAAAATGCCTATGGACTAAGGTACAATAGGGTAAATGTGTGACATCTTGAATTTTGACCCATTTTTGAAATTTGTGTCGATATTATCGTGGCTAACGTCGATATTGTTTGGAATAGTAGAAAAGTGAAATTTCGACCGGGTACGAATTTGAACTAGTAGACCTCCCTCGAGGTAGTTTGTTTTAATTATTTTGGCCATTGTCCCTTATTATATTCTAGGATTAATTTGGAACATATGATCGTTTTTAGATTTGAAATCGGACAGTAGGATCTCACTCGAGTGCGCGTTGACTTTTTTTTTTTTTCTCTCTCTCCTCTGTCGCGCTCACCAACCCCCTGCACATGTCCCATCTCTCCCACGTAAGCCTGTCAAATGAGTGAGTCAAGTTGGGTTTGGGTCGGGTTATAAATGGTCTGACCCAAATTGACCCATTAACCCGTTTATGACCCATTTATGCGCAATGCAATTTTCTTGACCCATACATGACTCGACCCATACCCAACCTATACCCGATTAAACCCATATTGCTAAAACACTTTCATATTTAATTAAATATAGGAAAATTCATACCCAAACTGAAATGATAGTGCGGAATGAGTGAGTACAAGATTGAGTGAGGACGAGAGAAATGCGTTGAGTTTAAATTAGTTGTAAACTCATTTATGACTAATTATTGACCCATTTACAACCCATTTAACATCAATATAAGACTTCTACCCATTTATGACCAATTTACTAAATATAACTAACCCATTTATGACCCATTTACTAATATATGGGTTAAGAAATAGGTTTATAACCCATTTTGACAGATCTACCCCCATGCCCATGTAGACTCTCTCTCTCTCTCCTCTTTCTTTTTCTTCTCTTTCTTCCTCTCTCTCTCCTCTTCTTCTCTTCTTCTCCTTCGTTGGCTTCTCCCCTAACAAGCCTGTATCTGGCTTCTGCTTTGTCCGGCGCTTGCCCAGCTCGCCTGACTGTCACCCAACGGACTAACCTCCGCCACTTGTCGCCGTCGCGCATCATCCAGCCACCGCCTCTACCCGGCCGCCGCTGCCCCACCGCGCCTCTCTCCTACCCGAGCTCGTCCGTCCCACGCATCGTCCCCACCCATCGCCGTCAGCTCGACCGCCACCCTATCAGCCAGTGACGCCACCGTCCTCCTCGCACCGCCGTGTTGCCCGGCAGCTCCGTCCCAATTCGGTCTCCCTCCCCTCTCGAGTGCGTGAGCTTGGCTTGCTGCCCTGCCTGTCGACTCCGGCTGTCCCCCAGTCCACCTCACCGCCGCTGTCACCCCGCCTAGCCACCGTCGCCGTCCCCACCAGCCCAGCCCCCTCAGCCCCAGCCTCCTCTTCCCCTCGCCACACCGACCAACTCCCTCCTTTCTCCTCCAAGCTAGTCGTCGGGAGCAACTCGCCGCCGCGCCGCGTTGCCGCTACTTGCCGCCACCGTCGCTGTGTCGCCATCGCCCCCACACACCCCTCCCTAGCTACCGGCCAGCCAGCCCAGTCGTGGCCAAGGCGCCTAGGCTGCTGCCCAACCACCACTCGGCCGAGGCCGAGCAGCCCAGGTCCCTCCCAGGCTGTGCCCGGGCCATGGCCGAGTTGCCCCGGGGCGCGCCCGTTGCTGCGCCTGTGGCCGAGCCCATAGCCGGGCATTTTACCTGTGGCCGAGAACTGCGCCCATGGCTAAGCCCTGTGCCCATCGCGCCCTCGCCCGTGCCTAGTCCAACACTATTTACTTGGGCTATTTTAGGCCCGAACCGATTTTTCCCAGGCCAAATTTGGTAAGTAATATCCTAATCCCTAATTAGTACAATAGGTATTATTAAACTCGTTTAGGGATTAATTAGAATTATTTAACGATTGAGTAGAGAATGGATTATTTGGATTAGTGTGGCTAGTAGTAGATATAATGGTGATGATTGTGTGGCCAATTGTGGTATACTAAATGACTAAATTGTCGTGGTGTGTGTAGGTGAAACTGGAGTTCATATGTGACCGACTTGAATGCCGGTTGTATGGACTAGTGTGACGGACTTGTAATGTGACTGAGATTGGCATTGACCGGGATTGGCATGATGCATTGATTTGGCAAATTGTGAAGTGATGAGCATGTCTTGAGTTTGATTGGCGTGATTTGTAAGAATGACGAATTGTGTTGTAGTGTATGTGCATGTGAAAAAGTCCGGATTGATTGGAAGGCTGCCAACCTGAGGCGTGGTTACGCGGGTGTGGCAAAAAAAGCATGATTAGACATGAGGCGTAGTTACGTGAGCCATTAGAAGGGGAAAATGTCCCGAGGCATGGTTACGCGGAACCGAGCCCGGCTTGATCTGAGAGCTAAGACTAAGGCGTAGTGGCGCGGGCTGTGTGAAAGAACATGAGAGGTCGTGGAAAGTTATTCGGACATGCATGCGATTTGAGTGTGATTGAATTGATTGAATCGACTGATTGATTGAGATATCGAATTGCTGGAATTGATCGAGTGCTATTGTGGCTAGCATTTAAACGATTGCGATATGTTATTGAATTATTATTACATTACTATGTTTGACTAATGTGCAGAGCCGACATGCGTTTGATGGCAAGGTGAGTACTATGGGATAAATTCTCTATGTTAAGAGTTAGATTGTATGAACTACTTGTCTGGGTACGCATTGGCCTACGTGGGATTTAGGGTATTGCTTATCGAGACTCGTTTTTACGGTTATTATATAACCATTTTAAACCCCCGACCGTGAGGATGGCTGGAGTGCCCCTGCGTTTTGGGATCCCGCATCGCATAGAGCGATCGGTGATCGAATACCCCGTAGGGAACGAGGAGACTTACATTAGGCATCTTACTACTGTCTGGGTCGACGTAGGCAAATATCATTTTTAGGCCCATCAGTACCTGGGTTGGTGTTTTCGGGACCCGTCCAGCGTGTACGGACCTCTTAGATCCTTCAACATCCTGTTCAACGGGTTAGGGCAGTGGGACCCTCAGCCAACCGACGGGGAATTGGCGAACCTTGAAGCCTCATCCGGAGCGAGTTCTAGTTTAGGCCGCACGCCGATCATCTGGGAGATGGACGAGACGGATTCGATGGATGAGGAGCCGGTAAACTAGGATTCCGACCCGGAGTCTATGGAGTCGGATGGTGAGCCAGAGCCTATGGAGCAGGATCCGGAGCCAGAAGAGGATGAGCCTACGGAAGAGCCCGCAGATGCCGAGTCCGAGCTGGATTCCATGGACCCCGAGGACGAGCCCTCAAACAGCTCTTCCGAGTCTTTGGGATCTGACTCGGACTAGGTGCTGTAGGGTTGAGCCAGCCGTAACCCTAGTTTAGTGGGACCGACGCTTTTTGGATAAGAGCCCTCCTTAGTTTTAGTACCCGACCGCCCGAGCCACGTACCCCTTTTTAATGTTAGTGGCTCCCTGATCCGCTTGTGGTTTATGTATATTTTTGTATGGGATATTGTAAGTCTTCCTTGATTTTATTGCAATAATGTCTATTTATGATGTCATTGCTATCCTTAGTTATTGTTTTTATTATGTACGGGTGTTAATTGCTTTCGCATGTGTTTTATCCTCTGATCTGGGTTTGGGTCGGCGACACATTCTAGGACGTCGCGTTCAATACGACCGTGGGCGGGGTGTCGCGGGCTCAGCGGGGTCCGAGGCGTGACAAAATGTGTCACAAATAGTATAATTTAGGGTTTTTGGTGTCACAAAAAAAAGTTCATGGTAGTTTGGGATTTTTGGTGGTTTTTTCCCATTTCATTTTTTTAAGAATAACCTCTTACCTATACTTAAAGGAAAATTCCAAATAAGAAAATAAAATAAAGTAATTTTTATTTCAAATGAAGATATGAAGTGGTCAAGTCAGCTCCAAATAAGGATCTAAACCGACCGGCTGGCCAATACTTGATTTTCCGGCGGTCAAAATAAGGCATTTTTTTTCCATGACAAAATTTGGATAAAGATTAAAAACGAATAAAGAAGAACTAAACAGGCCAAAAAGAAAAGAAGAGAAATTCAAACGAGGGCAAAAATGAAACCCATATTCTAAGAAGAAAAGCATGGATCTTTGGTCTATGCAAACCAATCTCAGCAATATGAATCAACTAAAACCCATATGTTAGAGAGAGCAAAAGCTTGTAACTTTCTCTCATTTTCTCAGCACCTAAACACATATGCTTCCCCATCGATAGCTAAAACCATGAAAATCAAGAAAACGAACAAGTTCTTGCCCATCATGATCTAGAATTTGGGTCTCCCAACGAACAAATTGCAAAACTTGGGTGCTTGGACCTATTTTGGGTACGAAGAAAGAGATTTGGAGCTAAAGCAATGGTAAAAGCTAGCAAATGACGTGCCCTGTGTAAGGATCGGTCTCCGTATTCGGAGACCCAAGATCCATACTTGTCCTCCTTTCGTCTTTTGGTTTTCTTGGCCAAAAAGAAGAAAAAGAACGAATGTGGTAGCCCCTCTCCTTCTTCACAATTTCTTCCGAGAGATTTGTGGAGAATCGGGGAAAACCAATGCGGGGTCTTCGAGATCTGTACGCTCATGAAGCGCAAAGCCTTCTATTGCGCCTCATCGTGTTCTTCTCGCGGATCTCGACCTCCGCCATGGCGTCGAGCTCGAAGAGTGCAGAGAGGTCCGGCGTCGACCTCCACCACCGTAGATTTGCGGTGTCGCCGCAATGGACCCCAGGCGTGGTCGACGGCACTCCCCGGCAAAGTTGGAACCGCGGTGGGGCACCCCGACCATCTAAGAAAATGAGGGAAAGTTGCACGCTTTTGCTCTCTTAAAATCCCGGTTTTAGTTGGCTTACGTTACTGAGATTGGCTTGCATTCTTCACATTCAAAGACCAAATATTCATGCTTTTCCTTCTTAGAATTTGGGTTTCGTTTGGCCCTAGTTTGATTTTTTTCTTTTGGCTTTTTAAGTTTTTCTCTTTTCATTTTAATCTTTATCCAAATTTGTTTTGGACAAAACTGCCCTGTTTCAGCTGCCGAAAAAATCAAGTGCTCCTCAGCTGGCAAGCTCGGCAATTGTTTAAGACTAACTTGGCTATTTTGGGCTATTATTTAAAATAAGGTTCACTTTGAATACTTTTTTGAGAAAATTACTCTATTTTAGACTCTTATTTAGAAATTTTTTAATATATATTTTTACAAATAGCTTCATACTCCTAATTGAAACCCCACTCAATTTTCCTCCTTCCAAACAGGTTTGTGATTCGATTTTTAATTGGTTTTAGGTAATCGGGGTGGATGCTAAAATTCATAATTTAAGTCCCGTTTGTTTCGCGGAAAATGAATAATATAAAAAATAATTTCGTAAAAATGGTTATTAGCGTGAGGATGGAAATTTCCCTTTTCCATAACCAAAATGGAAATTTTGGGACGTGTTTATACTTTTATGGACCCATCACATGTCTCTCTAGCCACGTGTTTACATGCAAATAATGAGGTATATGTTAGGGATATATATAATAGTTTCTTTGGGTAATTTGGCATGAGAGATAGCTGCCGGCATCGGTCTGCCATTCGTGCGAACGCATCGAAGCGCTGCTCAAGTGAATTCTCGAGAGAGCAAGTGTTTAGACAGAGAAACACTCTCGACAATACTTGTATTACCAGATGACCACCGTACATCTACGATTCGATCGAAGAAAAGTCTATGGAATACGTGTATAGTTTCCAATGATATTCTAGCGCATTCTCATACGGCTTTCGAGAATATTCCAGTGCATTCGATTAAGTGTGAGGCCCTTAGAAGCTTTAGGGCTTTAATTGTAACTCTTGGCCACTTTGGCGATCCATTGGGACGCTTTGCACGATTGCCAAGCCCTTCCTCATTCCTCCTGGGCACTAGGTGGAGTCTCCATCCATGCAAATCGGCACGCTTTATTACAAGGGTAAAACAAATTCTTGGACAACTCCCAAATTTGCTTTGCCCCTCTTTTTATAGTATCCGGACACATGAAAATTCCCACGTTAAAAAAAGGGTGTTCGCTTTGTTTCTTTCATCAATTCACCCCGACGGGAAAATTCCAAACAAAAGCCACCTAACATTCACGTCATCGCACGCGCGTGCAAAAGCATCTTTTTCCACAAGGCCAAAAAAAATTCTATTCGAATTCGACGTTCCAAATTCACTATCGAAATGGATCGCCTGAATGAGCCCGAAACAGCATAACAATCGAGAAAGAGAGATCGATCGATGGGGATACTACTGCACAACCTTGCACGTAACTCGAATTCGACTTGGGAAATTTGAAAATTCAAATCGGCACGACGTTTCTCAACAAACTGGTAATAATAAGACTCCGTTCGTTTGCCGAAAAATATTCTCCTTTTGAAAAATATTTTTTTGAAAATCATTTTCCTAAAAAATATTTTTCTGGAATACAATTTTCTGGTGTTCGGCTAAAATTTAAAAAAGTTTCGGAAAATATTTTCTGGTGTTCGGCAACCGCCGATCCGGCGGTGTCCGGCGACCGATGGCGTCTGGCAATCTGCGGTGGCTACCGGTGGCGGCGGTGGCCGGCGATCGGTGGCAACGGACGTGGTGGGCGGTGGGCGGCGACCGGCGATCAGTGGTGGCCGACGACAACGGCGATTGGCAACCGATGGTGGTCGGCGGCTGGCGAACGGCTACGGCGGCGGTCGGCTACCAGCGAACGGCTGCGGCGGCGGATGCGATGGGCGGCGACCGGCAACAGTGATTGGCAACCGACGGCGGCGGCGACGGCTAGCGGGCAGCGGCCGGCGACCAGCAGCCGATGGCGGTGACCGACGATCAACTTTCTCTCCCACGAAAAACATTTTCTCTTCCATGATCAATTTTGCCTTCACTTTGGTGGAAAATGATTTCCTCTTTGTGAAAAAAGGAAATCATTTTCCTCAAAATAATGAAGAATTCCCGAACACCGGAAAACATGGAAAATGTTTTCCAGGAGAATATTTTTCCTGAAACGAGCGGAGCCTAAGAGAGGAATACTGCAGCGGTGGCACGGACGTAAATATACAGGGGGCAGGAGGCGAATATTCCCTTTCCGGATGCGGCCAATCCAAAACGCATCACGCTGGCACCTTTAGCAAGATTTAGCATGCGCCGGCAAGCGACGTCGTTTCGCCTTTAGCAGGTGAATATTCGCACTCGCGATGCCGAGAGAACTTCCTAAAACCGACGTCGCACCAAACTGCGAGCTTCTTAAAATAAATAAAAAATAAATAAATATTCGCGAGCTGTATTATAATCGCCCTAAAATTCAAATCCCCCCCAATTCGAAAGGTCCGAGCCCTAACCCTAGCCTCCACCGATTGCAATCCTCTCTCTCTCTCTAACCCCAAGTCACCAACTTTTGATGGCAACTTCACCCCAATCGACCGCCGCCGCCGCCGCCGCCGCAACCGCCGCCGCCGCCACCACGAAGACCACCGTGACGACCTTCTCCTCCGCCGCCGCGATCGACGCCTCCCTCGCCAAGCGCCACAAGGCCTCCCCTTTGAGCCAGGTCGAGTCCGACTCCACGATCTCCACCGACGACAGCTCCAACTCGGCGGCGATCGCCGACAGGAAGAGCGGCGTCCGGGTGGTGCGGATCTCCGTCACCGACAGCGACGCCACCGACTCCTCCAGCGACGAGGAGGTCGAGGAGCGGTCGAAGAAGTCGTCGCAGCACCAGCCCGGCCGCAGGGTGAAGCGCTACGTCAACGAGATCAGGATCGAGCCGCCGCGGCCGGAATTCCAGCCAACTGCGGCGGCGAGGAGCACGGCGGAGACCGCCGGGTCGAGGAAGTACCGGGGCGTGAGGAGGAGGCCGTGGGGGAGGTGGGTGGCAGAGATAAGGGACGGGAGGCTGAGGCAGTGGCTGGGGACGTACGACACCGCGGAGGAGGCCGCGATGGTCTACGACAGGGCTGCGCTACGTCTCCGCGGGCCCGACGCCCCGACTAACTTCTCCAAGCAGGAATGCGGGCTCTCGCAGCATGCTGTTCTGCCTTTTAAGAAGAACAAGCTGTACAGATGTTGTGCTTGATTTGATTCAATCCTTTCTTTCCCTTTTCGGATTTGTAATTATGCTGACCGGGGATTAGGTAGATCGATTTGGTTATGCACTTCTGCATGTTTCATGTACATGGTGTCTCCCGTGTGTTGATATGCACATGGATTGTTGTATATGGATGGTGTCGTGAGTTCTCCTTTATTTTGTGCATCCTTTTATCTTGGTCTCATGTGCTCTTTGCGAATTTCTGTCGGAATCTCTTGCTTTCGCTCCATGGTCTGATTGATTATGATGTTTCTGATGCTCTCTTTTACACAATTTGCTTTGTTAATCAAGCTTCTGCCAGACATGCTTAGGTGAATGAGATTTGAGAAAAGGGATAGTGGTTGTGAAGAAACTTGTTTTCTTGTTCTTCTTGTTCCCTTGTAGACTCGTTTGTGTTTGTTAAGGTATTACATGAACTTGATGAGCGACGATTTTAAATAGTTGAATTGACTAGGATTTGCTGTGAACGTATGTGCAGCTGACCACGTATATGGTAATTTGCTTTTTGGCTACGTTGAGTTTGCGCTTGGCACCTATGCCGCAGAATTTGAAAAGTTATGTTAATTTAGAGGTTTTACTCTCGGAAAGGTGTTCACCGCATTTCTTAAAGGAGTTGAGCTGTATGTGAGCTGCATTCCTCTGCTCACTTAGGAAATGCCTGGAGACGGCAGGATTCTTTCGTTGGTTCTATAAGGCAATAAATGGTTTGGGTTTCTGAGTCTATGAGGCGTGTCAGCGCATTGATGGTATGCCGTCAGGTTGTTTGTTACAATGGCAACACAAATTGGGAGCTTGCAGTTTCTGATTGGTCAGGAAAGCACTATTTTCCTCCTGTTAGTAGAAGTTAAGGAATTTATTAATCCAATGGGAAGAGCTTGTTCTTGCATATTCTTGCAGGTTTTCCGTGAACCATAGTTGTCGCTTGTGGTGCCTGAAGAAGATTTTCCCTGCCTGGAGCACGCATTGCCGGGGTGGTTGATGCACTTAAAATGGGGTAAACGTCTTCTTTGCGATGGTTGATCAATGTGACATATTTTTTTAATATTCACAGTGATTGGCAAATAGGAAGAACAAGTTTTCTACATTTTAGGTCATTGTCCCACTCTGGTACATGGTACACGAGGGTGTAGAACACATGCATGGTAGAAAATCCACATTGGTCTGAGGTGATGAACTTGGGACCAGATTTGCAATCCCGGTGCTACCTGCAAGCAACTTAGGATGAGTTGCTTATGACATTTAGAATGGATTGTCAATTTGAGTTTGTATTTGTTTGGCGGAGACTTGGCTCCTGTAAGCCCCTCATCTTAACCCCTGAAATGATCTCTATCGTTTCTTTAGTTTTATGCAGACATGTTTGAACTTGGCATTTAGGTTCTTGTTTTGCTTTGCGGAGGCCGAGGCTGTCATGCGGCAACGTGATACATGGAAAGGCGATGCAAACCGGGACTAATGCCTGTGAGGATATGGCTTTGTCAACTGCACTTCTCTTGTGTCAGGGTTGATAGGGACATTAAGTAGGAAGGTGGATTATAGAAGATGAAATTAACAACTCTCTCTCTCTCTCTCCTTCCTAGGGGAAAGTTACAAAGGAAGGGGATGAACAGCCATTAGATATGGAAGCAAATGCAAATGCTGCCATTTTCTTTCAAGATTGCCCTTACTTTCTTTTTAAGAGTGAATAATATGAAAGATAATCAAGTCTATTCGCAGAATTAATTTCACGGCTCATCATTTTCGCTCAATGCGCATCCAAACACGGTAATTTGACTTTCCTTCTCTTTCTTTTCTCTTCGTTTCCCGATCACCAAGCAAAGTTTAAGAAACTTTCAACTGAGACAATCTGTTCCTGGAGTCAACTCTTGTTTCTTTATTCGCTCTCTTTGTACTCGACTCTTGATCACCATCCAAACACGAGGGTATTATCTGGAATAAATTTGTACTTCAAATTCTTTTCAGAAAAAAAGAATAAAAGGATCGAGTATGCTTTTAGAATTTTCTAATCGACCGGAGTCAATTAACCCTCCGAACGATTGAGATCTATATAACAAATTGAGTCACGTCAGCAAGTAGCAGATATCGATCTTTGAAATGCATACCAAAGAGGGAGAACGCATGTTGTGTCGTCCATTCTCTCCCCATGTGGTTGCGTGCGTATCTCCAATACCCTCGCGAGTCAAGACCGCATCAATCCTGTTCAGGGTTGATTGGACCTGGTGCGTCTAAATCCCAAGTGCACACGAGTTATGATGACTGATCTCTCTTTTGTTTCGTTTGCAACTTGTAATACCCCTCCAGCAAGTGGAACTTGCAGCGGATTGAACTCTCTCCACTCGTTCTCCGTCACCCTAGAGCGAAACTCCGAATTCCAAGACTTGGTTATACCATTACTTTCTGCACGCCGAACCAGGATATCTTTCTTTGCCATGCCAAAGGTCTGATGCTGGTCCAGGGTGGTATCCTTCTCATCTCTCAGGTGCAGTCACGTGCAAATCGTCAGAATAACAAAAAGAGCCATCCGCATCTGTTGTGCACCAGGCTGGCCGACCATAATGCTGACTATTATATCAAATATTAAGAACAGAGTTCTTCTTTTCTTGCAAACTTAATTTACTTAGCGCCCACAGAAGAAGACCCCAAAGTAGACTTTTTCAGATTAAATAAGAATAAAACAGTTGGAGAGAGCAAATAACAACGAAGCAAGACCTGCGATTGCACAAACTTTGTACATCCAAGAGCTAACCTCTCATGTCCAAAAATTTGAGGTGACGATGGTGCATCAAGCGGGAACATCAGAAATGAGTTTCAAATGAATAGTCTCATCGCTATTTCCATAATTTAACATGGGTGAAGTATGGCCATGATGCATCACATGGCGATATTTGGATCCAATCTTCTCTGAATGGCAGCCGCAGCCTACAATGCCAGTCATCAACATTTCCAAAGTTAGGCACTAATCATAACCAGTCACGGACTGAAAAATATGTACATTCACCTCAAAGTTCCCAAGCTTATATTGATAAGCCATCTCTTCCCTCAACAGAGCCTGTTCTTTCATTGCTTGTGCCTGGTATTCGGATTCAAATCACACAATTGATGAGGTTGAAAGTTGCAAATGATAAAGAATCACAGAGACATAATCAAACTAACTGGAGCTCGATACGAAGCTACGAACTCACCATTCCACCCTGCATTGACCGCTTCAAAGTTTCAACCTCCTGCTCTTTCTGCCTTTCACGTACTAGCATCATTTCTTGCCTGAAAAGGAGGGGGGAAAAGGACAGAAAGGTGATTGATTGAAGTGAAAAATGTTACATCTAGGTGGAAAGATCAAAGTGGTGTCACAGAGACTTTTCGGTGTTTGAATATGGCCTACTTCAAATACCCACCAACATTATTCAATAAACCATTCATATATTAGTAATTAAAACTATAATTACTCTAGCAAAAAGTACCGATATGCCCCAAGCCACATAGCAAGTTGCTCGTGCTCTTGCTGTTTGACAGCATAGGTGCTACTGTGACACAACCATCTTATCAACTCCAATGACAAGGATGATCGCCAACTTCAAGTCGCTACTAGGACATGTACCAAAGCAGATTTCATGACAATTAAAGCTCTAGGTAATCTTTTTTCCCACTTCCAAGCCAATTGATCACATGAAGTTGCCATGTATTCCACTAGATCTCAGGATTCGTCTTTTTTGTTTTTTTTTTGGAAGATAACACAAATAAATGCATCGATAATCCCATCAATCACAGAAAACGTTGACGCCATAATTAATAAATGATATCTCCATCTTTCCTAAAGAGCAGCAACGGATATATTCATACAATCTAGCTTGCAGAGGAAGGACATACCGACGCTGTTCTTCATCATTGAAAACTGTGCGCTCTTTGGAAACAACCTTCTTGAGACCCTTTTTCATCTCCTTTTCCATTTGGTGTCGGTGATAAGCATCAAGGTCATAATACCTGCAATCAAACACAAGTGGATTATGACTTAAACTCATCGAGTGAAGAATAGACACTGTATAATCAGAAAAGAACCTCCATGATAATAAGTCAAAACATCAGGAATAATATGCTTAGGTTAAACAAATCTGGAATTATAATGAAAGCAAAAGGTATTATAACACAAGAAAAACCAAAGAAATCTTACTTTTTAGAAGGGAAGGTAGCTGTGTTATGGTCTTCCATAAACCTGCAAAATAAGTCCATGTATCTTAAATAATGGCAAAATAGTTGGGAGAAAAAAATGTTTGCACAATATAAGACTAATGTCATCAATAAATAAAGTATCTACGCACTCTTTAAACATCTGTTTCTCTTCCCAGTTAGCCAGGCTTTCCAGGTTCACCTGCAATGCAATGCAGAAGCAATTAAAATGTGCATAAAAGATGTCACTGCACGTTAATGATAAAATAATACTTAATTTCAGAACCAAAATAATATGCGATTGAGAAAACTTAATGTCCCAACAAGCTGCCTGTGTTAGATGACTTGGTTGCTGTGAACATTAGAGATACGAGGAAAAGTTCTAGGGAAGCCAACAGCAAACATATCATAACCTTCATTTTTTATTAATTTTTTTTTTACTTTGGGGGGGGTGGGGGGGGGGGATGGGGGGGTCGAGGGTTTATTTACCTCAATTAATGGGAAAATGTAGCCAGTAAAATAAGTCTCTGCCCTCGAGTTCAATAGTTTTGTTCCATATAAGGAGTTCCTCGCTCCAAGAAGCAACAAAAGTCACATCAAGAGCTTCGGCACTATGTAAAGCTTAAATACAATAAAGCTCTCTAAGGAAAAGAATGAATTGGGATTGGTGTATCAGTCGGGTTTTTTCCTTGGGAAAAGAGAGAGAAGTGGGGGGAGGGGGTTCAAGATGTTGTACCCACCTAAAAAAGCACGACCAGTGTCTTATTCAGGAGATACATATGTCATGGGCAGTCTACAGACACGTGCATCTATCTTGGTATAATCATAAAATATGGAAGCGAAATGAACCAGAAGGAAGTACCTGTTTTACTTCTGCTAACCAAGCAGTGAACTCAGGACGTTTATTCCTGCAGCAATTTAATGTCCATGCATTAGAACAAGATCAATAAACGCATAGAAGTTAAGCAAAATACAGAACCAGGAACATACGAGATAAGGGTGACAAAATTGATAAACCATGTAAATTCATAGTCCTAGAAAGCATTTTCTGACAATTGGCCCTTCCAGTTTAAACATGTAAAAAGTTGTAAATAATTGTGAAAGAGAAGTTTATAGTGAGTTATGAAATAATCACAAGTTGCGACTTTCATGGGAATCAGAGGGTTCCACCAGAACTTGTTACATTGTGGTAGGGGTGCCTCACCGAAGCGAATAATTTCCCGTCCAATCTCAGCAAAGGTGTACAACGAAAAGATAAAATTTTCATTACATTTAACCAGACCTAAACTTCCATTTATCAACGGCATTCTAATCCTAAACAGGGTTTAAAAGATATCCATTCCAATATTGTCTCATTCCATGTGCTTTTGTTGCTAGGAGTCTAAGAAAATACTCCAATGCATCTCCAGCAAAATTTGCAGTCCAACAGAAATTGTCAACTGCAAATTCTGCTGTCTGCAACATATATTTATCAAGGCCACCGAATCATAACACCAGATAAGTACGAACAGAGAAGAGCACACTGCAAAGCGCTGGGTAAGGGCATCTGGGTTGCATAACATGATTTATAGAAGAGAAAAAAGTGGAAAGAGTGAGTATCCTTCCTTCCGACTTGTGTTGTGATCCCTAAGTCGAACTAAAGCAACCAAATTATTATATCAAGCCCTATCATCGTTCCATATAAAGATGAAATATGCAATGACATTCTAAGCTCGATCTTATATAAAGCAGGCCTAGAAGCATTATTTTGTCATCCCACCATTCGCTACAAAAGAGAAACTAACTGAATCTTACTGTTGATGGCATAAACAAGTCTCTCCATCTCCAACAATTCTTTCAGTTTTTCAAGCAACAGGACATAAAACTCATTGCAAGATCAAAGCATAATGGCGAACAAACAGCGAGGGTCGCAAACAATAACAGCCTATGGTCCAGCGCTCCTGATTCGGCCATCTCAAAAACAGATTACAATAGTTTAATTTGTGTTCATCTTCTTCTTGACCACTTGTGCGGACATAATTCACCCAGTACCAACACCAAGTAATTGTAAGCACTAGACAAAAAAAAAAGGACATTTTTTATGAGGTTCTTTCATTCACACGGTAACCATTCATCATCTATGAGATACAATATGAGAGGGTTCACACTCGATCGGCAAAAGCATAGCAGATATGCTCCACAGGAGAACAACTTTCCCCTCCCCCCCCCCTCTAGCATCAACAAAGAGGCATGAAATAGCACGAGAAATGAAAGATGAAATCATTACCACATATCAGTTTCTCTGATGATCCCGTATTTCCCCCAGGAGTTGGTCACTGCACCGGTTTTACCCTTCTCTGCCCTCTCCTTCTCTTTACTCTTCTTCCTGTCTTTCTTCTGCTTCTTCTTCTTCTTCCTTCTTCTCTCTTCCCCGTCTTCTTCTTCATCGTCTCTCTTTCTCCTCCCACCCTTCTCCTTTTCTCTCTTCCTCCTCTTCCTCTTCCTCTCCCTCTCCCTCTCCCTCTCCTCCTCCCTCCTCCTCCTCTCCCTCCTCTTCCTCCTCCTCCTCCTCTCCTCTTCGCTCTCGCTCACCGAATCCGAACCCTCCGATTCCGATCCCGATTCCGCATCCTCCTCCGAGCTCGAATCGCCCGAACCCGACTCGCTACTGTGCCGTCGCCACGACCTCCTCCGCTTCGTCTTGTCGCTCTTCCTCCGCTTCCTCTCCTCAATCTCCTCGGAATCGGAGCTCCCCTTGGTTTTCTCGCTCCTCCTGCCAGATTTACCTTCTCCGCTCCCCAAGTCGGAGCTCCCTCGCGATTTCTTGCTAGTCTCGGAGCTTTCGCGCATCCTCCTGTCCGTACCGGGAGCTTCTCCGGATTTTCCCTTGGATTTTCGTTCTTCTTCCGATTTTTCTCGCATTTTCTCCGGCTCCTGCCGATTTTCCGAGAAAGGAAAGAAAATCGGGGCGCCCTTCAATCGGAGGGTTTATTTCTAAAAAAGCCCATACAATTACCGGGCCATAGAAGTGACTCGTTTCTTTCAAAACTCCGAATATTAACCCATACATTTTCCCCTAATTACATCACGTGCCACTGGTTAGGTTTATTATAGTTTTGTTGATAGTCAATCTTAATCAAGGTTAGCGATAACCACAATTTGCTAATCATTAGCTTCTTCGATGCTAAACTGAAGTTTAGTTGGACATCAATTGTACAGAGGACAAGAAGTTAAGAACTTCAAAAGAACTGTCAATAGTATTTTACTTTGCATAAACGTTTTCCCTTGGCATTGGACTCAAGGGTACAATGGGGAAATTGGTACGGCAATTTTTTAAATTTCCATGTTTTTTTTATTAATTTTTTTTGCCAGGATTTATTTTATTTGTTCAAGTAGTAAATATTGGCTTACACAATGTACAATTCACTAATTCCAGCTATCCAGCTCAAAATTAAAAAAAGAATAGAAGAAAAAAGAAATCAGCAGTATTTGCATCAAACCATGTCATGGCAATGAGTAGATATTGAGAAAGAAAAGTGATTTCTTTGAAGTCCATCGAATCTATTCAGGGAACAAGAAACCACACAATACTCATATCATTCACCTACGAGGAGGAGGAAAACTAGGACAATAGGAAAGTGATTTGACACAACAGTGGTTTTTCCCCATTGTTCTTCCATGAATCCTGGGTCCTGCATTCTCTTCTTTGATGGCTGCTGCACTCGGCAATATCTTCTCCTCTTCCTTCCATGCATCGAAACCCTAGCCACGGTTAGCCTTTTGTCTCGGCATTTCGGCGCGCATGTTTACAGTGTCGTGTCACAGACTACTGCATCGGATACATATAAAGTGAAAGCAAATACCGACTGTCAGCTTCTCTACCACACTTCCATCCAAGAAGAGTGAAGGAATGCTTTCCTGTGTCGTTGCTCACCAATTATAACTCCTAAAAGTTGGTGAATGCAAAGTAACCGCGAGTGTTGTGAGGTCAGTGATGAAGCGGTAGCAAAGGAAATGGCAGCAATGCTTTATACGGGAGGAGACGCGGCAACAACGTCCCTGGCAAAAGCAAAAATGAAAGTGCTATCGCAGAACATTAAAAACTATACTAGAGCGAAAGAGAAAGCACAGACATTTTCCAGGAATAGGCGCTCTTCTTCTCAGCTCACAACGGGACACCGAAATGTGGAACATCAACAAGCAGATTGGAAGATATACCGGCCGGTTTTCTGAATCCTGAACATAACCGTTTTGTTTATTATATCCAACCTTTTTTCTGTTTAAAGGTTCTTCTCTTGCATAATGTCCTCATTGGAGCCATCAGCACTGACCATCTCCCACAGATCGATTGTCTTTTGATCGAAGCTCAGTACAGTGTTCAATGAACTTAGGAACGATTCTACTTCATTGGCTCTGTTCACTTTAACCCAATTCAGTATGATTGAGACCACCTGGGTTTTTGGTTGCCATGCTTTGCTTTGGGACTGTAAAGCCAGGGCTTCTTTCATGCACTCAAATGCCTTCTCCATGTTATCCTTGTCTACGTAACCTGCCGCAACAATGGACCAACTGTTTGGTATGGCAGTTTTCCCTTGCTTGACAATGCCGCGTAGCATTTGCTCGGCCTTTTCAGGCCATCCCTTCTGACAGTATCCAATAAGGAGAGTATTTGGCACGCGGAAATCATAGAATTCACAAGACGCTTCCCATTCGCGAAGCAATTTCTCAGCCTCTTCGATCTCCCCAAGCTTCACTAAGGAACCTAGCACTGTAATGTAATCTTTGTTCGACTGCCTCTTGCGATTGGCTTTTCTAAGGGCCCACAACCTCTTCACTTCCTTGCAGTTCCCAAGACTTGCGTAGAGTGAAATTAAATGGTTATATCCAGGTGAGTCTCTTTGCACATTCTCTTCACATTTTCTCAGATAAATCAGAGCTTTTTCTTTGATGCCAGCTTTTATGAAATGATTAGCCACAACTGCATAAGTGGACCAGTCCACAGACACATGCTGTAGGTGCTCCATTTCTTTCAGAAGATCCTCCATATTGTCCAGATCAGATCTTGCACCGTAAGAATTCAAGCAAATTCTGTAGCTGAAGTTATCGGGAGAAATATTGGCTTCCTTCATTTCTGAAAGCACATTGGGAACCTTTTCGAGCTGGCCAATGTTTGTGTAGAGGCACATTTCACAATTGTACGTCAGAGCAGTCGAAGCATAACCCATCTCCTTCATTTTTTGCAGAAGGGAAAGAGATTTATCAGCAGCGCAATCCCTGACATAACAATTCAGAAGAGCACCATATGTTTTCTCGACTCTGTCTTGATCCCTTAAGCTATTAAAATAATTTTCTGCAACATCCACCCCTTGCACTTTACCAATTAGATCTAGCTTCAGAGCATGGTCCGCTGGCATTAAGAACCCTTCTGTCTTGCTGCTCATCCACTCAGAAACCTGTGTGGGGAGAAAGAAAAGTCATGCACTGAAGAAATTTTTGATGGTCGAACCAAAACTCAGCATCTAAGACTCATATAAGCTGCAATATTCCAAAAACTTCTGCATATGCAAGGAGAATGTATGAATCTTGAGTTCACTTCACTTTGTGGGTCTACGCATAGGGAGAGCAGAGTCCACTGTGGATGACGTTAAGTAGACAATATTTTTATAATAAAAAGAAACAAAGAGGACATGAAAATAATTCTCTGTAAATCACAGTGGTGTCCTCGGAAATTCGGATAGCTGATTAGTGCTCAATCTATTCTAGGAAGCAACAACAAACGTCATTACTAGCTTCATCTGCTCATTTGTCCTAGAGTCCAAACGTTGGTCCTACTAGAAAGTGAGAGGCAGCTCATAAGCACTAGCCTCTTATCTAAATTCTGTTATCCTTGGACATAAGACAAGTTCGATGTACTCTTGAAACATGGCATTCCCGTCCAATCAAGCCAATCACCACACGGCAGACATTACAATTTACGGATTTCCTTTTTCCCTTTCAAAGTGACAACATTTCGCAAGTAAGATGGGCTTGGGCGGACACGGAACGATCGTCGCTCCGCCAGCATCTAAACATTTCTCGACAATCATGGAAATATCAAAACAGGTGCCCGCTAGAAAGCAGAGCATGAGAATGAACTCTTTAGTACTCCATTACATAAATCTTAAAAGAATTATAAAACAAAAACAGTACGTGCATTTCCCTGTCAAAATTTACATGTTACAGAAAGTTTTAAGCTTTTCGAACAAATGAATCAAGCCCAGACGGTCCCTTGATCAGCAAGCATCAACCATTACTTTCCTGCACCTTCTCGCGAGCAAGAGCTACCCATCGCTTTATCAATGGGAGAGAGAGAGAGAGGGAGAGAGAGAGAGAGAGAAGTCACCTGAAGGGCATGAGTGTATCGTCTCCGAGATCGGAGGTCGCGAATGATGCTCTTGAGGTCAAGGCCCTTGACTTTGTTGCCCTCCTCGACCCACTTATCAAGAACCGGCGCGACGCTCTGGTTCGGGTCGCCGATGGGGATGATTCTTGAGAAGAGGTCCTTCTTGACGAACCTTCCGTAGGCGGAGAACGATCTCATCAAGAACGCGTTGATTCTCGAGGGGTTCCGACCACTTTTCAGGACATTGAAGAAGGATCTTAAGGCCATTGCTGCGAGAGCTGGGGACTGGTAGGGGCTTTCACGAGACCGGAGCTTCGCTGTGGTGGGAAGGGTTTAAGCATGACCAGAAGAGGTTTGACAAGAAGGACAAAACTTATGCTTTTGACCTTGTACTGCGGGCAGTTCTGCATTTCGATCCATATCTACTTCCGCCTTTTTCATTTTAGTCCTTGATCCCAGTCTTTGGCTTCCAAATTAGTACCCCGGATATACCAGATTCTCATTCCGGCAGGTTTTATTTGCAGATTTTGTAGAGACGAAATCGTATGCAAATGAGAGCAACAAGGTGTATTTTTCCATCCTAAAATTTAATTCATCGCTTGCCGGGTGAATTAAGAGAGGATCGATCCGGTATGACATAGGCGAAACAAAGTCATTTTTCGGACCAATTTTATCGGAGTCAAGTCTCAAATTTTCAAGTCATGCACGGATCCGCATTTTAATGTTACAAGGAGAAAATGGCTTTGTGACTTGGTCCAAGGAACGATGCATGCAATTTCCGAACCGAAACGAAGCACGGCAATTGAATAATACAGAGTGGACTGACTTAAGTCCTCCTCGGTCTTCCTCCATCCTTCCGTCCTATCCTTGTGCATTGAAAAATCTTGCATCTCCTTCGTTTGACTCGTATGATGTCACCACAGAATGGGGGTGTTTTCTCCGCCATAGCTCAAAGCTCAAAGCTTCTCTCTCCAGAAATTTTCTTGCAGTGCAGCAACTTGTTTAGCCCACTTTGACTTGGCTCAAGGTACTCTTGTTCGTACTCTCCAGTTTTTCTGAAGTGTCCAATTTCGTTGCATGTTTAGTAATAAACATGTCTGCAGAGATGATGATCATTGAGGTGTCTTTGCCCTTAAAATTTAGCAGAAACGATAAGTTTGTGTGTGTGTGGAATATGTGTTTGTGTGTGTGGGCAGGTATTATTTTGTATATATGATCTTCAGATCTTTGTTTAGCAATATCATATAGGCCAAAGTGATTGTGGGTGGGGGGTGGAAGGAAAATGGAAGAGGTTGACTTACAAGCTGTTCTTTCCCTGTCTTAGGTATGGAACCGTCGATGATACTTGGCATTTTTGAGCTCATAAAGAATTACACTGGTCTTGACCAGAAGATGCAAACGCTTCTCTGCGAACGGGACAAGTTAACTGGTAAGGAAGATGATGTAGTTTCACAAGTGAAAAACGAAGAATCTAAGCTCGGAAGGAAGAGGAAGAGAGAAGTTGATGACTGGCTACGAGACGTGAAAAGGACAAAAGCCAAAGTATCATGCTTAGAGCGAGAAGTCGC
Organism: Syzygium aromaticum; assembly: GCA_024500025.1. Classification (NCBI taxonomy): domain Eukaryota; kingdom Viridiplantae; phylum Streptophyta; class Magnoliopsida; order Myrtales; family Myrtaceae; genus Syzygium; species Syzygium aromaticum. The sequence goes on along the minus strand of CM044890.1, from coordinate 31,560,582 downwards.
AGATAGAAGATGGTATTCACACGTGAACTTAGTAAATAGAGTGAAGGAGTTGATCCAACAGGTGGATGAACTTCAAAAGCAAGGTGAATTCACTTGTGGACTCACATTAATTGCGGAGGAGATCGTTGGATATGAGCTTCCGACAGTGGAATTATCAGGGGTCGCTTTTCAGAAGAATCTGAATAAGGTATTATCTCGCCTGAGAGATGACAAAGTGTTGAAGATCGGCATTTGTGGAATGGGCGGTGTTGGGAAAACGGCCCTTGTCACCCACATCCACAATCATCTACTAAAGGAAAGCACCAATGGGAAGGTCTTTTGGGTTACGGTTTCCCAAGAGTGCAGTGTTCATACGTTGCAGGATAAGATAGCCAAATGTCTAGACCATACCCTGTCGAACGTCGATGACCATATTCAACGGGCAGCAGAATTGTCACACCTTCTGAAGAGAGAGAGACATGTCCTTATTCTGGATGACGTATGGTGCTCATATAGTCTAGAAGAGGTGGGAATTCAGCTTGGCTTCAATGGATGCAAGTTAATTCTGACAAGTCGATCCTTAAACTTGTGTAAGCAAATGGCATGCAGTGACGTGATCAAATTGGAGCCTCTTCCTGAGGATGAAGCCTGGAACTTGTTCATGAGGAATCTCGGACACCCAATTGTCTTCTCTCCGGGAGTGGAAAGTGTCGCACGATCTGTCATAGAGGAATGCGGGGGATTGCCTCTGGGGATCGTGGTGGTTTCAGGAAGCATGAGAGGAACGACAGACATCCAGGAGTGGAGAAATGCGCTAAATGAGTTAAGAGAAGCGAGATTTAATGAAGACTGTATGGAGGAGAAGGTATTTAGAGTTTTAAAGTTCAGTTATACACGTCTGAGTGATCAGATGCTGCGGCAGTGTTTCCTACATCTTGCACTATACCCTGAGGATCACCGAATATCGAGAGAGAACTTGATACGAGATTTTTTCATGGTCGGATTGCTAAGCGACTCCAAAAGTTGGGAAGCGGAGTACGATAGGGCCTACACCATCATCAATAAGTTAGTCAACGTGTGCCTGTTAGAAAGAATTAAAATATCGAATGCTTATTATAAATGCGACTATTTGAAGATTCATGATTTAGTTAGGGACATGGCTATAAGTATGGTGCGCTCCTAATCGATGATAAAATCTGGGTTGGGTTTGCGAGAACTGCCGAGTGAGGAAGAATGGACAGAGGACTTAGAGAGAGTATCTTTAATGCATAATTTCATAAAGGAGGTACCGGCAGGTGTATCACCAAGTTGTCCTCGGCTGTTGGCACTCCTCATGAATAATAATTACTTCTTGAAAAAGATCCATCATTCGTTCTTTAGCCGCATGCCAACTCTAAAGGTTCTGAACCTGTCTTATACGGGGATTGAGATGTTGCCCGAGTCGATCTCTGACTTGCATAACCTCAGCGCACTATTGCTGCATAAATGCGAGAAACTACGGTACACGCCTTCCTTGGTGAAACTGAGGGCGTTAAGAACATTGGACCTATCTTGGAGTGGTATTACGAAAGCTCCTGAGGGACTAGAGGGACTGGTGAATCTCAGAACCCTGGATGCTGGCTATTCAAAACTAAAAGAAATGCCTGATGGAATTCTGCCCATACTCTCTCATCTGAAACAGCTTGACCTTAAGAGTGCGGACAGGAGCTTGACAGTGAAGAATGCGAGGGAATTAATCAGTCTGAAAAGGTTGGAGAAAGTGAGGTGCAGGTTTAAGGATATCAGCGAATATAATGCATATGTGGAATATCTAAAGCTACGAGATGGGGATGGCGGTCCCAAGCAGTGGGAACTAATACTGCCAATTATATACAAAGAAGAGAATGCCTCCAGGGTCTTTGGTCCTCCTATCTGCAGTAAAACTGTGAGGCTGGGCGCTTGTTGTGTCAAGGAAGGAATAGGCGAAGAGCTTCCTCTGTTCCCGAAAGGCATCGAGTGTTTAAGCATCAAAGATCCTCTGGATGGCATGAGAAGCTTGATGGACATTCCGAGTATCAGAGACTTTAAGTTGAGGGTATGCGGGCTAAAGAGAATCCGCGGGATGGAGCATCTGGTGCTATTGTCCTCGAGTTCTCCTTCAGATTATTACGCCCCCCTGCGAAGCCTCGAGTTTCTGAAATTGGATGCGTTAGATGACCTGTGTGCTCTGGTCGAGACAGTTGCTGCTGCTGCAAGGCCTTTGCCAGGGTGGATCTCTGAAGGTGACGCCTTTTGGGGTCTCAAAACAGTCTACATCTACAAGTGCTGCAAAATGAAGAACCTCCTGATCCACACACTGTTGCCCCTCCTTTCAAACCTAGAAAATCTTCACATTCAAGAATGTGAAGTGATGGAGGAGGTCATAGCAGTGACGGAAGTAGATGATCTTACTTCCACTTTAAGCCTCCCTAAGTTAAGAACCTTATGTTTAAGGGATCTTCAGGCACTGAAAAGCGCATGTAGGAGGACGATAATGTGTAAGTCTCTCCAAAATGTAACACTGAAACAATGCAAGAAGCTAGAAAGGATGGCGCTTCATGTGCGCCTCCCTCATCATGGTGAACTACCTGGTGGCAAGGTTAATTCTCTTCAGGCAATTCATGTTGGGAAAGATGAGAAGGAATGGTGGGAGTCGGTGAGGTGGGACAGTCCCCTGGACAAGTCCTTCCTTCGGCCTTACGTGCGATACAGATGACATTTGTGAATTGGAAGTGTGCTACCGCAGAAACTTGGCTCCAGAGGACATGATGCTGTGTGTCGTGTGTTCTCCGTTGCTGCAAGCTATCGGTTCCTCTGCTTGCTGTTCTCCACTCAGAGAGGGTGGTGCTGCTCAGATGTGAATTTATATATATATAGACACAAGATTGTTTCCCTGCAGGTTCTTCAGTTTTGTATCTAATGTGAGTTGTATGGTTCATGGTAGAGGAGGATGATCAGTTCACCTTTGACTCCTCGTCTGTCTTTTGAGCTCTACTTCCTGATCCATCACAGCTAGAATCATCTACAGCTTACCCATTTCGTGCTTGTCTACACTTTCCTTCACCAAGTGGCGAGCACATTTGTCCAACTGTTTCACCGCATTCGTTGTGCGAACTCATATCACATTTGGATATCCATCACAGCTAAGCTTTGGAGGTCACTGAGGATTATCGGCTTAAAATTCTACTCGATACGCAAATTCGCTGAACAAACCATATCGTATCCTTAAGTTGCAGAAATGTTTTTGTACAAAGAAAGTACAGAAAAACAACTAAAAGAATGAAAAGAGTAAGACCAGCAGCTGGAGAGATCCAGGTGATGCCACGGAAAGTTGGTCACGGGCTATGATGTCGCTGTTAGGGACGTCGACTGGTGAAGCACCTCTTCATGGTGCCTTCTCGTACAGAAACCTCCAAAGAAACCGGCAATTCTGTTTGTTTCGTGTAGTCATTTTAGTCATGACTGAATGAATGGTGGAGGAAGCTTCTGTGTAGGAGAAAGAACAAAAATTTAAACGCCCACCAAGTTTGACCGACCTTTCAACGAAAGCGAATCAGAAGCCATAGCGTGTGATGAGGCTAACTCTTTCACCACATGAGGGCGTGGCGACTATTAATACCCGCAAAACCAACGTTTCCCTTCTCCATAAAAAGATGACTTTTTGTTATCAAGAGTCCCTGAAACATGCGCGTAACGATCACAGATGGAGAATAAACGCAATGGCTTAACGAGACACAAAGTCAAAGCAATACAAAGATTATTGGACAGTTCTGCCGTTGAACAGGACAAAAATCGAAACACCGTAGAATATGGAAAGAGCTTGCAATTGTGAAGACCCATTGCTAACGAAATTTTGACGAACAACTTGTTAAATCGGCAACACTCTCAGAAAAAAATACCCACGATTATTGGATCGTTTTAAAATATTAACTATTTCAATAATGAATCAGTGTTAATTTTTATTTTTGTTTTGGTCAGAGTATCGGTGTTAAGTTTGGTAGCTCACCGAAGTTACTAATTCATGTAGAAAAGTATTTGCGCGTTTTACTGCATTTTTCCCGATTATTAATTCTTACTTGTGTGATTTAGCTCAACGTTCAAGTTACCAATTCTTATTCGTGAGGAACGTGGGACGTGAGGTTCTGTCCCCTGCTGAAGTAGAGAACGGGTTGCAAGGTCAGTTATTAAGGTGTGCGCGGTTCTGCCTCTTGGGATCGTGGTGACTTCGGGAAGCATGTGAGGAAAGGAGGACATTCGCTCATGGAGAAATGCAGTGACAGAGTTGAGAAATGCACCGAAAGGAAAACCATATACATCATGACATATGGACATTGAATTGATGTTCACGATCGACCTACGTATTGAGAAATGACATACGCTTAGGGATCGGTTCTGTTTCAGGGCTTGATTACGATCGATGCTAATATTGGGGCTTAACTACAGGCTACAGCTGATGTAGTTTCGGGGCTTTGTCACTTGTTGAAGCGTGACTACAATGTTGTACCGTAAACGATGAGTTGGATATATCTAATCATTTACGATATTGAAATGACTTGAATAAGTGTTATTGCATGCTAGCCCAAGTGTGATTTTGACTCGTTGCATAACTATTGCATAACTATAAAGTTGCATTATTCATTGCTTGATCTCTTATAAGTGGTGATCGTCACTCATGAGCTGTGGCTTTGGCTCGCTCTACGTGTTCACAACGAGAGTGTGACATGGTGGCTTAATTAGGATTTGTTTTGCTATTTGAATAAAGCTTATTGGACCAAGTTTAAAGAAATTCTAGTTTGGTATACCTACTATGTATAAAACCTTGTAATTTTAAAATGTTGATAACAATCGCAAACAACATATTGGTAAATTATTATAACGGGTGTTAATCTCGAGACAAGTAAATAAACATTGGTTACTCACTAAAACAGGAGCTAGTAAAGCTAAAGTTAACAGTAACTTAATCCTTGAAGATTTGGTAAATCACTCAGATCAATACTGCTAATTTACTATAAGACTTAGAAACTTTGATGCAATACTAACTTTATAAATAAATATCGGTAAGTTCTTCGAACAATTGGTAATTTTGAAACAATCAAATAAAAGTTGGTAGATAGACTCAAATAAGAGTTAATATTTTTTTTAATCAAATCTCAGTAACTTTAACGTGCTAATAAACTACCCAAGTAAATATTGGTAAATTATAGAAACGGTGAGTAAACAAAAAATCAATTAACTATTGGTACTTCCACAAAACTGTTGGTAAAACAGATTATAAAAATTACCAACGCTATTAGAGTATTTTTTGCACCGAACGATATTTCCTGTTTTCACGCATGAAACATTAGATGTTTGTAGAGATTATGTCTACTTAGAGGTAGTTTGGTTACTTTGTTTTTGTTTTCATTTATAAAGGGAAAATGACAAAAATGATCTCTAAATTTTGATTCAATGTGCAATGTTGTTATTGGACGTTTAATTTATTCAATGTGGTCTCTGAACTATTGATAAATGTTCAATCTAGTTCCTAGATCATATGAAAATGTTCAATATTATCTTTTCGTTAATTCAAGTAACGGAATTTGCTAATGTGATTTTTAATTTGTTAAGTTTGAACGGTGGATAAGTTAAAAAAAAAAAGTTACGCGTGGTTTATTTAAGTAAGATATTCATTTCAGATCAGGATATAATAATTCACGTCATTACATAACGACGGACATGTTAATGCCCTAAGTTTTTTTTTTCTTTTTCTAAAGTAGACAGATAAAAAAGATGAATATGTTGACTCGTCATTTTTAAAAATCTAACTCAACGTATAATAATCCATGTCATCAAATAACACATGATTTGTCATCTGAGCAAACGAACGAACAACATTGAACATTTGCTAATAGTTTAAGGACTACAATGAATAAGTTAAAAGTTTAATGACGACATTGCACATTAGACCAAAATTTATATATCATTCGTGCCATTTTTTCAAACGACAAATTAGGGGTTTCTAATTAATTCAAACATTTCTTAATTGAAAGTAATGTTTAGTTGCTCCCAATAATGTGTTTATTTAACATCATTTTCATTAAAGAGAATTTGTCGTGTCTGACTGCTACTTTATACTTTTAGGTTAATATCACGAAAAACCCCAAATTGATACATCTATGACAAATTTACTCTCAAACTAATTTTTTTAACCACAAAAAATCCCAAACTGGTACATTTGTGATTAATTTACCTTCTATTAAATTGGATTAATATCACGAACAATTACAAATTGATAAACCTATGACATACGGAGGGATAAAATCCCAAACTGGTACACCCTTCAACTGTTACGTGTAATCAAACTCAGTAATTTGATAATAAAATTTAACGGAAACTAATGGAAGATATATTTGTCACAGGTGTATCAATTTAGTATTTTTCGTAATCAAAAAATTAATTTAAGATAAATTTATCATAAATATACCAATTTAAATTTTTTACGATGTTAACCCTATACTTTTTTAGGTCACATTGTCTTTCCTTCGGTCCTCTCTAGTGTTTTTATTCCTTCCTGGTGAGTAATTTAAATCAGGGATGACTTTTGACCACAAAAAAAAGATCGGGACAACTGTACCAGTTGACTTAAAGTCAATGCTCGAGTCCTGTAAGTCCACAAAGAAGTTTCCGCTTCTCTGCAAACCCACACCAGTTGCTCTCTCTCTCTCTCTGTCGAATTTGAGCTGCAGTGTCACCGTCGGTCTTCTCTCTTTGCATCTTGTTCGTCGGAAGTTCTTCCACAAGTATCGGTGCGGTTGGCTCCAGCTTCACTCGTCGTTCCTCTCTTTACATATCTAAAGCCCAGTTTTCTTTTGCACGCATGAATTGTGTGAATCAATGAGTGAAGGTCGGGTGCATGCGTTTGCCTTCTAGTAGTGTTATAAACTTTTAGACTGAGTCGATCCATCCTTAACGCTCTTGATCTACTGGAGTCGTCGGAGTTTTTCGATGTATGAGGTTAATGTTGAGATGCACATACGAGTTGTGTTAGAGATCAAAGAATTGATGTGGTGTGAAGCAATTAATATATTCTAATTGGCTCTAATACCATTTGTTGCAAGCGCATAGTGAAACTCCGATATCTATTATCTGGAGAGATGACCAAGAGGCTAGAAAAAAGAAAGGGACAAATGAATAGGAAAATAAAAAAAAAAGGGTTAATACCACGAAAACTCAAAACTGATACACATATGATAATTTTACTCTAAACTAATTTTTGACCACAAAAAACCCCAAACTTATATACTTGTGATAAATTTATCCCGAATTAATTTTTTGCCTATCAAAAATTTCAAATTAGTACACATGTGATAAATTTACTACGAACTAGTTTTTTTATCACAAAAAACACCAAATTAATACATTTGTAACAAATTTACTCTCCGTTAATTGGATTAAAACCACGAAAATAAGTCACAGATCACAATATTATATTCTAAACAAGAGGACACAAAAGTGCAACAAAGTCTCCTCGGGTAGGAAACAGGTAGAGAAGGTTCCATTATATTACTATCTATTTTGCTAATAGTTGTGGATGATCCGTCATTAAGAAGAAACGCAAAGCATGGCAATTTCCTAGGACTTGTGCTATTAAAACAAAACACTGAGAGCCGGCCGGGTTTGAATAGGAGTTTCATCTCTTTGCCTAGTGATCATCTTCTCCGATACACGCATTCTACACCTCCAGTGTCTTCTTTCTCGACTAAAGAGCAATCTGTAATTTCATCTTTTAGTCGATGGAAGGTTCATCTTCCGGTCTCTCCACTTGTCGTCCATGGATGTACGATGTGTTCTTGAGCTTTAGAGGCGAAGACACCAGGAGAAACTTCACCGACCACCTTTATCACGCCCTTAAAGATGCCGGAATCAACACATTCAGAGACAATGATGCGCTTCCCCGAGGAAAAGTAATTTCATCTGAACTTGGAAAAGCCATACAAGGGTCAAGGATATCAGTGATTGTTTTCTCGAGGAACTATGCTCATTCAAGATGGTGTCTCGAGGAGCTCGTGAAAATAATGGAGTGCAGGCAGGAGCTAGGGCAGTTGGTTATTCCCGTGTTTTATGACATCGATCCTTCGGATGTGCGGAAACAGACAGGCCGTTTTGCAGAGGCATTTGCTAATATCGAAGAGCGATTCAAGGGAGAGAAGGACAAAGTTGCTCAGTGGAAGGCAGCTCTCGCACAAGTGGGAAATTTATCGGGCTGGGATCTCAGAAATGTTGCAGATGGGTAATTCTATTTGACCTTTGTAAATTGGTGTTCAAGAATATTATATCCTAGTCTATAAATCATCTAAGAATTCGACTACAGTTTAAGATTAGAATTGATTCTTATATGACATCAAGAAAGTACAATCCAATACATTTTTGTGATCATCAATTAATGTGAATTTGACAAAACTTTCAAAGGCATAATGTTGAACTTGGGACTATGGCAGTCCTTGATTCGGCATAATTAGCTTTGATATCTTCAGACCAAGATCAAAGGAAGCACGGTACATGAAATCTAGATTTTCCTAATTCCTTAGAAACTCACTTTAGGCATTTTTATGCTTTTGTTGTCAAAAGTAATGGCTGGAGAGATTTTGATAAATTTCTCAATGATCTATCACATTCCTATGCAGTTTGTGCGTCAATCCTATAATAAGTTTTAACGTTACAGGCATGAAGGGAAGTTTATCAGGAGAATCGTTGACGATGTGCTGAAACGGTTAGTCCTTTACACTGATGCCGGTGGGAAGATGGATAGCCTTCGTCGAAAGCTGGAGAGACTGACTGGCAGGGAATCCGACATCCTTACGGAAGTTGAATATGCGGAATCAAGGCTCGGAAATAAACGGAAGAGAGAAGTCGAGAACTGGCTGAGAAATGTCCAGAGAGTAAAGGGCGACATCTCGGGAGTAGAACCACAAGTTGCAGACAGGGGAGTTCGTCCACAGGTAAGCTTGGTGAATCAAATAAACCGATTGACCACAGAGGTGGAGGAACTCATAGAGCAAGGTGATTTTTCTAGAGGGCTCACGCACGTTGAAGAAGATACCAGGGCATATGAGTTGTTGACTGTGGAATTAGTTGGTGAGGCTTTCACACAAAATCATGATAGAGTGCTGTCTCGTTTGAGGGAAGATAACGTGTTGACCGTCGGCATTTATGGTATGGGTGGAGTTGGTAAAACAACCCTCGTCACCCATGTCCATAACCATCTCCTAAAGGCAAGCAGTTGGAGGAAAGTATGCTGGGTAACAGTGTCCCAAGAATGCGATGTTCCCACATTGCAACAAAGGATATCGAATTGTTTTGGCCATGACCTGAGAGAGAAGGAAGATAAAATCAAACGGGCCGCCGAATTGTCACACTTGCTGAAGAGAGAAAGCACCGTCATTATTTTAGATGATCTATGGCATGCTTATGATTTGCAGGAGGTTGGAATTCCACTTGGTGGGAATGGATGTAAGTTAATTCTAACAACTCGGTCCTTGGACATATGTCGGCAGATGGACTGCGATGAACTGATCGAGTTAAAGTCGCTTCCTGAAAATGAAGCCTGGCAACTGTTTGTAAAAAATCTCGGACGAGGAGTCGTTTTCGCTCCTGAAGTAGAAAGTGTTGCGAAGTCTGTTGCAAAGGAATGTGCAGGATTGCCTCTTGGTATAGTGGTGGTTTCTGGAAGTATGCGAGGGAAGGAGGAGGACATTCACGAGTGGAGAAGTGCCTTGAAAGAGTTAAAAGAAGCGAGGTTTGAAGGTAAAGGCATGGAAGATAAGGTATTCAGAGTATTAAAGTTCAGTTTTATTCGCCTGAATGATCCGGTCGTGCAACAGTGTTTCCTGCATCTGGCACTGTACCCTGAGGATTTTGTCATCGGGATCGAAGACTTGCTGCGAAATCTTGTTTATCTCGATTTCTTTAGTGACTTGAAAAGTCGAGAAGCACAGTACGATAGGGGTCACACCACTGTGAATAAATTGGTCAACGTCTGCTTGCTGGAAAAATCACGGGTTTCCAATTATGAGGGTTTGAAGATGCACGATTTAGTCAGGGACATGGTGATCAATATGATGGGCTCTCAATGCATGGTGAAAGCCGGGCTAGGATTGTGGACATTTCCAGCGCAGGAAGAATGGTTTAAGGACTTAGAGAAAGTATCCTTGATTAAAAATTCATTAATCGAAATACAAGCAGTGAGACGGCAAAGCTGGGATCTGCCTCGACTTTTGGAGCTTTACATGAGTTCTAATTTCTTGAAGAGGATAGATGGTTCATTCTTTTGTTGCATGCCCGCTCTTCAAGTTCTGGACCTGTCCAAGACGGATATTGAGATGTTGCCCAGTTCACTCTCTAACCTGGTGAACCTCACGCATTTGTTACTGCATCGTTGTGAATCCTTACGGGGCGTGCCTTCATTGGCAAAACTGAGGGCATTAAGAACGTTGGATTTCCATGGCAGTGGAATTAAAGAAGTCCCTGAAGGGCTGCACGAATTGGTGAATTTAAGATGCCTGGATTTTGGTGACTCAAGACTAAAGAAATTGCCTCCTGGAATTCTGCCCATGCTCTCTAACATGCAAACCCTAAACCTTAAGAGTCGCTGGAACAGCTTGACAGTACGGGCTCAGGAAATAATGAGTTTGAGCAAGTTGGAGAAGCTGAGTTGCAAGTTTGGCGATGTCCAAAGCTATGACTTGTATGTGAAACATTTACAGGCTGGCGGTCCCAAGGAGTGGGAAATTGAGTTAATTGAAGGTACTTTTGAAGATAATATCTGGGATGAGAATATTCCCATTTACAGTAGAACAGTGAGGCTGCGTGGGTGTGGTGTCAGAGGAGATGGACCTAAATACCCCCCTCTGGTCCCAAAAGATGTTCAGCGCTTGGAGATCACAGATGCAGTTGATGTGCCTAAGAGCCTGACGGACATTCCAAGCATAACAAACTCTAAGCTGAAGGTGTGCACACTGAGCAGGATACACGGCATGAATTTTGTGGTGTCACAATCCTCATCTTCTCCTCTTCCAAGCATAGAGTCTCTCGAACTTATATCCGTGATGGATCTACGTGCGCTAGCTGAGGAAGAACCCTGTGCTGTTGCGACTGCAGTCCCAGGAGTGCCATATGAAGGTGACCAGTTTTGGGGTCTCAAGGAACTCGATATCGTTGACTGTCAAAAAATGAAGAGGCTCCTGACGCATGTGTTGATACCCCTCCTTGCAAACCTGGAGAAGCTTTCTATCAGTCGTTGTGATCAAATGGAGGAGGTCATAGCAATGACGGAAGCAGACATGGAGTGTCAGGAAGAGGGGGACACCAGAGGGAGCTATACGAGGAGCGAGGCCAATCATGCTCATCTCGCTTCCGCTCTATCCCTCCCTAAGTTGCTGACCTTAAAGTTAGGGAGTCTTCCTGCGCTAAAAAGGATATGTGGGGCGGTGATAAGCTGTCATTCTCTCCAAAGAGTACGCCTAAGTGGATGTCCGAAGCTAGAATGCATATCCCTCCTTGTGCGACTCCCTCGAGATGGGGAACCTCCTTCTGATTGTCTACAAGAAATTGAGATTCCAAGATGGGGGGAGGGATTGTGCGGAGCGGTGGTGTGGAACCATCCCCTTTCCGAGTCCTTTGTTGACCCGTATGCTGGATGGTGGTGACAGAATTGGGTTTTTCTTCGGTGATGTGGGTAACATTATGCACGCACTTCACCGCAACTGTTGGATTGTTAAATTGTGCGAGTCATATAGGACACGCATGATCCAAGGGATGTGATAATGTCCAACTTGTGTATGGCGCATACCATACGCTAGTCTATATATATCTTGTCCGTATTTGTATATATTAATCAAAGTGATTCCTCACTTTGATCTCTCTCAAGAAATTCACGAATAGCTTTTTTTTTTGGCCATGAAAATGGGTCACTAACCTAATGGACTAGGTTATGTACCAATTACTTCTTTTTTATGGGTCGAAATTAACCAGTTATTTTACTGTGCCATAATTTATGTGCTCGCTTAAGCTATTAAATCTCTTCTACTCAATTTGAGAAAACTGTGCAAAAAGCCTTAAACCTATTGCAATTTTATCAATTCAGTCCTAAATATTTTAATTTTGCCAATTGAGTTTGAAATCTTTTTACGTTTTGGCAATTGAGTCCATCCGGCTAATTTTAATCGGAAATCGCTAACATGAACGCTAGCCGTCCTACGCCCAAGTCCAAACTACCAATAGAATAGAACGCGACCCTCATGCCTTTCTATTGATTGGGAGTATGAACTATTCAATTGTCAATTCCCATCCTAGTACCTCGAATGTTTCGCTAATCCTGACCATAAACTGAGTTGCCTTTCTCATGTCATTTTGGATTGTAAATTCTTGATTGCAATCTCTGGAGCAAGTTGGAATGGACAATATCAAAGCAGAAAGAATGGACAGAAAACTTTGAGAAAATTCGACTCCGCACTATAACATCTTGAAGTTTCTTGTCAACCTCATCTCCTCCTCTCAATTCTGTTGGCCTCGTAGTACAATGTCGCGACATGCATGAAATTGAGAGGTAACATGGCTCGAAGGCATCAGCTTATCGCCAATATCTCCCAAATTCTCATCTTTCTCTAAATTCGAGTTTCTGGGATTTCCTATCGTAAGTGGCCCGTCGATCTGACTGGGTCTATTAGGACTTGGGTTCTACAAGAATGTTTCGCACTCAAAAAGGATCGCATACCTGATCAATGGTTGTTAAGCTTGTGCAAGAGCCTCTACTCAGGTGAGAGAGATTTCGGAGAAAATAAAGAAGACCGGCAATTTAAAATGGACTAAAGTCATCCCTACTGAGAGACTTGTCTTTCCATAATACTTCGTCTCTTTATCCCTTAAGATGCTAATTAGGACAATCGCATTTTATCACCCCTATCGACAATAGTTGCTCTCTATGCAATGCTAATTCCAAGTTCCACCCCACGTTACCTCTCAACATCATCCGCCAAACATATAATGAAAATAAAATAACTCAAAATCACAATAAAAGCAAGCAATGAGAGGTTGCTGTTACTTCACAAAGAAGAAACCTTTCTTGACCATGCTACAGAACGATGCATATTAAGCACTTAGTCTTTTGCAATTTCTCTGGCTAAAGATTCAAAAAAAACGCATAATTTTTTATCCCGTTGCGGCTTTTTGGTTTACACACCTCCTCAACGAAAAAAATGTCAAATATTAAGATTCTTGACGACCGACACCTCAAATGGTTGAAAACTTGAGGAAGGCAAAGTTATGGAGTTATCTGCCATTAGAAAAGATTCAAAAATGGTGAGTTTATTAAGAAAAGCTGAGTCACGCATCCCATTCAGGCATTAAACCAACTGAAGACCTGAGACCTATGATCCAAAGAATAAAAACCCGCCCAAGAAGCGAGGTCCCTTCATGTTTTAAAATATTTTCTGTAAGAAATTATAATCTAATATCCGAGGTTATTATCACAAAATCAGTCTGCTAGAACTCTCAAAAGGCCCACAGGCACAGGAATAATCTCGTGTAGACACATCGTAACTTTCTCCCGTAGATCCAGAACTACTGTGGTGTGAACAGGAAGACCATCCTCAGAGTATGTATGTACTAGACTCCTAAAAGAAAGGAAAAAATTGATATGTTCACTAAAGATCATAAAATTTATCATGAAAATGTAATTAAATTATAAAGTTTACAAAAAGTATAATCAAATCTTAAAATTTATCAAATTAATCAAATTGAATCCTAAAGTAAACACCGGCAAATTTATTAATGAAAACGTTGACGTAGCGCTGACATGATTTATTTTAATGTTTTTCTCTTTTGCAGGTGGCTTATTTTAATTTTCAAATTTTATTTAAATTAAATTTAAAAAATAAACTAAATAATAATGATAATAAAAGAAGGAGAAGACCCACGGCGGCTGTGGCCAAGCCCTTGCCGTCGCCAGTGGCCGCCGCCACAGCCGCCGGGAAGGGCCGGCGGAGGTCACTTGGGCCTTCCCGAAGCCCGGCGACCCTCGCCGGCCCCGGGCGAGGCACCGGCGAGGGCATGCAAGCCCCGATCTGGGTGAGGGCGCGACCCTCGCCCCAGATCTGACCCTTGCCTGGGGTGGGCCACACTGGACCCCTCCGTGAAAACTAAAGAATCCAGAGAGGTAGAAGAGATTGAGTTTAAGACTTCTGTTCACTGCGTCTGATTCAGCTAAGTGGTTTTAACTCATATTTTTCACTCTCAAAAGGCTTCTGAGTGCTTAGTTAATTAGACCCGTCCAAAATGATCTCCTTAGTGTCAAACAGCACATCAAATTTGATTGTGACTCGATTCATCTGTTGTTCTAACTGATGTCTTCCCGATAAGGTGCACTACTAGTGACGTAGACTATGGCTTGTTTTATGTTCTCTTAGCGGTTAAAATAATATCTCATTGCATATCAAGAACAGATAAAATGGAGGTTTAGCATGTACATCAGCTTAAAGTTAACTCTTCAGGAGAATGGGAATTTTATCCCAATCAATATCAGTTGTTTTTTGGCTTAGTAAAAGGTTTGGTGTTGATTGCAACAATAGAATGGCATTAAAATCAAACATAGATAGAATTTCTCTTCCACGTCGGACTGCTAAACTTGTCCTTTTCATGTAATAAGATGCAATACTACATCAATGCACTAGCAGAATTTGGTCGTAATTTTCAAATCGTCTGGGGTTGCATCAACAATTATGGTGATACCGGTGGGAAGATGCACATCCTAAAAAGCGAGCTCGAGAGTCTTATTAGTAGAGAAGGAGACATAATTGTGGAAGTAGAACACGCGGAGTCAACTCTTGGAAGAAAAAGAAAGAGAGAAGTTGAGCATTGGCTGAGAAATGTACGAATAAAAAGGACGAAATCTCAAGCTTAGAACAAGAAGTTGCAAATGCGAGACTTCTCTCAAGAATCACTTCATTGATAAATTTGGTACATCGTATGAATCAATTAATCGAAGCGGTGAAGTGTCGCGACCTAAAAAATTTTCATTTTTCGAGCTAATGGATTATTAAGACTAAGCTTAACTCGAACCCTCCCAAGCCCTACCAATTCGCAACTTAGGGTTTAAGTTTTTAACATGCAAATGTCTTCATGCTTGGAGTCGCCACTAATCATTTTGCGGTAGGTCGATTAGAAACCTAAATAAAATATAGGGAGATATGTTTTATTCCTACGAACCAGAGATTCTAAGCTCGGGGACTTGATTACGCTAGATCTAGTCTAACGCCCTTTCGGTACCTTTTCTTTTCAAAAATATTTTGGCATGCAATTTGGATCCATTTCAACTTAATTACTAACATGTGAGGTGTTCATGCGGGTGCGCAAACCACCAATTTAACACTCAATAATTGAATATTAAATTGCAAGATTGGAAGAATTACTTACCTCGAAACAACGCAAACATCTGCATAGTTAGCTAGAAAATCACATTAACATCCTAATATGATTTCTAATTAACAAGCAATTCACTCAATTTCTCTTTTGATTTTCACTTATTTAAATGAAATCTAATCTATATGCAATGACGTGCAAAAATGACATGCAATTAATGCAACCTAGCATGCAAACTATATGTCACGCGACGACGTAACCTAATTCTAATGGCAGGCAAATGATTTATTTTTGGTATTTTCTAATGAAATTCGGAATAAAAATATGCCTAAAATAATATGCAACCTATGATGACTTAACATATCCTAACATGACTTATTTTTGGGATTTTTGTTAAAATTCGAAATAATAAATTACTTAAATTAAGAATGCAATCTATCCTAATCTACCATAAAGCAATTCATTCTTTTTTGGCGTTTTCATGAAAATTCGGAATTAAAAAATAACCTAAATAATCTAATAAGATTAGAATATTGCTTAATTTAAATTAGGAAATAGATTATCTCAAGTCCTAATTTAAATTAAATAATTACTCTATCTTCTAGATACATTTAGGGTTCCCTAAACATGCAAAACTCAAATTCAAATCCTAACTGATATTTTTTGAATTTTCTGTTTAAAGGAAAGCAAATAATAAAAGGAGACAAGGATAGCAACCACATTCAAATCATCCACGCTATCCGCCAAATTGGTTTCAAACTCGGATTAGGCACAAAAATCGAACTATCGGTCATATCTATAGGGTTATAGATATTGACGGAAAGTTGATCGTTTAAATTTGGAAAGCAGATAAAGATCATTATCCTATCCAAGTGATTATGGATAGGATAATAATTTTCCGTATCGACGCGTATCGTACCTTAGGAATAAGGTCAGATAGTCGTCCAGATACGTTGCTAAATTAGGAACGATTCCTAATTTTGAATATTTTCAAATATTGCGGATATATCGAACATTATCCTAAGATATCTAAATATCCACATGATATTCATGAAATATTCAAAACATGCAAATTAGGAAATTAAATTTTCTGAAAAATATAGGATAATGTTCAATTACCTAATTTGCAGATAATCTCCAACTTTATCAATTTCGGAGAAACATCTTCTGAATTCTAAAGGAATGAAAATCATATCTGGACACAGATACTGATCAGATTGTGAAAATTCATTTTGAAAATCCAAATGACCTCCGATTTTGATGAAATTAGTATCAATGGAAAGATCTCGATCTCAGTATGAACTTTCATGAAGAAAACTTTTTCAGATTTCGAACACACAAATTTATGAAAATTGAAGAACACACGAAGGTCAATCTGGAACTGATCTGTCATCAAATTCATGCATATATGACGTTGCAGATCGTATCATGCTAACACGCTTGGAATTTTATGAAAATTTTATGGTGAACAGATAAAGACGTGATCTACAATTTTCGTGAAGAAAGTTTTTTCAAAAAATGATCATAGAAAATCATAAAAATCACGGAACAGCACAACATCAGTCAGAACATTATCAGAACAGACTTCAACATCATATTCCAGATTTTGATCCTAACTTCCGAAATAGTTTTGATATAGCAAATCAGGTCCGATTGAGGCATATGATATATCAAATCAAAGCTTAAGACGTGCTTTACGATTCTCTAGTTCATCACTTCACAAGATTTTGATATTAACGAGCTGAAATCGGCATCTCAAGCATACTGGTTTCTATGTACACGATTTTACAGAACAAAATCCAAGTGCACTTACCTTGTTTAACGATGCTCCGGCACGAAATCGAGCGATCCGGCCTCCGTATTCAAATAAAAAACAACACGGAGAAATCTTAGAAAGCTCGGCCGACCACAGTGATGTGAAGATGCCAATGAGTGTTGCCGCAAGTTCTGGATCGCCGGAGGAAGTCGCCGATCAGTCGGTTCAGCCGCTTGAACCGGCTGATCACGTCATCGGCAGCAGCGTTAGCGGAAGGCAGCGACGTCGGCGGGCGGTTGAGGCGCGACGACGGCGGTGCGGCGGCGTGCGGCGTGCCCCCGGTGGTGGTGCGCGACGTCACTTTCTCTCTCACACTTGCCTTTCTCTAAAAATCAGATCTGAATTATGTGTTGGTCCCCTCAAAATTCTGACCTAAACATGCTTATATAATACTAACCTAGGTCAATTAGATGGGCTCTCTAGTCCTAATGGGCTTAGACTTGGGCTTAGGTCTTAATCTAATTTCTGATTTTATTTAATTCCTAAGCGGGCTGAATTAACTTGGGTTTTAATTTAATTGAACATAATGGGCTGAATTAAGCTCAAATTAAAACGACCAAACCTATTTGACTCGTAATTTTCGGCCTTTGCCTTTCCGAGCGAACCGAGTCCCATTCGATGAAATTAAGCTCGTTCGCCATCACCGATCCGATGCAAAATGCGATTAAATTAAAATGAACCTAAACTATATGTTATGCAATTTAAATATTTTTGTTTAGGGGTTAAAAATTAATCCCTAATTTTCTATGCAAATTACAACTAAATGATTAGTAAAATTTAGGTGTCAACAGCTGCCCCTCTTTGAAGGTGAGCTCGCAGAGGTTGCATTCAAAGACTAAATGATACCTAAATTTCAACTATGCAAATGCAATGAATGTTGTTTTTGTTGGGATTATGAATTCCATTTTTTTAAAATGCAATAAGAAATGATGCATGCTGACATGAATGGAAAACATACCTGGAATTGCTTACCTGATGTCGCGAGATAATGCAATTCAAGGTATGACTCTGATTTGTATGTTGTTCGGCAAATGTCTGGGCTCAGTCCCATAGGTTTTGCCTGATACACTGTTGATGATCTTCGGTGATCTGCAATTAAGTCAAAACACACGAAGAAAGCTCGACGTATCCAATCATCATCTGGATTCGCGAGAGCAGTTTGTAGCGAAAAAAAAATGTAAAAACGTTCCGACCTTTACAAACTACCTATACATCTCCATAGGTATTTGTAAAGATTTAGCCGCTGCGCCTATATCTTTGACTCATAGGTGCGTTACGGGGGAACTCAAGAAGATATTCCGACCCTTATGAGATACCTATACATCTCCATAGATACTCATAAGGATTTGGCCGCTTCACCTATACATCTCCATAAGTGAACTACGGGGGAACACCTGAGGTTGAGGAATATTCCGATCTTTATGAGATACCTATACATCTCCATAGGTACTCATAAAGATTTGGCCGCTCCACCTATACATCTCCATAGGTGAACTACGGGGGAACACCTGAGGTTGAGGAATATTCCGACCTTTATGAGATACCTATACATCTCCATAGGTACTCATAAAGATTTGGCTGCTCCACCTATACATCTCCATAGGTGAGTAGCGGGGGAACATCCAGGACGGGGAGAATATTTCGACCTTTATAAGATACCTATACATCTCCATAGGTACTTGTAAAGATTTAGCCGTTTCACCTATACATCTCCATAGATGAATCACGGGGGAATCTTCTCGAGATTGTGTAAAAATCTGTGATTTTGTGAACAAAGGGGCTAGCCCGAATGCTCGAGGGTTTCTTGACAAAGTACCTGGACATCATCGGAGGTACCTGTAAAGGGCTTGATCAATAGACACCTGAACATCATCAAAGGCATCTAGAGATCGTAACAAAAAGATCAAATATGGGACTTGACGATTGCTCGAGCAGGTTGGGAATACCTAGATAGTCATAAACATTCAAGGGATAAAGATATACTTACCTGGTGATATCTCCGACTTTTGAGGGTGTGTCTCCTGCTAGACACGGTTTTAGCAACATGTAATATGCATTCGCATTATCAAGAACACATATACACATGCACTATAATTTCAACTGGTTTTTCATGCACGATGGTTTCGTCAAATCGGCATTACAAACTTCGCTGGGGATAAATCATGACAAGACAATCCGAATTCACAAGCGGGTATCTTGAAAATGTCGAATGAGGGACTTTCAGTCCGAAAGGTCTTTCACTCATTCTTATTGAAAAAAGCTGATTTATGATAATCTCTCTATCTCACCATCATCATGTGGACAAGGGTCCGAGTATTCTCGCAAGCGGTACGACCCTACTAATCTGAGAGGTCTTTGCTAGGAATGTAACATGGCTTGGTCAATGGCTTAGCAAAAGGGACTTTTCGAGTCAAGGCTATTGAAAGAATATCCTTCGTAATCGTCTCCGGGCTTACAAGTCAAGAACCCTGCAAAATGAGATAGAAACGGACTTGCTCGCACTTTTTCGAGCTAAGCTTATAAGCATCTGAAACACTACATTAGTTCAAGTGCCATAATCTGAAGAGACTTTGTAAGGGACGTAACGTAGGCTAGGCTCATGGGTTGAGAAATGAATTGATCATTAGGCTCAAAATGTATATAATTGGGGTGAATAAGTTGGTGATCATCTTGGCATTGTCACCGGTCTTCTTCTTCACCAGGGATTATCTCCTCGGTAGATGTTCCATTAGTTTCGAGAGTTCATCACTTGATTCCTTTGAGACTTGTAGGATTGCTGCTCTACAGGGGATGATTTTGATATGTCATATTCTGACACATTTTTTGTTGGGCATTGGCCTTGCTTTTATCAGGCACACTGCTTTTTCTTGCCCTTCCTTCTCTTTTTTTTTTTTTTTTTTTGACATTTAATACATGTTGCTTACAACGTAAACACTGACCAGCTAATTTGATTGATTGACTTGCTGCTTGAACTCAGAAGCTCCTTGTCTTTTGTCTTCTATCGACACTTCGGATATGCTGTGTAGACAATGACGACTTTTGCCTTGCCCCAGTGTAGGGGATGATCACCAACTGGGTTTAAGAAATGAAATTGTAGGCTCAATTGGGCTTAGCAAAGGATAAAATGTGTATAGGATTGAGAAAGAAATGCTCTTCGTCATCCTAAGGCACTTGAACTTTCGTGTGAATTCATCTGAAAAAGCAACACTCGAAGATTGATGCAAGTGAGAGCAAGAAAATTTCAATTCATTTTTCACCTTATGATACTGATTTACCTCCAGTTTGCCCCAATGTGGGGTGGTTCTTGACAGGGGTAATTTGAAAGAATTTCTCCAAGTATTTAGGCTCAAAGTGGTGAAACAATAGATAAACTGTAGTGTTTGAGATAGAGAAATGAAATGCCTCTTGTTATCTCGGTCGTCGTACCTTTTGCGAGATAACTCTTTACCTTGCAGACATGGAATTTTTTCAACTCAACTCACTGGGGATTAATGCATGGGACTGTGTATAGGATATGGCTTGCCTTTCATCATCCCAATGTACCTCATTCAACACATTCAATTTATTCCACATGAGTTATCAGATTGTCTAAATAGACTTCCCCTTTGAAGCTAATGATACAGACCGACAAAACCATGCAGAAATTAAAGCCAATGCAAACATCATAGCTTGAAATTGATTGAAATCATTTATTCATCAATGAAATGTTTGCAACTCGGAAGTATAAAACCAAACACTGGAAAACTTTTGCTGCAGAATGTCAGGTTTTATCAAGGATAATACATCTTTACAGCATCAGAATTAACAGGGTTGGAGAACTCACGACCATCCATTTCTGCGAGAATCAGAGCACCTCCGGAAAGTACCTTCTTAACCACATATGGACCGATGTAGTTTGGAGCAAACTTTCCTCCGGGAACGGGGAAAATTGGCAGCACCTTCCTTAGGACTAGATCATTTACCTCGAAGTTTCTTGCATGTACCTTTTGGTTGAAGAACCTAGCTATCCTCTGGTGATAGGTTTGACCGTGGCAAATGGCTCTCAACCGCTTTTCATCAATCAGGTTTAACTGCTCAAGCCTTTGTCGCATCCATTCCGCTTCAGACAACTCCACCTGGGATAAAACTCGCAAGGAAGGGATTTCTACTTCAACAGGCAGGACTGCTTCCATGCCATACACCAGGGAAAAAGGGGTCGCACCGACAGAGGTTCGGATGGAAGTCCGATATGCCATTAGTGCAAATGGCAATCTCTCATGCTAGTCACGATAATTTTCAGTTGTTTTGGCCAGGATCTTCTTGATGTTCTTGTTAGCGGCTTCAACTGCTCCATTCATTTGTGGACGATAGGGAGACGAATTCAGATGCCGGATCTTAAACTCACTAAACAACTGATCCATGAACTTGTTGTTCAAATTCGTCCCATTATCAGTGACAATAGTCTTGGGGACACCATAACGAGCGATTATGTCTCGCCTGATGAATCTTACAACATTCTTCGCAGTAACGTTGGCGTAAGACGCGGCTTCAATCCACTTGGAGAAATAATCAATCGCAACCAAGATGAAATGGTGTCCATTCGGTGCCTTGGGATTGATTGAGCCAATCACATCGATGCCCCACATTGAAAAAGGCCATGACTCGGATAACTGATGTAATTCTGTGGGGGGAACATTTATTTTATCCCCATAAACCTGACAGCGATGGCATCTTCGAACATGTTGGATACAGTCACTTTCAAGACTGAGCCAATAATATCCCAATCTCATGATTTTCTTAGCTAGCATATGGCCATTCATGTGTGGACCACATATCCCCTCGTGTACTTCTTGCATGATTCTGGTAGCTTCAGCTGCTTCTACACACCTCAACAGGATCGAATCATAAGATCTTTTGTATAGCTTTTCACCACTGACAAAGAATTTTGAAGCTATTTTCATTATGTACTTCCTGTCAGCCGGAGTGCTTCCTTCAGGAAACTCTTGTCTCTGGATATAATTCATGATGTCGTAATACCATGGCTTCTCGTCCGGTTCTCCGGTCACAACCATACAGTAGGCCGGCTTTGTTAGGACTTCGATCTTCAAGGGTTCTACCTCTATTCCACCAGTCACTTGTAGCATGGATGATAACGTCGCTAGCGCATCAGCGAACTGATTATGGGACCTCGACAAGTACTCAAAGGAGATGTCTTCGAATTCCTCTATGATTTCTTCGAGGTATTCATGGTACGGCACTAGTTTGGTGTCTCTCGTCTTCCACTCTCCTACAGTTTGGAGAATAATCAAAGCGGAATCACCAAACACTTTCAATTTGGTTATCCCCATTTCCACTACGGCTTGGAGTCCGAGGATGCAAGCTTCGTACTCAGCTATATTGTTGATACACGGGAACACCAACTTTGCTGCTACTGGATAATGTTGCCCATCTGAGGATATTAAGACTGCCCCAGTGCCGGAACCAGACAAGTTCACGGCTCCATCGAAGAACATAGTCCATGTGTCTTCCTTTATCACTAGAATGCGGTCTTCTGGGGAATATCTATCATCCGAGATTCTAGGATTCTCGGCTAACACATCGGCGATTACTCGGCCTTTAACTGACTTCTGTGACATCATCTGGACATCAAATTCTGAAATCAAAATTTGCCACTTGGCTAGCTTCCCCACCAAAGCCGGTTGATCAAGTAAATACTTGATGGGATCATTCTCAATCACCAAGAGAGTCTGGTGATGCAGTGTATATTGTCTCAGCCTATGGAGCACCCATACTAGTGCAGCACAAGTCTTCTCGGCTTCAAGGTAATTCAACTCCGAGACGGTGAACTTCTTATTCAAGTAATAAATGGCTCGCTCCTTTTCATCTTTAGGACTTTTATGGGCTAGCATCGCTCCCAGAGACTCGCTATGAATAGTGAGGTAAAGGATCAAAGGCTGGCCCGACATTGGAGGGACTAACACTGGTGGTTTCATCAGGTACTGCTTCAGTTCATTAAACGCTTCCTGGCAATTATCGTCCCATTCCACTTGAGCATTCTTCCTTAGAAGTTTGAAGAACGATTTAGCAGTTTCGGAAAGCTAGGAAATGAAACGGGCTATGTAGTTCAATCTACCCAGGAGGCTCCGCACTTCTTTCACGGTCGACGGGGGTTGTAGCTCACATATGGCCTTCACTTTGGAAGGATCAACTTCAATGCCCTTACTGCTTACTACGAATCCGAGTAATTTGCCCGAGGTTGCTCCGAATATGCACTTCGCTGGGTTAAGACGGAGCTTAAACTCATGGAGTCGATCGAACAATTTCTTCAGGGTGTCAACATGACTCTCTCCGGGTCGAGACTTGGTAATCATGTCATCAACATAAATCTCGATCTCCTTGTGCATCATGTCATGGAAAAGAGTCACCATTGCCCGTTGGTACGTTGCCCCGGCATTTTTGAGATCGAAGGGCATGACCTTATAGTGGAATGTACCCCAAGGAGTGATGAATGCAGTTTTCTCCTTATCATTGTCCTTCATTCTTATCTGATTATAACCCGAGAAACCATCCATGAAGGAGAACAGTTCAAATCCAGCAGTACTGTCTACCAAAATGTCTATGTGCGGTAATGGGAAGTCATCTTTAGGGCTGGTCTTGTTCAGGTCGCGATAGTCGATGCAAACCCGAACTCGGCCATCCTTCTTCATGACTGTCACAATGTTGGCCACCCAGGTTGGATATTGAGTGACTTCAATGAATCCCACTTTCAAAAGCTTCACGACCTCCTCTTCTATTTTCTTCGATAGCTCAGGTTTGGTTCTCCGTAGCCTCTGCTTCTTGGGCGGCATGCCGGGATTAGTAGGCAAGCCATGCTCTACAATATAAGAGTCTAAACCCGGCATATCGGCGTATGACCAGGCAAAGATATCTTGGTAATCTTTCAGTAATTGGACTAAGCGTTTGGCTTCACGTTCAAGAAGGGTTGCCCCAATTTTTACCTCCTTGATTTCTCCGGAATCACTCGGGTTAACAATGATAGTTTGGTCTGATATAAGGACTTTGGGCCTTTTATGCCGCTCTAGATCGCGCTGAATATTTAAGGAATCGTCGAGTTCGTTTATGTCATTAGGATTAAGCTCGGTTACACATAATTCATGAGATTGTACCGTTCCCATACCCTCACGTGTCACAAGATTATCTCTGAAACATAAAGTAAGGGATTCAGAAGGACAAACAGGGCTAAACATTGCATTTTTTTTGTAATTTTTATTTTTTTTTTTGAAATTCTTTTTGAAAAAATTTTAACACGAGGGAGCATGAAGAAGCCCAGGCCTCAGAATTCTCCTTGGACTATATTTTTTTTTATCGGTTGGATATCATCACCGGACTGGTTTGATGTACCTCAACATGCCCTCAAAAAACTGAAAATAACTTGTAATTTCATTGATCATTTCGAAATGAATTACATTTATTGAATGGAAATTGCAACAACCAAGTCCTAGAAACGAGAACGGAAAGCAGCACCCAAGATGGGGCAAATCCTAAAAAGCAGTAAAAACTCCCATACAGGGGAGTGTGCAAAAAAGTAAAGGTTTTACTCTTGTGGGCCAGTGCCCATTCCCTCTAACGGTCCTTCTTCGATAGCTCCAATGAAGACATCATCGAACAGGGCAGTAATTCTTTCTATTGCATCATCAGAATCTCCTATCATTTGAGGTGTTGGATCATCCATACCTCCCCATCCGTCCGAGATAATGTCACGGGGGTCAACATAAAAACTCGGGGGTGCTGAGTATTTCACATAATAGTCGAACTTGCCGCTCGGTTGTCCCAAAGTGTCGATCACTTCCTTCTCTTCGTCAGCTTTAAGCGTGCTCTCTACGATCTCTTCATCATTGGTCGCGTCTTCGAGCGGAGGCATGTCTTTAGGCAAAGGATCGAACTTGTCCTTCTCGGTGTTCAACGTAGCAAACTCCTCGTCCCAGTTAATGACGACCTTGGAGATAGCGGAAATGATGCCCGTATGGTCAGCATAAACAATCATCCCAACTTCTATCATTGCTGAGATTCTTTGTCTCATGATGACCAGAGAAATGGCCTCATTACTTGGGTAATAACCGGCTTTCACCAACTCACCGTAGGCATTGGTGGTGTACACCTTGACATTCTTAACTCGACCAACATTGAAACTGAATATGGCATTCACATTGCCCGCGTGATCAGGGAGCGGGTTGCTCTGAACATTCGGCTTAGCGGGTTGGAACGAGAAAGCCTTCGTGTCCAGGAGGTTCTGGATTCGGTGCTTGAGGACATAGCAATCGTCGGTTGAGTGCCCCAGTTCGCCCATGTGATAATCGCATTTCTTCGACGGGTCATAGTTATAGAACTGCTCAGGGTTGGGCCGCTTTGGCTCAGTGGTAAGTAAACCTTTTTTTCTGAGAACCGCCAGTACTTGAGATAATGACCCGGGAAGGGGAGTGAATTGCCTCTTATTATTCCTTCTCTGAGAAGGTTGACGACTCGTGCTTTGCTGTTGGGTTTCTGCTACTTGAATTGCCGGGGTAGGATTAACATTCCGCCGGCTCGATTGGGTATAAGTCACATTTACTTCAGCTGCCGGTTCCTTCTCCTTTCTTGTACTAAATCTTTTAGTCAATGAAGACGGCTCCACAAACCACCCATCCTTCAGTCCTATCTCAATCTGTTCGCCTATGGGGATGAGTTGATTGAAATTGTCAGCCGGAATGGCAACCATCCAATTACGGTACTCAAACGGGAGAGTTTTCACGAACATCCTCTTCAACTCACTGTCTATGGGTTCCGGAACGACCTGAGCGACTATATTCCTCCATCTGATGGCATAGTCTTTGAAGGACTCAGTCTTTTTCATCTAAGCGTGCTCGAGGTCATCGCAGATGGGAATGATGTCAGTTATGAACCTGTACTGCTTTAGAAATGCCTCACTAGCTTCATTCCAGGTTTTGAGGCCATTTATCTTCTTCATAAGATACCAGTTCAAAGCAGGACCCGTCAAACTTGCTTGAAACGCATGGATCATCAGAAGTTCGTTGTCAACATACGAAGTCATCTGTACGTGGTACAACTGCAGGTGGGCCTTTGGGCACGTTGTGCCATTGTACTTGTCAAAGTCCGGCATCTTGAACTTCTTTGGGATTTTGATCTGTGAGTACAGGGACAGATCAATCGAGGGTGAATCCTGTGAACCCTCCAGCTGCTTCACTCTCTCTTCGAGTTTGTTGACTCGCTCATCAGGCTTAGGTTTGTTGATGATAATCTGGACGGGGTCATCTTCCAAGTCAGGAATATCATCATCTTCCTCACTGTCGGCATTCTTTTCACCTTTATGCTTTGGAGTTGATGCCTCGAGGGATATTGGAACGGGGATCGATCGAAGAGTCTTGATTTCAGCGGACATCTGCTGCATTGCGATGACGAGTTGCTTCATCTGGTCTTCCATACCAACAACACGCTCTTGCAAGTCGGTTTGATCGGCCATTCTGGCTCTCGACCGTGTACGAATAGGCGACCGTGATCGGTCCGTAATTACCTTATTTGCATGAAACAGGCATACATAAGTGTCAAGCAAAATCACACGCCGATCCATGACATTGGTCTAACCGTCTCTTTTTATTCCCATTTTTCATGACATTTTTCATTATTCCATGTATTTGTGAAAATGGTGGCAAATTTCTTAGGAAATAATGACTTATGACAGACCCAGGAAAATAATGATAAGAATTGAAAGTAATTTTTTTAAAGCTTTATTTTTTTTCTTTTTCTTTCCCTTTGAAAAGAACTTCAATGATTATTACTTTCAAAAATTACGATCGACTTAAACCTATCATGGACCGACAACATGTACGAAACATAAATAGAGTGCGAGAAAAAGGTTGAGAAAACTTACTTCACCGGGTAGGGAAATGGCAATCACATAGACATGCGCATGAAATGTGAGGTTCGATTTCTACCTAGACTCTGGCTTGCAAAATGGAGACGTGAGGATTACCGAGCTAAACCAGTTATGGTGGTGGTTAGGCTGGGATTCCCCTGACTCCGGCTTAGTCAGAGAGCCGACCCGGGTTGCAAAGGGCGCAACCGTGGTGGGTATTCAATGACACCATGAAAAAAAATTTCGGGACCGAGGAGGGCGACCCGTACCACATGATTTTGGTCGGGGTATCCACTACCTCAGTACCATCCTAAACCTATACCGCCCAGGTCCGGCAGCGGGTAGTGTGTGCGGTGTAGTGTAAATGTAAGGCATGCACAGCAGGTTATATCAAACAGCGTTTCGTGCATAAATTAAACCATACATCCGAACACCTCCCTGCAAAACAAGGGTTAACAATCACGCCTCCCCTTATACCTCCCATTCTGCAAGAACATTTAACACCTAAAATGTTAGGGACGTACCTGGGATCCTCGCTGCCAAACAAAA
The DNA here is from genome assembly GCA_024500025.1 of Syzygium aromaticum. NCBI lineage: Eukaryota > Viridiplantae > Streptophyta > Magnoliopsida > Myrtales > Myrtaceae > Syzygium > Syzygium aromaticum. The sequence goes on along the minus strand of CM044890.1, from coordinate 31,532,938 downwards.
ATTATTTTTGAAATGAAAAATTGGCCTAAATCCACTAAGAGTTTTAACTCTAGTCCCCAGCGGAGTCGCCAAGCTGTCGCAACCTAAAAAATTTTCATTTTTCGGGCTAATGGATTATTAAGACTAAGCTTAACTCGAGACCTCCCAAGCCCTACCAATTCGCAACTTAGGGTTTAAGTTTTTAACATGCAAATGTCTTCATGCTTGGAGTCGCCACTAATCATTTTGCGGTAGGTCGATTAGAAACCTAAATAAAATATAGGGAGATATGTTTTATTCCTACGAACCAGAGATTCTAAGCTCGGGGACTTGATTACGCTAGATCTAGTCTAACGCCCTTTCGGTACCTTTTCTTTTCAAAAATATTTTGGCATACAGTTTGGATCCATTTCAGCTTAATTACTAAGATTTGAGGTGTTCATGAGGGTGCGCAAACCACCAATTTAACACTCAATAATTGAATATTAAATTGCAAGATTGGAAGAATTACTTACCTCGAAACAACGCAAACATCTGCATGGTTAGCTAGAAAATCACATTAACATCCTAATATGATTTCTAATTAACAAGTAATTCACTCAATTTCTCTTTTGATTTTCACTTATTTAAATGAAATCTAATCTATATGCAATGACGTGCAAAAATGACATGCAATTAATGCAACCTAGCATGCAAACTATATGTCACGCGACGACGTGACCTAATTCTAATGGCAGGCAAATGATTTATTTTTGGTATTTTCTAATGAAATTCGGAATAAAAATATGCCTAAAATAATATGCAACCTATGATGACTTAACATATCCTAACATGACTTATTTTTGGAATTTTTGTTAAAATTCGAAATAATAAATTACTTAAATTAAGAATGCCATCTATCCTAATCTACCATAAAGCAATTCATTCTTTTTTGGGGTTTTCATGAAAATTCGGAATTAAAAAATAACCTAAATAATCTAATAAGATTAGAATATTGCTTAATTTAAACTAGGAAATAGATTATCTCAAGTCCTAATTTAAATTAAATAATTACTCTATCTTCTAGATACATTTAGGGTTCCCTAAACATGCAAAACTCAAATTTAAATCCTAACTGATATTTTTTGAATTTTCTGTTTAAAGGAAAGCAAATAATAAAAGGAGACAAGGATAGCAACCACATTCAAATCGTCCACGCGATCCGCCAAATTGGTTTCAAACTCGGATTAGGCACAAAAATCGAACTATCGGTCATATCTATAGGGTTATAGATATTGACGGAAAGTTGATCGTTTAAATTTGGAAAGCAGATAAAGATCATTATCGTATCCAAGTGATTATGGATAGGATAATAATTTTCCGTATCGCCGCGTATCGTACCTTAGGAATAAGGTCAGATAGTCGTCCAGATACGTTGCTAAATTAGGAACGATTCCTAATTTTGAATATTTTCAAATATTGCGGATATATCGAACATTATCCTAAGATATCTAAATATCCACATGATATTCATGAAATATTCAAAACATGCAAATTAGGAAATTAAATTTTCTGAAAAATATAGGATAATGTTCAATCACCTAATTTGCAGATAATCTCCAACTTTATCAATTTCGGAGAAACATCTTCTGAATTCTAAAGGAATGAAAATCAAATCTGGACACAGATACTGATCAGATTGTGAAAATTCCTTTGAAAATCCAAATGACCTCCGATTTTGATGAAATTAGTATCAATGGAAAGATCTCGATCTCAGTATGAACTTTCATGAAGAAAATTTTTTCAGATTTCGAACACACAAATTTATGAAAATTGAAGAACACACGAAGGTCAATCTGGAACTGATCTGTCATCAGATTCATGCATATATGACGTTGCAGATCGTATCATGCTAACACGCTTGGAATTTTATGAAAATTTTATGGTGAACAGATAAAGACGTGATCTACAATTTTCGTGAAGAAAGTTTTTTCAAAAAATGATCATAGAAAATCATAAAAATCACGGAACAGCACAACATCAGTCAGAACATTATCAGAACAGACTTCAACATCATATTCCAGATTTTGATCCTAACTTCCGAAATAGTTTTGACATAGCAAATCAGGTCCGATTGAGGCATATGATATATCAAATCAAAGCTTAAGACGTGCTTTACGATTCTCTAGTTCATCATTTCACAAGATTTTGACATTAACGAGCTGAAATCGGCATCTCAAGCATACTGGTTTCTATGTACACGATTTTACAGAACAAAATCCAAGTGCACTTACCTTGTTTAACGATGCTCCGGCACGAAATCGAGCGATCCGGCCTCCGTATTCAAATAAAAAACAACACGGAGAAATCTTAGAAAGCTCGGCCGACCACAGTGATGTGAAGATGCCAATAAGTGTTGCCGCAAGTTCTGGATCGCCGGAGGAAGTCGCCGATCAGTCGGTTCAGCCACTTGAACCGGCTGATCACATCATCGGCAGCAGCGTTAGCGGAAGGCAGCGACGTCGGCGGGCGGTTGAGGCGCGACGACGGCGGTGCGGCGGCATGCGGCGTGCCCCCGGTGGTGGTGCGCGACGTCACTTTCTCTCTCACACTTGCCTTTCTCTAAAAATCAGATCTGAATTATGTGTTGGTCCCTAAAATTCTGACCTAAACATGCTTATATAATACTAACCTAGGTCAATTAGATGGGCTCTCTAGTCCTAATGGGCTTAAACTTGGGCTTAGGTCTTAATCTAATTTCTGATTTTATTTAATTCCTAAGCGGGCTGAATTAACTTGGGTTTTAATTTAATTGAACATAATGGGCTGAATTAAGCTTAAATTAAAACGACCAAACCTATTTGACTCGTAATTTTCGGCCTTTGCCTTTCCGAGCGAACCGAGTCCCATTCGATGAAATTAAGCTCGTTCGCCATCACCGATCCGATGCAAAATGCGATTAAATTAAAATGAACCTAAACTATATGTTATGCAATTTAAATATTTTTGTTTAGGGGTTAAAAATTAATCCCTAATTTTCTATGCAAATTACGACTAAATGATTAGTAAAATTTAGGTGTCAACATGAAGGAAGTTAGAAAGCAAGGTGAATTTGGTGGCGGACTCACAAAATTATATCAGGGGATATGAACTGCTGACAAAGGGATTAGTCGGCAATTCTTTTAGACAAAATCTGCAAACGATATTATCTTACCTGATGAATGATGACGTGTGGAGAATTGGAGTTTTTGGTATGGGAGGTGTTGGGAAGACCACTCTGATAACGCATATCTACAATAAGCTTTGGACGGCGCATAACACTAATCAGAAGGTCAGTTTGGTGGTCGTATCCCAAAAATGTAGTCCTGACGAGCTGCAATACAAGATTGCAAAATGTCTGAATCTTGATCTGTCAAATGTGGACGATAGGATTAATCGAGCTGGAAGATTATCAAACTTCCTGAGGGGAAAAAAATTTATCCTCATCTTGGATGATATGTGGAATGCATATGATCTAAAAGAGCTGGGACTTCCGGTAGATGAGAACGGGTGTAAACTGATCCTGACAACCAGGAAGCTGGATGTGTGTAACCAGATGGAATGCCAAGTTTCTGTCAAAGTAGAGACTCTCCTCGAGAATGAAGCTTGGCACTTGTTAATGAAGAATCTGGGGCGCACAAAAGCCTTCCCACCTGAAGTAGAAAATATAGCAAGGTCTGTCGCACAGGAATGCGGAGGTTTGCCTCTTGGGATTGTGGTGGTTTCTGGAAGCATGAGGGGGACAGAGGGCATCCACGAGTGGAGAAATGCATTAGAAGCATTGAAAGAAGCAAACTTCACGGAAGAATGCATGGAAGAGAATTTTGAGAATTAGCTATACTTGACTGAATGATGCGATGGCGTAACGGTGTTTCCGGCATATGGCATTCTATCCTGAGCATTACATGATTGAAAGAAGTGAGCTCATTGGATATTTTATGGATATCCGATTGATATGCAGCAGAAGTCGGGAAGTGGAGTACGATAGGGGACATACGTTGGTGAATAAATTACTTAACGTCTGCTTGTTGGAAAGTGATCAATGCGCGAACATCTCTGGACAAGAAACAGAGGAATTGAAGATGCATGACTTGCTCAGGGACATGACAATCAACATGATGAGATCTAGATATATGGTGAAAGCAGGGTTGCATTTGAGAGAGATACCTGAAGAGGCAAAATGGACAGAGAATGTTGAGGGAGTTTCCTTAATGGGAAATCTCGTCGAGGGAATCCCAGAAGGGATAGCGCCCAAGTGTCCTAGACTGAAGTTCCTTTGCTTGAGCAATAACACTTCCTTGAGGGCAGTACCCAATGCGTTTTTGGAAAACATGCCTGCTCTCCAAGTTCTCGATCTATCTTGGACAAATATCAAGTTTCTGCCATGTTCCAACATCCAGCTTGAAGAACCTCATTGCATTGTTGCACCGGGGGTGCAGGGAATTAGGATTAGTCCGGTCTGTGGCAAAGATGGAGGAGTTAAGAACTTTAGATCTGTGTGAAAGTGGAATCTGGGATGCACCTGAAGGGTTAAAGAGATCTGTAAATCTAAGAAGTTTTGATTCAAATGGTTTAGAACTAAGGAAATTGCCTCTTGGAGTTCTGCCAAAACTTGCAAATCTGCAATACCTCAACCTTAGCAGTAAATTATATGCGGAAGGAAGGGAGATGGTGAGTATGAGAAACTTGGAAGCTTTAAAATGCAATTTCACTGATGAAAATGAATTTAATCTGTACACGGCATATCTGAATGATGAAAAAGGTCCAAAGAAGTGGGACTTGAGACTGGGATGTGTTGATTATGATGAGGTTCCAAAAGGAGGCATGGAAGATTACAGTAAAATCTTGAGATTAAGTTGCATCGCTCAAGGATGGCAATGGGAAGAGCAGCTTCTGCTCCCAAGAGAAGTTGAATTGCTGATAATTGAAAGGTTGGTGGAGGATGACCTGAGAAGCCTAATGAACATCCCATCATTTCACCAGGTAACCAACATGAAGGCCTGCATGATTGGGAAAGTTAAATCCATGGAGTGTGTGGTTCCGCTGCCCATCGAGTTCCCTTCACACAGATACACCGCTCTTCGAAGCCTTGAGTTTCTAGGACTACATTCACTTGAGGACCTCCGCGTCCTAGTGGAGGTAGAAGAGAACTTTGCTGCTGCGAGTGCATTCCCGCGGGCACTACCCAAAGGTAATACCTTCTGGGGTCTGAAAAAGCTCGAAATCAGTAAATGCTGCAAAATGAAGAAACTGCTGATGCACATGCTGCTGCCCCTCCTTGCAAACTTGGAGATGCTTTCTATCCAAGCTGCAGCGAAGTTGAGGAGCTCATAGAAGTGACAGGAGACGAAACAACTTCTGGTTTAACTGTCCCATAGTTAAGGACTTTAGTGAGCAGGGATTTACAGGTGCTGGAAAGCATATGCAGCAGCACAATAGTCTGTGATTCTCTTGGGTATAATACACCCAAAAGTGTGTTGCAAAATGGAAAGGATTCCGCTTGGTGTCTGCCGCCCTCGAGATGGGGAACCACCATCTTTCTTATCATTCTTCTGCTGGCTCTCATAATCTCCGATGGACAGAGACCAAGTACAATGAAATGGGATGGTGGAAACAGGTGGAGCGGGGGACCATATCTGGAACAAGTCCGTCCGTAAGCCTTATGTGCAGTATTGGGCTTGCCGATGAAACTTTGGTTGCTCGGTCATATTGTTTCTCCCCCACCTACCGAAGCCACATACAGGAGTTAGGTTTGCTAGTCTCTGCTATTCATAATTGTTCAGTTTTGTGCTTTTCTTTTACACACTTAGTGGACTCCAGCATATTTGCAGATAGTTGGCGGGGTTCCATGCGAGAAAGTACCGCGTCAAACATTAATACCCCGAGATATATGTTCACGTTGCGTCGCTTGTTCAATGAGATAGATCATTTTCATGGTGTATGTGAAAATCACAAATAATCGAGCAAGTTTGATTGAAGGAGTGACATTATAAGGTAAGTAGATTGTTGCTTTGCAGCTTTGACCTTGAGAGCGTGAGTTGGAGGGGAAAATTATCCAAATAATCGAGCATATCCAATGAGATATATGTTCTTGTGTGTCGATTTCTGGCCTTTACCGAATCCCTTCCATCGACGACGGCTACCTGTCTTAGTTGCCGATTTGTAATAGTGGTCTCCTATCACGTCGATAACGTATTATGCGGTCCATTATAACTCAGATTATTTTTTAGTGTGAACATGGTACAAAATTACTTTCCAGATATTGATAAACATGAGAGAGAGAGAGAGAGAGAGAGAGAGAGAGAGGGGCCTCTGTGTGTGTGTGTGTGAAGTTATAGGGATTGATAGATTGGAATAACTCACGAACCGAATAAAAGAATGAAGATATTATTAAGAGGATTTTAAAGGAAAATAAAAAGAGAAAATGGTCCACGCCCTAGCCGCCGTGTGGGAGGTCAACCAACACACGGCGGCGAGGGCTGCGACAAGTAGCGGTGGGCTTGGCTCAAGGTGCACTGGCAATTTCCTTTCTAGATTTCTATAGTCCAATTTCATTTGCATGTTTTAGTTTGTCATCAAATTATAGAGGAAAGAACCGACCACACCAAGTCTGTTTGCATTTTGGTCTGGAGATATGATTTTGCATGCGGGCTTTGCCGATAATAAGTACAACAATCGTCCAATTCATGGGAAATTTCCCATGAATCTGAAGGATATTTCCCAAAAAAAATCCAAAGACAGGATGCTGTTGCTCTTTACCAGTATTCACCCTTTCGTTGCGTCAAACTTGGTGGGCGACTAGTTTTGTTTTCTGTGATCGCATTCTCGCCTCGTCGGGTCAAACTTTGTGGGCGGTCAGTTTTGAATTTCCGCCCCTTCGACGAAAGTGAGCGAATCGAAAGCGCGTGATCATGCTACTCTTTCACCACGTGACGTGGCAAGGTAAATACCTCCAAACTGAAGGTTTCCCACCCTATGAAAAAGGGGATCCCGACCAAAGACCAAGAATACGTCCGCGGTGATCACATGCGAAGAATAAAAGCAATGGCGTAACGATTCACGAGTTAGATTGATATAACGAGCGGGTGTTTTACGAAAACTGAATAATTTGAATGACAATTATCTGAAAAATGATCGTTTGTGTCATTTTCACCAATATTATTTGATTTTTTGGAATTACCATTGTCCAATACTTTACCAACATATATTTATTAAATTTACCAAGATGTTAGATTTACCAACTTTCGTACGAAATTATCATCTTTTATTTTAGTCACTATTGGCATTATTTGATTGTTTTGATATGACCAACTATTCTATTAATTTACCGACATTTATTTGCTTAATTTACCAACTTGTACGAGTTACTAACTGCTCTTGGAAATTACCGATTGTTATTTGAGTCCCTCATCAAAGCTTATAAGATTATTTTGAAAAATATCAACTGAACTATAAGTGTATTTGCTTTTAGGATAATAAAGCAAATAGTACCCAAACTTTGGCTCAATATGTAATGTGGTCCATGAACTTTAGCCCAATATATAATGTAATTATTAAACTTTTGATTTGTTCAATGTAGTTCATGAACCTTTGATAAATATTCAAATTAGTTCCTAGACTATATGAAAATATCTAATGTCATCCTTTCATTAATTTAAGTTCATGGACAATATTGAACATTTTCATATAGTCCAGAGATTAGTTTGAATATGTACCAAAAGTTTAGGGATCATATTGAACAAATTAAAAGTTCAAGGACTATATTGCACATTGAGCTCAAGTTCATGGACAATATTGAATAAATTGAAAGTTCAAGCACCACACTGCACATTGAGTTAAAGTTTAGAGATGATCTGTGTCATTTTCCCTTTGCTTTTTAAAGTTACCAACATGTTAAAGCCCATAACATTGTTACAAAATTACCAACTATTTTCAAAATTATCTACAACTCTAATAATTTACCAACTCTTAAATGAAACTATCAACTGATATTTCAGTTAGTTACTAATGTCAAATTGACTGTTTTAAAACTACCACGTGTTCTAATAATTTCCAACATTTATGGCAACTTACAAACCGGAAAAGAGTTTAATAACTACTATCTGAAATTGTCAACTCTTAGTGAGTTAATTATCAATGTGTATTTGATTGTTTCAAAAGTGCCAACTATTTCAATAATTTACCAATGTTAATTTAGAGGTTACCTACAAGTTAAAGTCACTTCTCTTACGCGAAATCACTAACTTTTTTCAAAATTATGAATTATATTCCAATCTTTTACGGACATTTATTTGCGGAGCTTAAGTTATCATCTCTTACGTAAAATTACCAACTCTTATTTGAGTGATTATCAACTTTGATTCGATTATTTCAAAAATACCAATTGTTTCAATAATTTATCCACATTATTAGGGGAGCTTTCCAACGTCTTAAAGTTCCGATCTTAATAAACATTCATATGTGAACTCAAATAAAAATCGGTAATTGGTTATAGGAGCTTGTATTTTTCAAATGTTGATAACAATCGCAAACAAGGAGTCAATAAATTATCATAACAGGTGGTAATCTCGAGAAATTTAAATAAACATTGGTTACTCGCTAACATAAGAGCAAGTAAAGCTAAAGTTTAATGGTACCTTAATCCCTAAAGATTTGGTAAATTGCTCAGATCAATATTGTTAATACAATAGTAACTTTAACATATAAATGTTGGTAAGATTTTAGAACAATTGATAATTTTAAAAAAATCAAATAAAAGTTGGTAAATAGACTCGAATAAGAGTCAATATTTTTTTTTTTATAAAAGCTTAGTAACTTTAACATGCCGATAGCCTGATAAACTACTTGAGTAAATATTCGTAATTTATAAAAACTGTTAGTAAATAAAACAATCAAATAACTATTAGTACTTACACAATACTATTGGTTACTTACTTACACATTACAGGCTAAATAATCGTTGGTACATCCGTTAAACTGTAGGTAACATCCTAGTATGTCATAGACTAAATACGTTGTTTATCAATTTCTAGTTGCCAACCGATTATAAGAATTACCAACGCTATTAGAGAACTATTTGCCCGGAATAGGTGTTTGTGTTTTCACGCCCGAAACACTAGATATCTATAGAGATTATATTTGCTTAGAGGTAGTTTGGTTACTTTGTTTTTGTTTTTATTTATAAAAGGAAAAATGACACGAATGATATCTAAACTATGATTCAATGTGCAATATCGCCATTGGACATTTAATTTATTCAATGTGGCCCTTGAACTATTGATAAATATTTAATCTAGTCCCTAGATCAATAATGTCCTTTCGTTAATTCAAGTAACGGAATATGCTAATGTGTTCCGATTTATTAATTTTGAACAGTGGATGAGTAAAAAAAATACACATGCATTATTCAAGGAAAATATTCATATCAAATCATGATATAATAATCCACGTCAATACATGACGATGGATATATTAATGTCCTAATTTTTGTTTTCTTTTTCTAAAGTAGATGGATAAAAAAGATGGATATGTTAACTCATCATTTTGAAAAATCTAACTCAACATAAAATGATCCACCTCATTACATAAGGATGGACATGTTAATGTTTTAAGTTTTATTTTCTTTTCTAAAGTAGATGGATAAAAAAGATGGACATATTGACTCATTATTTTTAAAAAATCTAACTCGATATATAATAATTCACGTCATTAAATAACGTATGATTTGTCATCTGAGCAAACGGAAGAACAATATTGAACGTTTGCCAATAGTTTAGGGGTTACATTGAACAATTTAAAAGTCTAAAGAAAATATTGCGTATTAGATCAAAATTTAAGTATCATCTGTGTCATTTTTTTCAAAAGACAAATTAGAGATTTCTAATTAATTTAAACTTTTCTTAATTGAAAGTAATGTTTCTGTGCGCCTAATTTTGCGTTTAGTTAACATCATTTTCATTATGGTAAATATCATGAAAAACCCCAAACTGGTAAAACTGTGATAATTTTACTTCGAACTATTTTTTTGACCACAAAAAACTCCAAACTGGTATACCTATAATAAATTTATCCCGAACTATTTTTTTTACCACCAAAAACCTCAAACTGGTATACCTGGCACAGTATACCAATTTCGGATTTTTTGTGATCAAAAAAATAATTCGGGGTAAAATTATCACAATTATATCATTTTGAAATTTTTTGTAATATTAACCCTTTTCATTAAGGAGAATTTGTCATATCTTTGACCGCTAGACATGGCCACCGGCCGGTTTCAGCCCGGGTCAAACTTGGGACTGGCCCGTTGATCGAGCCCCCGGTTCGGAACCGGAACCGGCCCGTGGCCTACAGGCCCGGTTCCGGTTCGGAGCTCGGTTCCAAAAAAAAAAATTGATTACATTTTAAGTTCAAGCCCCATCTCTTTCTCTCTCTTTTTTTCCAAATTGATTACAATGTACATTTTGATTATATTTTATATTGAATAATTTATTATTTCATAATTTAATAATTCATTATTTTTTATTTTATAATTTTTTTTTAAAATTTTTACCGGCCGATTTCAATCCAAGCCAAAATCGGAACCGCCGATTCATATACGGTCACGAATCGAAACTGCCGATTTCTAACCGTGATCATATCTACTGACCGCTACTTCATACTTTTTTAGGCCCCACTGTCTCTCCTTCGGTCGTTCCTGGTGTTTTCCTGGTGACTTATTTAAATCAGGGTTAACTTTCTACCACAAGAAAAAGATCGGGACAGCTGTACCAGTTGACTTAAAGTCAATGCTCTGTGTAATAAAGTCCTGCAAGGCCACAAAGAAGTCTTCGCTTCTCTGCAAACCTAAACCAGTTGCTCTCTCTGTTGAATTTGGGTAGCAGTATCACCGTCCGGTCTTCTCTCTTTGCATCTTGTTCGTCGGAAGTTCTTCCACAAGTATCGGCGCGGTTGGCTCCAGGTACACTCGTCGTTCCTTTCTTTACATATCTAAAGCACAGTTTTCGTTTCCACGCATGAATTGTGAATCAATGAGCGAAGGTTGGATGCGTTTGCCTTCCAGTGGTGTTATAAACTTTTAGACAGAGTCCATCCATTTTTATACTCTTTGATCTACCAGAGTCATCCGAGTTTTTTGATGTATGACATTATTGTCGAGATCTACATGTGAGTTATCTTGGAGAAGTCTCGCGTCGAAGAATTGATATGGTACGGAGAAATTAATATATCTTAGTTGACTCTACTACCATTTATTGAGAGAAGTCCGATACTGATGATTGGGGGAGATCGACAATAGAAGTCCGATCCTGCCGAGACGAAGGTGTCGGACATCTACTATAGTTTGGTGAACACAAAAATTGGAAAATGCAAAAAACAAAAAAACAGAGAAATTTTTGGTATGCGAACTGTAGTTTGGTGAACAAAAGACATGTCCGGGTTGTTTGCGGCAGATATGATCTTAATAGAAAGATTGCATTCAAAAGCAATCTGATCGAGAATATCTCTTTTAAAGGTCGTGGGTAAATTTGTCCTTTCAGGCTGCAGGCATGGACAAGCTGAACATAGTTAAGGAAACGGTAGAAATGGTGGGCACAAGCATTGGTCTTGCTCGAATGGTCAGTTCTTACACTGATGCCGGTGGGAAGATGGATAGCCTTCGTCGAAAGCTGGAGAGACTGACTAGCAGGGAATCCGACATCCTTACGGAAGTTGAATATGCGGAATCAAGGCTCGGAAATAAACGGAAGAGAGAAGTCGAGAACTGGCTGAGAAATGTCCAGAGAGTAAAGGGCGACATCTCGGGAGTAGAACCACAAGTTGCAGACAGGGGAGTTCGTCCACAGGTAAGCTTGGTGAATCAAATAAACCGATTGACCACAGAGGTGGAGGAACTCATAGAGCAAGGTGATTTTTCTAGAGGGCTCACGCACGTTGAAGAAGATACCAGGGCATATGAGTTGTTGACTGTGGAATTAGTTGGTGAGGCTTTCACACAAAATCATGATAGAGTGCTGTCTCGTTTGAGGGAAGATAACGTGTTGACCGTCGGCATTTATGGTATGGGTGGAGTTGGTAAAACAACCCTCGTCACCCATGTCCATAACCATCTCCTAAAGGCAAGCAGTTGGAGGAAAGTATGCTGGGTAACAGTGTCCCAAGAATGCGATGTTCCCACATTGCAACAAAGGATATCGAATTGTTTTGGCCATGACCTGAGAGAGAAGGAAGATAAAATCAAACGGGCCGCCGAATTGTCACACTTGCTGAAGAGAGAAAGCACCGTCATTATTTTAGATGATCTATGGCATGCTTATGATTTGCAGGAGGTTGGAATTCCACTTGGTGGGAATGGATGTAAGTTAATTCTAACAACTCGGTCCTTGGACATATGTCGGCAGATGGAGTGCGATGAACTGATCGAGTTAAAGTGCCTTCCTGAAAATGAAGCCTGGCAACTGTTTGTAAAAAATCTCGGACGAGGAGTCGTTTTCGCTCCTGAAGTAGAAAGTGTTGCGAAGTCTGTTGCAAAGGAATGTGCAGGATTGCCTCTTGGTATAGTGGTGGTTTCTGGAAGTATGCGAGGGAAGGAGGAGGACATTCATGAGTGGAGAAGTGCCCTGAAAGAGTTAAAAGAAGCGAGGTTTGAAGGTAAAGGCATGGAAGATAAGGTGTTCGGAGTATTAAAGTTCAATTTTATTCGCCTGAATAATCCGGTTGTGCAACGGTGTTTCCTACATCTGGCACTGTACCCTGAGGATTTTGTCATCTGTACTGCAGACTTGCTACGAAATCTTGTTTATCTCGATTTCTTTAGTGACTTGAAAAGTCGAGAAGCACAGTACGATAGGGGTCACACCATCGTGAATAAATTAGTGAATGTCTGCTTGCTGGAAAAATCAGGGGTTTCCTATTATGAGGGTTTGAAGATGCACGATTTAGTCAGGGACATGGCGATCAATATGATGGGCTCTCGATGCATGGTGAAAGCCGGGCTAGGATTGTGCACATTTCCAGCGCAGGAAGAATGGTTTAAGGACTTAGAGAAAGTATCCTTGATTGAAAATTCAATAGAAGAAATACCAGCAGTGAGACGGCGAAGTTGGGATCTGCCTCGACTTTTGGAGCTTTACATGAGTTCTAATGTCCTTACAAGGATAGATGGTTCATTCTTTGGTTGCATGCCCGCTCTTCAAATTCTAGACCTGTCCAAGACGGATATTGAGATGTTGCCCAGTTCACTCTCTAACCTGGTGAACCTCACGCATTTGTTACTGCGTCGTTGTGAATCCTTATGGCACGTGCCTTCATTGGCAAAACTGAGGGCATTAAGAACGTTGGATTTCCATGACAGTGGAATTGAAGAAGTCCCTGAAGGGCTGCACGAATTGGTGAATTTAAGATGCCTGGATTTTGGTGAGTCAAGACTAAAGAAATTGCCTCCTGGAATTCTGCCCAAGCTCTCTAACATGCAAACCCTAAATCTTAAGGGTCTGTGCAACAGCTTGACAGTACAGGCTCAGGAAATAATGAGTTTGAGCAAGTTGGAGAAGCTGAGTTGCAAGTTTGGCGATGTCCAAAGCTATGACTTGTATGTGAAACATTTACAGGCTGGCGGTCCCAAGGAGTGGGAAATTGAGTTAAATGAAGGTCCTTTTGAAAATAATATCTGGTATGAGAATATTCCCATTCACAGTAGAACAGTGAGGCTGCATGGGTGTGGTGTCGGAGGAGATGGACCTAAAACCACCCGTCTGCTCCCAAAAGATGTTCAGCTCTTGGAGATCACAGATGCAGTTGATGTGCCTAAGAGCTTGACGGACATTCCAAGCATAACAAACTCAGAGCTGAAGATGTGCGCACTGAGGAGGATACACGGCATGAAGTATGTGGTGTCACAATCCTCATCTTCTCGTCTTCCAAGCCTAGAGTTTCTCGAACTTATATCCATTATGGATCTACGTGCGCTAGCTGAGGAAGAACCCTGTGCTGTTACGACTGCAGTCCCAGGAGTGCTATATGAAGGTGACAAGTTTTGGGGTCTCAAGGAACTCGATATCTTCGACTGTCAAAAAATGAAGAGGCTCCTGACGCATGTGTTGATACCCCTCCTTGCAAACCTGAAGACGCTTTCTATCAGTCATTGTGATCAAATGGAGGAGGTCATAGCAATGACGGAAATAGATATGGAGTGTCAGGAAGAGGGGGACACCAGAGGGAGCTATACGAGGAGCGAGGCCAATCATGCTCATCTCGCTTCCGCTCTATCCCTCCCTAAGTTGCTGACCTTAAAGTTAGGGGGTCTTCCTGCGCTAAAAAGGATATGTGGGGCGGCGATAAGCTGTCATTCTCTCCAAAGAGTACGCCTAAGTGGATGTCCGAAGCTAGAATGCATATCCCTCCTTGTGAGACTCCCTCGAGATGGGGAACCTCCTTCTGATTGTCTACAGGCGATTGAGATTCGAAGAGGTGAGGAGGAATGGTGGAAATCGGTGGTGTGGAACGATTCCCTTACCAAGTCCTTTCTTGACCCGTACATTAAATACCGCTGGTAGTGACAGAAATGTGTTTTTCTTCGGTGATGTGGGTAACATTATGCACGCACTTCACCGCAACTGTTGGATTGTTAAATTGTGCGAGTCATGTAGGACACGCATGATCCAAGGGATGTGATAATGTCCAACATGTGTACGGCGCATACCATACGCTAGTCTATATATATCTTGTCCGTATTTGTATATATTAATCAAAGTGATTCCTCACTTTGATCTCTCTCAAAAAATTCACGACTAAAATTTTTTTTTTGCCATGAAAATGGGTCACTAACCTAATGGACTAGGTTATGTACCAATTACTTCTTTTTTATGGTTCGAAATTTACCAATTACTTTACTGTGCCATAATCTATGTGCTCGCTTAAGCTATTAAATCTCTTCTACTAAATTTGAGAAAACTGTGCAAAAAGTCTTAAACCCATTGCAATTTTATCAATTTAGTCCTAAATATTTTAATTTTGCCAATTGAGTTTAAAACTTTTTTACGTTTTGACAACTGAGTCTATCCAGTTAATTTTGATAAAAAATCGCTAATATGAACGCTAGCCGTCCTACGCTTAAACCCAAACTACTAATAGAATAGAACACAACCCTCATGCCTTCCTATTGATTGGGAATATGAACCACACCCCAACGCTGAGACCGCGACATCGTGCCAAGAAGCAAATTAGTAAAATGAAACTAAATCCTGAATTACTATTCAATTGTCAATTCTCATCCTAGTACCTCGAATGTTTCGCTAATCCTGACTATAAACTGAGCTGCCTTTCTCATGTCATTTTGGATTGTAAATTCTAGGTTGCAGTCTCTTAAGCAAGTTGGAATGGACAATATCAGGAGCAAAAAGAATGGACAGAAAACTTTGAGAAAATTCAGGTCCACACTATAACATCTTGAAGTTTCTTATCAACCTGATCTCCTCCTCTCAATTCCGCAGGCCTTGTGGTACAATGCCACGACATGCGTGAAATTGAGTGGTAACACGGTTCGAAGGCCTTAGCTTGTCGCCATTGTCTCCCAAATTCTCAGCTTTCTCCGAAATTCGAGTTTTTGAGATTTCCTAACGTAAGTGACATGTCGATCTGACTAGTTCTATCATGACACAGGTTCCACAAGAATACTGCGCACTCTGAAAGGATCTCATACCTGAGCAATGGTTGTTAAACTTGTGCAAGAGCTTCTATTCAGATGAGCGAAATTTTGGAGAAAATGAAGAAGAGTGGCGGTTATCGCTGGACTAAAACCATCCCCATGCCGAGACTTGTCTTTTCATAATGCTTCGTCTCCTTGTCCCTTGAGATGTTCATTAGGACAACCGCATTTTACCACCCCTATCGACAATAGTTGCTCTCTATGCACGGCTAATTCCAAGTTCCAACCCACGTTACCTCTCAATCTCATCCGCCAAACGTAGAATGAAAATAAAATAAAATTACTCAAAATCACAGTAGATGTAAGCAATGAGAGGTTGCTGTTACTTCATAAAGAAGAAACCTCTCTTGACCATGCTACAGAATCATGCATTTTAAGCACTTAATCTTTTGCAATTTCTCTGACTAAAGATTCAAAATAACTGCATAATTTTACGTCCCATTGCGGCGTTTACGGTTTATTGTACCCTCCTCAACGAAAAAAATGTCAAATATCAAGATTCTTGACGGCTGACACGTCAAATGGTTGAAAACTTGAGGAAGGCAAACTTATGGAGTTATATCTGTCATTAGAAAAGACTCAGAAATCATGAGTTGGTAAGAAAAGCTGAGTCACGCATCTCATTCAGGCATTAAACCGACTGAAGGCCTGAGGCCTATGATCCAAAGAATAAAGACCTGCCCAAGTAGCGAGGTCCCCCCATGTCTTAAAATATTTTTTGTAAGAAATTATAATCTAACATCCGAGGTTATTATCACAAAATCAGTCCGCTGGAACTCTCAAAAGGCTCACAGGGACAGGAATAATCTCATGTAGACACATAAGAACTTCCTCTAGTAGATTCAGAACTACTGTGGTGCGAACAGGAAGACCATCCTCAGAATACGTATGTACTGGACTCTTAAAGGAAAAAAAAATATATGTTCACTAGAAGTCTTAAAATTTGTCACAAAAAGTGTAATTGAATCCTAAAACTTGCAAAAAATATAATCAAATCATAAAACTTATCAAATTGTTCCAATTGAATCATAAAGTTAACAACCTTCACACTTACTAACGAAAAATACCGACGTAGTGTTGACGTGATTTATTTTAATATTTAATCTTTTTTAGGTGGCTTATTTTAATTTTCAAATTTTATTTAAATTAAATTTAAAAAATAAACTAAATAATAAAAAGAAGGAGAAGACCCACGGTGGCTGTGGCCAAGCCCTCGTCGTCGCCGGTGGCCACCGCAACAGCTGCCGGCAAGGGCCGGCGGAGGTCGCCTGGGCCTTCCCCAAGCCCGGCGACCCTTGCCGGTCTTGGGCGAGGCGCCGGCCAGGGCCTGCAAGCCCCGATTCGGGGGAGAGGGTTAGCGAGGCCTTGCCTAGGGTGGGCGACGCTAGACCCCTCCGTCTAAAGTGCCCGGACATCTGTCCATGAAAACTAAAGCAACCGGCTCTGGATTTGCACAGTGAGACTCTGCAGGTAGAAGAGATTAGGAATGAAAGAATTTAGAGAGGTCATACGCTCTGATGAATCGCGGGTCAATTCAAGAAAGAAAAAGGAAGGGAGAGGACGGGACGAATTGAAGAAAAAATCCGGAGTTAGCCACACCAAGTGTAGGTGATATATATATATATATATAAAGAGCCAAAGGATCATTGACTCTGTCTTGCAAGGCCGGCAAGTCAAAACACATTCTAGAAGCAAAGGGATTGACCGACTTTCTTCATTTCTCTCTTTCCTGGAACTTGACCCTTTGGACATGATGAGGTTTCCTGATCTATAGATGGTTTTGGGGGGGTCAAAACAAAAACAAAAGAAAATTCCATTTTCTTTATTTCCGCGGAAGCTTTTGCCTGATTCTCCACAGTGTGCAGGCCCTTCCTTCTCTGGAATCAGCAAGCCCGAGTCGAGGTACACTCGTTAAATCTATGTGCAGAAGTTCATCAACCGAATTTGTTCATTACTTGACGTAATATGTCCAGTCGTGATGATTCCTTGAGCTAAAGAAGAGGGTAGTTTTTATAGTGGTTGATGCAATCAGGCCTGCGTGAGTTTGGCTTCCCTATATCTGACATATTAAAAAGGAAAAAAGTTCATTCTCCTGATCATCCAGTCATAGAGAATCTTGAAAATATAGACCTGCTGAATAGCAATATTTGTCTACACGAGACTAATGCGTGTTTGGATGGTGATCCTTCATGTGCCTCAGCCCAGAAACATCAGTAGAAAACCGAAACATAAACCTGCAGTCTGTGTGGAAGGTTTAACTGTATGGACATGATCTTTTTTCCGTTGGTATCTTTTCCATAGTTTCAAATTGGGTTAGAATCCAAACTGAATCAAACGCCGCTATTGAATGGCGTTTATAGTCCCAACCTTTTATGATGCTCAAAGGAAAGAAATCCCGATTCTACAAATCTGGTTTGAGTGTTCACTGTGTCTGATTCAGCTAAGTGGTTTTAACTGATATTTTTCACTCTCAAAAGGCTTCTGAGTGCTTAGTTAGTTAGACCCATCCAAAATGATCTCCTTAGTGTCAAACAGCACCTTAAATTTGACTGTGACTCGATTCATCTGTTGTTCTAACTGATGTCTTCCTGATAAGGTGCACTATTAGTGGCGTAGACTATGGCTTGTTTTATGTTCTCTTGGTGGTTAAAATAATATCTCATTGCATATCTAAAACAGATAAAATGGAGGTTTAGCATGTACATCAGCTTCAAGTTAACTCTTCAGGAGAATGGGAATTTTATCCCAATCAATATCAGTTGTTTTTTGGCTTAGTAAAAGGTTTAGTGTTGATTGCAACAATAGAATGGCATTAAAATCAAACATAGATAGAATTTCTCTTCCACGTCGGACTGCTAAACTTGTCCTTTTCAGGTAATAAGATGCAATACTACATCAATGCACTAGCAGAATTTGGTCGTAATTTTCAAATCGTCTGGGGTTGCATCAACAATTATGGTGATACCGGTGGGAAGATGCACATCCTAAAAAGCGAGCTCGAGAGTCTTATCAGTAGAGAAGGAGACATAATTGTGGAAGTAGAACACGCGGAGTCAACTCTTGGAAGAAAAAGAAAGAGAGAAGTTGAGAATTGGCTGAGCAATGTACGAAGAAAAAAGGATGAAATCTCAAGCTTAGAACAAGAAGTTACAAATGCGAGACTTCTCTCAAGAATCACTTCATTGATCAATTTGGTAAATCGTAGGAATCAATTGATCGAAGAGGTGAAGGAACTCAGAAAGCAAGGTGAATTTGGTGGCGGACTCACACAAAATTATATCAGGGGATATGAACTGCTGACAAAGGGATTAGTCGGCAATTCTTTTAGACAAAATCTGCAAACGATATTATCTTACCTGATGAATGATGACGTGTGGAGAATTGGAGTTTTTGGTATGGGAGGTGTTGGGAAGACCACTCTGATAACGCATATCTACAATAAGCTTTTGAAGGCGCATAACACTAATCAGAAGGTCGGTTTGGTGGTTGTATCCCAAAAATGTAGCCCTGACGAGCTGCAATACAAGATTGCAAAATGTCTGAATCTTGATCTGTCAAATGTGGACGATAGGATTAATCGAGCTGGAAGATTATCAAACTTCCTGAGGGGAAAAAAATTTGTCCTCATCCTGGATGATATGTGGAATACGTATGATCTAAAAGAGCTGGGACTTCCGGTAGACAAGAACGGGTGTAAACTGATCCTGACAACCAGGAAGCTGGATGTGTGTAACCAGATGGAATGCCAAGTTTCTGTCAAAGTAGAGACTCTTCTCGAGAATGAAGCTTGGCACTTGTTCATGAAGAATCTGGGGCGCACAAAAGCCTTCCCACTTGAAGTAGAAAATATAGCAAGGTCTGTCGCACAGGAATGTGGAGGTTTGCCTCTTGCAATTGTGGTGGTTTCTGGAAGCATGAGAGGGACGGAGGACATCCATGAGTGGAGAAATGCATTAGAAGCATTGAAAGAAGCAAACTTCACGGAAGAATGCATGGAAGAGAAGGTGTTTAGTGTTTTGAGAATTAGCTATACTCGACTGAATGATGTGTTGGCGCAGCGGTGTTTCCTGCATATGGCATTATATCCTGAGGATTACATGATTGAAAGAAGTGAGCTCATTCAATATTTCATGGATATCCAATTGATATGCAGCAGAAGTCGGGAAGTGGAGTACGATAGGGGACATACGTTGGTGAATAAATTACTTAACGTCTGCTTGTTGGAAAGTGTTAAACGCACGAACATCTTTGGACAAGAAACAGAGGAATTGAAGATGCATGACTTGCTCAGGGACATGGCAATCAACATGATGAGATCTACATATATGGTGAAAGCAGGGTTGCATTTGAGAGAGATACCTGAAGAGGAAAAATGGACAGCGAATCTTGAGGTAGTTTCCTTAATGGGAAATCTCATTGAGGGAATCCCAGAAGGGATAGCACCCAAGTGTCCTAGACTCGAGTTCCTTTGCTTGAGCAATAACACTTCCTTGAAGGCATTACCCAATGCATTTTTCGAAAACATGCCTTCTCTCCAAGTTCTCGATCTATCTTGGACAAATATCAAGTTTCTGCCATGTTCAACATCCAACTTGAAGAAACTGGTTGCATTGTTGCTCCGGGGGTGCAGGGAATTAGAATTAGTCCCGTCTGTGGCAAAGATGGAGGAGTTAAGAACTTTAGATCTGTGTGAAAGTGGAATCCGGGATGCACCTGAAAGGTTAGAGAGATTGGTAAATCTAAGAAGTTTTGATTTGGGTGGTTCAGAACTAAGGAAACTGCCTCTTGGAGTTCTGCCGAAACTTGCTCATCTGCAATACCTCAACCTCGGCAGTAAATTATATGCAGAAGGAAGGGAGATAATGAGTATGAGAAACTTGGAAGATTTAAAATGCAATTTCGCTGATGAAAATGAATTTAATCTGTACACGGCATATCTGAATGATGGAAAAGGTCCAAAGAAGTGGGACTTGAGACTGGGATGTGTTGATTATGATGAGGCTCTAATAGGAAGCATGGAAGATTATAACAAAATCGTGAGATTAAGTTGCATCGCTCAAGGATGGCAATGGGAAGAGCAGCTTCTGCTCCCTAGAGAAGTTGAATTGTTGATAATTGAAAGGTTTGTGGAGGATGGCCTGAGAAGCCTAATGAACATCCCATCATTTCACCAGGTAACCAACATGAAGGCCTGCATGATTAGGAAAGTTAAATCCATGGAGTGTGTGGTTCCGCTGCCCATGGATTTCCTCTCACACAGATACACCCATCTTCGAAGCCTTGAGTTTCTAAGACTAGATTCACTTGAGGACCTCCACGTCCTAGTGGAGGTAGAAGAGAACTTTACCGCTGCGAGTGCATTCCTGCGGGTGCTATCCAAAGGTAATACCTTCTGGGGTCTGAAAAAGCTCGAAATCAGTAAATGCTGCAAAATGAAGAAGCTGCTGACCCACTCGCTGCTGCCCCTCCTCGCAAACTTGGAGGTGCTTTCTATCCAATGCTGCAGCGAAGTCGAGGAGCTCATAAAAGTGACAGGAGACCGAACAACTTCTGCTTTAACTCTCCCAAAGTTAAGGACTTTCGTGTTAAGGGATTTACACGCACTGGAAAGCATATGTAGCAGCACAATAGTCTGTAATTCTCTTGAGTATATAACAATCAAAGGGTGTTGCAAGCTGAAAAGGATACCGCTCCGTATATCCCTCCCTCGGGAGGCGGAACCACCTTCTTATCTTTCTCCTGCTGGCTCTCGTACTCTCCAACGTATAGAGATCAAGTACAATGACATGGGATGGTGGAAACAGGTGGAGTGGGACCATATCAGGGACAAGTCCCTCCTTAAGCCTTATGTCCAGTACTGGGCTTACTGATGATACTTTGGTTGCTCGGCCATATTGTTTCTCCGCCACCTACCGAAGCCACATACAGGATTTCGGTTTGCTAGGCTCTGCTATTCATATTTTATGCTTTCCTTTTCCACTTCTTGAGGACTCCAGGATGTTTGCAGTCAGTTGGCGGGGAGAAAGTATTACATCCAACATTTATGCCATGTGATACATGTACACGTTGTGTCCCTCGTTCAATAGATAAATCATTTTCAGGGTGTGTTCAAATCACAGTAAACAAGAATATTTGATTCAATGAGTGACATTATAGATTGTAGCTTTGTACAACTATGTGTTTTTTTGGCTATGGCATCAAGTCGTCTAGGGCTTCCTCTTTTTCCTTGTTCATTTGTATTGAATTCGAGATCCCTTAGATCGGAATTGCTGCATTTCTTCATGCTTCACTTTAAGTTGACGACTCTAAAGCAACAGTGGTACAAAAGCCAGATAAAGGAATATCCGTCAACTTTTTAGTTGATATTATCGCACGATATAGGCGTCAGATCCTGAACATGTTCTGAATAAATGTGTTTCATACTGGTGAATCAAGATATCATCTGGGATCGAAGGAAACTGGTTAGATGAGTTCTTCTAAGTTAAAAATCCTATTCAATAAGTTTTCAAGTTGGATTAGAATTCCTAACGGGGTCGCAATGTGAGACAATGATATCTTATGATTTGTGAGATTAGGTGTGAAAGGTTTTGGCCAAGAGCGTCTTCACCATCTGCAGAGCTACAAAATGGAAGCTCTGCCACCCAGCGAAGAGTGATTTAAGACTTCATCTCTAGGACGGTTTACTGAACTTTCTTTTAGATGAAAAACGAGGCTCTCTTTGTCGGGACTCCCCCGTGCGATTTTTGCGTTCGAAGCTGGTGTACTCCGTAGCGGGTGGTGTTTCGGAGGGTGAAGCGTGTAGACAGGTTTAGAAGGTTAGTTTTGACTGACGCAAACTGCTTCAGCATCGGGGTAACGTTGCTAATCTTTCTCAACTAAAACCGTCTCGTAGTGCCGAAAAGCAAACGAGCAAAATGAAACTGAATCCTGAGTTACTCTTCATCTGTCAATTCCTACCCTGATACCTCCGATGTTTCACTAATCCTACCTATAAATTGTGCCGCCTTTTTCACGTTGTTTCGTACCATTGATGCTTGTCCAGTTGTCCTTTGAGATGTTCATTAGGACAACCGCATTTTACCACCCCTATCGACAACATTTGCTCTCTATGCACCGAATTCCAAGTTCCAACCCACGTTACCTCTCTATATCATCCGCAAAACATAGAATAGAATAAAATAAAATCACTCAAAATCACAGTAAAAGCAAGCAATGAGAGTTTGCTATTAATTCGTAAAGAAGAAACCTCTCTCTTGACCATGCTACAAAACGATGCATTTTAAGCACTTAAATCTTTTGCAATTTCGCCGACTGAAGATTCAAAAAAACCGCATTGGTGTACATCCCATTGCAGAGCTTCTGTTTATTCTACCCTCCTCGTCAAAATAAAATGTCAAATATTAATATTCTTGATGACTGACACGTCAAATGGCTGAAAACTTGAAGAATGCAAAGTTTGGCCCGAGAATGGAGTTATCTGCCATTAGAAAAGATGCAGAAATGATGAGTTATTAAGAAAAGCTGAGTCATGCATCCCATTCAGACATTAAACCAACTGAAGGCCTGAGACCTATGGTCCAAAGAATAACCCGCTCAAGCAGCAAGGTTCCTTCATGTTTAAAATACAGAATATATAATCTAACATCCGAGGTGATTATCACAAAACCAGTCTGCTAGAACTCTCAAAAGCCCACAAGCACAGGAATAATCTCATGTAGACACGTCAGAACTTCCTCCAGTAGATCCAGAACTATTGCAGTGCGAACAGGAAGACCATCCTCAGAGTATGTACTAAACTTCTAAAGACTGTTCTGCTGAATATGGAGATTATGGCTACCAGCTCAAGAATCAAGACTCTACCACTGTTTTAACAGTTAAGATTTCCTAACAGTGAAGCTCAGACATGCATTCGGCACCAAATTGCACACGTAAAGGTAATGCACACGTATGAGCAACGCAAGAGATGGATACCAAATTCACCTGATGATGTTATACAGCCGATATTGACATTAAGCAAGTAGATAATACAGTCCCACTTCGCTATACAGAAGTCGAACAAAGCAGCCATCAGACAAAGAAAAGGCAGATTTGACAAAAGTTATGCTTAACTTTATTGCTGCAGGAGCATCTCATGCTTACTACCTTTACAAGAATTTCTCAATGCTAGTGGTCAATGTGGACTTGGGAACGGCACCAATAACAGCATCTTTCTTCTCACCACTCTTAAATATCATGACAGTCGGTATGCTTCGGATGCCATATCGAGTGGCAATTGAAGGGCTCTCATCAGTGTTAACTTTGTAGCACTTCAATTTCCCTGCATATTGCTTTGCCAATTCATCAATGACAGGGTGGATCATTCGGCAGGGACCACACCATGGAGCCCAAAACTCAACCAGTACCGGAAATTCAGACTCCAAAACAAGTGATTGCCATGTTGCATCAGTCACAGCAGCCACTACATCAAAAACAAGAAATGACTGTTAATGCTTGAATATATCTTTTTCTGCATTGCTTTTTCGGTTTTAGAGTGGTGACCATCTCAATTCCTCTAATCCATAACAAAATGCCGATCCAGAAAGGACCTTTCGAAATTTTCCTATAAAACCAGGATTTCTCATTTTCTACAGCCAACTTGTGCATATACTTGGCACATTAACAGTACATAAGAGAACCCAAATAATGGTTGCATCAGTGTATGACAGATCCCAAGTTATGGTTGCAATTTTTTCCATTTTCAGAATGTGCCCGTGAAGTGCTTTCTAGATAAGTTGTACCTATAATCCAGCACTATAGAGATTTGCAATGTGCTTATGCCAAGCTCAAGCTAAACCATTCGATGAGTTCTTGTTTAGTGAATGCTGGTTATGAATGAGTTTGTTGGCAAGGATTGCAGTAAGATTTTAAGCTGCGTTATCAGTAGACAAGCTGATCTCAAAGCCAATGACTGCTTATAATAGAGCCCGTTACCATTAATCTAATGCAACATACGAATATTCTCCACGTGTCAAAGAGGAGAAGTGAAGCTCTTCTAGACCACCTTGAGTAACCAAACGACGTGATAAGGCCACATCATGATAACATGACAAGTCCCGAAACTTTACTGAAATTGACATACAGTTTAAGAATTTTCATACCTTAGAATCCTATCATAATCTCATTAATGAAGTAGATTAGCAAGAGCACGCAATTTTATGATATTATAATATCTATATTGGTACGCCACAATTTCCATTCCTCTAACAAGAGAGGACCGTATCCAAGATAAGCCAACTTTTCTTGTGCAATTTCTTTAGCATGACGTCACTCATTTGGTAGAAAGTTGAGAATTGGAGCCTTCTTATAAACAAACAGAAACAATTAGACTCGTCGGCCTCAAGTACACAGCTAAGGCATCCTTTTTCCGCCGTAAACATTACTAAAGGCAGGTCTAGCAAAGAGCTCCGCTACACATCAACAGAGAGCTTGGCAACAACTTTTACGTCAAATAAAATTATTTCCTGTAATCTTTCATAGCACAAGATAGTTCGCCCACGATTTCAGTAACTCAGTGCGACCCAATCGTCGGCCTTCAGTGCCGCATCATTGAACTAGGACGTCAGACGCTAACTCGCCAAGCAATAAAATCGAACTATATCTACGAATACATAGACGACGAATGAATCCGACAAAAAAAAAGTTCAGGTAACTCCTCAAACGAGAGAAAAATCAGAGAAATATTGGTGTTAGCGTTAAAAAACTAAAAAAGGCGTGAGCTTCAGGAATCCAACCTTGAACGGCAGTATCCTGAGCCTCGCAGACAACGGATGGAGCACGCCTCGGGCCCTGGCTCGGAGATCTCAGCGACCGAGCGATCGAAACCGGCCTGATCCTCAACCCGCTAGCCTGCGGGAACCGGGCCGACCTCCGGCGACCGGCGGCGGGGGCGAGGGACGAGGCGGAGGCGACCGGAGAGAAAGCGGCGGGAGGAGGCACGCCGGAGGAGCGGGGAACGGCGAGGGACTCGAGCACGGTGGCCATGGGGAGACGGGGGGGACTGGAAGGGCGTGAGCAGCGAAGCGAAGAGATGTCACTGCGAAGAACACGAAGAAGAAGAAGGGGAGAGACCGGAGAGATTTTTTTTTCTAGAGAGAGAGGGGCGCTGGTGTTTGGCTGGCGTTTGTTTGGAGGGTAGCGATGGAGTGGATGACGAGATCGGCAGCGGATGAGGGTCAATTTTGCCATCTTGAACAAGTCAATTTGGACATTGGAAAAATTAGCGATTGACGGAAAATGAACAGAAAATGTTTTA
Source organism: Syzygium aromaticum (assembly GCA_024500025.1). Classification (NCBI taxonomy): domain Eukaryota; kingdom Viridiplantae; phylum Streptophyta; class Magnoliopsida; order Myrtales; family Myrtaceae; genus Syzygium; species Syzygium aromaticum. The sequence goes on along the minus strand of CM044890.1, from coordinate 31,506,950 downwards.
CTACCAAACCTTAAATTTTAAGAAAATGTTTTGCTCATTAAAAAATTTAGAAATCATTTTACAAAATATGACTAAATATAGACGCTTTGATAAAAAATTCTGTGTTTTGGTACAGGAAACCAATGCTTGTTTTTAGGCCCTTAGCAACAAGGCCCAGTCCCTAGTGTCTGGACCCGAGACACCAGTCGGTAATATCGAGTCGGGGCCCAAATCTAATAAGGTCAGGCCATATGCCTAGGCGCTCGCCCCCAGATCCATCGAGGCTAGGCTTGAACCTCGATGCCCACGTCCAAGTCCTCTACGACCAACCTAGGTCCATTAAGGCTGTGGTTGGGACCTCGATAACCATGCCCAGGTCCCAATGCTTGCGTTCAAGTCCATCAAGGCCGGATCTAGGACCTTGATGCCTATGCCCTGGCTCGATGTCCATTGAGGCTAAGCTTGGGACCTCGGTGCTTGGGGGACCTCGACGGTGCCCAAGCCCAAGTCCATAGTAGCTAGACTTGGGATTCTAACATCTCTGTCTAGACTTGTTTGTCGAGGACCTAAGCTTGAGCAGTAGGGACCCAAGCTCGGCCGTGACGAATCCTAGCTGGGCCTCCATGGATCTGGGTACAAGCGCTAGAGACATTATCCTAAGCGTCGCCCCAGGCCCAACCTCAACGGGCACAAGCATCGAGAACTAGGGCGCAACCTCAACCGATCCAGGCTTGAATGCCAGCGATCGTGGCGTAGCCTCGATGGATTTGAGCTCGGGCGCCAAGAATCGAGTCCTAGCCTCGATGGACTTGAGCAAGGGCACGAAGGTCCTAGGCTTGACCTCAATGAACCCAAGTCCAGGCTTAGGGGACTAGGTTCCGGACATCAAGTTTGTGGCCCAGCCTCGATTGACCTAGGCCTGGGCGTAGGGTCCTAGTCGCAAGCACTGGGTCCAAGGCTTGGCCTCAATGGACCCAAGCTCGAGCACTTGAGACCTAGGCCCACCCTCTGTGGACTTGGGCCGCAGCGCTAGGAAAGAAGCTGAGCACGGACACCAAGTTCTTGGGCCCGGTTTCAACAAGCCCAAGATCAGTACCCGTGCTCATGTCCGGGAGTTGAGAATCTGTGCTTGAGACCCTAGTGCCTATGCCCGATTCTTTGGTCACTCATACACAAATCACTAACATCCGAATAATGTAAGTCTATTTAAGAAAATTAAATGAGATCTTTTTTACCAAACGATGAAAAATATTTTTCAATTCATTTTCAGGTCTAAGCCAAATACCAAAAAATATTGTCATTTTCTTGAAAAATGATTTCTCAAAAAATATTTTTCAAAAATATCTGATTTTTCGCAAAACGAACGAAGCCCACAAAACGTACTATTTTCATGTTTCGCCGGCTTCGTTATCCGTTCCCAGCTATATCATTTTCTTACTTCGTTTGGCTCGGGTATTCTCCCTTTTTGCACTAAATCCACCATGGTCTAGGAAAAATGAAAAGATGGCAACGATTTCGTAAATTCTATGGTTCTATCGTTTCAGTATTTCCACACGATCGAGGTCTAGTTTTGAAATCATAAAATCGTAAAATATTTTAAATCTTAATGACTTTCCTATATACTTTTAGGCCGTCTGGGGAAATTTCCTAAATTTGTTATTTATCAATGCAAAGAAGATTTATGTGTTTTTTTTCATTTCTATGCTGAAATTGTTGCTAGTAAAATCTTTCTCCTTTTCTCGAAAATACCCTTAACAGTTTTTTTTATGTGAATTGAGGAATACAACAACTATAGCAAATAAATTTATTTTGTCGGGAAAAAAAGGTAAAAATGAAGTGTTGATCTTTCGGGCACTGTTTGGGAGTAAGAGGGTGACCAGAATTGAGAAGAGAATTGCCGAAAATTTTAACTTTTTTGTCCCTCCTCTACCTTGGCACAAAAGTTCAAGATTTTACCTAATTTTCTCACCCAAATTCTCTCACTCCCCAAATATAGCACTAAACACAAAATGACTAATACTAAGGTTCCATTTGTTTCACGAAAAATGAATGACTTATTCAATTTTGCCATTTTGAACAAGTCAATTTGGACATTGGAAAAATTAGCAATTGACGGAAAATGAACAGAAAATGTTTTACGACCAAACCTTAAATTTTAAGAAAATGTTTTGCTCTTTAAAAAATTTAGAAATCATTTTACAAAATATGACTAGATATAGACGCTTGGATCAGAAATTCTGTGCTTTGGTACAGGAAACCGATACTTGTTTTTAGGCCCTTAGCAGCAGGACCAAGTCCCTAGTGCCTAGGCCTGAAACACCAGTCAATAACATCGAGTTGGGGCCTAGATCTAACAAGGTCAGGCCATATACCTAGGCGCTTGCCCCTAGATCCATCGAGGCTAGGCTTGAACCTCGATGCCCACGTCCAAGTCCTCTACGACCAACCTGGGTCTATTAAGGCTGTGGTTGAGACCTCAATAACCATGCCCAAGTCCCAATGCTTGCGTTCAAGTCCATCAAGGCCGGATCTAGGACCTTGATGCCTATGCCCCGGCTCAATGTCCATTGAGGCCAAGCTTGGGACCTCGATGCTTGGGGGACCTCGACGGCACCCGAGCCCAAGTCCATAGTAGCTAGACTTGGGATTCTAACATCTATGTCTAGACTTGTTTGTCGAGGGCTTAAGCTTGAGCAGCAGGGACCCAAGCTCGGCCTTGACAAATCCTAGCTGGGCCTCGATGGATCTGAGTACAAGCGCTAGAAACATTATCCTAAGCGTCGCCCCAGGCCCAACCTCAACGGGCACAAGCATCAGAACTATGGTGCAGCCTCAACTGATCCAAGCTTGAGCGCCAATAACCGTGGTGCAACCTCGATGGATTTGAGCTCCGATGCCAAGAATTGAGTCTAAGCCTCGATGGACTTGAGCAAGGGCACGAAGGTCCTAGGCTTGACCTCAATGAACCCAAGTCCAGGCGTAGGTGACTAGGTCCCGGACATCAAGTTTGTGGCCTGGGCGCAGGGTCCTAGTCGCGAGCACTGGGTCTAAGGCTCGGCCTCAATGGACCCAAGCTCGAGCACTAGGGACCTAGGCCCACCCTCTGTGGACTTGGGCTACAGCGCTAGGAAAGAAGCTGAGCACGGACACCAAGTTCTTGGGCCTAGTTTCAACAGGCCCAAGATCAGCACCCATGCTCATGTCCGGGAGTTGAGAATCTGTGCTTGAGACCCCAGTGCCTATGCCCGATTCTTTGGTTACCCATACACAAATCACTAGTATTCGAATAGTGTAAGTCTATTTAAGAAAATTAAATGAGATCTTTCTTACCAAATGATGGAAAAAAATATTTTTCAATTCATTTTCGGGTCTCAGCCAAATACCAAAAAATATTTTTCAAAAATATCGGATTTTTCACGAAACGAACGAAGCCCACAAAACTTACTATTTTCATGTTTCGCCTGCTTCGTTATCCGTTCCCAGCTATATCATTTTCTTACTTCGTTGGCTCGAGTATTCTCCCTTTTTGCATTAAATCCACCATGGTCTAGGAAAAATGAAAAGATGGCAACGATTTCGTAAATTCTATGGTTCTATCGTTTCAATATTTCCACACGATCGAGATCCAGTTTTGAAATCATAAAATCGTAAAATATTTTAAATCTTAATGACTTTCCTATATACTTTTAGGCCGTCTGGGGAAATTTCCTAAATTTTGACATGGATCAAATTTCTTATTTATCAGTGCAAAGAAGATTTATGTTTTTTTTTTCATTTCTATGCTGAAATTGTTGCTAGTAAAATCTTTCTCCTTTTCTCGAAAATACCCTTAACAGTTTTTTTTTATGTGAATTGAGGAATACAACAACTATAGCAAATAAATTTATTTTGTCGGGAAAAAAATGGTAAAAATGAAGTGTTGATCTTTCGGGCCCTGTGTGAGAGTAAGAGGGTGACCAGAATTGAGAAGAGAATTGCCGAAAATTTTAACATTTGTCCCTCCTCTACCTTGGCACAAAAGTTCAAGATTTTACCTAATTTTCTCACCCAAATTCTCACTCCCCAAATATAGCACTAAACACAAAATGACTAATACTAAGGTTCCGTTTGTTTCTTGAAAAATTTTATAATAAAATATACCGACGATCATTTTTAGGAAGATATTTTCTAAATTATTTATTTTTCGCGAAACAAGCACACTTCACAGATATATTTGTTTCACTGAAAACTTTACGATAAAGAAAAATGTTTTCCATGAAAATTATTTTCAAAGAATTTAGCTTTTATCTTATTGGTGATTCAGGATAAGTCATTTTCTTATTATTAAAAAGAGAAGTCGTTTTCTTCCGATCTAAGCTTGTCGTTTTCAAATTCATGAAAAACGTTTTTCGTATATCGATTAGTTTTCCGTCGTCAAAACACCAAAAAGTCAAAAAAAATATTTTCTCGAACATAATTTTCTTTCAATTAATCGGGAAAAATGTTGGGTGATTATGGACGGGAAAAAGATATGAGATTAGACAAAGTCAACAAGAATCGCAGCATAATCTCTGCGAGAATCGCAGCATAATCTCTGCTTGCTTCCCTCGTGTGTCATCATATTTATCCTCCTTATCGAAGTCTTCCATCAAACCAATCACTCCTCCTCCTCCTCCTCCTCCCAATTGGCGTTCCAACGCGTCGCTGTCTGAACCTTGGAACGACTCGTTACAGAAACACTCGACCCGTCGATGTTTACCGTGTTTTTGTAAAACCAAAGCTATTGGTTTCTCTCTCGCTCCCCCTCTCTCTCTCTCTCTCTCTATTTGCTCCTAGTCCCTGTGGGAGTGGGTGGTTGTGGTGCCACGATATGTTCTCATTCTGTCAAACCCATTTCCCGGTCAAAGTTCCAAAAACTTCACACCAACTCTCTCCCTCTCCGTCCTTTCTCTCTCTCTGTGTCTGAAAACATGGAGAAGAAGCAAGGCTGCCTGGGCGGAAAAGAGAAGCAAGCCATTCGGAACGATCAAATTCATCGACGGGACGAGGTGGAGAGACCCGACAAGTCCCCGAAAGAAGAAGTGCTGCGGCTGGCTGCGACCGCGGTCAGCTTCAACATGAGGCTGAGGTCGTCGGACATGCCCGTCCACATGCAAGAGCACGCCCTTCGCTGCACCCGATCCTTCCTCGACTCGACTCCCAGCCTCCGTCCCAACAACACCCACTTGGCTCGCGCTCTCAAGAAGGTGCGTCAAAAAAAAAAGACGTGATTTTTTTAGCGAAAAGGACGAGGCTTTCGTGCCCATGTTAAAAGACGCGATTTGGAGCGAAGAGAAGGAGACCTTGCGCCACTCCTTGACGATGGACTCCGACAAGAATTTCATCGTTTCATGGGCTTGTCTGTTACATCTGTATCGTTTCTTCGATTAGTTCGTCGTCTTCTTTTTTGTTTTGAATTTTGCGATATTTGCAGGAGTTTGACTCGGTGTACGGGCCGGCGTGGCACTGCGTGGTGGGGAAGAGTTTCGGATCGTTCGTGACTCACTCCCCAGGCGGCTTCCTCTACTTTTCTCTCGACACGCTGTCCATTCTTTTGTTCCAGACGGTGGTTCAACTGGTCACGGAACCGACCAGGTCGTAGACAAATTTTGACTCGCTTCTCCTTGTCGGTATTGATTCTTGAAAATTTACGCCAATTGCCCAATCGCATTCGATTAGTGGAAAGCAGGAATTTTGTAATTTTCACGTGATCCACAGGCTTTTTGGTTGTTATGCTCGCCTGCGATACGCGATATCTGCTGTCAATATGAGAGGGGAATGCAATATGCATGTATATGAAACTCAATTCGCGTTTTTGTTTTTCGGTTTACTTTTCGTATCTTTGCTTTAGAAATTAGCATTTTCCTTTCATGGATCATTGTGTTGCACGTTCTCGAACAACAATCCTCTGAAACGGGGGCAGCTCCTGAGAATAGGTGCCTGCTCGAACGTCCGAATCATGGCCATTCATGAGTTTCCACGAAAGGGTGTCTCGGATCCTCGATAGATACTCAAGTACGAAGCAAGCAGTAATAGTTGGCAATGATTTGATCTGTTGTATGTAGTTGTTATTGCTTTTGAGAATCGCCATGGACATTTTGCTGATCGGGGCTCGTCATGTCAAATCATTTCGGGGCACGAGGGCGGGACAGAGAGATCTGCTTCTTGACTACTGACCTGCGGTTTTCTTGTTTTTCCCTTCGACACACGCAAGCCATTGACACCACCAGTTGATGAGTTCCGTTCGCCTCCCGCGAGCTTCCGCAGGCCCTAGGCGGAGTGTTTTTTCAAAGAAACGAAAATGGGTTCTCTCGTATGTTTCGGTTGGTCTTCCCGAGATGGATACTTCTCTTCAAATAGGGGCATTTGCTAGTCCCGCGCTCGTGTCTTCTGGCTAAAAGTCTTGGTCTTGACCCGTCTCAGGCTCTCGGTTTTGTGACTTTTGCTCCGCTCCAAGGTCCACACCATTCCCGTCTCTGTTTCTGCCCTGTCCATTAACCAGACCAGACTATGTAAAGAAATCTACTGCCATAATCATAACCCCCGAAGTCTCACGTTGGAAGGGACAGGGCTTGTCATGTTATTCAGGTCAAAAAGTCGAGGGGTTACAGCTTAATACTCGTTTTGAGCGCTTGGCTCGTATCCGAGCAGGACGCTCTGCCATTACACGGGAAGTGATTTCTCGTGGTTTTATTTGTGACGAATTCCGAAGGTTAGCCCTCCAGGATCCATAGAATCAACAAGAAGGAAGCACGGGAATAAATTGGCTCCTGAAACCAGTGTCTTTCAGCTCAGAAACACAATGAAACCGACTTTTTTGGGTCCCGCTAGGTTGGGGAACGGGAAAATTTCGCTCACCATGGCACGATCAAGAAGGCGAGGAGTGACCGATTTGGAATATCGACGATATTTTCCATCTTCATGAACTAAAGATTTGACCTGGTTTCAATTTACATTTCATTCTTGCCAAGATTCAGAGATCTCAGTGTGGTATCGGTTGATGTCCCACCCTCGCATACCTCCTCGGGAAACAAAATGTGCCTGCTTTACATTTCTTTGGAATTCAGAGTATACATTTTCGGGCAGCCATAGATGTTCGAGCTAAGGGTCCAATTAGATGCTCAAGCCAACATTGCAGATTGTCTGCGAACGAAACTGTCGCTAATGACTTACGTAAATAGGAGGCAACACGGCTTTAGCTTCTGATTGAAGTTTTCACCTAACAATGACATTGCGAAGATAAATGAAATAATCCAGAATCGCATCCAAATGCAGATGAGCCATATCTCCTATATTTGGAGTGAAATATCAGTGCGATCATGTAGGAAAATTGTCCAAAAAGTCTTATACATATTACACTTTTGCCAATTCGATCTTAAACCTTTTAACTGTGTCAATTAAGTCATAAATTTTTTAACGTTTTGCTAATTGAGTCCATGTGGCCAATTTTAGCCGGAAATTATTGACATGGATATTTTACCTGACATGACCGGCATTGACGTAGAAATTTTTTTAATAATATTTTTAAAAAAATTCTTTTTTCTTTTTTTTTATTCTGCTTCACTTTTCCTTTCTTTTTTTGCTATGGCCAACAAGGGTCATCGGGCCCTCTCCGGCCACAGGTGAGGGTCGCGCAGCCCTCACCCGACCTTCCCCAAATTTGGGTAAAGCTTATCGCGCCGAACTTCGTATTTTGAGGAGCAAAATTATTCTCAAGAACAGTGTTTGCGCGACTCAAATATTTGTTCTTAGTTTCATCTTTTCTAAGAGATTATTCAACACTTGTCATCCTCATCATGTCTGTCCTCCCCTAGTACGTTTTCTTCCCCTTCCTCGACACGGCGGACAACCGGGGACCCGAGCTACGGCCACGGACCTCCGGTTTTGTCCACCCGAGAGAGGCGGGTTCGACCACGCTCCGTCCAAGGGACAATCTCCGGTGGATGAAAACACGGGGACAGGCAGGGGAAGGCACATAAGAGAAGAACAGCAAGAAGAAAGGAAGCAAGCCCTCCAAAAAGTCGGTTCCTTCCGTGGGTTACACAGTCTCTAGAGACTCGGGTCGAGATTTGCGTGGATGATTTCGTGGGAGGTGAACTTTGTCGGCTCTTTCCTCCGTGTAAACAAATGTTTCGCGCTTCCTGCATTGATCCCTGGTTGAAAGTAGTTAAATTTGACGGAAGTAGTCGAAAGCTCAATGCGCTTGAGCGCACAACGCGCTCGCGCGATCGCTCGCTCCCGTCCATCTACTGGATTCTGAATGTTTGGATTTGAATTCCAAGTTAAAAAAAAAATCTACACCATCAAAACACGAGGTACCGGAAATTGAAAGTAGTCCACCAAAACTCATGAATCGTGTATGACAGAAACCGGCACTGGCGTATCAAGAAACAGAGAGAAACAGAGGACTGCACCTACCATATGGACTTCGTTAAGAAACGGGAAAATCTTATTAAACGCGAGAAACGACCAAAAGCGACCGTGATTGATAAAATATATTTCGAATCTCATTTTCTCCTCTTGCGAGGTACATCAACATTGGCATCGTCTTCGTCGTCGCCGTCGTCGTCGTCAAAATCCGCTTCGTCGAAATCCCCCCAGTTGCCAGCATCGTCGCTATCAAAACCCCCATCCTCCGTGCCGGAATCGTCCTCCTCGTCCTCGTCCAAAACCTCCTCGCGCCGACGCATCTCGAGCTCGTCCTCGGCCGCGAGACGGTACTCCCTCCCCCAACCCCTCCGATCTTCACCGCCGACGAGCAGCAACGATCGGCCGGGCGAATGAGGAGCCGACACCGCGACCTGCCGATTCAAAAGGGCACAGGACGGGTTCTGGAATTGGCATTGGCCGAGGACGATGCCGACGCCGCCGCCGCCGCCGCCGCCGCCGCTTGGGGCAAGCAAGCTCTGGTCCTTGACCGTGGCGGCGTTTGATCGGCGCAGCAGCGAAGCGCGGATGAAGCGGAGCGAGGCATGGCGGTTGATGAGGAGAGACCGGGCCACCGGAGCCGCCATTTTCGGAGCCGTGGAGCGGAAGAGCGTCGATGGAAGGGGAGCGGAGCGATGGCGAGTAAACTCGATCAAAAGCGGCGGAGGCGAGCGGCGGAGGCGGTTGATATTTAGGAGGAGGGTTTAGGGTTTAAGGGGGGGGCTGGTGAGGTGAGGAGGGCTAGGGAGTTCTAGAGACTTCGTTCCCGAGTTGCCACGTGTCTGTTCCGGGGACCGGGTTGACCTTTGACCATGGGCGAGCGAGTGAGAATGCGAGAACGTTTTCCTCTCGACTCGAGTCCCATGGATTCAAACAAATCACAGCCGTCGATAACCCACACGAAACCACAGTTACAGTGGACCTTGGACCTAGTACTCTTCGACCCCACCCCCAATTCATTTACCAGCAAGCCGCATGGCTGTTGGCGAACAATATTAGTTTATATAATCTAAAACCATGTAGCTTTTTTTTTATTTAATAGACTGAGTGTTGCACTATATTATAAGTCGTTCTCGATTTAAAAGCTAAAAGGTTTTTCAAGTATTTTTATAGCCTTAAATAATATCAATCATTCTAGATCTGTGTTTCCGATATATAATAAATGCAAAGGGAGATTGTTTATATCTCTATTGTTTTGTCCTCGAGCTATGTTTGAAGCAAAGTAAAATTCTGAATGCATCGAGCCGACGTAAGAAGCACGCCTTAAAATCGCCAGGATAGTTGGCTGAGTCAAAGTGCGCTAAACCTGCCCCCGCACACCCCTTGATTGCCATGCCAAAAAACTAATTACATATGGGCACTCGGTGTTAAAGGAATGCATGTATCTTATGGTTATACCTAGAATCCCTCAAGGTTTTGCCATAAGGTCTTAAACTTTGTTGGGAAAATTATTAAGAAAAGTCATAAACTTATTATATTTGTGTCAATTCCATCTTAAACTTTTTACATTTTGCCAATTTAATCGTAAAATTTTTGCCATTTTGCTAATGTAGTACATCTAGTCAATTTTGACTTAGAATCACTGATGTGAACGCCGACCGATCTTACATTGCAGAATCAATGCTAATATGGATAATTGTTTTGAATTTTTTTATTTAATTTTCTTTTTTTTTTCTTTGCTTCTCTATTCCTTCTCATCTTTTATTTTTTTTCACTGTCGAAGCTTGTCAACCCCTCACCTGGCCTCCCCTAGATTTGGGCAAGGCCTTGCCACTCGTGGGGGAGGTCGCCTTCGCCCATGGCCGATGAGGCTGGCCTCGCCCACGGCCCTCGCTACCCGTGGTAAAAGGAAAAAAAAGAAAAGAAGGAAAAGAGAAGAAAAGAAAAATAAATATAAAAAAATCTAGAATTTTAAATTTGAAAATATTGTCCGCATTAGTACTTGGTGTGCCATGTAGGACAACTGGTATTTACTTTAGTAATTTCTGATTAAAAGTGGTTAGATGGACTACATTAGCAAATTATCAAAAGATCTAAGATTAAATTGGCCAAATTAAAAGGTTTGTAATTGAATTGACATAAATACAAAAAGTTTAGGACTTTTTTGATAATTATATCCTCTTATAATTATACCTAGCATTCCTCAAGGTTGCGTTCAATCCATAATTAGCACTTACACATGCTCAACATTATTCACAAAAGCGATGTTCAAAAGCCTATTTGGATTTTTGTGTAGCGAAACGATCTAGAAAATTAAGAAACATGTGAAGAAATGAAAAATAAGCCAGCCAATTTTATTATTTAGCGTTAATACCATGAAAAATCTCAAACTGGTACACATATGATAATTTTATCTTCCATCAATTTCTGTTAAATTTTTCCATCAAATTTCTAAGTTAGATGACTCGTGATAGTTGACGAGTGTATCAGTTTGGGGTTTTACATATGTACCAATTTGTGATTTTTTATGGTATTAATCCAATTTGATGGATGATAAATTTGTCATAAATGTACCAGTTTGAGATTTTTGATAGTTAAAAAATTAATTTTGAGTAAAATTGTCATAAGTGTATCAATTTGGGATTTTTGACAGTAAAAAATTAGTTTGTGATAAATTTGTCATAAATATACTAGTTTGGGTTTCATGGTATTAACCTTTTTATGTACTATAAATGAACAAATATCATTATCTATTATATGAAGCAAAGAAGACCTTATACTTTTAGGGGATCACAATTCCTTTTTTTTTCTTCCACATCGTATCTAGTTGTTTAAATACGCAAGTTGGTAATTATATCTTAGCAGTCATATAGTTCAATTTTAATTTTAATCTTCTCTACCTTAACTTTATAATAAAAAGTTGAAATCTATATATATATATATATATATATATATATATATATATATATATATATATATATTTCTCTTTACGAGCATGCATGAATAACTTCTTCATATCGTGTCAATAATTCCTTTGTATTGAATAGCAATTCAAATATTTCTTAATATGAAGGATCTTGCGAAATCAATTTTTTGTAAATACACGACGAGTGTGCACCTTCACTGGTAGAAAATTAAATGAACGCAAACAGCACCTCACTCGCTTGACAATAATTTATCACTTTAGTTTGTCAAGGGCGTTGCAAATCACTCTCTATATCTCAAATACTAACAAATATACTAAGGCTCCATCTATTTCACGAAAAAATATATGAATTAAAAAATATTTTTCTACAAATGATCGCTCGCATAGCTTTAAATAATTACCTTATTAACCGATAACAATTTATATCTAAACATTTACTTGGACGATGAATTTTTTTTTCGTTCATTCATTTCTTTAAGCAATACAAGTAATTATTTTTAGGAAAATAGTTGCTAAATTATTTATTTTTCGCTAAACGAACGAAGCCTAAAATATATATCAAATCTTGCGAAATTAGTCTCATCATCTCCAGCATTTTGGCTCAGAACCTCAGCGGCCAAATCTTCATGCTGCTTGATCATCGCCTAGACCTTCCTTTTTATCAGCCTATGAACAATTTGGAGAAAGTCTCAAATAGATTCATAACAAACAAGGTGCTCCGTCAACCAAAGATACTGCTGCAACTTAGGCTAAGGAGGAACATGGCTGCAGGCTTGCAATAAACACAAAAAGATTCAAAAGAGATGAAGCTTATGCTACACTTACATTATCAGAAAACCTTCACTAGATTCCTACTCTTTTGCCCTGAAAGAAAACTGAGCTGAGAGATGAGAGGCGAATCAAGACATGGCCGATGACTCTCAGATGGTTATGGACCGGAGGAAGAAGGAACAAGAGAGTAGATGAATTTGCAGCTATCAGATCAGAACCATCCACATATACACAAGCTGCTTGATGAATGAAGATGCAACAATTCATGCCACTGACCGCGAAGCGATCATGAAAGTTGTTCAAAGATGTCAGTAGTACCATGCAAGAATTCGTACTGGTTCTGCATCCCAACGGACTGGGATCATTTGCATAGTGCACAAGGAAATGAAAACCCTTGTGCACACTCACATTAATCCGCCTTGATAGACCAGTCACCATTAGCTGCTCCTCCCAGAATATACATGTGATTTAAGAACTAAGTAGCCTTAAAAGAATATGAGCTAACAAGAAGCCTAAAAAAACAATCAACAAAAGTGTTACTTCCAAGAGTCAGAAACATCTCTGCTTATGAATACAAATTGTCATAGATGAAACGACCAACCCAACTCTGGATGGGTGAGAGTGAAATCACTCCACTAAAGAAAATCGACTCAGAGCATCTGTCTCAAAGAAAGGTATAATCACCATAATCGGTTACACATTCATCATTCGAGAACAAAAAGAAAAGGCATGGGTTGTGTTGATGTATCAATTCAAAACTCCATCAAAATGCTGTCTTCTCACTTATTTTTTAAATCCGATCTCAGTAAAACCGTCCCAGTATGTAGTCTCTATCAGCTAAATGGATCTCAACTTGTTGTTGTCAGTTCAAATCCCATCTCAGTTGAACTCAAACATTGAATCCCTCTGCACGGAGGCAAGTTAGATGAGCCTCAATCCATTTTTTGCAAGCATCTTCACCATGCTCTACGATGCACTCATCTCTCAGCTTCTTTGTGTCAGGACAAGCGCAACAGATCTTCTTTTTTGGCTTTGACTCGGGTGCAGGTGTCTTTACAGCAGAAACTTGGTTTTGCTGTGAACCTGGTAAAGCCAAGGCTGAGGAGCCATTTTCCAAAGGAAACCCTCCCATCCTCTGTACCCTTGGAGACTATGCCTCCTGATAAGAAACACGGATGAAAAAAAGAAGAAGAAAAAGTACAAACAATTAGAAAGATGAATGAAGCTTGAGAAGCACACATGGCAACGAAACTGCCGAATTATCAGCTACACAGGCACGACCAACACAGGTTTCTCCTCATCTTCAAATCAAGTGCAAATAACAAACACAAACATAAATTACCAACAGTTACCGATATTCAATTGACATTTATTGCTAATCAATTTTCAACTCCAGTTTCCTTCAAAAAAAAAAATATTGAGGCCGATTTAGTCCCCTAAACTCACTTCACCACAGAAGCTAAATTTGATACTGAACACTGAGCATGAGAACCAAACCCAATCAACAAGCGCACCACAGGAGAATGTACTGCCCCAATCCAGACAACTGGAACTTTGAGTTTGCATATTTAGAGGCCAGACAAGCACGTGAGTGGACAATTTTAGGGGTTATCAGGCTTCCCCCCAACTTTTACAGGAAATTTTCTCTCAAACTCTTGGCTTTCTGCTTTGGGGACCCAGTGTTCGATTCATTAGGCACACATAAAACATAAAACCATGCAAGAATTTCATCGATGAATTCTTTCCCCTGGCTCTTCAGTTTCCCACAGAAGAGACAGAGCAGATACCAAAGAATCACCTCTAAGCAGCCAGCTATAAGCTATATAAAAAGAGATAAAAAGGAGATTAATTAACCGGTAAAAGCTCGAACAGATGGCCCAAAAGAAAAGGAAAAAAAAAAAAAACTTTGACATCCCGTCCACACACACGCCGTGATGGGTATTTGCGCTCCGAATGCGTTCAGCGTGAAGAAGCTAAAGAGAAATTTGAACAAACACGTAGGGCGCGCATCTCGTACCCGAGGCGAGCCAAATCAAACGCGAGCAAAACAAAGGGCAAACACTTGGCGTGCGGAGGAAATCGCCGAGGGGACGGCAGCCGAAGAATAGAGATGAGCAAGCGATCGTCTCGAACAGCAATCAGACTACCATTGAAGACAGGAGAAGGAGCAAGCACAGCGAATAGAGAGAGAGAGGGAAGGAAGGAGGGAGGGAGGAATCTTACACTTTCCGCTATGGCAGGAGGAGAAATTTCGACTGCGGCAGCGGAACGGCAGAACGCAGGATTCAAGAATGGGCAGCAACGGAGCGGCTCTCGCAGAGATTTTGGCGTTGCGAAATGGGCCACGTCTTTCTAGCTAACTTTTTCCAATCGGGCCCTCGCTCTTTCTCGACCCGTGAAATTTTTTTAAGCTAGATTTGACATTAGATCTGGTGTTTCGACGGCGTATTTAAATGCGTGTAGCTTGTAATTTGAGTTCAATCACATCCTCCGTTCTCCAGAGGAAATCCCAAAACGTTTTTAATTCGGATGAAATTGGTTAGTAATTTGCGACTTCTTTACTGTCAATCATTCTTAACATATCTTGAGTTTTCACGAACTGATTGATCTAGTGTTCCCTTACCCATGCGGGCTTAAAAAACTCTTGCCCGCATGGGTAAAGAAACTCTTCCCGGGTTAGCCAAACCCTCAACGCTCACGGGGATTCTAGAGATAAACTCGTAGAGAAAGTTGCTCTGGCTTTTTATTAATTGCGAGACGATACAAATAAGGGTAGGGCAACCTTATTTATACAAGAATGCCTCTAATTAACAATAGTAGATTTCCTCGTGATCAAACGATGGAGACTACTTTTCCCTATCTACCAACTATCTGCATTAATCACAAGAATGCTCTCAAATGTAGTGTACATTTTAAGGCTCATTCAATTATCTTGGAGCATCCTCAATCTGTCGTGCCTTGAAAACCTCTGGACCGTGACACTTAACCATCCCTAGAATTGTCTCGACCACATCAATGGCATGTTCAATCAAGTCTAACTTGAATATTGCTAAATTACTTGTAAGAACTCTAAAAGTGACTCCAAAGAACTTTGAGTAGGAAACAGGGGTTATTAGGACCCAGTAAGCACATGCTGCCATATACTGACATATCATTTGCTCAACGAGAACCAATTATTAATGGCAAAGAAAAAGAAGAGGAATCAGTTTTTATATTAGAGAAGTGATCGCTCAGGTACATATCTCACTTAATCACAAGTTCATAAATATATAATATGGAAAATATTCAAATGCATATCCGTTAGCCGTTATATCCTAGTGAATTATGTGATGAGCCGTGGCATGATATCAGATCATATGATCAAAGCCAGTACTTAGTGTTGCGGTGTGTATAGAACATGCGTCCAAATTTTCACAGTCCACAGACAGGCTTCACCTGTGCATTTGTTCTTCACGTAGCTCCTCAATTCATGCATTGTATCAGCCAGAGTACAGAGTAGTATGAATCTCAAGATTGGCGATGAAAAGCCAACTTGATATTCCAAATGGGGAGTCCTGCTCCCAGTGAGTTCAGAACTCTGAAATAAAATGGTGGTTATATTTTCCTCTTTCAGCAATTGCTTCATTTGGCTCTTTTATCATAGTAACCTTCGATAGATGCTCAAACACAGGAGAGAATCAGAGAAAAGGGTATTTATTCCACATATGACAAAAATTTACAGGCAAAAATTGGATTGCGTTCAGCCAGCAAGAGCAGTAAAGCCCATATGATACGGCTGCGGTTTCTGAATTCTGAGCTAAATGAAGAACCATGGTGGTCCAGCAAATAAGCTAACTCCTGATCAGTTCCTTTCACTCCTCAAAGATCATAACAAAAACGATGAAAATCGAAACTTTAGCATCTAAAATGACCCCAACGAAAAATGTAATTTTCTTTTCACCTTTCATGTAATCACTCCAGTTGCAAAACCATCCTCCTTTTCCTGAAACCCAGAAATCTCAACTTACTTCACGTCCTGCTCGGAACCTCAATTGGATCTCACCTAAGCATTGCATGATTTCACCAAGCACCATCTCTCTATTTCAATATGCAGAAGCCCAGAGTTCTCTCTTTCTATTGCATCACTGCAATTCACTCCACGAGCTAATCGTACTTCTCTCTCCATGAATAGACGAGAAAGAAAATCCACGAAACTGCAAGTGCAATATCACCCAGAACTTGCTTGGGCCACTCACCCACAAGCTCCTCAAGCTTCCTCTCAAAGCAGAACCTCCACACCGCCATGCCCACATGCAACACCACACACCCTTTTGCAAAGAAGCTCTGGAACTCCCTGTCCTTCACAAACGCCACCATCAGCAACAGGGACCCGATGGCGACGAGAAGCAAGCCCGAGAACGAATCGGAGGTCCGAATCAGGAGCCGATCGTGAGGGGTAGAACCTTGGGATTTGATGGCAGATATCTCTGCGGAATAGAACATCATGAGAGCTCCAGTCGTGAGCGCCACCAGCGAATGCAACACGCAAATCAGGAAGAACCCAGGTGAGGCCATCCGAGGAAGGAATCAAAACGTGCGTCTTGATCTTTCTGCTGAATCGAATTGATTCCTAGACGAACAACCTCTTGACCCTAGAACTGTATCCTCGCATTACATGGCTTGGTATAAATGCTGATTCTCTCTCACGTCAGCTGAAGCAGTTGCCAGAAAACCATCTAAAGGTTCAGTCTGCATATTTCGAGGGTCATAATCACGCACCAAAGAAGAACCCTAGGCACGCCTCGAAACCCGAAAAACCCATCCACATCAACTCCGATCCTACTACACCAACCCGTGATTCGCAATCCCAATTCACGAAACCCACTTAAGAAAGCGACCGCGAAATCAGCAAATCCGGATCAATCACCAACCAAAGCTCTCCCTCAGAACCTGCCCTTGTTGGAGCAACGAAGGACGCGAAACAGAAAGGAGTCAGAGTGGCCGAAGATAGAGGAAGCAACTTTTTCGCTCTTTTTGTCTCGGGGTTGAAGCAGAAGAACGGGAAGAACGGGATAGGGGTGGCGAGATGGGATTAGAAAAGGCGTGCAGATATGGATTCACATGACATATCGGGAAGAAGATTGTCCAAAAGCAATCTGATCCAAATCCAAATCCAAATCCGATGCAATCCGTACTAATTCGGGATTATTTTATTCAGGGGGAAACGGACGTGACCGAATGGATGAACTGGGAACTGGTGAAATGCCAAGGTCGGGTTGACAGGTTCCGTGCTTCGTTGGCATTGACCCTGCTTCCCCCCTGAGGAGCGAACTCCATCCATGCCCGACACTGTACAGAAAAAATTCAAAACTTACCCCCCTCCACCTTACCTTTCTCTCGGCTTCTCTGGTCTCGCTTCCTTGATCTGATGCGAGGAGAACATGTTAGAAAGACTGAAGAAATTTCGTGAGATGGGCAAGAACTGTCCGAGTTCCAAAATGCGATCACTTCTAACATGTGATCAGCTCAGTAAGTATCAAGCCAGATGTGTGTTCGTCTTCCAATACTAAATTCTAAACTCTTCAAGCTAAAGTTAAGAACCCAAAAGCCAGAGCAAAACGTGGATAGCTGTCTCACACCATGGTCTTGTCTTGAATATGCTTAAAACCAGCACTGAAAGATCGATTTCGATTTGCGTAAGGCATAATTAGACCGTAAAATGAGGATGTTAAGGACTCCTGAGATATGTGCTATCATTTGATTATGCAGGGGAATTTTTTAACGATTTCGTGCTTGTCAAAGTGAAGATCACAAAATTCCAGGTCCCCACCACAGTGCACACACGGCCTAGCGACCATAAGTTCGAGGGATGAGGAAGAGTTTCGGGATTGAATATGGAGACATACATTGCAGATATGCGATTGCAAAGTGCACGTGCAATGACAAAGGATTAAATAGGTATGATCTCTCTTTCACTTACCTTACCTTACTTGAAGGATGGATTCATCTGTTATATGATGCATCCCAAATTTGCAATTGTTCTGAACCTCGTATCTTCCTGTAACATGCGTGAAAAAAAGGGCCGCAAGCAAGAGGAAAGGACAAAAAGGGGTGTATATTCAAAGTGCCTTTAGACTTGGCAAAATCGATTTGACCATAACACGTTCCTTTGTCCGGGTTTTGATCATCAAAGGTGATGGCCACGAAGACATTTTTGCCTATTATAATTCTCTCAATCTCGAGCTGTATCCATTTGTTCTGTACCCCGACCCGTTGACAAGCCTTAATGCATTGTTCTGGATCAAAAGGATGCCTCGGACATTCATAGGGGAATAGTTCGTGTCGTTTTCGAGCAACAATGTTTCGGCATAGCTGAATCATCACCCGATTGTCCAGCTAGATAAAAAAGAATGTAATGATATTAGGCCACTCTTATTTCAAAAAGGGAAAATGACATAAAAGGTTCTTGAATTTTGACCTAATGTGCAATGTCGTCCGTAAACTCTTAATTCGTTCAATATGATTCCTGATTTACAAATAGTTCGGAGGCCATATTGAATAAATTAAAAGTCTAGGGACGATATTGTATATTGAACCAAAGTTGAGGGACCATATTGCACAAATTAAAAGTTCACGGACAACATTACATCATGTAAACAATTTCATACATTGAACTCTTACCAATAGTTCAGGGATCGTATTGAGCAAATTAGAAATCTACGAATAATATTGCACAAATTAAAAGTTTATGAACATGATATTACACACCGTGTCAAAATTCATGAGATCATATGTGCTGTTCTCCCTTTGAGAAATGCCCGAGACGTGGTACACGGTTAAAAAAAATCCTTCGGGCGTCGATTGCGTCCCGTAGCTTGTGGTAGCTCTTTTAGCCCATTGGGGCGATCTTTGAGCCCATTGAACAGGGCCAATCAATCCCCAGTGTTACGGGGTGGATGTCTCCAGACCTTTACGTTCGTAGTAGGCCAGTGTGCTGCTAGTGTCAAAATTTCGACGTCGCTCGTGTCGGGCCGCAACCTTTTTTAACTTTGGAAATCTTGTCTTTCAACTCCTAATTTCGAGCCTTTTATATTTCGGGTCTGCTTCGCGGGATTTTAAGTCGTTTCTTCTCTAAATTCTATGTGTATAAACAATATTGTAAGTATAAAAGGTGATGAAAATTAAAAAAATGATAACCTACTTGTCTATTTTTAAACGCTTTGAAATGACACAAATGCTTCGTGCTAAATAAAAGCCAGAGTGTGAGTACGGTAACATTCTTTTGAAAAAATCAAAATTCAAAACAAAATGCTCCAATATTCAATGATGGTAAATTTCACAACCGGGAAAAAAAAGCTAAAAGTTGGCGCATTTGAGGAACTTCACAGTTTTTATTGCTTTTCGCGGTATATAAGTTTGCTGAAAACTATATACATTCAAAACGATAATGTTTTTGCATTGTAATTAGTTAATAGGACGCATAGGTCGTATATTTTTTTTTATATTTCTTTTACACAAGTTGCCTTTATCGTTATTGATTTGGATAACTATTTAACAATATAAGTATGCAAAATTAACGGTGAAAGAAAGTGTAGTGCATATAAAACGCGACACCCCAGAATGTCACGTCGACATGTATCTTTTCTTATTATAATTCATAATCACTATTAGTATATGGAAGTACAATAAAATACTCAAATCACCCCATACAAGAAATCCAACCGGTTTAATATACATAAGCTTTTTCATATTAACACCCACTACAAAAAAACTTATTTTTTGCGACAAAATTTGCGACGGAAATTTCGGAAAAATCCGTCGCAAATCAAATTTGCGACGGAAAACATTCCGTCGCTACTCGGGCGTCGCAAATTTTTGCGACGGAAAATTCAAAAATTCGTCGCAAATTTGCGACCAATACAATCCGTCGCAAATTTGCGACGAACTCAATCCGTCGCAACATTCGTCGCAAAATCCGTCGCAAATTTCATCGCAAATATCGTCGCAAATATCTTCGCAAATTTGCGACGAACATAATCCGTCGCAAAATTCCGTCGCAAATTCGTGGCAAATTTTGTCGCAAATTTGCGACGAACACAATCCGTCGCAAAATTCGTAGCAAACGTCCATCGCAAATTCGTCGTAAATTTCGTCGCAAATTTGCGACGAACACAATCCGTCATAAAATTCGTCGCGAAAATCCATCGCAAATTTCGTCGCAAATTTGCGACGAACTCGATCCGTCGCAAAATTCGTCGGAAAAATCAGTCGCAAATTTCATCGTAAATTTGCGGCGAACTCAATCCGTCGCAAAAATCCGTGGCAATGAAGTCGCAAAATTCGTTGCAAATTTCGTCGCAAAATCATCGGAAAATTCGTCGCGAATTTCGTCAAAAATTCGTCGCGAATATGATCGCAACTTAGCGACAAACTTTAATAACAGCAAAATTTGACTTAAAATATTCGTCGTTATTTTTACATCATTTCAGCCATAAATTATTGTTCATATCAATCAAAGGAGACAATGATATATAATTGAAACAGCAAAACGAACAAACCATAAATGCTGACAAATCAGCCATAATAACATATAATTGAAACAAATAACAAAAGGAAAGTTATATAGTATGACATGATGCTATTTAATATCCAATCTTACAATACATTCAAAACATGAACTAAGAGACGGGACAAACATAGAAGACGCAAAAAAACCATACAGAAGAAGAGGCGGCTTTAGTACGATGGTAGGACACCAAAAGTAGTCACCTTTGTCAAGACCTGAGGAAATGTCGATACATAAATCAGTCCAGAATATAAAAACAGCGTTTTAGCATGGATGTGGAACTAGGTGTAAAATAACAAAAATACGTTTCAGGACGAACATAAATATTCTTACATATGAATATGAGTGAGATTATGAAAAACCAAGATTATGAAGCAAGCTTACCCAAAATTTTAACTAGGGAGACTAGAGAAAATCATCATCATCATCATCATCATTATCAGCATCAGCATTCTCGGCATGAATGTGTTGGTCGTCACCTATTGGATTGGCTGGAGGTACAGGAGGTCCGTCATTGCGTTGGAGGTTATGGTGTTGCATAACGGTTCTCATTTGTTCTTCCAAGTTACATATTCGTTCATCCTTCCTAACAAGTAAATTTTTCAAACGACCCACTTCTTCGGTCAATTGCTCCTCTATTCGTGACCTCCTTCGACTAGTCCCAGCGGATGATGAACTTCCAGGACTATTCGGCATGAACATCCTTGACAACGATCTCAGCCCAAATATTTTCCCTTTTTTCGCCCCACCCGTTGCCTCCATCCATAATGCCATATTATCAACTGGTGGCCGGGACTCAGGACAATCATCACTACCACTAGCACTGCTCATTAAAAGATCATCATATTTTTCCTACATTAACAATGTAGATGAAAATAAAATCACTATAAGCATTCACGGTTTTCATTATAGTTTACATATAAGCCAAAGTATAACCTTACATACCTTAACAGCTTTTGCTCGATCGCCAGTCCATGTCTTATCTTTCTTTTGAAATGTGCGTTCAAATGTAGCTGCAAATGTCGGTTCCGTCCCCAATTCATGTGCCTACAAAATGTAAACTTGAGTAATTGAATTAAATTAGCTTATAACTCATTTAACAGACTTACCAGTCGTTTGCGATGCTCCGCAATGTTGATAGAGCCCCCAGCATATGTGGCTGACCCATCACTAGAACTAGAAGATCGATTCTTCTTATTCTGCTCACAGAGTTGACGACTCTGTTCAGATATCCAAAATGTGTTAATTGCCACCCAATTGTCAGCTGTAAAGAAAGACGGCTTCCCTTGCCTGCTCTTCGCTCTATTCATAACATTTCGCATAAAATCACTTATTTTCTTATCGAAAATTCTTCTCACTTCATTGTCTTCCGCTTCGTCCCACGTGAACTTCCGCTGCAATGAATAAAAACATAAATTGAAAATTATTATGATGATCACATATCCATAACCATGCACCAGACACATATAGACAGATTTTGTAAAGTTCATGTCGGGGAAAATATCTGGTCCTTTAGGTATCGAAAACTACAAAGTTGTTCTGGTCCCTTTATATCATTCTTGACCAACAATATACTACACCAAACTTCATATGGTGAGAAAATAAAATATGTAAAACTTACCTTAAACTCATTCCACCACATTTCTTTCACTTCTTGTAGAACACTTCTGTAATTAATATACTCTCCCATCCAAAAGTTTCTTACTATTTTGTTCAAACCCCTCACAACAGATGTAGCATCCGTGAATCTGCATTCATACGAATATTGTGCAACATGGATAATTCAGTTGACATCAATATCTAAAGCCCGTATGCATGACATATACTAAAATAAAAATGAAGCACTTACGAATCTCCAAATGGGCATATGAAGAATCGGTTATCTTCTTGACCTCTGTTTCCGTCAATATTCGATTGTTCCGCCGTATAATTGGGTGGAACGGAAGGAAAGGAAGCTACAGGAGATTGAACTGGAGAACGTTTAGTTCGCATGTGGTGAAGTCCCGTAACACGTTGTTGAGTGTTGGAGGAAGAGCCAATGTGCCCATATTGTGACGGATCATATTGTGGTTGTGGGTTAGATGTTGGGACAGGAGTAGAGGAAAGGGATGGGGACGAGGATGAGGAAGAGTCTTGTCTTCTAGACACGTGACCTCCACGTTTAAACTGACAAGTAGGAAGGTTATGCGAATATGTAAAGAACTATTGACACGCAGGACGAACACATAATGATGTACATGACGAAGCTTATCATTTTGATGGAAAGACTGAGAAAATGTTTCCTTGAAATGAGCCAATGTCGAGTGTTTATGACATGCAATTTCCTACAAACAAATATACTATGAATCCCATTCATTTTGATATGAAACATCAATGTATGAGCACGATATGGGTGGCCACAGGTATCAAACATCACTATATGAATCGCATGCATTTTCATTAAATTTTTTTTACCACGTACAAAAATTTAAATTTCACTGAAAGTGGGTGGCCATAAATATTCTAAGTCATTCTGTAAAGTTTTGTAAGAAATAAATTATTATTATTGTTAAATTTTTTTTTAGTGCAAAAAAAAATTCCGTAAAAGTTGGTAGCCACCGATATTCTAAGACATTATGTAAAGTTTTGAAATTTTAAAATTGTAAGAAATTTTAAATTATTAATTTTAATATAAAGTTGGTAGCCTCGGGGGCGGCTGGCCCGCGATCGGCGACGGGTGGGGGGGCCTGCAGGGCTGCGCGGCGACGGGCGGGGGAGCTACGACGGCGGTGGCAACGGGGGACGGCTGGGCGGCGACGGTGACGGCTGCGATGGCGACGAACTGCTCTGCAATTGTTTTTGGGCAGATCTGAGTCGGGCAGGGGCGTCGGCGAAGAAACGGAGAAGACAAGGGGTACAGATTTGTGACGGACGCTCTTGGTCCGTCGCACATTTGCGACGGACGCTCTTGGTCCATCGCAAATTTGCGACGGACAAAGAAATCCGTCGCAAAGTTCGAGCGGGAAAATTCCTTGTTCAAATTTGCGACGGACTCAATTTATCCGTCGCAAATTTGCGACAGACCAAGAAATCCATCGCAAAGTTTGAGCGGGAAAATTTCCTGGTCAAATTTGTGACGGACATTGGAGTGCCGTCGCAAATTTGCGAAGGACATTAGAGTGCCGTCACAAATTTGCGACGGACGTGCTTGTCCGTCACAAATTTGCGACGGCACTCTAATGTCTGTTGCAAATTTGCGACAGCACTCTAATGTCCGTCGCAAATTTTGTGACGGAAATTAGGTCTATCGTAAATATTTTGCTAACAAAAATTTGCGACGGACCTAGCATGTCCGTCGCA
The DNA here is from genome assembly GCA_024500025.1 of Syzygium aromaticum. Lineage (NCBI taxonomy): Eukaryota > Viridiplantae > Streptophyta > Magnoliopsida > Myrtales > Myrtaceae > Syzygium > Syzygium aromaticum. Next base: position 31,483,005 of record CM044890.1, on the reverse strand, counting down.
AATTTGTGATGGACGTTCAAGGTCCGTCGCAAATTTTCGATAAAATAAATTGCGATGGAAATAAAAAATTCGTCGCAAATCTACTTCGAGCGGGAAAATTCCTTCGTCAAATTTGCGACGGACAAGCACTTCCGTCGCAAATTTGCGACGGACTAAGAAGTGTCCGTCGCAAATTAGGGTCCGTCGCAAATTTGCGACGGAAGTGCTTGTCCGTTGCAAATTTGCGACGGCACTCCAATGTCCGTCGCAAATTTTGCGATAGAAATTAGGTCTGTCGCAAATATTTCGCCAACAAAAATTTGGAACGGGCCTAGCATGTCCGTCACAAATTTACTATAAAAAAAATTGCGACGGAAATAAAAAATCCGCTGCAAAGTTCGAGCGGGAAAATTCCCTCGTCAAATTTGCGAATGATACATTGTCCGTCACAATTTTGCGACGGTCAGGTTTGTGTTTTGCGACGGATAAAAATTTGCAAAATTTGCAACGGACAGGTCTGAGTCCGTCGCAAATTTCTACCGGTAAATATTCCCTAGCAAAATTAGCGTCTCATTGATTTGGGTCATAAATTTGCTACGTCTTTTTTTCAGTCCAAAATTATGGCATCTCAAATTTTGCAATGGAAATTAGAATATCGGAAATGTTACGGTACGTTAATAATATTTGACTTGTCGGCTTTTAGGAACAAAATTTCGGACGATAAATTAAAATAGAAAGAATAATTGACAATAACAATAATAAAAAAACACAATAACAATAACAACAAGAACAATAAGGATAACAACAAAAATAGCACTTGTAGCATTAATAATTACACATTTGTAGTGTTGTGTGTCGCAAATTTTAATCTCCGTCTTCGTCTTCGTCTTCGTCTTCGTCTTCATCTTCATCTTCGTCTTCGTCCTCGTCCTCGTCTTTGTCATATGTCTGAAAATCATATTCAGAACATTCTTGTACATTTAATTCGCAAATTTCATATGGATCCACATCTATCATTGCTCCACACGGATCTCGTAAAGTTGGTATGTTATATTCCTCAATTTCAACCGTATTACACACTTCCTTTTGTTGGTAGGCTCTATCCTTTCAGTGTTCCTCGATTTTCTTCCGTGCTTTGATTTTACATACAGCCCACCAATCAGTTTTGTCACGTTTCAAACTAGGATATGATGCATAACATACTTGATTTGTTTGTCGTGCGAAGACAAATGGTTCATATTTCATATACCTTTTTTTGTGATTTATTTCAACTAAATTGAGTTTCGTATGCACCTTCATTCCTTTGAGGGGGTCGAACCACGTGCACTTAAATAACACAACCCGCATCATTAATGGTCCAGGGTACTCTATCTCTATGATTTCATCCAACAAGCCATAAAAATCCTCTTTCCAACTGTCACCATTGGATGACCGAACAGACACACCACTATTCATTGTGGATTTTCTTATTCCGTATTATTGAGTATGAAAATTATATCCATTTATGAAATATGCTGGCCAACTTCGAACTTGTAACTGTGGACCCCATGATAAATAATATAACAATCCTTACCCTCCAATTTCATCACAATTATTGTGAACCTAAGATTGCACATGCAAAACCTACCATAAATATTTTACTAAATGATGTATATAATTTTAATAACTTGGTTTTGATACATAGGCAACTTACATATGTTTTGAACCACGCTGCAAATTGTTCATCGCACAAACGGTCAAACTCATTTGGTTGTAGTCCAGACATTGAAGTTTGGAAAATCCTAATATTAAAAACCATATCATTATTAGCAAATATTTGACACGCAAAACATATATTTGCAAATTGATACTTACTTGAAGTATGACTCGACTTCTGGGCAGTTCAGTAAAATATAAGTATGGGCTATATAAATTTCTTCGCCTGATAAGTAACGAAACTGACATGTGCCGCTTGGTCGACCCAGATAATTGAAAATAGAGAATGCCGTGTAATTAGGATCAATAGGGCCCTCATCATTTCTGCCTCCTCTCCGGCTCTTGCACCGAACGTGCCGCTTAAAATAGTATGATGCAAATATTGTCACTTCTTCCACAATATATGCATTACAAATTAAAGCTTCAACACGTGCCTTATTTTTCACTTTTTTCTTCAAATGATATAAGAATCAAGTTGAAATAGAAAGAAGCTTATTGGAACATATTATATGATAAACTAATTTGAACTGTATTTTAAAAAAAAACATTACCTCTCAAATAGATACATCCATCGAAATTGGACGGGACCTGCAACTTTGGCCTCATAAGGCAAGTGAACTAATAGATGCTCCATCGAATCAAAAAACGCTGGAGGAAATATCCTTTCTAAGTTGCAAAGAATAATTGGAATATCTCTCTCTAGTTTTTCCATGTGCGATGCTTTTAACACTATCGAGCAAATATCATGAAAAAAATTTCTTAATTCTGTAATGGCGCCCCATACAAAGTTCGGTAGAACTTCCTTTAAAGCTATTGGAATTAGTCTTTCCATTAGAATGTGACAATTATGACTCTTCAAACCTGTCAACCTGCATTCATTCAAATCAACACATCTCCCGAGGTTCGAAGCATATCCATCAGGAAACCGCACAGATTTCAACCATTGCCAAACAACTCGCCTCTGCTCCTTATCCAATATATAAGCTGCTTTCGGTTTTGGTCCCGTGCTGCTTGGATCAACAGCTAGTATTGGCCGATCGCAAATATCTCTCATATCTTTTTTTGCGTTCAAGTTATCTTTTGTTTTTCCGGTGACATCCATCATAGTATTTATGACATTGTCGAAAACATTCTTTTCTATGTGCATGATGTCAAAATTATGATAAATAAGATGCGCCTTCCAATATGGTAGATCCTAAAATATACTGCGTTTTGTCCACTTATGTGTACTTCCGTACGCAAAAGTCGTGCCGTGCGGGTTCTCAACAACGGTTGGAAAATCCTGCACACGCTCTCAAATTTGATCGCCGGTCAACCTCAATGGTGGACGCGTTCTTTCAGTCCTATTCTTGATGAATTCTTTCTTATTCCTTCTGAAAGGATGACTTGACGGCAAAAATTGTATGTGACAGTCAAAATAGCTAGGCTTCTTTCCATGTTTTAATCTAAATGACTTTGACCTCTCCAAACATGTCGGACATCCTAAGATCCCAGCTGTACTCCATCCAGATAACATTCCGTAAGCTGGAAAGTCATTTATCGTCCAAAGAAGGGCAGCCTTCATTACAAATGTTTGATCGATAGAAACGTCATACGTAAGGACACCTTCAATCCATAGCCGTTGTAACTCCTCAATCAATGGTTACATATAAATATCTATCAACTTTTTCGGATTTTGCGGCCTTGTCACGATCAATGTCAAAAACATATAAGGTGTCTTCATGCACATACCAGGTGGAAGATTGTACGGCGTTAAGATGACTAGCCAGCATGAATAACTTTTTTCTGTTTTCCCAAATGGAGCAAATCCATCCGCACATAGACCTAACCTGATGTTCCAAGGCTCCATTGCAAACTCAGGGTATGTTCTATCAAAATGTTGCCATGCCTCCGCATCTGAAGGATGACACATTAGACCCTCTTCTGTTTCATGATTTGCATGCCAAGTCATGTATTCAACAGTGACTTTAGACGCATAAAGCCTTTGCAATCTGGGGATTAAAGGCAGATAAAACATTTGTTTGCATGGTCTACGTTTCTTATTACGACCCGACCTCCTATTAATCTTGTATCTAGGTTGGCTACAGAATTTGTAAGATTCTGCATTTTCATCATCTCTCCAATATATCATACAACCCCTACTACATACATCAATTCTTACAACCGGAAGATCTAAGTTATCCACTAGTTTTTTCATATCATAAAAATCACTTGGCATGTTGTTATCACGAGACAATGATTCCCGCATTACTTCAACAAAAGAGTTGAAGCAATCCGCAGACACATTATGCTCTGTTTTGATATTTAATAATCGGGCTGTCACCGATAACTTAGTGTGGTCCTCACAACCTGCCCATAGAGGTTCATCTGCTGCTTTCAACACATCCAAGAACTGATTAGATTAAAAAGTTTCATTATACACATTCTCCTCAAAACTCGTTACTCCTATATCTTCCAATTATGAAGCATGACTAGTACCCACTTGTTCACGTGTAGGAGTAAAACTAGTACTTGCATGATTTGATTCTGGGACAAAATTATAACTGGCTGCATCAATCACCATCCTTTCGTTTGGGTTCAATTGCTCATAATAGCCACATTCTTCCCTAACTGAAAATTGGTCACTTCTTTCGTATCCTTCATCAGATATGAATAGTTCACCATGGGAAGTTCAATTATAATAGTTCGGAGTAAACCCAAATCTAGTAAGGTGTTCTTTAACTTGATCACACACAAGAAATTTACCATTACTGCACTTTTTACACAGGCACCTTAACTTATTTCCATCCATAAACTCATATTTACTACTAGCAAACTCTAAAAATAGTTCCAACCCAGTACGAAACTCATCTGTCAATCCTTGATGTCCAGGTAAGTTCTTATTATACATCCAAGCCCTTTCTCTTTGCATTGTGTCTGTATTAAAATAAAAAATTCTGGTAAAATATTTAAAATATCATATCTATTGTTCTTAATTTCCAAAATTATAAAATTTTGGAAATTATAATTTTTTTTATTCACGCAACAATTAATATGAAATTGCAAAAATAGAAAAAATTACAATGTAAAGAAGACTTACCTAAATATTTGACTGAAATATTGGTAGGACAAAGTGATCAATTTGATGAGAATTGCAAAGTCCACTTGGATTGCGAGACCTTCAATTAGGCACAAACCCAAAAAAGATTAATCACATAATAATCAATATTTTTTAATAATTTTTAACGTACGATGGAAACGGAATTCATCCCTCGCAAATTTGCGACGAATAAATGAAAATTCTATCGTAAATTTGCGACGGAAACTAGGATTCGCCGCAAATTTGCGACGGAAATTGTTCTCCATTGCAAATTTGCGACGGAAATGGGCATCTGTTGCAAATTTGCGACGGACTCTAGTATCCGTCGCAAATTTGCGACGGAAACCTCAATCCGTCGCAAAACAGCATGGCCATTCTGCTCATCCGAAGGCCGGCGAGGTGTTACCGGTCGCCGGTCATTAAACCGGTGATGCAGATACGAAAAAATAACAAACATAAACATATATTAAAAAAAAAATTACAATGCAACGACGAATAGTCATGAAGCTAGCAATTTTGCACTTACCGGTACAAAAGCTTCACCGAGATTAATACGTGCGTGCGCGGATTTTGCAAATTTCACATATATAAAAGACAAAGAAAAGCGACAGAGATCGAGAGAGAGCGAGAGACAACAAGAGAGAGCAAGAGAGAGATAGTGATTGCGATGTCACGGGCTGATAAACTACGAATTTGCGACGGACGCGAGTTTTCGTCGCAAATTTCCGACGAACTGACAATGCCGTCACAAATTTGCGACGGATTTTGCGACGGTATTATTATTTGTCGGAAATTTGCGACGGAAAAAATTTCGTCGCAAATTTCCGACAGAAAACACAGTACGTTGGAAATTTCGTCGCAAATTTGCGACGGCAAAAATTTCGTCGCAAATTTCGTGTTTTTTTGTAGTGACCACTAGTTACTATCTTGATATGGTATTCAAACAAATACAATATATTACAAAAGTCCTGGGATGAGTCGGGTCACTTAAAACTATCACACCACTCCTCCACAAATATGTACAAAAGTCACACACTAAACTACGAATCGACAACACACCCGTTGATAAGCCGTCGTCGTCGAAACCAAAGGGAACATCGAACTCGTAAGTGTTCCAACAAACTTCCCGTCGACTCATACGGTTGAAACATTTAGCAAATACTACCATCGATTAAGGTACAAGCACATCTTAGTACTCACGCTCAAAATACATGGGAGCTCTAATAAGCAATAACGGTGGGGGATCTATCTTACATGTCTGAAAAATAAGGGGTGTGCTGAAGTCCAGTAAATAAAATCTCTAAGTCTAAGGTATGAGACCATTTTACCAGTCAATCCGGTACCAACAAAACAACGTTAGTTCAAGATAGTACAAGATAACTATAAGAGGTAATTGATTGAATAAATGCACTATCCTTTCCTATCATGACGTGCCGATGAAAACCATTAATAATATTGCATAAGATTGTTCACTCAAACGCAAGCAGATGGCCTACATATTGTATTGCATAATTATCACCAATTAGTTTATTAATAAACATATGTGAATATATTCGTCATTAGCATATCATCTCATCCCAGCTCTCGGAGTATTCCGACACACATGGCATCTCAACTCCGAGGCATTCTAAATTCTCCTGAGGTATCCCAACTCTGAGGCATCATCGCCACTAATATTTAGGTGACGAAAATAATTTTCATAATGCTTTCCATATTAAATCACATAGCAGTTGTGCACATGATAACATCGAAATCAACACTCATTTCAAGAATTAACATTCAATGCACAACATCTTTTCATGTAAATCACTTTCAAAATATATTTACCATGCCCTTTTTATAATTACAAAAGTGGGCAATGATAATAACATGCTCACCTCCTTTCAATTCTCATGCAAGTAATTATAACATACTCAAAGATCAATAACATAAATATTGACAACCTAAATAATTGACAACGTGTACATCAACAACTCAAATAATCAACAATGTGAACATTGATAACTCAAAGAATCAACCACACGATCGCAACACATAGCTAGTAAATCAGTAACTTAGTTGAATCACGAAAACATCACTTTCGGGTTTAGTTTTCGTCGTTTCCACATTTTTCATACCTAAAAAAATTGCCATCGCATTTTAGAGAAACAATCAAATGTCCCCTAGGAAATCCTTCAAGCACATCCTATGCATGTAACAAGTTTAACGACCCAATTCAAGTGAATATAGAGATTTCACATACCATCATTGAAACTTACTTACACTTGACAACAAATGTAAAACAAAAATTGACAACCACCGCTAAGTCAAGAGTACTAAATAGATGAACTTAACTTGGCCCCTAAAGTTTTCACTCATCTTGAACAAAGATTCTATTTAACTCAAAACTTTAATCGCCTTCAAAGCAAAATAAACAAGAACAAATGCTAAAAACTCTCAATCTTTAAGAAAACGACAAAACTACATTGACAAAAAGAAAATGAAGTCCATGAACTTTTATCTTGTAAATACTAGAAAGATGATATTGAAAGCTCAAACAAATCAAGTTGAATAAATTTTGGAGCTTGATTGAAATTTAAGGGAAAGCTTTACTTGTTGTTTTGGAAGGGAAAAGATAAATTGCACCTGAAGATTATGTGATGAAGTTGCTCTTCCAAGGAGGAGAAGGGGAAATGAATTTTTCTTCCTCATTTATTTATTTTAAAGAATAACTTCAACTCATGTTAATTAATTAGGGTTATAATTACGATATAAAGTAACTAGATTTAGAGCACTATGGCATTCATGATGTCGTGCATGTTAAGAACATGTGAGTTATCATATGAGTGACAGTGACAAGATTTTGGAAGTAAAGATGAAAATATTTGGTTGGAAAGAGAGAGATCATTATTGGCTAAGTAAAATACATGAATGAGAAAACATTATTCGAGTTATAATCATTTCAAGCTTTAATAAGAGAGACAGAGAAGACCTCAACTTGGGTGTCTCGTGATTGAAAAATAATATATATCAGTTAACTAAGGTTAAAAATCATGATGACATTGGGGTTAAAAACACTTGGTGAAGAATGAGAGAGACGTGTACAAATTAAAAAGGTTACAAGTGACATAATCTAAGTAGCTAAATGAAAATAATGATTAGAGATAAAGCATAAGATCATCCAACCTCTATCTAAAATCTACCTTCCATTAAAATGCATACGTGTTAAAATGTCAATTTTCTACATCGGATTCATCTTACAGCCCTCCGCTATTGATATAAATACATTAATATTAAACGGAATGCTAATAGAAAATAGATATGGGTTAGGGGTACCGATTTGGTTTTTTTTTTTTTATAGAAAAAAGAAATAGTTCGGGTTAAACGTGGATTGTTCGGGATGTTCATGTGTGGTGAAGATTAGGCACAGTTAAATACCTCGCAATAGTACTAATTCGAAAATTTTTGTGAGACGAAAATTAATTTGAGATACACACATCGCGAAGAGTATCTAGGTAGGGATTTTTCAATGGTATCAACCCATCTAAATTTGGGCACTAATTTCTACTTCATGGCCAGAACGCCAGAAGTCTCGGGCTTCGTAAATTTCGGTTTATCAAAAGGGAATTAAATTATGCTCAACGTCGCGCAAGAGAATTTTTTTTCGGCTATTTTTTATCATTATTTGCTTTTTAAGCGGTCAGATGAATGTCTAAATCAAATCTCGTGCACCTCAATTGGTCTACCTACAATTACATCGACGATTCTAAAAGCGTTACCCCCAATGTCGTCCCGATGCATTCAACATTTTACTCCCAAAGCGCGGGATTAGAAATATAGTGAACGTTGAACATGCACACGTTCCGCGCGAGAATCGTTGACCGCGCAGACCGGCGACGCAAAATCGTCTTCCTACTCGTCGAAAATATCATCACACGCGTCAATCGCACGTGGATCCCACTTTATGTACTGATTAAGCCCCGATTAGAGACGCTCGTTTCCATAATCGTCGTCGTTAGCCAAACGGCACGACGTCGCCGAGAAGATGCTCTCCCTCGTCGCCGCCCTCCGCTGAATCCCTTCTTCGAGCAAAGATTTTCCCCCCCGGGGGCAATTCCGTTCGCGCGAGCTCGGGAATCTCCACGAATCCCGGCGGGTTTCGCCGGAGAAGCCCGTACCGATCACCGCCTCCTCGCCGCGTTGCTCCCCGCCGCCTCGCCCTTCGAGCGAAGCGTCGCTTCCAATGCAGATGCGGATCGCCAATTCCGATCCGCATCCGATTTCGCGCGACCGATCCGACCCGGGTTCCGCGGTACGGGGCCGCGCGCCGACCTTCGTCGCGTAGCGCGCACAGGTACTACGCGCGCGCCGCTGCTAATTCAGCTCCTATTCTAAGGTTTGTTCGTAGACCGGAAAAACCGAAAAAAAACAAGCGTGTCTATTTTAGGCAATTGATGAGGAGCGAGAACATGCGTCCGCACGTGTAGGTTAGTGTATTCGTCGCCTCTGCTGGACGAAGTATATGTGCTGTAATCAGGAGGATCAGTGCTCGAGCGACAGTGCGTTCTCCAGATCGTTCGGCCCACGTGCTCGGCGAGCGGGCAATCATTTCGGGAGACTAGGTTTAATCGGACAAAAGAAGAGAGAACTGAATCTCACGAACTGGTCTCGGAGAACCCGGGGCAGGTGGTACTTGGATCTAATGTTTGTTTAATGCCGAGTTGCTCCATTGTTTAATCATTTTCAAGCGTTCTGACCTGATCTCACCTCCCCGCTTTCCACTTATAGGTAAGAACTTTCTTCTGGGGAAAACCTAATCCCGCGACAACTTTCCGAGGGGCGAGAAGAGCACGGAGAAATGGGGGGGGCATACTTTCGGGTTATTTTATTCCCCATGGGCCCCCCCCGCCATTCTTTTTGTGTATTGCTTCCCTGTTCTCGAGAAAAACCCTAGCCTGAGGCCGTGGTTGCGCCACGTACGCCGGTGGGAAAAAAGCGGGAAGATAAAGGATGAAGGAAACACAAGCAAACAGCAATAAATAAAGTAGGATCGTATAGATTTATCTGTGCGTGTAATGTGGACGTTCTGTTTTTTTTTTTTTTTTTTTTGTTCACGGGCGGCCTAGTTTTTCCGTGGGGTGGTGCGGCTTTTTTTTTTTTTTTTTTTGGGGTTTTTGGCCGCGTGGAAGAAATGAGGGGAATTTATGAGGCTGTGGTGGCTCTGTAGGGGAGGAGTGCAATTAAAGTTTCTGGTGTGTGGTTCTCTTTGTCAGGTGAGCCTAGCAGGAACAGTGGGAGAAGAAGATCATTCTTTGGTGTGCTCACAACCGTACTGGTATACCTCTCTCTCTCTCTCTCTCTCCATATCTCTCTCTCCGTCTCCTTCAAACACAAACACGCACACGCACCCACGGCCTGAAGGGATGGACACAAAGCTCCATGCGAGAATACCCTTTGTATATGCTGGTGCATTGTTTGGCTAGAATATATATTCGAGGTACTTTTTCGCTTTTCTCTATGTGCTCGCTTTTGCCGTTGCTTTATTTGGTTCCTGCTCAGGAACGTGATCTTCCCGTGGGTTTCGAGGCTTCTCTGCTGAATTTCTGTTTCTGGTATCGCTTGCCTAGTTCGTTTTGTGCAAACCCATTTCGTTTCTCGTATTTAATCTAAAGCCCACCAGGTATTCTACTGTCACGAAGGAATCGGGCATTTGATCTTTTCGGTAGCTGGGTTCGATCTGTTGGTCTGCTTCGGAGTTTGTTTCGTGATTCCCATGGTGACGGTGGAAGTCGGTAGAAGTCGGCGAATACCTCCCTTTGTTGGATGTGTGTTTTGTGGGCTTCATGCAGCTTTGGGTGGATAACCATGGAAGGTTCTTCTGATTCTGCTTGGCAGAAGTCTGATAATTCTCGGGGATTAAGTACATCTAATGTCTCGGACAGGAATCTGAGGTTCCTTCGTGGCGAGAGAATCGATTTTTCGGGTGATGCACAGCAGGATTTTGCTTTTAGAAAGGTAAGAGATCGAGTTCTTTCTGCTTCTGCCGATAGCCTTAGAAATCAAGCCGGATTATCTCGTGATTTCGAGGAGGAGCTAACGGTTAACCCTTTCTTCCGTGCCCTAGAGTGGGATGATGTTAGCTTGAGACAGTGGTTGGACAAACCAGATCGACAAGTGGATGAATTTGAATGTTTGCATATATTTAGGCAAATAGTAGAGATAGTGAATGTTGCCCATTCACAAGGAGTTGTCATCCAAAATGTGCGGCCTTCTTGCTTTGTTATGTCTTCTTTCAACCGGGTCTCCTTCATAGAATCCGCTTCTTGTTCAGATTCAGGATCCGATTCTTTGGAAGATGGGTCAAATAGCCGGACTGAGGCGAAGGACGAATCCTCTTCCTTTCCCCATGACATGCATCGGCAGAGAAGAAGTGAGAATTCTCATTCCGCGGAAACTCCCACTATTGCGCTATTGGGTAATAGTCGCATTCGGTCGAGCTCCATTTATGCGGCCAAAGTTTCATTAGTTGAAGAGATCAGGGACAATAAGATTAAAGATGGGAGCATCGCTGAACAAGCGGAAGAGAATGCCACACCTTTTCCCATGAAACAGGTGTTGCTCATGGAAGCAGGTTGGTATACTAGCCCTGAGGAGGTTGCTGGGCCCTCTAGTTGCTGTGCATCAGATATATACCGGTTGGGCATCCTCCTTTTCGAGGTTTGTCTGTGAAATTCAAGTAGTGAATTTTGTTGGCTCTCTCTTTTTATATGATAACTTGGGAAGAAATGAATTATAACATGTTGCAAATTGCTTCTGTATACTGATGAAGTTCCTCTCTTTTTGAGCAGTTATTTTGTCCATTCAGCTCCAGTGAAGAAAAATGCATAACGATGTCTAGTCTGAGACATCGGCTTCTTCCTCCTCAACTGCTGCTAAAATGGCCAAAAGAAGCTTCGTTTTGCTTATGGTTACTCCATCCAGAGCCCAGAAGTCGACCAATGATGAGGTGATTATTACTTTCATTGTGCTATTTGCCAGTTCAAAATGTATCTTGTGTATAATTACTTGTGTTAGCTTTGTAGAAATAGCGGTCTTTGTCGTAATATGTCTTTTTCATGGCTTTTCCTTAAATTTGCTGCTACTTTGTCTAAACTGCCGTGTCTCCTCTCTAACTAGTTGCAAGTGAATGGTGCATGTGTCTCTTTCATATCCTAGTGGAAGTACGAGACTTTAGCCTGGGATTTTGCTAATTTCCTCATAAGTTGCAGTTTGTTATGTATCCTCATTTTTTATTTCCCAATAGTCCTTGGAGGTTTCATTCTTTTCCATATAAGCATAAATGCACCGAAGTGTGTTTGATGCTTGTATAGCAGTGATATACATGCGGTGGACTGAAAGATTCCAATCATACATATAAAAACTTATGTGTTTCTAAGGTTTGGAGTATCTAGCAAAAACAAGTTTGGTACTCGATTGTCCTAGTTGGATCATCAGCATGTCCATGTCAACATCATGGACACACTTTCAGTCGAGAGTGCGATCACAGGATTGAAAAATACCCACAATATGACAACCTAAGTGCTTACAAGACTACCGTGAGGATTTTGAAGAATGCAGAAGATCTATCCTAACTGTTTCCCACAAACTGTCTTTGTGGATTGATGTTTGTGCATAATCTTCAGCCCACTATCTCTTCTTTACAAAGAGTGATTAGTTATGATGTAAGAGCCAAAAGGTTGTTAAACACATCTTGCCATTCACACTCTATAAAGGATGGTGAAGAGTAGAGTACATTAAATATGTTGTCGTTTTAAACTTCATTAGGTATAGTTACCATCTCAAACCCTCTTGTACATGTTTGGGACTATATATTTTAGGCCCTCATCGTCTCCTGGATGGGGCTTCATTTGCCATTGTCATCTGTTGGTATTTGATAAATTCTTATCATGTCTAAATCGCTGGTTCTAGAAGTGCTTCGGGTCACGTAGTGCAATTATGATTCAAGTCCATGCTTGGGACTGTATGTTCAAGGCCCTTAAACATTCATCTCCTGGATGGGGCTTCAATTGCCATTACCATCAGTTGGTATTGAATAAATTCTTATCATAATTTTCAAGTTTCTGGTCCTAGAAGTGCTAGGGTCACATAGTGCAATTATGATTGAAGTCCGCGACACATCTTTCTTCTCTGAGTGAGTCCTCAGTAACCAACGCTTACCATATTATCTGTGGCAACTTCATCATCAGATATTTGCTTTGGTAGGATTTGTTTAAATTTTGAGTATAAATGTTTTTAAATGTTTCACATTGACTTAGTTAAATGACATGAATTAACTTTGATGCGGTTCTGTACAGTTTTGACATTCGATGTTACTTTTGTATTGGCAATCGTACTTCCTTTTGTATTGTAATTGTACTCTAATTGTTACGTGCAGTTGTCAACCTACGGTCACAATCCTATCCTTGTTTCTTTTCTTTATTTAAAACCTTTTCTGTATTTTTTTATTTTCTTTTTTTTTAGGAGGGGGGGGGGGGGGTTTGTCTGGTAGTTGTCGCTAATGCTAAAGCAACTTCGTATTGTATTTTAGAATCCTCCTTAGTTGGGACACACCAAACTTAGTTTGCTTTCTGTGCATTGAGGATTTTAATATCTAAAAGGCTTGAATCCTATTAGAAAGTTTGTGTTGCCTGCGAGGCTGCCATTGAATTCTAATATTGTTGTTAAATGATGTGTCGCAGCGAATTGTTGCAGAGTCAGTTTCTCAATGAGCCGAGAGATAACCTGGAGGAACGTGAAGCAGCAATGGAGCTCAGAGAGAAAATAGAGGAACAGGAAATGTTGCTTGAGTTTCTCTGGCTGATGCAACAAAGAAAACAAGAAGTGGCTGATAAGTTGCAAGCTACTTTATCTCTTCTTCGTGACGATATTGAAGAAGTAACAAAGCAACAGGTACATCTGAAGAATAGAGCAAACTCATGCCCGGAACTGGGTCAGGAAGATCAGACAGCTTCAAGTCTCCCCTCACACGATACTGTTGATAATGATGATTCTACTAGCCTGGGATCTAGAAAGCGATGCAGACTGGGACTGCTGGTTCATAATGGGGAAGAATGCTGCTATGATCCTGATGATAATCAGAAATCAGATGCTCATGTTGATAAACGAGATAGTTTTCTTTTAAAAAGCTCTCGATTGATGAAGAACTTCAGCAAATTGGAGTCGGCATACTTCTTGACTAGATATCGACAACTCAAGCAGTCTACGAGGCCATCGATGAAGCCTTCACCTCTCAGCAGCGATGGTAAAGGTTCTGTTGTAATGACCGAAAGGAGTTCTATCAATACAGCAGCATCAAGAGAGCGATACAGTGAAAATAGAAAGAGTGGGTGGATAAGTCCTTTCCTCGAAGGACTCTGCAAGTATCTATCTTTCAGTAAGTTGAAAGTGAAGGCAGACTTGAAACAAGGGGATCTTCTCAACTCATCCAACTTAGTGTGCTCCCTTAGTTTTGATCGAGATGGGGACTATTTTGCCACGGCTGGTGTAAATAAAAAAATCAAGGTATTTGAGTGTGATGCTATCTTAATGGAAGATCATGATATCCACTATCCAGTGGTTGAAATGGCCGGTAGGTCGAAATTCAGTAGTATATGCTGGAATACATATATTAAAAGCCAGATTGCTTCGAGTAACTTTGAAGGTGTGGTACAGGTACGTGGAGTCTGATTTATTATCATTCCTCTTCTCATCGACCTATGTTAAACTTAAGTGGTTATTATGTTTAGGTCTGGGATGTTACAAGAAGTCAGATCCTCATGGAAATGAGAGAGCATGAAAGGAGAGTTTGGTCCATTGACTTTTCATCTGCAGATCCAACATTGTTGGCTAGCGGGAGTGATGATGGCTCTGTCAAGCTTTGGAGTATCAATCAGGCAATTATACTTTTCCACTTGGTGGATGTCAGCTTTGAAACTAAACGTACTACAGTAATCTAGTTTACTGCGATATATATCTTGTTCAGGATGAGTAATAAGTTGTTCTCTCTTACATGGGTTGCATCTGCAGGGTGTAAGTATCGGTACCATCAAAACCAAGGCAAATGTATGTAGTGTGCAGTTTCCCTCAGATTCTGGCCATTCTCTTGCATTTGGTTCGGCAGATCATAAGATTTATTACCATGATCTCCGTAATTCAAGAGCTCCTTTGTGCACATTAGTTGGGCATAACAAGACCGTCAGTTATGTCAAATTTCTGGATTCAGTGAATATTGTATCTGCATCCACGGATAACACCTTGAAGCTTTGGGATTTGTCAGTGTGCACATCTCGAGTTATTGAGACGCCTGTTCAATCATTTACTGGTCACACAAATGTGAAGGTACAGCTGGCAATATAATTCTGCTCAGTACTCCTGATATTAGATGAAGTCTCATTTTCTTTTGTTGATTTAGTTCTGTTGCTTTCACTAAACTTGCTTATGGTCTTCCATCCCATTGTGGAGTTATTGGAACTTCTCCATTGAAAGCCAGTTAGTACTATATTGCCATTAAAATCTGGAAGCAGAAAATTCCCATTAAATTAAGTGTAGCTGGTTTTAATAGGAGAGCCATGTTGGAAATTCCTCAAGTGCCTCGTGTGGCTATTCCTTCCGGTGTTTTCTCTTGGATATGATTAGCTATACAAGATTTGGGTTGGATTGTTATGTTCTATAGGTGGAATGATAAGTAAGTGCAGTGAGTAAACAACATATCAAATCAGCTGAGGACGTGGTTAAGAGCCTTCAGTCCTTATTTAGATAACAAATGAGCTGACTGAAAGTAGACCTGATCTTAAAAGAAGTTAGGGATATAAGAGAGAATAGAGGGAGGGAGAAAAAGGGGAGGGGGGGATTGGGGAGAGTTTGCTAGGCTTATTACCGGAGCAAGGTTAGCACCCGGTCATTTTTTAACCTCATTCATCCCCACTGATTTTTCCACTCAAAGCTGGTGGCTCCTTGCCAAATCTGGCCATTTTCTCTGCTGTTATCTAGTGATATGTTTATTTGATGGCCCTGCTGGAAAGAACTGTGTAAAATTTCAAAACGATGATGCCCAAAAACTGTTCCAAAGAAGCATGGTGACTTGTGGCTATTGGATTGGAGGATGTAAAGGCAGCTATGAGGATGATTTTTTGTTTCACTTGGAGGTGGGAGTGTTGATCTCCTATCATACCCTAGATATGAGTTCAATAGAAGTCATAAATCAAAATGCTATAGCAGTGCATGAGTCACCCAAGTTTTGATGTGAAGCTGCAAGAAGTGTTAGTTGCAGAGCCAGAAGTCCCTTAATATGGCATTAGGGTTTTTGACGAGAGTGACTTTAGCCTAAAACTCGGAGGCACTATGGTGTTATTATCTGACTAACTGATTTGTCATCATGGCTTCAGGCTTAAATATCTTGTTCAAATTTTCTTGGGTATTGTCGCATCTTTGATATCCCATCGATATGTTTTTCTTGCAGAACTTTGTTGGCATGTCAGTGTCTGATGGCTACATAGCAACAGGTTCAGAAACAAATGAGGTACTTCAGATGGCAAGATATCCCCCTTATTTATGTCTGCATGAATGAACACATACCTATGCTGCACTGATCCTGATATTCGAACATATCCCTTATCAATTTTGTGATGACTATTGACAATTTATAATCAGTATACTTGGAGTTCGAAGAGGGCATTATATTAATTATCTTGTAGTGTGTGTGATGCAATCATGCAAGAAGATTACCTTGC
Source organism: Syzygium aromaticum (assembly GCA_024500025.1). Classification (NCBI taxonomy): domain Eukaryota; kingdom Viridiplantae; phylum Streptophyta; class Magnoliopsida; order Myrtales; family Myrtaceae; genus Syzygium; species Syzygium aromaticum. The sequence continues at coordinate 31,466,505 of CM044890.1, read as the reverse complement.
ACTCTCTAGGAAAATCGGTTTCCAAGTAGCTAAATTTTCTGATCTATATATTTCATAACCAATATGCAATTTTTGATGGACATTTTGCACCTCTATTATTGGTGTGATTTCAGTGCTTGCCTTTTTGTTGGTGTGGCAGACAAGAAAGCACTCGTTTGCCTAAGATTTTAAAGTCATTTTGATCTCTAGGCTTACAGCTGTGTTTCCATGTCAACAGGTTTTCATCTACCACAAGGCTTTCCCTATGCCTGCATTATCATTCAAATTCAATGGGACCGATGTACTTTCTGGCCCTGAAATGGATGATGCGGCACAGTTCATTTCTTCAGTTTGTTGGCGAGGCCAGTCCTCAACCTTGGTTGCTGCAAATTCCACGGGAAATATAAAGATTTTGGAGATGGTCTAATTTTCCTGGACGATCCAAAATTTTCGCAGATTTCACTTAAAAGGAAAAGAAACGGGTTGGAGCATAAAATGTCCTTAGCTTAAGAATACCGTAGTGGAAGGAACATAGCAGCGAAGTGGGCAGGAGGATTCAGGGAGTCAGGGATTTGTTTGAAATAACAAATTTTGGCATTAGAGGAAAATAGCTGATGCAATCTCCGTAGGGGTGAGAATGATCTTGTATAAGGGTATTATGTAGATAATATTCTGAAAGGGAAAAAAGGTAAATATCAAGCATTCTTGCATGTTTCTTTCTATTGCTTGTTTCTGGCCAGAGAACACAGGAAAAAAATTGAACTTGTTCCTCTCCCTGAAATTCCTAGCCAAGTTGGATTGATTGTCTAATGATCTGATCTAATACACGTGCAAGAGTTTCCGTGAGCACAATGAGATTGTGCTCGTGGCTCAGCGAAATTTGGGTTTTCATACGACCGGGAGATTGTGCACAGCAAATTTACATGTTATACCAAACAAGGATTAGTACAGTTGCCCTTATGGTAAGTTATAGTTATACATAGATTTAAATCAATAAAAGCAGTATGTAGTAATGACCATCTTGAGTCACTAGAGGAAGATCTGAGGCATAGAGGATGAGCACAAGCTTGAAGAGAGTAAAGAGAACCCAGGTGGTTCCTCAAATATGCAATCAAATCAGCTGTGGTGATCGTGTGAACATTCTTCATCTCGGTGAAGATTTGGTTCTTTTTCCTCTCAAGTGGCAAATCTCATCCCGTGTTGAGGACGCAGGGTCCAAATGAAGAAGATGTCGACTGTCTATTTCATACGCTGCTCGAGAGACTCTCCAAAGGATTTCACCTTCGTCTGTCGATTTGCTCATGATGTATGCGAAACATGCAATGTCGATGTTATTAGCAGGAAGAGGTAAGGATCGAGAACGATCATTTGTGTCCACGGATCTTGTCCGGCTTTGTTTTTTTTTTTTTTTTTTGGTAAAGCTGTTTGAATAGGAAATCTGTTCGTGCTCTTGAAGAATTCGATGCTGTTTAATTTTTTTTGCCATAAGACCTTATGCAAGGTCAAATGTTACGCACAACTAGAGCGAGAAATTCACGAGAAATAAAAAGGGGTAGAACGGAAATTCAAATGGCTAAAGGAGAACCAAAGAACTCAAAAAAAAGTCTAATCCCACCACCCGAAGCAAGAAAACCTCTATATGACACTTTTAAGTCAAGAGCACTCCCTGCTTTGTACGATAATGAAGGTAGAAATAGATTCGAATCACAGAAGAGATGAGAAGAACTGTCTAAAGTCTAATCCCAATGCAGAACAAGGAACCCTGATGCTTCTACTTTCAAGTCAAGAACGCCATTTTGTGCCGTGGAAGCTGAAGCTCTCTGCCAGACCAAAGTTTTTGGGTCAATGGCACCACGTCCGCAAACAAACATGCTGCGCTGAGTTGGGATCGCCGAGGATCGCCGCAAACATATAATAATCATTTTGATTTGTTTCCGATGGAAAAATAATAATTCATGTTATATGATAGCATGAATTATTATAACATGATTTAAGTTGAATATCTAACATGAATAATCTAAGCAGAACATCATTTTTTTGACCTCTGTCACTGGATTTGGAGCTGCGAATTTTGTTGACTTGAATTAATAGAAGGATAACATTGAATATTTTCATATAATCTAGGGAGTTGATTGAACATCTATTGCAAGTTCAACTATCACATTGAACGAATTAAAAGTTTGGAGATAACATTCCACGTTATGCTAAAATTTATGGACTACATTGAACAAATTAAAAATTTAAGGAAGGCATTGCTTATCGGACTAAACTTTTAGGACCATTTGTGTGATCATCCCTTTTTCTAAAGCGATTTATTTACTAAATTTGACACAATTTCTCAATCTCTATCGACGGATTAAGATGGGCCGGGCTTGTTTTCAGGAAAGGGCCTTGAAGTGGGATTTGCTACAAAAGCCAATTTTCCAATTACATGCAACGTGTTCAGGTGAAGTTTTCAAGTGAAGTTGAAAGCGCTTAACAAATTAGGAAATTTACTAAAAGAAGACCCACCAATTTCTCTTGTTGGGTTGGTTTGTTGGGCTACCTATACACGAAAAAGGGCTTGTTTTTTTTTTTTTCCGTTTTTAATTAGTGGAAAAGGGATTTTTTTGTTGGGCTAAAACCGCCGCATTTTAATTTTACATTTTAATATATAAAAAAGGAGGGAAATTTTTTAGGTGACATTGAAAACTAATCTCTGCTCTATATATAATGCAATTTTTCGACTTGGTGTCCACTCTAAATTCGCCATCATACGCGACGTTAACACTAACCCGGTTAAGTAGTTAAGGAGTAATATTGACTTTTATCACTTTGCGATTTTTCTTACTATTCAATGATCTTGATTGAAATATGCAAAAACTGTTTGCAGGTTGAGAGAAAATAAGAGATAAAGAAAGAGGAAATAAATTATATTGAGAGAAAATTGAATAAAATTATGCATTGATCAGTTTTAAGTTGTGGACTAACCTATTATTATCAAGCCTCCGCAAACCCACCCCTGCAAAAAAAAGAAGAAGAAGCTATTTCTAACTTGCATTGAGTAATCACCCACGTCGTTTGTTTTATTTGACGACTGCACACCTCCTTTTGCATCACGTGCCCATAGAGCGTGCATTGCATCTAGTATCTATACATTCTAAGATTTCGGGGGTTTAATATACGAAATATCACTATTTTAAATGGTAGAAACAGAAAACAGCACAAAAAAAAGTATAATAAAATTTTTTTGATTGTTGATGTATTTATTCTTTGGTTTTTTTCTTTAAAAGAGGAAACAGAATCCTGGAGTTACCATGAAAATGACAAGCAGGTCTATGTCTTTACTGGCATAGTATTCAATATGACTCCCCCCCTTTTAAGGTAATGCCATAAAAACCTTTGCCGGCTTAGTATCTAGCATTTAGTTTAGGGTTGTTAAATGGTTTTCTCCTAAATTTTGTCTTCCAGTTTCCTTGATAAAGATTAGAAAACTAACATGCAAAACTCGTGTAGGTATCGATATATAAGTCACCAAAGTAAATTAATTTGGTATATATTTTTTTAAAAAGTAAATTATTTTGGTCAAAGAATGGGACTATCATTGAAACAAATATGCAGCAACATTGTCATTGTGAACATGTAAATTTGGACTATATCTTCCATTCCATGCGTCTAAAATGGAAAAAAAGAATAAAATAAATAAAAGGTAAAGTGAGTCCCTTCAAGGGAAGATTTTTATTGTCCATATTAGTAGAAATTCACAATGAATTCAAAGTATCGAAAGGGTTGACAGATCGCATATCATCAAGTCATCTTTGGTGGTAAGAAGAAGTAAAATCATTTTTCTTTTAATTTTTTCCCTCTCTCTTTCCATTTTCTTTATTTTCCCCAATTAACGAACCACGTAAAAATAGGAGCAGCAGAAAAGACAAAAACCACATTCGAGGGGCCAAAAAATAAGCAACAACCTTCGATTTTTTTTTTTATTTGGCCGGCAGGTGATTAAACAGAAATTTAATCCCCCATTTCTCACGCCAAGCAAAAATCGAAAAAAAGAAGAAAAGAAAAAAAAAAGGAGTCCCACCTATTTTTCCTGCTTTGGGAAGTTGCAGTGTTTTATTACCTTAATTTCCTCTAAAGTCGCAGCATTTCCACTCCTATTTAAGGACATGGATGTCCTAACTCTGACCCTCCCGTCTGTCCCTTGAAATCTGAGGAGACGGAGACGGGGCGAGAGAGACGGAGAGAAGAAAAGACGACGAGATCTGATCATTTTCAGCTCAGGTACTTTGCCTCAACTGGGAATTTTCGTGGACCTTTTTATCAAAAGGGGTTGTCTTACGATTCTCTATCTGCTTCCTGGTACTCATTTTCTCCCCCTTTTTCTTTGGGGGGCGGCTAGATTCTCCACCAACTGCATCAAGATTCTGACTTTCCTTCTGGGTATTTGTTGATTGCTCCCTTCTCGCAAAGATTCGCGATTTCAAGAGCGTGTGTGTTTTTGTCTGCTTCCTTGTCTGGATTTCAATTTGCATGGGCGGCGGCTTTCGGGCTGGGATTGTGTGTTGACGGTTCTTGATGCTTGAGGACGTGTTTCCTGCCTTTCGTTCCCTCTGTCGCGCCTGATCTTGATCGATTGTAATGCTGGACGAAGGCGCATGTAGGGCCAATTCCAATCCATGGCTAAGCTGCACGTGTGTCACTCTTTGTGCACGTTGTGAAACCTCCGGGCAGATTGCATCCAGAAATTCGATGCAATGATCTGATCATTGCGCTCATAAAATCTGTTTTTTCCTTTTGTTGATCCGGGTTCTTTTCTGTTCAGTACGAGGAGAAAAAGAAGAAATGGCTATTGAGATTGAGGGATTCGAGATGGCCCCGGCACCCACGGAGACTCTGTATGCGAAGGAAAATGGGCAATTCGATAAGGGCGCAAAGTTCAGCGAGACCGTGACATTCGGTTCGCATGAGGAGAAGCCCAGTTTGGGAGAAGGTAACAAGGTTTCGGAAGTGAATTTTCCGAAGGATGCTGTTGATGAATGGCCTGCACCCAAGCGGATCCACACGTTCTATATCGTGAAGTATCGCTCTTATGAGGACCCATCAATAAAAGTCAAAATCGAGCAGGCTGATAAAGAGATTCAGCGGAGGAATCTAGCCAAGTTCCAGATCACTGAAACTTTGAGGGAGAAGAGGGTAATCAGAAAATTTGTGCATTTTGTTTTGATAATTACTCCTTTGTTTAGCTATGACTCCTTTTACCGTGACTTTGGCGGTGAATATATGCATTATGGCCATTAAAATTATGCTTGATTTGATGTTAGTTTTTTATGCATATAGAAGATCTCACGTGGAGATGGCATACTAATGACAGTGTTCCTCCTGATTGTTTTTCCTCGATTTTTTTGAGAATATGAGAGGTCAATTGTATTTCTTACAATGGTGTAACTTTTCATTCTTCACTTAATAGTCTTTATACAAGCAAAACTCTCACTGCTAATTTCACTCTTAGCAGTAAGAGTATTGTCTATTCCCGAAATGTATACAAATTTCTGTTTTTCTGTATATTGAATTACTGTTGTTATGCAACATCAGTTTACCAAAATATGATTTCTTTACCTTGTTTCTCTGATTAAATTAGGCCACCACTTAGTTTTTTCTTTCCATGCCACGTATCTTTCTTATGAGTTGATATTTCCATGGAATTTTCCACAATTGTTTGATTGTGGAGAAAAGCGAAAGTACTGTGCTGAGGCACCATGATAGAAAATGAAATAGATGTTGTGGGAACACATTTGGTTGCAGACGTTTGATATTTGTTTCGACTATGCAGTCAGAGAGGGCAGACCTAATTGCTCAATTGAAAGCTCTCGGGGTGGAGAATAGGAACTTTAATATTATTGTGGACGAGAAGAGAAAGGATATGGAGCCCCTGCACGAGGCTCTGGGGAAGCTTCGCTATGCAAACACCGGCGGTCGAGGAAGTGGCTTATGCTCGTCCGAGGAAGAACTTAATCAGCTTGTAGGTTTCAATTTAAGTTCAGCTATCCCTGGACTCTCTATAATGCTGAAGTTGATAAGTATGTTATTTTGCTCTTTTCTTTCTGCTTAGTGAGGTTGATTATTGCAGATCCAGAGCTTGAATTACCGGATCCAGCATGAGAGTATCCCGTTGACAGAGGAGAAGCAACTTCTGCGGGAGATTAAGCAGCTTGAGGGGACTCGGGAGAAAGTCATTGCAAATGCTGCAATGAAGGCAGAGGTTCAAAAGTCGGTTGGAGAGAAAGAAGCCATCCAAGACCGAGTCAAAGTAACTCATTCGAATTCAAAATTAATTATCCTATAGGTCCCTTTGAAGCTTTCCATTCATTATTAGATGCAGACATTGTGCACCCTTAAGTGATGCGCGCTTATAATCTGTGATGTCATGTGAATCCAGCTAATAGGTGCTGGTCTGGACGAGGTTAGGAAAGATCAGCAGGTGGTTAAGGCAAAAATTAAGGTTCTTAAGGAAGAGCTGGAGGCAATAGATACGGAAATCAAGTCTTTGCAAGATGATCTGTCAAATGTTATCCAGAAGAAGGATAAAGCATATGAAACCATTCAGGAACTGAGGAAAAAGCGTGACGAAGGGGTACAGTTTTTTTTCTTTCATTCCTCTTTGCAGCATTGAGTTATTCTGCTTGCAGAATCATAAAAAGTTGTGCTATACTTATGTCTCTTCTGGGTGAAGTTACCAATCAATGAAAAATTTGGAAGCTGGCTATGCTGAAAATTCACTCACGGGAGGCTGGGACTCTAATAAGGTTTTAAAAGGCTTATTCTTTACTATGGTGAGCTTAGATCGTCGTAATTGCAATCTGATGTTGATAGACAGTGTAGTGGCATTTGCACAAATGCAGCTCTCAAATCTGCCTCTAAATGTGTATTTACTGAATGCTTGTTCATCCAGGTTGCTCAGCCATTATCTTGGAATTTATTTCTAACGAATGCTGCATTATCTCAGAATTCTTCTTTATCAGTGCTGCTTGTTTGTCATCTTCCTGCACAGCTTTTACATTGCCATGAAATACTTGTTGAGTGAGGAAGACTCCAATAAGTTTGTTAATTAAATACTCTCAAATTACTGGTTATTGTTTGCCTGTATTGGTGTGAGATGAAGATACCAATATTAGTTAAACATGGTGTTTTGTCAGATAAAGTAATGCTTCCATTTGTCAGTGAATAGTACTGCAATTGTAATAGTGAGGTGCAGGTTGTGACTTTTTCTGCATAGTGAACTCAGGAGAGCTTGACATTACCATAGTTTACCTAATAACTTGACAATATGGTTGCTCTGAATGTGCATCCTGCTTTTACCTTGTGCATATCAGTCAGTTCTTTCTACACTAAACTGATTTTTAAGGGGAAAAAGGTTGTAAAATGTATCCTTGGATTTGGCGGATCTATCAGCGAGCCAAAAATCAGGCCAGAAATCGTTATGTAATGATGTATTCTTATATAGTTAAAGTGTACAATTTACATACATTTACTGTTCTTTTCCAGAATGCCTGTTTTTACCGTAATCGTACACTCTTGAACGAAGTCAAAGAGCTTGCAGCGAGGAGAGATGTCAACGCCATTGAAGAAATTTCTCATTCTGAGGTCTGTTATTTTGGCTTCTGATTCTATTTGAAAGTCAAGATATTAGCACAGATCATTGCTGTTTCATGTAAGCATATCTTACTTCTTTGCTCTTATCATCTCGTTGTTCAGGTTGAGAACTTCTTTGCTCTCTGGAATGGCCCCAGAAGTTTCAGGGAGGATTATGAGAACAGAATCACGTTATCTCTGGATTTTAGACAGATGAGTAGAGATGGAAGAACAAAGTCCCCTGATGAGAAACGAGTGGGCGCGGTGGTAGATTCAGTATCCTTGGAAACAGAGACAGTCATCAAGGCCAGTGCAAAAAAAGCTGCAAAGGAAGATCCTAAGTCGATGGCGCAGCTCAATACTGCTCCAGCACAAAAGGTCCAGAAAGAGACTGTTACGAAAGTCCAGAAAGAGACTGTTACTAAATTAAAGGATATTGAAACGACACCAGAGCATCATGAACTAGCTGAAAAGGAGAATGCTGACATACAGAAACCTGCGAAGGCCACTCCACCAGTAGTTGAGGTTGATCCAGTGAAGATGAAAGAGATGAAAAGAGAGGAGGAGATTGCAAAAGCTAAGCAGGCTATGGAGAGGAAGAAGAAGCTGGCAGAGAAAAATGCCGCCAAAGCGGCCATTAAAGCACAGAAGGAAGCTGAAAAGAAGCTCAAGGAAACTATTTTTATCCTTTTCTGATATGTTACTTCAGATGTTACTTAGAGGTTAGGATTGACTGGTGTATTTTTGGGTATCGTCAGGAGCGGGAAAAGAAGGCAAGGAAGAAAGCTGCCGTATCTGGTCCTGCTACCGATTCGGATGAAGCAGTACCTGAAGAATCAGTTGAAATCGAGAAGGCGGATTCAGGTGTCGAGGCTGTTTTTCCTGCGAAGGAGAAGTCCATCAAGGAGAATCCAGTCAGACACAGGACTCGTCCAAAAGGTGCGGAATCGCGCCCGAAGGCAATAGTCAAGCGGAAGAAGTCAAGCAACTATTGGGTTTATGTTGCTCCCGTTGCTCTTGCGGTTGTCCTATTGCTAGTTTTAGGAGGATACTACTACTATGCTTACTGAAGTAGCGATACTGCTAGCAAGTATAGTGATGGACATCCAGTTTCATAGATCTGTAGTAGCAACTTTGAGGTAATTTTGTTTGTCCCTTTGGGGGATGGACTAAAATGGCATAATCGTCGAGCGACTCAGTCTCTTGAAATTTTGACTATAGTGAACTATACCCGTTCCTGCGACATTACTCGCCGTTTTCAGGCAAGTTGTGGGTGTTGAAGATCATATTGCATGTGCCTTTTGTTGACATTTGCTAGTGATCTGGTTGTGAAAGTACTGGACTTTCTGTGAATTTCCTTGCGTTTTGTGGGTCACAGTCTTGTTATTGAACGTGTCCTCCCAAAGGATGATGCAATTCTCAGCTTCTTTGCGTGCATGATTGTGATTCATGACTGTGCCACCTTCTGTGGTTTTGCAAGTGGCATTGTTCTTTGCTCATCCGTTTGAGGAGAGATGCTCGGGTTCCCCAGGTACAATGACATGCATTTAGATCTGGTGGGGGGCAACTATGAGTTCCACAGCATCCAAGGTTGCATGTGTAACTAAGTTTTCTCCCTGTTTGGAGAGTTGGGATGTCTTAGTGCGCCCGGCTCAGTGAGCCAAAGCTCACATACACTTGGAGTGGTTAGTTTGGCAGGACAGTGTAAAATGTGCACTGCCTGAAGTTCAACTTCTCCTTATGAGAGACAAAAAACAGAGTAAGTTTTCAACCTCATGATAATTTCCACAAACACTAATGCATTTGTTAGAATGAAGAATATTTCGTCGTCCAAAAAAAATGCTTACATGTAAATTATTATTGACAATAAAAAATATTTTTCGTCGACTAATTATTTCGAGCGATACAAAGTATCATTGTTAGGAAAATGTTTTCAAAACCGTTCATTTTGCGAAACAAAAAGATGATGTCCGCATTTTTAAAGATATGATAATCATACGGTTTTACTAATCAAAGAGAACGATGACATATAAGTATGACAAAAGAAACGATAACCGTGTCAATTTAAATCGCTTACGCACGTGTAAGCATATCTATACTAGCTAGTTTCTCTTCTTTGTCAAATATTAGAGAAAAATGGATGCACGTTATGGTCTAAAAAATTTGCACTTTTGCTTCCTTAAATAACTCAAAATTTTTGGATTTTGATCATACAGGCCCAGCCCAAATCTTCCTTCTCCTTCAACGGCCTGCTTCCAAATTTAAAATTTCTTAAGACGCTCTCCTCTTCCCTCTGCTATCTTCTCCGCGAGAATCGATCTTCCACTTTCAAATTCCTCTCTCTCTCTCTCTCTCTCTCTCTCTCTCTGCATTTTTGCTTCATTCATGGCGGCCACCAACACCTTCCTCACCACGCCCACCAAGACTCCCCCCTCTCAGTCCGCTCACCCCAAGCGACCCCTCCACAACACCAACCCCCTCGACCAGTCCTCCGCCGCCGCTCGCTCCTCCGCCTCCGCTCCCTCCTCCTCGCGCTTCGAGGCCTACAACCGCCTGCAGGCGGCCGCCGTCGCGTTCGGCGAGAAGCTCCCCATCCCGGAGATAGTCGCCCTGGGCGGCCAGTCCGACGGCAAGAGCTCGCTCCTCGAGGCTCTGCTCGGGTTCCGGTTCAATGTCCGCGAGGTCGAGATGGGAACCCGCAGGCCCCTGATTATGCAGATGGTGCATGATCCCTCGGCGCTCGAGCCCCGTTGCCGGTTCCAGGTCTATTTTTTTCGGATGAATTTTCTTGCGTGGTCTAGACTTGTAATAGTGAAATGAATCTGGGCAATATTTTCTGACTTTTCATTCAACTATCAGATATATAATTTGGACTGGTTTTGTTGGTAATGAATTCAGCGGTTACTGTCATTGTAAGTTGGTGGGGGATTGAGCGACTTTTGGTATTATGTTCTTTCGTTTGCTGGACTATTGTCAATTGGTGTTGTCTCTGGATGCAGTTCTGCCAATTGGGCTAGTGTCTGGATGTTAAGTTCACAAACATGTTTGCTCGCATAAAGTGAAGAGGAATCTGGACATTTTTCTTGTACATGGTCATCTTTTGAGTTCAAGAATGCATATCAGTCTCAGATGCACAACTGCATATTTATGCACACTAAAAGGGTTGGAGTGGCTGTTGCTTGATTTTACTGAACTTTTCTACATGTGTGGTGGCAGGAGGAGGATTCTGAAGAATACGGAAGCCCAGTTGTTTCATCATCTACGATCGCAGACATCATAAAATCTCGAACAGAAGCAATTTTGAAGAAGACCAAGACCACGGTATCATCTAAGCCAATCGTGATGAGAGCTGAATATGCACATTGTCCAAATCTCACAATTATCGACACCCCTGGTTTTGTTCTTAAGGTTAGTTGATTGGGTCAAGCATAGGACAGCATAACCATGACAGAGATTGCATGTAAAACAGCCATATCTAGGCTTTTACATGAAATTCCGTAACTTTGGTGCAGGCAAAGAAGGGAGAGCCGGATAACACCCCTGATGAGATTCTTCAAATGGTTAAGTCATTGGCTAGTCCTCCTCATAGAATTCTTGTGTTCCTTCAACAAAGTAGTGTTGAATGGTGCTCATCATTGTGGTTGGATGCAATTCGTGAAATTGACCCATCTTTCAGAAGGACAGTGATTGTTGTCTCAAAATTTGATAATCGTCTCAAGGTATTTCACCACATTATTTTCCACCTCCAGCATTATTTGGACTGTTATAAGTAAGGCAAATGATCAGCTAAGTATGAACTGAGAATTCATGAATGTAGTCTAAATTGAAATCATGAAAATTGCAGTTGCTTTGCCATAGTTTTTCCGCTCGTGCCTGTTACAAGTTAGAAACTTGTTGACCTCATGACTAGTCATTTTCTTCCTTCATGTGTACTAATAGTTGAGTATTTTGAGGAGAGACTCATGAAATAGTGAATTTCTAAGATACTTAGATTTGACATTTTAGCTAAAATGTATCAGGAGTTTAGTGACCGGTGGGAGGTGGACCGATATTTGAGTGCCAGTGGATATCTTGGAGAAAATACGCGTCCATTTTTTGTTGCCCTGCCAAAGGATAGGACCACCGTTTCAAATGAGGAATTTCGTCGGCAAATATCCCAAGTGGATGAAGGCGTCTTGCGTCATTTACGTGAAGGCATCAAGGGAGGATTTGATGAAGAAAAGTTCAAGACCCACATTGGGTTTGGTTGTTTGAGAGAGTTCTTGGAATTTGAGCTTCAGAAGAGATACAAAGAAGCCACGCCTGCAACCCTAGCTTTGCTTGAGCAGCGTTGCAATGAAGTTACGAGTGATCTCGCTAGGATGGACTCAAAGATACAAGCAACTTCTGATGTCACTCATCTGAGGAGGTCTGCAATGATATATGCTGCTTCTATCAGCAATCATGTGGTGAGCATATATGAAACTTCCCACTCTCTCAAAACTTTTCTTTTGAAAGCATCTACTGACAAAGGCCTATGAAGAAGTTTCACTCCGTTCTTTCGATATTAACAAGTTCTGATATATTGAAATTGTCAATTTTCTATTAACAAATGGCAGCTGATTTCTGTGCGTATTTTTCTTCTACTTCATTAGTTTACTGATCAAAACAATGATGATATTATTTTTAATTGTTGAAGGGAGCTTTGCTTGATGGAGCAGCAGATCCTGCACCAGAGCAATGGGGCAAAACAACCATTGAGGAGCAGTCACAGAGTGGTGTGGGAAGTTGGCCTGGTGTCACTGCAGATGTCAGACCTGCCAATGCTAATCTCCGGCTCTACGGAGGAGCTGCCTTTGAGAGGGTCATGCATGAATTCAGATGTGCTGCCTATTCGATTGAATGCCCTCCTTTGTCAAGGGAGAAGGTATGCATCATGATAGGTGTATATACTGTGCACTACTATCATTGAGCATCCTGCACACGAAATTGAATGTATGAACTCGATAGGGGTACACTATAAGGTATCTTAACTTGTTTCAGGTGGCGAATATATTGCTCGCCCATGCTGGACGAGGCAGGGGCAGAGGACTGACAGAAGCAGCTGCAGAGATTGCTCGTGCTGCTGCTCGCTCATGGCTTGCTCCTATGCTGGAAACTGCTTGTGAACGGCTTGCCTTTGTTTTATTGAATCTGTTTGATATTGCTCTCGAGAGAAATCACGGCCGTGACTCAGACTGTAAGAAGCTATTCTGTTTTCATTTTTAAGCTAGAATTATAATAAAACTGTCGAGAAACTAGAATTGACACAACTTGGCATGTTTATCAAAGAAAATATCAGCAAATTCGCAAATGACATGAATCCAAAATAAGCAAAATTTTTAGCACATTCGACATAAACTGCAATGTTTTGCAATGACACAAATTGACATGAATTTGTAAGCTGAGCTTGACGCCTGAACACCAATTGACAGTCCTCCTGTGGTGTTTTTTTTTTCTAGGGCTAAGTAGATTTACTCTTAGAAAGATAGCAAATCTTATATTTACTTTGTTTTTTCCTCTTAGCTTGAAAATTTAAGAAAACAAGGGTGGTCCTTTTGTTTTTGTAGTTTTTCCCTCTCACAACTTAAATATAATTCTTCGTTTTCTTTTTACCTCCCTTATTTAGATTTTGATGATCAGGCTTTGCTTAAGGTAGTTTTTGGTCATTTTTGGTTGTATTGCTTCTTGCACACGTCCTAGTCCTAAGTGGTTTCATCTTGATTACATGTGCACTCGCTGGAAAGTGAAGTTACTAAGTGCTATATGGAATTGGGAGATGTGATATCTCCTAGGGTAATAAATAAAAGTCCAACATCTTTCACGACCTCCATTTCGCATTTATATCTGAGTGAAGCTTGACTTCTAAGATTGCATGGCCTTTATCTGATTCAGCAGGTAGTGGGAAAGATGGAAATATGGAGGGATATGTTGGCTTCCAGGCTGCTTTAAGGCATGCTTACTATTGCTTCATAAAGGGTATTTCTAAACAGTGCAAGGAATTAGTTCAACATCACCTCGATTCAGTTACAAGCTCATATTCAGAGGTCTGTTATGAAAATGACTTCCAGTGTGGCTTTGGCTCGAGTGGGATGTCATTTTCTAAACTAAACCAAAGTTCAGTTTCACTATTTCTTGAGTTGTCTGAAAAAGGGGCAGCACCCCATGATGAGCCAATGAGAGATCAAGAGAACATACCTCTTGAAAAGAGAACATTAGAAATCACCCCAGGGAAGGGCGCAGATGGGAGAGAAGCTCTTCGAGAATGCCAAATGACCATTCCTGAAACTCCATCACCTGATCAACCATGTGATATGGCCATTAATGTAGTCAAGAAGGAAGTGGGAAACTATGTAGAGGCTGGGCCAAGAAAACGAAATTCAAGAATAACAGGCAATGGCAGACATATGGAGCACTTAAGAGTTCAAAATGGAGGAATTTTATTTGGCAATGGTGATGCAGGTTCAAGACCAGGCTCGGCTTACTCTGAAATCTGTTCGTCTGCTGCCCAGCATTTTGCACGGATACGTGAAGTCCTTGTTGAGCGAAGTGTGACATCAGCTCTGAACTCTGGATTTTTGACCCCTTGGTAAGCTTTTAAAGTCTGATGAAATAAGCTAGCACGAGTATTCTCTCTATCAGTACCAAATTTGACTACAATCGGACCAATTTTGTGCTGTCTTTGACCTTGTCAGTGTATTCAACGCTCCATATAATCTATATTTCAAAATGGCTGCAATTAGTATAATGATCAGTTTTTGGGCAGTGTTTTTTCCATGCATTTTTGTATCTTCAGCATCAGAAGCTCCCATGTAAAGAGCTGTTTTTTGGCATCAAGCTACCTCCCTCTTTAGGTCTTTCAATTTATCTTAGTTACCTGTATATCATGGTGCCCACGTACTTAAGGTCAACCTTCTTTTTGCACTACCACCTCTTCAACTTTAAAATTATCCAAGTGACTTAATCTATCTTAACTAATGTTTTACTTTCTAGGAGGTTCCTTAGTTTACCAACCTTGCGAGTTTTTCCATTCAAATGATGAACAATATAATTGCATGTCCCCTTTTCTGATTTCATTTATGATTTGAATTGACAACTGATTATCTGTTATGCTGTTTATTCTCATAGCCGGGAGAGGCTCGTGGTGTCACTGGGGTTGGATTTGTTTGCTGTGAATGATGAGAAATTCATGGACATGTTTGTGGCACCTGGTGCTATTGATGATCTGCAGAATGAAAGACAGTCTCTTCAGAAACGTCAGAAAATTCTGCAGTCTTGCTTGAATGAGTTCAAGACGGTGGCCCGGAAACTCTGATGACCTCCAACTGTTTTGTTTTCTGCTTTCCTTTTCTTGAGAGCGACTTCATATTGCAGTTAGGAATGGCTTCACCTCTGGTGAAACAAAGAAAATTTAAGCCATTTAGTCAACTCCCCCCAGGTTTTTCTTACCATTCTTGCACCATAGTGTGACTCATTCACCAGTCATTTGCACTTCACAGGTTGTTATTGAGTTGTATATAGAGAGGTATTCTATTTGACGTGCCTCACTTTCCCGGGTTGAGGAACCAGATCACTTCGGAATGAGATGAGCAGTGTGAGCACAGCGCACCTCTTGGCTTGTTTTTTAGTGAGGGAATATATTTTATGACATGACAAGTTGACGAGCTTATTCACAATTCAAATGGTTACGGATGCTCTTTGGTTATTTTTGAAGTCAATAGGAGTCAATGATAGAAATAGCACATACATGGCCACGGTCAATCTGACTGGCTACCACGTATAAAGCTATTATGATACTCCAAAAATTAACAGTGACTTTTCATTACATAGATATTTTGGTCGACAAAATACAAATCGGAGACTAAAATCAGTATGGTTTTGCCTCGTAAACTCTAGATTAAAAGAACTAGTATATGAAAGTGTATGCAGCAATTAACTATGATGTTATAATGTTGAATTCGAAATGCAGAAACTTCATATGGCTATGTGGTTAAGTTGTTTCCTTCTGCTGACATTTTTAACGCAAGTCAAGAAGCAGAAATTATATTCTATAGCCTGAGTTCACAGTCTCGAGCCCCATGAACCCCATGATTTGAGCTGCAATGCAAATTGTTACATTGTTTTCAAGCGAAAGCATGTGCTCGACATTAGCTTTGAGCTGCTGCATTGTCAGTCGATAAGTCTGAGGACGGCGGATCCTACCATATTCTTGTCAAAAGCTCTCGGCTTAGGAAATAATAAATACCGTTTTATTGATAATCTTCGGTGATGAAGACGGCCAACAAAGATTAATAGTTATTCTGCACGATTATTTTCTTAAAGAATGTGTAATCTGAATTGTATAATCATCTGGTTGGACTTTGATGAGCACAATGCTATGTACCACGCCGAGGGAACTTTCATGCATTGAATCTCTGCGTGGAATGAAGAAAATGAGTGGCGCTCTTTTTTTTTTTTCTCTTTGGTTCTCTTTCCAGTCACTTGATAATTGAGATCGATAGGGTCGGAATCAGTTCCGAGATCAAGTTCTGATAGTAAGAGCTACAAAGTGACCATTAACTAGGCCAAATCTTCCTCCCTCCATTAAAAATGTATGAATTAGAAAATGGGTTGGACGTTTCTTCCTGAACTATGTTTATTTTGAGAAGTTTCACTCTTTATAGAGAAACAACATATCGGCCGGCCGTGGTAATTGATCCTGCAGCATGTCTCGTCCTCAGATGAAATCTTATGGTATACACCAATGGCGAGAATAGCTATTAATTAGCTTTTTATGTGACGATCTTGTTTAGAAAAAAAAGAAAAAAAAATCAATTCTACTCTAATTTATTTCCTTTGCTCTTTTAGCCAATCCTGAAGGTTTTTCTTAGCTTAAGGCATGCCATTAGAGAAGTTCCATTCATCCCCATATCATCTGACGTCCTTGTCAAGTGGTTGTGAAAGAATGAATTGGTAATGGTTTCTAGAACGGACTACTACAGGCAAATCGGTCCCTCCCTCTCATTTTTTTCTTCTGCTCTGTCCTTGTCCCTTTTGATATATTGGATTAAGAGAGTTCTATGCTCTTGTTGCTTCTCTTATATTGTTTTGCTGCTCATGAAGCAAATTTATGTAAACTTAACAAAAGATTGGTTGATTTTGGTTGACGAATTAAGGGTTCAATTGGCAGAGCATGTTAATGTCCAGTCACATACTGACATGCAGTGGAGGCTCTGAGGTCAATGAATCAATGACGCAGACAACAATGTTGATTCCTCTCCCAAGGACCCATCTCAGTTTTGCCTAGCTATTTCACCTTTCTGATCATCAAGTGCCTTTCTTATATTGTTTTACTGCTTATGAAGCAAATTTATATAAGCTTAACGAAACATTGGTTGATTTGGAGCTGACGAATTAATGGTTCAATTGGCAGAGCATGTTAATGTCCAGTCAAATACTGACATGCAGTGGAGGCTCTGAGGTCAATGAATCAATGACGCAGACAACAATGTTGATTCCTCTCCCAAGGACCCATCTCAATTTTGCCTAGCTATTTCACCTTTCTGATCATCAAGTGCCTCTCTGCATTTTCTTGCAACCTACTTCAAAACGCCCCCCTCCCTCTCCTCCAAAAAAGTTTGCGTGCGCGTGTGGAAGCGGTGAGAGAAAGATGACAAAGCGAGGTTGAAATCAAATCGGTAGTCCCTGTGTTCTTGTCCACAATTCAAAATCGTCCTTGTACCTATTTCTCTTCTCCAAAATCGTTCCTATACTTTTTAAAAATGTGTTATGTTACTAACGTAGATCAACGGATGGCTGAGTTAGATGTCGGAGTATATGCCCTCTATTATGACTTGCAAATTTTTTGATGTGGCGTCATCACATTAGCCAACAGAAAAGTAAGAGAGAGAAGAGAGAGAGATTTGGAGCTTCTGGACATGGCGGCTAGAGCTTTCGGCACCATGATGGGAGGAGCTTCTTCAAACTCTTAGCCATGGTTGCTGGGGTTCCGTCGAGCTTGATAATGGCAGCTAGAGCTTCATTGAACTTGCGGCCACGACTGCTGGAGCTTTTTCGAGTTCTTGGCCATGGTCGCTTGAGCTTCGTCTGGCCTTCATGGCTGATCAAGTTTTTGCATTGATGGGGGTGTTAAATTGTGTGGGTTTCTAATTGGATCTTGTAGGGCTGGAAGAAGAAGAGGATGATGATGGTTGCACTCAGAGAAGAAGAAAAAAATCCAAAACAGTAAATTTCTAACAGCGTTAACTCACGTCAACAAATTCTATCACCGAACGGATCGTATCAAGATAATCGGTGGCACCTTTTAAAAAGTAGAGGGACCGTTTTTAAAAAAAAAAATAGAGGGATAAATTTGAAGTTTAGACTAAACTATAGGGACCTATAATGATATTTCACCGAAAGCAAGAGAATTGTTAAACTACATTCAAAATATGCACTTCTCACTTTTGAAAAAAGACGTTGCATGAACTCATTCTACATTGGACTTTGTAAACAATGTTAACTGCACAATAACAAACATTTGTCGTCCATCTGGTGGGGTTTCTTTGTGTTTTTTGCTGTTTCTTGAAGTACAGCTCTTCTACCTTCATCTACTTGGTTCTTATTAAACCTCGTTTTCTCCAATACATCCTATCACCACGCAATGATCTGTCTCTCTGTCTCTGTCATTGACGAAGCACCTTAAGCCTCGCGAGAGACAAACATCGATCCATAGAATAAAGCTCCAATCCATAACCTCCTCAAACATCACGCGCTACTGTAAAAGCACTATGAGCTGCGCCAACAATGGGGCGGCGCAAAGTTCCACCCGATCGCTCACTCCGAAACCTGTCTTCAGGCCCGACCCAGACCCGTACCCGACAACCTATGTCCAAGCAGACACCGCCACCTTTAAGCAAGTAGTGCAAATGCTCACCGGATCATCCGAAACAGCGAGACAAGCCTCGACCACGGTCCAAGATCTGGCACTGCCTCCTTCAAGAAGTGTGAAGCCTCCTCCTACGACAAGTAGTCCTAGGAAGCAAGGTTTCAAGCTGTATGAGAGGAGGAACAACGTCAGGAACTGCGTCATCATGAACACTATAGTTCCCAGTAGCTCATCTCTGGACATTCCCGGGTTCTTATCGCCCAGATGTAAGGCAGAGATGTCGCCAAGCGCACTGGATTTTCCAAATAAGCTTGTGCTTAGCCCCGTCACACCTTTGAGAGAAGACCCCTTTAACAAGTCTTCTCCTCCTTCGGGAAATTTGTCCGAGGAGGAGAAGGCCTTAGCTGACAAGGGGTACTATTTGCACCCGTCGCCAAGAAAGTCTCCCCAAGATGCCAAACCAAAGCTTTTGCAGCTCTTCCCTACAACTTCGGGTGCTACTTCTTTCACATAGAGATAAAGAGATGCGATATTCAGAGCCATTTTACGATTCCAGCCAAAGAACAGGAAAGGAATCATCATGGTCTCTCTCTCTCTCGCTTGATGGAAATAGTAACGTTGTATCCGAAAAAAATTTGGGGTATGGACGAGTGAGTTCTGAAGGACTCCTGAGGAACTGTAGAGGATGCATAAAGAGAAAAACTATGTGCTCCCTTAAATTATTCCGTCTCAGCAGGTTTAAACAGGCTGTCTTCATCTGTTTTATTAGACAAGCAAACTTCACTGTCGATTGCTTCTTCATAAAATGATAGCTTCATCTCATATCATGAATTTCACGGTCCCAACGGAGGTTCCATCTCACCAGAGGTATAAAAGTATAATACATTACTACTCCAGCACGGCCAGGTGAAATTGATGATCCTCGATATCATTAGAGTAACATTGTGTGTGCCCCTCAAGTTCTGCATATCCGAGTGCATATCTCTGTACTTGATGGTTGCTTGAGAAGTTCAATCCCTATAGCCCGTGCGAGCTAACGCACTATTTGAGCTTTTTTTATCATTTGACCTATTGATAGGTGTTCCAGGACACCCATGAAACTCCCTTAAGGATGCTTATAAAATGGGAACCATTGCGACATATTACAGGAAATCACGAAAAGGTCGTCAGATAGTCACAAACATAGTCTTTTCTAAGTGGGTCATCAACAATGTCGTTTCTCTTCAAGAGGTTTGGCCCAGCCCTCTTCAAGAGCAACATGCGCTCGACCCGTGATTCAGCAATCGCCTTATGTTCGCAGACTGGTGCATTTAGGAACTGACAATAACTTGGAAAACCAAGGATAGTGATGGCAAGTACTATCTGCGTCACCACAACATCCATGTTGAGCATTGCAAATGCACTGCAAACCTTCCACTAAAGGAGGATCAGGCGAGTTGCCCAAAAATTGATATCATATCATGAGGTGAACGTCTGTTAGAATAAGGCGACTTCACTTGGGTATAATATTTCGAATGGAATGGAAGAATCAAAGGCATCTCATGTGCTTGCCCTCTCATTACTAAGTTACAAAGTGATATCACTAGGTCATTGTCAACAAAATACGTTCTTTTGTCTGAGAGGATCTTCATCCTGCAGGAAACACATTGTGTAATCTTTTGGTGCGACATTACTCTGACATTTATTCAATTTTTATTGGTGAAAGGTGTTGAGGAACATGCAGTGTTACTAGCCGAAATTTTTTTATGACAAATTGCTTAGACTAGCATGTGTGGCTATTTGCTCAATCAATTTAAGTTTGCCTTTGACGATATTCTCTTTTCAGATAGAGAGACAACTACTGCATGTCCATTTGGTTTTGGCTGTGCTCTGTTTTCCATGTATGAGAATAAGACAATGCGTATCCATTCCTCAAAACTAGGTCTATTGGCTGCGCGAGAGATGGACAGTAAAGAGGTTTTCCTTGTCAGGATACACAATAACCGTTAATATGCAGTTAACTAGTTATAGTGATTGAAAAAGAATAAACAAACCACACATCTGATCCATAAACCGATATAAGAGCGGAATAACATCAGAGTGGATAAGCCAATTATCCAAGTCAGATTCAGGATAAGCCAGACTCCATCATCAGATCTCCATGAATAAATGCACTGTTTGAACCCAGGATTTTCTGGAAGAGGTCCATTTATAGGGTGGACAGAGACAATCACCCGAACGCCTACACACATTGATCAAGATTGAAATGTTAGCACGCTGAATGGTCACTATAGTTCTGAGAAACTAGACACAAAACAAACAGCGAATATGGACTGGAGGATGGCAAAGAGGTGTAGTCGCATAGGATTGAGATTTTAGTGGTTTTCTGGTCATGTTCAATATGACTAGACTTTTTGGACGAGAAATGCACAAGTGCGTGTGCTATGTTTCTGCACATAAATTATGAGTTTTTTATGGTCACATGAACTAAAGTAATTTTCTTCTAGTGTATATTGAAAACATGAAGTAGGAGTAATTTGGTTTCATTCTAACTGAAAAAGAAAACTCATCAGCACTCTGAATAAATGGAGGACAATGCCATACTGTCATGGCCTAGCTAATAAAATAAAAAGATTTCAGTCAAAGGCCTTGAGCTAAAAAATAAAAGAAAAGAAAAAGAAAAAGAGAACTTCTCTCAAAGATCTATAGTTGCATGTCCCCTATAATTTCATTGGTACTAGAGGTTTCTGCTTATTGAAACCTTTATAAAATATTTCAGACAAGAATTTGAAGTTATCCATTTGCAACTCCAGAGAATAAAATCAAGATTTATGAGACTGATTTTCAGACACCTTGAGCATTCAAAAGACTCAAAAGGAAGCCTTTCAACTCATAAGTACCATCCATAGCAAATGCATGCAAAAGGTTTGAATAAATGACGTTTTAACGGACATATACCTGCATTCTTTTGCAGCAATAGCTTCTTGATAGATATCAGTCACAAGTAATACCTCTGATGGCTTATCAATCCTAGTAACTTGGATATCTCGATAACACTACGTGCCATTTTTCTGTTCCTATACATGAAAGAGAGAAGCTATTGATATGATTCACAATACCAGAGTAGTTCAGAAGCTCTCATTCAACTCTGGCAAAGAAAATTAAACGAACAAAGAAGATTAAAGAAAAGAAAATAATAAACGATGCAAGATCTTTACCCCCCCTGAAGAGTTGAAATATCCATATAGATACTTCCTTAGATCTCCATGATTAGTATACTGGGAGTGGCTTAATTTGAAGACCAGACCGATTATTCCATCCTTCCCACCATCAGCTAATGTTCCTTTGCTATACCGAAGAGGACCATGATTTGATAATAACCATACAAACC
Organism: Syzygium aromaticum; assembly: GCA_024500025.1. Classification (NCBI taxonomy): domain Eukaryota; kingdom Viridiplantae; phylum Streptophyta; class Magnoliopsida; order Myrtales; family Myrtaceae; genus Syzygium; species Syzygium aromaticum. Next base: position 31,444,657 of record CM044890.1, on the reverse strand, counting down.
CATGTGATGAAGTTTGATAGCAGCATCAAACAGATAATGGTAACACTCAGCCTGAAAATATAGGGTATAAATATAGGGAAATAAAAGTATTTGCCCAAAAAAAGCATAACAATGGGAATGCTGAAATAGGGAATCCTTTACAAGGAAGCCACAAAACCTGTTTACACTAAGCATCTGTTTCAGCAAGTAATGTAAAGCGAATAGATGTGGATACATAGGGTAAATTAGTACTTTCTCTGGCCACAATTAGAAGTCTAGAACTGCTGCTAACATAGTGGCTGGATATTCCTTCAATGTAGCATGGGGGATTTCTTTGGATGTCAAATCTAGCATCTCCTTTTTCCCCCTTTGAGCAAAAAGAATAAACATTCTAGCAACAGCGTTACTGATTCAACCCTTAAGTGGGAAACACAAACCTGTGATTTAGCACTGATCCATTAGTCTCCCCAGGAATATATACTGTAGTTCTGAACAAGCACAGCTGTCAATCTTGGGTACGCTTTGACCCGAAAAATGACATCGCTCAATCCAGAAACCGGATGTGCATATGGTTGATGATTTTTGGTAAGAATTTATCCATTCTTTGGAAGAAACTAAAGATTTTTCTTACCAGAAAGAAAACAATGACCTTTTTTCTTTGTTTTGTTCCCCTTGTCATGCAGGGGAAGGCAAAGAAGTAGGGTCAGCTGAAGAGGGAATGTCGGGTCCAACCCTACACCCTTCAAGCATGAGTACAACATCAGCCATGGATGGTCTGTCGAGTGGATCAGGTGCTGTGCAGAGAAGTCCCACTTTGACTCCCAGTAAAAACTCTTCCCACTCTGATGACTCAGGGTCCAGCTCCAGCAGACCAGGCTCAATTAGCTCTGAAATTTGACCCTTCTGCAATTGCTTCTTTACCCACTTTACAATGTCCTCATCTTGAGTGAACATGGCCGGTTTCTTCCCAGTCAGTATTTCCAATAGGACAATTCCGAAGCTGTACACATCCGACTCCTTTGTCGATTGCCCGGATAGTGTCGCCTCGGGTGACACGTAACTGAGCGTGCCCACTGGAGTGGCCGAGGAGGAGGCTTCAGCTGTGGTGACCGAGACCAGACGGTCCAAACCAAACTCTGATAGATGGGATTCGAAATCTGCATCGAATAGCACGTTCTGAGGCTTTAAGTCACCGTGAACCATGGTCATCGAGTGCAAGAAAGCAAGTCCTCGAGCAACTCCAAGCGCGATGAGATGACGCATGGGCCAGTTGAGAACATGCCCATCCCGGTGAGATGCTTCTTGAAGGAGAGTGGCCAAGTTCCCATTAGGCATGTAATCGTAAATAAGGAGCCTTATGTCGGGTGGTCCAGCATAGTAGCCTCGCAGGACTGTCAGATTGCGGTGCTTGATCTTGCCTAGTGCTTCCGCTTCTTTACGAAATGTTCGCTCATTGATCGATCCATTGAGGAGGCGACGTATCGCAAGGACCATCCCATCTTGAAATGAGGCTTTGAAGACAAGCCCATATCTTCCCCGACTTAGTACATTCTCCTCAGCAAATTGTCTAGTTGCTTCTAGCGTTTCTGAGTATGTTATCTTGTTCTTGAACATGACGAGCTTTGCCTCTCCGTTTTCTCCGCTTCCACGGCCCCTTTCTGCTCCTGAGCTTGTACGAGGACTTCGCTTCTTTTCCCCAGCTGCTCCTCTAAGCTTCTTTCGCCACTTCAGGAGGCTGTACACATAACCGCAGCAGCATAACGCCAAAACAATTGCCCCTGCTACAATTAAAGCAATGAAAAGAATCAGCCTTTTTCTTTTCTTGGCAGTCACATTTGGGCATTCTCGAGCCAAGGGTTTGCCGCATAATTTTCCATTCATTTTGAATACAGAAGGATCGTTGAATCGAGAACCCAGTGCCTGTGGAATCTCTCCCTCGAGATCATTGTGTGATATATTTAAGTACACCAGTCCAGGTATTGCTGAAAGATTTGCTGGAATTCTTCCACCCAAGTTGTTAGAAGAAAGATCCAGTGAGGTTAGGTTCAGTAGTTTTGACAAAGAATCGGGTATATGGCCTGAAAGGCGATTCGAATCCAATAACAGAGTAGTCAAAGAGAAGCACTGAGACAACTCCTCGGGAATTTCTCCTATTAAATTATTCTGACCCAAGTCAAGCCTCTTCAAATGAGAGAGGCGAGAGAATCTGCTCGGAATTTGACCCGTCAATCTATTTGAACGAAGTTCCAGTACTTCAAGATTGGAACAGTTACCAAGCTCTACTGGAATTGGACCTGAAATATTGTTTCCAGATATGGAGAGAACAGCTAATGACGGAAGGAATCCATAAGTAGTTGGAATTGTGCCATGAAACAAATTCAATGTGAGGTTCAGATATTGCAAAGAAATTAAACTGCTGAAACCTTCAGGAACATCCCCAGATAAACTGTTCTCTTCCAAGGCAACAATTTGCAAACTTGGCAACCCGAAAATTTCAATTGGCAATTGCCCAGAGAGATTTTGTTTACTCAAGTCCAAAGTCGTTAATCTCATAAGACTCCCGATGCTCCCAGGGACATTTCCCGAAAATCCACAATTACTCAAGTTCAAAACTAGCAAACCCTTCAACTTCCCAATACCGGAAGGAACTTCACCAGAGAACTTGTTATTGCCTAAATTCAGAGTACTCAAATTCTTGAGTTGCATTAACTCTTCCGGCACAACTCCAGTCAGATTATTATAGCTAAGATCCAAATTCTCGAGCCCCAAAAGGCTTCCAAGACCCTGCGGAATCGAACCGGCAAACTTGTTCTCTTTCAAGGAAATCACTTTCAAGCTACTCAACTGACTCAAAAACCCCGGAATCTGGCCCGAAAACTGGTTTCCCTCGAGATCAAGGACTTGCAACAAGCTGCATTTCGAAATTTCGTTCGGAATCACTCCCCTTAGAGAGTTATTAGCCAACCTAAGCTCCTCCAGTCTTGACAGATTTCCAATACCAGCAGGTAATGTACCAGAAAAATAATTCCCAGAAAGGTCAGTCACTTTCAATGACGTCGACGCATACGTCAACCAATATGGGAATACACCCCGTACATGATTCTCGTGAAGGTCCAAAACCTCCAGAGAAGTAATGCACTTCTCACTTGGCGGCTCGGATATTCCCGTGAAAGAATTAAACCCCAGACTAACAATCCTCAGGGAACTCGAATTGACCGGACCATTACAGAAAAATGAAAAAGGAATTGAACCGGAGAGATTATTGCCCGTCAGCGACAGAACTTGAAGCTTCGGGATCGTCCCTATAGTCCCCGGAAGCAAGCCCTGGAGCATGTTGTCTTCAACGCTCAAATGCACGAGCGAGGAACAATTTGCCATCGCCGAGGGAAGAGTTCCGAACAAGAAGTTGGAGTCTAACCACAAGTACTCGAGCTCCTGCAATGCTCCCAAACCGAAAGGGACTCGACCCACGAACCGGTTGTACGAAAAGTTGACGACCCGGAGATGGGAGCTCGCCGAGAAGTTCGCCGGGACCTCGCCGGAGAACTCGTTCGACGACAAATCGAGGAACCGCAAGCTCGGCGGCATGACGCCGGGGACTCCGCCGGAGAGGAGGTTGTGCGCGACGTCGAGGACCTGGAGGTTGTTGAGGTTGAGGATCGCCGCGGGGAGGTCGCCCGCGAGGGAGTTGTTCTGCAGGTAGACGGCGCGCAGGAGGGAGCACCGGGAGAGCGCCCGCGGGATGGAGCCGTTGAGGACGTTGGAGTGGAGGCTGAGCCGGCGCAGCTCATGCAGTTCGCCGAGCGAGCCCCCGAGCCGGCCCCCGAGCTGGAGCCTGCCGAGCCGGAGCTCCCGCACGCGGCCGGCGTAGCAGGCGACGCCGCGCCAGTCGCAGGGGGCGGAGGGCGTGGCGGGATCCCACCCGGCCGTCGCGCCGCGCGGGTCGCGGAGGCCGCGCTTGAAGGACAGAAGGGCCTCGACTTCCATCCGGGTGTAGTTGGTCTGAGCGAGCGCCGCGGAGGAGAAGAAGAGCGAGAATGCGAGGACGAAGGAGAAGAGAGAAGGAGCCGTTGGTGCTGCCATTGTGAACCTTGCGTTTCACAGAGAGAGAGAGAGAGAGAGAGAGCAATGTGGGTTGGTGATGCAGTGAAAATGGGGTTTTTCCCTTAGGGCTTTTGTGGTGGTGGTGGGGGAGCGTTAGTGCACTGGAGGAGCGTATGGTGGCAGAGATGGAGAAGAAGGAGAGGCCATGGGGGAGCGCGCAGGTGTGCGAGACAGTGTTGTGTCCTGAGGAGGGGGGTAGCGTCAGTTCCTTTTTGTTTTGTATAAACGGTCGGCTTTTTTTTTAATATCCCAACGACGGTACGTATGTTGTCGTTTTCGGGGCTGACCTCGGTACCCTGTTTCCTGTTTTTAGAGCTGTTCCCCTTATTTCGTGAACTTCACGTGGAAAGAGAGTCCGTATTAAAATTTACAAATTTTAATCGAATCGTTGAAATTGCGCGCTTTTTAAAGCTGTATGTGTACGGATTGGGTTTTTTTTTTTTTTGGACATGCAAAGAAATATTGACAAGGTGATCAGTAGTCCTCGCAATCTTGTCCGAAGTTCTTGATGATTCTTGTACTCTTTTTTTCTCTCTCGAATATAATGATTATACCTTTAGAACGCATCATCAATATGTAAATACCGTAACTTTAATATTTAAAGACAGTGTTGTAAAGGTTTACGACTTTAAGAAATCAATGCAAATAAAACATTATCCTCATTTTAAAGGACTGCGACATTTGGCGGAGATTCGGGACATTTCGTCACGAGTACTTTAAAGTGGTTGGAAACATTTAATTATCCCAGTCTTTTAAAGTTTTCAGCATTTTTATAAAGAATGGCAACTTATTGCCGTAACCAAATGCAAGTTGTCATTTTTAACATAGTTGTGCATGCACAAAAGAAAAATGTTTGCCGGTTACAAGCTGATATGTCGATAAGTAGGGACGGATTTAGAATTTTGACTTAGTGGGGGCAAAATATGATGCTGTCTACAAAAAAGTAAAAAGAGTCGAGTATATATATTTCAGTATCTGAACTATTGTCCCGGTGCTTAAAAAGCCTACTAGAATCGATGTTTGGTCGATTTGTTTATCTATCGTAACTGCATATTCATGATGTTAGAATTTGCTTTTCAAGCTTTGTATATTAATTTTGCGGGGGCAAATCAATAGAAAAAAATGTTCGATTCCATTCTCCTGCGAGATTTAAGGGGCGGCAAAAGGCTGAAATAGTGGAGCACAGCTTGAAAAGCTTTCGAAAGCTTCAGCCATTTTTCTAGACTTTGGGAAAGGCGAGTGGAGGCCAGAGGACCGCTAGATACAATGGAGATTCGTCCCCGCCAATAATTGCAACATTTCAACGAGTGAGTCGTATTCAAAATCTAATAAGATGGTACCACATTCCTTTTAGAAATCAATCTCTGGCATTCCTAGCATCATTGTATAAATTGTACAGTCCGTCTTCACCTGTTTTATTAAACAAGCAGACTTCACAGTCAATTGCTTCTTCATGAAATGATGGTTTCATCTCATGTCGTGGTAGTTTAGGAAGTTCAGTCCCTATAACCCGAGCGAGCTAACCCGCTATCTGAATCTGTTTCAATCATTCTGACCTGCCGATAGGTGTCCCAGGACACTCGGAAAGGTTACATAAGAAGGCAAAACTTCATTATCAACACGTTGAAAATTGGAACTCTAGTAGCATATCGCAAGATCGAGATCTTAGATGCTCGTAAACCTCTTCCATGCTCGTAAGCATCAAAGAGGTTTGAACCGATCTTCTTTAAGAGCAACATGCGCTTGACCCTCCGCAATGGAAACAGGACAATGCACGCCTTATGCTTGCAGAATGGTGCATTTGGAAACTGATGATAACTTGAAAGAAAGCAAGTTGCTATTTGATCAAAAAGCATTTGGGATCAAGCCAGTTACCCATTTACTTGAAATGACATTCCAAATGCTATGGAACAAGCAGCTGTATCTCATACACTTGCCTCTCAGTACAAAGATAAAAACCAATGTCACTCGGTCATTGTTAATCTAACTATAATCTATTGCCTGAGAGGATCTTTTTTTTTTTTTTTTTTTTTTTGGTAAGGGTAAACCTGAGAGGATCTTCATCCTGCAGAAAACACAAAAAAGCTGCAGTTAAGAGCTTTACTAATTAAAAAAAATTTATCAATAACTAGCATGTGTATCTCGCTTTTGCAGTACGATGTTGACTGGAATGCTGTGGCATTACTGAAACATGGATGCGAGTTTTATCGGTCAAAGGTGTGAACGACATTAGTGCTACTGACCGAAAACTTATTATTCCAAATTGCTTGGGCTAGCATGTGGAGATATTTCCTTGATCAGTTTTAGTTTGTGGTGACACAAATGCTCCTTTTGGATTGAGAGATACCTACTTCATGTCCATTTGTTAGTGGCTATGCTCTGTTTTCCATGTATGAAAAAAAGTAAGGACATCTGTATACATTCCTTGATATGCTAGGTCTACCGGCTACACAGGGTTTTCTTTGTCAGGATGCACAATAAAGGTCAACATGCAGTTGACTTGCTATGATGATGGGAACAAAAAAACGCACCACACATCTGATCCATAACCAATTATGTGAGTGAAATAACATGAAAATCGATGAGCCATTTACCAACACCAGATTCAGGATTAACTACGCCAAATTCTGCCATCAGATCTCCATGAATGAATGGATTGTTTTGAACCCGTGATTTTCTGGAAGAGGTCCATTTCCAGGCCGGACAGAGACAATCACCTCAAGGCCTACACGCATTGATCAAGATTCAATGTCAGCATGCTGAAATGCACAGTAATGTTCTGAGAAAACAGACTTGAAACAAACGGACGCAAATATTGTCTGGAGGATGGAAAAGTGGGGTAGTCACATAAGGTTGAGATTAAGATTTAAGCAATTGTCTGATCGTGTTCAATATGACTAGACATGTACACGAGGAACGTATAAATGCATATGTTCCGATTCTCCCCATATATTAACTGCAGTTTAATTGAAGACAAGCCAAAGTACATCATAACTAACTCTTTGTTTCTCTTTTTTTTTTTTGGAGCGCAGATTGAGGACAGAATAAAGCCAATGTAATTCAAAGAGCTATTTTTGTTCATAAGCTGAGAGTTTTTGATGGTCACACACACTAAATATAGATTCTCTTTAGTATGCACTGAATAACATGGAGATAAGAGTAATTCGGTTTCAATTGAAAAAACTCATCAACACTCTGCATAAATAAGGATAAAGCCATTTCGTCATCACAAAGCTAATACAAAGACTTCTCTTGAGAGTTGGGAAATACTGAGAGTGTTTGAGTAACTCAAATGTGATTGTAATCTCTGTCGTATCGCTTAAAAAGTGAAATCCTATACTGCTCTCCCATGGGATAGGTCCCACCGACCGAACTACGTAAATCTAGTTAGAGGTCTATAGTTGGGCATCCCCTATAACTCAATTGGGTATTTTGTTAAGTATCTGCACATGGAAACTTTAAAAAATACCAGTACTGGTTAAGTCAATATGATGGGTGAAATGTCTTTGGGAGTCTATAGCCACTTTGCTACCACGAATTTAAACTTATAAGACCGACTTTTATACACCTTAAGCATTCAAAAGATTCAAAAGGAAGCCGTGCACCACAGACCAGAGCAAATGCACAGAAAGAGTTGAACAGATGATGTCTCAATGGACATATACCTGCATTCTTTGCAGCAACAGCTTCTTGATGGACATCAGTGAGAAATAATATCTCTGATGGCTTATCAACTCCTAGTGACTCCGCTATCTCGACATAACTATTTGTTTCTTTTTTGTTCCTACACACGAAAGATATAAGCTATAAAATAAATCTCCAGTACCTGAGTAGTTCAAAAGCTCTGATTCAAGTCTGGCAAAGAAAATTCAACCAAATAAGAACAAGATTAAAGAAAGGAAATCAGGAAATTAGGTAAGATCTTTACCCCACTGTTGTGTCAAAAAATCCATAAAGATACTTCCTCAGATCTCCATGATTTGTATTCCCGAATAAGAGCCTTTGTGCTAATCTGCTGCCACTAGAATATATGTATACCTGTTGCACAATAATTAGCTGCTGTTAATGCTGTAAATGACATCAGTACAGCTGACACGTATAACCATTTCCATTTTCATGTAATCGACAGAGAGGAAAGAAGAAAATCCCATTTAACTGAGTAACAAAAATCATCTGTTGCTGCACAAAAAAAAAAATTAAAGAAATATGTTGAGGGAAGAAAGCATCAGCTAATGTTTTCATCCAGGACGAGTGCAGAATCAAAGGATGACACAGAGCAGCAAAAGAAAAGGATGAAAAATGTAAGAGGAACAGACAGCAAAATAAAAGTTACCTTTATGCCCAGGGCATTCCATTTTTCAAGAGCCACCGGTACATCTTCAAATACTTCTCCCTTCAATTCCTGATTCTGAAACCCAGTTCGCCATATGCGACCCTGCATGGTACAAAATAAACCTGTCTTGCTCACCTATACTTCTCAAAAACATTACACCAAACACAATTTGATATCAGCCTATGCTTACTTGCAATTGTTTCAAGGCAGTGATCTTGCGATCAGCTTTTATCATTGCTTCGACGTTAGCAACCAAAGCCGCTATCACTTTCTCTTTCCCTACTTCATCTGGAGGAATGGGCAAGGCCCCAGGAACATCTTTTGCCAAATCATCTTCAACCTGTAAATAGATATACCCAAATCTAGAACATCAAGGAATCAATATAGCATGTCTTCTAGCAACATTAGGATACATCACTCCATAGTTGAAGGAAATTTGCATTAGTGTAACCTTTGAGTTATCCTCTTTATAGCATATACTAGTTAGTTCCAACTAATCATGCACGATAAATAGTCTCAACCATTACAAGTGTGCAAATTTGACAGTTCCATTACTAAAGTACAACATAAAGTTACCTGGATACGTAACAATTTGATGTCATCTTGAGTTTCTAAAGTATCAAATGCTGCAGACAAATGCCTCTCAACATTATCCCGTGCATATGGAAAGAGAACATCAGTCACGAATGTTATTGGAGTAGTGGTTCCTTCAATGTCCATAAGAATGCAGCTCTGCAACCCGACAAATTAGGCAAGAAAAAGAATTAACTGACCTGGAATACCGAACATCTAAAGTTTCTTTAAGTTTGCGAGTCAAAAGGGCACTTTCATCAAGATCAAGACAGTATATGCTGCACATCGGATTCACAATCAGTGATATTTATCTATGGGAAAAGGGGAGTGAATTCAGAAATATACTGGAAGTGGCCTGATTTGAAGACTAGATCCGATTATTCCAGCCGTCCCGCCATCAGCTAATGTGCCTTTGCCATATTGAAGAGGGCCATGATTTGGAGACGACCAATCCAAACCCATTTGATTAAGTTTGATTGCAGCATCAAAGAGATAACTGTAACATTCAGCCTGAAAAAATAATGGCATGAATAAAAGAGAATAAAAACAGTCGACAAGGGAAGAGGAACATGAGTAATGCTGAAATAGGGAATCCTTTACAAGGAATCCACAAAAGTTGTCAACACAAAGCATCTGTTTCAGCACGTCATCAGAACTTATCATTGGGAAAAGTGGAGATCTGGATACATTGAGGTAATGGGAATAGTTTCTCTGGGCATAACTAGAAGTTTAGAACTTCTGCAAGCCTTGTGACGAATATTCTTTCAACGTAAAACGCGGAATTCCTTTTGATGTCAAATTCACAACCTTCTTTTTCATATAGAAAGAAGTAAAGTTCAAGACAACACTCTGACCAATTCAAATCCTGACGTGGAAAACACAAACCTGTGTTTTAGCACTGATCCATGAGTCTCCCCATGAATATATACCGTGGTTCCGAACAAGTACAGCTGTCGATCTTGGGTACGCTTCTATCTGAAAAAAAGCGTCACTCAATCCAGCAATTTAATGTAAATATGATTAAGAAGTATATACTACTAAGAACAATGATCCTCTATAGCCATCCGCTGTTTTGCAAGCATACTAGCACTCTACTAGACAGACTCCTGGAAGATCTAGATAAGCCTCCAGCAAGCCATGATAACTCAAAGCAAAAAGTACTCATAAAGAACAAAGATAGGGCGGAAAATTTCAAAATATAGAACTAATAATTGAATGTTATATTGTCTGAATAACAGGACGATCTTCGCACCATCTAACAAGCGTGCCCCCCCATTTTATAGATCAACCATCCAGTCACAATCTTATGACTGCTGGAATCTAGTTAGCAGACCACCTTTAGTTTCTCCCACATGGAACCAAAATGTAAAAAAACATACCGCTTTTGCAAGAGATTCTGTGAGTTCATATTCACGAGCAGTATTCTCTATGATTGGGATCACAAGTTCATCATAATAACCATGCCCTTGGATTCCTTTAATCATCTCCATATGAGTAATCTGCAAAAGTACAAGAAGGAAAGAATTTGAAAAGGGAAAAGTAAATTAGAGCAGCCCAAAAGTGATTATGATGTTTCAGAAAGAGCAGGCCAATCACCATACATGTTGTGTTTAAGTAATTGGTGAGGTGATGACAGAAGCACAGTGAGACTATGGCAATACCACTTAAACTGTGAAATGGGATGAACTACACCCATGTGGGTTCCCATTTTCAATGGTGAGTAGTAAAAGGCTCTCACAACCAACTCAACTATTGACTCATGATAGTGATTTCTTCATGAGGTCAATGACCTATCCGGAGAACCTATTCAACTAAATTTTTTGTGCATCTCAATCTAATCAATATCGACTTTCACGAAGCATCTCCCCTTGTGGGTTAAGTTCCTATTGGTCTCTATTTAATAAATTCCTCAAGCTACCAACTTAAATGTTTGTCCAAGAGGGTTTTTTTTTTTGTCGAATCCAAGAGGGTTTACTTTGAACTAATTCGTAGTTAATAACATGCAAAGGATTGCAAAAAATAAAAAAACCTGGAAAACTTACTCTAAATTCTTTTGCTAAGGGATTGATCATGGTTACAAGGCATGATTCCATTCCATGACTGTGGATGACTGCTCCTGGATTGCGCAACTCGAACACCTTGAGGATAAAGAAGGAGGTATGGGTCAGTAACTTCAACAAATATAGATTTTTAAGAAAGTAAGTGTAAAGGGAGGGGGGGAAGTCATAGTCATTACGGGAATAATCAGAGTGATACTAGCACAATACTCCCAAGAATGCAGTGGCCAGGAAATGATCACTTTGGAAAAAGATAGCATCAAACTAGCAATAAGAATCTTCCACACGTATTCAATCTTCCTTAGTAGAGATGAAGCGACTCCCAAAACCAGACTGTTTCCAAATTTGATTTTCAATAAGACTACTTGTTCTTGATATTCTTTGGTAGGGATCAATACAAACCATATAGATTCCAAAAAGTACTAATTCAAATTGCAACCACATCGAGGGAAAGGTACTGAAGTCTGAGCAGCATTAATTTCGAGAAAGCGTGAGTGAACTCAAAAGAGTATATGTCAGCTGAGTTAATATATAACTTTTAAAACACTGTATGCTCTTCTCCTTTCCTTCATTCCCAAGTAGTTTGAACATCCTATGCATTTCAAAGTCAATACCAAATTGAAGCTTCACATACAGCGGTATAATAAGCCATCTTAGCAGCACAGTGCAAGAGAAAATTGACATGGAAAAACTATGAAGAATCAAGATCACCAGCGATGGCAGAAAAACAGAAACCCAACTTCACATGCACCCTTGCTACGGGATCAGAAATTACCTTCAAGAAAACATCGGCGCTGTCCGTACACTTAGGAGCCTTATTTGGGTAAGGCTTCGGAGACGGTGAAGACAAGGTAGAACCGTCTGCAGACAACACGTACATGTCCTCAGGTTCCATTCTCTCCTTCTGGACTCCTAAAACATAGCACAAAAGACAAATTCACAAGCTCAGCATAAGAGCCAAAACGCCTAGATGCACTGCAGTAACAGTTAAATTTTCAAACACAATCTTGCAAACTCCGCGAAGTTGAATAACTTGGCTATAGAAAAAAAAAAAAAAAAGAGAAAAAAGAAATCAACTAACTTGATAAGCACGTATGTCAAAAACAATTCCAGCATCGAATAGAAAACGGAAGTACTTAATGCACACAAGACCAGAGACTTCGAGCAGACAGCTGGCTACATGACTACAGAATAAGACTCGATCGGCACGAGAATCGACTCAGTCACAACCCCTCATGATTGAACAGTAGGGGCAACATCACTTAGGCGCGAAAAGCATCGCCTCGTCGCTAGTTCAGACAACTACCGAACTGCCGTTCCATTGCAGAACAGAATCTACGAACCGAAGACAGAAAGGCAAGCTTAGAACAACACACGATCTGATTAGTTTCAGAGAAGGAATCGAAGCCGACGATCGAACACCGAGGGAGCACGGCGACGGTACCGGAAGGGGACAGGAGGATGAGCTGGACAGGCCGCGGGACGGAGTCGTCGTGGACCCTCATGGCGATGCTGCCGCCCGTCCCGTACATCCACCCGAGGGTATAGAAGTGGCGGCAGAGCTCCGACATCAGGCTCCTGGTGTCCTTCACCGCCTGGCTCTCCAGGTACGCCTGAGAAGCAGTCGCCACTCCCCCGCCGCCGTTCTCCGGCGTCGCCGTCGCGGCGGCCATCTGGTCCGTTATAGACAGAGTGAGAGAGAGAGATTTGGAGATCCTGAGCTTAAAGCGGAGAGCTGCGTTGCAGAGCAGCCTTTGTCTTGCCTTTGCGAAGGAGAAGAGAGAGAGGAAAAATGGTCTTTGATTCTCCTGGCGAGCTTGTATTATTAATTTGGATTTTTGTTTTTCTTGTTAGTTTTAATTTCGACGTTTTGGTGGATCGCATATTAAAATACGTGGTTCCTGGGGACTGGAGTGCAAAAACAGCACATTAATAAATGAAACGTCATGAAATGGAGGTGAGGCGTGGCGGGGAAAATACTACAAAAAACTCTAAATTATGTCATTTATGATAAATTTATTTTAAATTTTTTTTACAATACAAAAAATCACAAATTATTTCACGTGTGATATATTTACCTCACAGCACTTTTCCCAAAGGCATTTTCTTCTTTTTCCTTTTTCTATTTTTTTCCTTTATTTTTCTTTTTTCTATTTTTTCGTTTGCCGGCATTGTTTGGGATTTTTCATGTCGCAAAAAAATGTTTATGATATATTTGTCACATGTGACATAGTTTGGAGCTTTTGGTAGTGTTTTCCCGATGTGGTGCTGCAGGCATGTTCTTGCCTTTTTTTTTAAATATCTTTTTTCCGAGATAGATAATCAACCGAGTATAAAAAACCATGAAGGAGCTGAAATATCGAAAATTAAGGGGGGAAATTATTTTAATTAGTTTTTATGAACGTCATGACACAATAATACGACTTGAATATAAAATCGAAAAAAGAAGGAGAAGTCAAAGGACCCCGTCTACTTTTTATAATGGGCTTGAGTTGGTTTAACCAGGGCCCAAACTGGTCCACAACTCCTCCCTCGTTGACTTTGACTTGGGGAGCATGGGTTTGGTCAAAGCGGGCCCGTCGGAAGATCCGACGTTCGTAGCTCGTCGTGACATCCTCGAACTCCTCAAGCCCACCCTCGACGAACGGTTTTTTGAACAAGAGAGAAACTTCATCGTTGCCTCTATTGGCGAGAAAAGAGAAGGAAAGGAGATCAACCTCTTCCTTTCAAAATTAAGTGTACCATGGGGATCGTGGCATGGATTATCGTATTGATATGAACGAGTCATCTTTTTTCCGAAGGTAAATCTTTGCCTGCTAGGGCAAGAAGATGGCGAGTCGTGAATTCTATCTTAGTAGAGTCCCAGCGCAGCTATCGGGATTCGCCATGTGTCGGCACAGTCTCGACTTATTATAAAAAAAAATTCAATGCTTGACGCGGTGGTAAAGCACCCATTTTGTGGTGCAGGGGCGCAGGTTTGATCCCTAGCTCCTACACCCATTTTTTTTTTCCATTTTGCAATTTGTCTCCCTTCTGTTCATAATTCTTATATTTGTTCATCTTTTGCGTACTTTTAGTCCTCGTTTAATTTACAAAAAATTTGCACTTTTATTTGTCTTTACCTCTCAAGCTATCTTTCTATCATAAAAATTTAAATTGTTTATTATTTCTTTTCAATCCATTTGTGTGTCTATTTATTAGCTTAAAGTTTCTTTTTCACCTTAAATTTATCTCAATTCATCCTTTGTATAATAAAACTCAATTATAATTAATTGCTACACGTTTCTCATGCCTTGCATGTTATTTTATTTTTCCTTATCAATCCCTCTAAGTGTCCCTTTATAAGGCTTAAAGCTTCTTCTTCACTTTAATTTTATTTTTCGTTATTCCTTAAAAACATACTTATAATCAAATTTAAGAACAATCAAAGTGTTGTACCTTAGACGTTACCACCAGATGTTATAGTGCTAACATTTTTTGAAACCACTCATTAATCGCAATTTTGAACGAGAGACGTAAAAATGACATCGCATTCGTTATCTATTTTTTATACATATTTTGAACTTTGCTTGCAATTTAAAAAAAAGTCAAAACTATTGAAAATATCGAAACTACGATCGAATACGAATTGTCACACGTCTCCACACAGTCACTCTGGTATATTTTCTAGTGGTTTTTCATTTGTGAGGTCTCGGTCGTTCTTCTTTAACTTTACGCGTTTTACGTAATGATAATACGTGGTAGAGCATGCACATGCACGGTGTACGTGCATGGGAGGCGATGGATGACTCAGGCACTCCTGCTCGAGGCTTGAAAAGTCAAACTCCTCCGAATCCGTGCGGCTCTCTTTTACGTGCGCATCCAGGAAAACACCCAATGAAAAGAGGGAGAGAAACAGATCAAGCCTTGCCGACAAGGGATGAATGAACAGAAGACCGATGCAGATGTTTCGAATGACTTTTGCATTCAGCCGACACGTGGCAAATTAGGTCTTTCTAGTGCGTGTTCAGCTCAGCTCCCTCTCTTTCTTCTCGCAGAGTCTGAAAAAGGAACGAATGACTTAGTTATATACCGAGATAGAGGGTGAGTGGTGACTGCCCACGTCTCGCCTTTGATTTCGAAAAGAATAATTCGTCACGGGATGCACGATAATCTGCATCGCAGAAGTACATCACGAAGCTTTCGATCCCATAGGACGAATCCGTTTGTGACCATAGAGGATGTGAACAGTGGAGTAAAAGGTCCGGAGGATATACGAGCCGGGCCGCCATGAAAGCTCTGAAAATTGTCCACCTCCCTACTTTATTCACTAATGGTATTTTGTTGCAAACAAAAAGGTTACCTTGTCGGCCCCAATTCAATCGGTCAATCGTGGGTATTAATGAGATACAGGACTGCAATAGGTCGGATCCATCAATGGTTGGAGTGGGAGGGTCCCCCTCACTGCCCTAGTGCACTGTCATTGGAAAATTCCACGCAAATTTCACGTTCTAAATCGGCAATATGACCCATGACTTGCCATGTGAAGACGGGGGACCATGCCAGCGGATTCATATTCGAGAAGATTATTTGCGCTGCTGTAAATTAGACAAAATTGGATCATGGTACAATTGGTTTAGGAAAGGATGTAGCAATTTATGGGCTGTCCATATTGGATTCAAGCCCATTTGGATTAATAAGTTAAAAAGACGTGTCGGTTGACCAGTGTCAAAATCTTGCCCTCTTTTCAAATCGCAACTGATTTGATTCTTTGTAGCTGAAGAGAAACTTATACCATGTTTAACGCTCCATTATTTCATATAAAATAAACTCTGACAACCAATATCACATCAATACTTGATATGTGCACTGATCATAAGATTGATGGATGAACTCAATATTGCGAGAATATATCCGTGCTTTTAAACCCCAGCTTAAAGTACTTGGACCCAATCCTCAAAATAGTATTCAATAGCAACTTTTGATTTGGCAATCCTTCTCTAAGAATTTACACATTCATAGCCTCTCATATAGGACTTTATAATGTCCTAAGCTTGCCTCATTACTACAACCACAGTAACAATGTAATTGAATTAGCAAATCGCATGTATGACCTAGGTAGTACGTAAGGTCATTTAGCCCGACTCTCCAAGAAACTTATATCTGGGAAAATAACATGATTTCTAATGCATGACGAACTAAGAAGTAAGTAACTGGGGAAAGAAATTTTGATCTTCTGACGGAGAACAGGTGCAAATCGAAACCAGAAACCAAGACACACACGATGATTATTCAAGATATTTGCAAGTACAGTAAACTCGTACTCAACATGATAGTAACCGCCGCCACAGATAAGCTTGTAGGAGTTATAGTCCATGCAGATGAAGGTGCCGGTGCTGGGGCACTCGCCGGCGATATTCCCGGTGGAGATTGTGGCGTCGGCCGTGATGGAGGTGGAGATACTGGCGACGTGGGAGACCAAGCTGGAGGTTGACCCCAAGGTGCTGGAGCTGACGAAGGCTGAGTAGTGGTCGGGGGCACGGCCATGGGAGAAGGAGAGGTTGGCGACCACGCAGGCGGCACGGTGTGAGCAGGTGAAGGCGCTGAACTTGGAGGTTTAGTGGCAGGGTATGGTGAGGTCGGAGGCACCGCTGCAGGAGAAGGAGAGGTTGGCGACCATGAAGGCGGCGATGTTGGGGGTTTGGCTGCAGGAGGTGGTGAAGTGGGCGCCACCGCAGGCGGCCGCGCTGGTGGCCGGGCCACGGGTGGTGTTGACGGGGGCAAGGTGGGGGGCAGTGTGGGAGTTGCACTTGGCGGCAATGTTGGGGGTTTGGCAGCAGGAGGTGGTGAAGTGGGCGCTCCCGCAGGCGGCCACGCTGGTGGCGTTGACGGGGGCAAGGTGGGGGGCAGTGTGGGAGTTGCGGTTGGCGGAGCAGGCCATGATGGCGGCATGGCCGGGGCTGGCCATCTGGGAGGTGGAGCAGGCCATGATGGCGGCGTAGCGGGGGCTGGCCATCTGGGAGGCGGAGCAGGCCATGATGGCGGCATGGTGGGGGCTGGCCATCCGGGAGGCGGAGCAGGCCATGATGGCGGCGTGGCCGGGGCTGGCCAACTGGGAGGCGGCCTTATGGCCAACACGACAACAACCAACTTTTGGCCCTTCTCACAGTTGCCTGGTTTGCCACTGATGAAAAAGAAAGGACCAGATTGGTAAAACCTAAACTCAGAAGCCCCATCTTCCCACTTATACACCGGGTTTTTGGTGTTGCACTTGTAGAAGTCATCCTTGACGACTAGCAAGACGGAGTCGTCTCCCTTCTTGTACTTAAAAGCTACACAAATCCCAAACAAGGAAAACAAAACAAAGTAATTTACTGATGAAAAATGAAGCTGAAACTAGTACTATATCATCAGTTACATGGGGTGACCTAAGCCTAATAAGGCACGATCGATCACACAATTCTTCTTTACAGAGGCTAAGCTTAATAAGGCAGGATCGATCACACAAATTCTTCTTGACAATTTCTTCTCACGAGCAGCCAGTGCAGATAAGGATTTTCCTTTCATAACACTTGCAGAGAATTTACTCGTGTCAGACAGGTACTGACCATTGCTTATGAGACTCCTCTCCTCCCAATTGCTTTGAAACCGACATTAAGAATTGTTGAAGGAAAGGACTAATAAAAAAAGGGAAGAAAACAATGAAAACAACTTACAGATGGTGTCGTTGACCTGGAACCTGGTCCTCTCTGCCCAGTGGATGTAACTCTCAGAAGGGTCGACCACCCAGCCATCTTTACCTCCGACATCGAACTTGTTACCTTGAGAACGAGCGAGACAAGCGAAGAAAACAGCCAGGAAGAAGCAGAAACGCGCACGGGCCGCCATTCGCGGGACTCGAGACATCGAGAGGGTGTGTGAAAGACCTAAGAAAAACTGCGAATCCCCACGATACGCAAGATCAGTGAATATATACGGAAACAGAGATCAGAGGACAATGCTGAAGATCTTGCCAAAAAGGTAGGCCTCTCGGGAAACGTCGACATGTGGGAGATTTCTTGGAACAAAGAGGGAAAAGATCAAGAAAATAATGGGGGGTGATGACGGAAACCGAAGGTGGTCGGCGTTCGGAATATAAAGGATTTTGCCAAAGAGGTTACCGTTGGCCAAATGAGGCAAAACTCCGGTCTGCAACATAAGGTAAGTGCAATAAATCAGCTGTCTGTTCTTCCTTTGTCATTCCTCAAGACGCTCCCCCCCTCCCCCTAATTCATGGTGGCTCAACGGAAATTTTATGTTTTTACTATTGCAAAGGGGGAGTAAATAACATACCAAATGGTTGCGGTTTAGGGGTTTTCATAGCTGAATAAAGGTAGAGTACAGCAACAATTTGCCAACCCATTTTCTTCATTTGCTCATGGCGCATCAGACGCTTGTCGGACCAAATTATAAGGATTTGAACGTACTAAATGGGAAGATATTGAAATTCCATGTTGTGACATTTGAGTGATTGTATTAGCAAAGGAGAATACTTGTCCGGTTAACAACTTTATCGTATATTCGTTGCTCGAACAATAAAGAGGGAGAAGTTCTTCTTACACGGATCTTTTTAAGAACAATCGAGATCTAGATTCTCGGTAAGATGTATTCACTCACCGTGATGTGCTAGTTCAAATCCTTCATGTTTCTCATTTTAAAGAAAGAACCTTTTTCAATGCGTCATAAGAAACTAATGTTTCTAAATAAAAGGATTGTGGGCTGGTTTAAAAGCAATGAAGACCCACCGAAGGCAATTCCATCCAGGGTCGTCGTAATAAGATGGGGGAGACTATCGCAACACGATGAGATTAGTCGGTGTGCTGCGCTCAAAAAAGGTTCCGAAATATCCAAACTTTTGCTGCGAATTATTAAACATGAAAGAGGGATATCCATCATGATCTTATTGTGCATGGGTGAACAGTGCATCGAACTCTATTCTTCCCCGACCAACGAGATCGTGCGATGACATGTCAAATGTTTCAAACGATTGATTGGGCAAGAATCATTACTGACGGTTTGCGCACCAGTTCGTAACTGAAGAGTCAGCATTTACTCAAAGGTTGTTCCCACTTTGACTCTCACTAAATGATTCAAGAGCCTTTCAAATAAACGACAGAATGCAGCTGGTAAAAAAGGGATTGTCGGGCAGACCCTATCACCTTACGAGGTCAGCCCGTCCCTGTAAATGCGGTGACCAAAGGCAAAAAAATCGCATGCATTGATTACAATTAACATGCTAAATTCGGACAAGAACAATGCTGAGACAGAAACGAGCGTGTGGTGGTGGCGGCGGCCACGAGGATACAGATTGGTTTTTGTCCAGTAAATGATCTTGTCACGTGATAAGGAAGTAACGTTTGACCCGTTGGTGATTCGTGCAATGTTATTGATTGTGTTCCCATTCGTATTTTGTACCATTGCCAAAGTTTTACATAGTGCCGTGAAATCGAAATCGAGATTCTTTTCATTCTTTTTAGTATAATTCGTGCCAGAAATAGTTAAGTTTAGGATCAATACTTGAAAAAGTCGCAAACTAATGTCGCGTGGCACGTCTACCTAGATTAATTTCCATCTCACAAGATATTTCAAGTGGTACCCTAAATACATTTATCACAAATTATTATAGGTACTTCATCACACATTCATCCCAAACTAATTTTTATCTCGCAAAAAATCTCAAACCGATTACCCTGATCCACATGTGCCCTTCATTAAAATGCATACATATCAATAAATGTGAATTTTCGTTCTCCGTATTGGATCTATCATTCTCCATCTTGGAGTCATCTGCCATGTATATCGGCACATATGCATTTTAATTGGATAACGAAAAGACTACTAACTAAAGGTAAATTCAAATTAAAAGTACTTAGTTTAATATTTTTTGTAAAATAAAAATTAGCTTGAAGCAAATGCGTCATATGTGGGATAAATGTGTAATAGGGCACCCAGTTTGGGTTTTTTTAATTATTTTTTGTCGGACAAAATTTAATTTGGGATGATTGGGTTATGGGAATACCAGTTTGAATTTTTCTGCGAGATAAAAATTAATTTTATGTCCATCACAAGAAACCGATTTAGAACTTTTAATAGTATTAACTCGAGTTTATGATCGCTGCCGACCATAAATATGATCGATGGGATAGAGCAAAGCAAGCAAGTAGCGCAGATTGTCGGCAGCAATGCAACGCACCCCCAAAGAAAAGGAAAAGCAGAGATCGTGATTCGGACCGCGAGCCCAAAAGGAGAACAAAAAACCGGACCAACAACCATGAAATGGGTTGGGCTAACTTTACGATGAAACGTCCTGATGTTTTGCCGGGTAAAAGTGTTAAAAAATTCCTAAATCTTTTGCATTTATATCAATTGAGTCCTAAATATTTTTTTAATATCAATTTAATTCTAAATTTTTTTTATTGGTGCCAATTTAGTCATAAACCATTTTTTATACCAATTTAATTCTAAATTTTTTGTATTTGTGTTAATTCAGTCTTAAATCTTTCTATCTTTGTGCCATTTCAGTTCTTCCAGCCAATTTTGACCGGATTTTGCTGACGTGGACGCTGGCCAGCCAATCACCAGCACTGACGTGAACAAATTTTAATAATATTTTTTTTTTGAATTTGTATTTATTTTTTTCTTTTTTTTTCCTCTCCTCCCTCCTTCCTCTAGCCGGTCGTTAGACAGGCAATCGACCAGAGGCCAGAGGCCAGTGAGGACCTGGCACAACCTCATCGGCCACTGGCGAGGCTCGCCCTCACTAACAACGGCAAAGGTGAGCCTTGCCATGGCTGGGTGAGGCTAGACCTCCCCTCACCGGCAGTTAGACGAGGCCTGATCCCACCGAATCTAGCAAGTTCTAGCCTTGCTGGCCGCTGGGCGAGGCATGACCTCGCTAACCTCTAGCCTCTAGCCAATCCTAGCTGGAAGAAGGAGAGAGAGAAAAAAAGAAAAGAAAAGAATTAAATAAATAAAAATTATTAAAGTATTATTAAAAGTTGTCCATGTTAGTAAAATCCGGTCAAAATTGGTCGGAAAGACTGAAATGGCACAAAGACAAAAAGCTTTGGACTGAATTGACACAAATGCGAAAGGTTTAGGACTAAATTGACACCAAAAAAAGATTTATGACTAAATTAGCACAAATGCAAAAGGTTTAGGACTAAATTGGCATAAAAAAAAGGATTGTGACTAAATTGATGCTAATGTAAAAGATTTTGGATTTTTTTTTACACTTTTCCTGTTTTGCCGTCTGGGCAAATATCAATTTCGTTTACTAAACATTGTAGCTCGATATTGACTGACCGGTGCTCATCTTCACAGCAACATGGAGTGCGCGAGAAACTGCAGGCAGCGCAGCTCTCCCAGTTCGAAACACTGCTGTGCTTGGATCGGAGCGTTTGCGATTTAGGGATAACTACACTGGCTTAACTGCGAATGTAGTAGGTCTAACTATAGTCATGCTGTACTGTTACCTCTGTCAAACATCCTCAGCGTTAGAGCAATACTCCAGCTATTCGGAAACCGAACAACCCTTTGGAAAAGCAAGAGGAAACCTGCTTCTTCTGGACTCGGTAGGACACAGTTCTGTATCCATTCCACTTTCTCTCCGTTGGAGCTGGAGTTACCATTGAGAGAGATTGTAGCCTAAAAATAGTCCAGGATTTTCAACGAGGTCGATGTTTCTCGAATCCAAGCGACGTGTTTTGATGGGGGAATGCAGCCTGTGAAAGAGATGATAGACCAGGAACCAGTTCATGTGTACTTGGTCTTTTACTAAGTAGGAGGCAAGTTGAAACTGAATGCCTGAGATGAGCTCTTAGATCAAAAGTTCTCTCCTGTCTACTGATACAATTTATCTAGAGTAACATTCTTGACAAACAGATGGTTAGCTTGACTTATGTTCAGGCTCAGAACCCAATATTTATAGCTCTCCTAGTAATGAACCGACGGTAAGCGCTCCTTTTTCGCAAGTCGTTTTCTGTAGCCAGAGCAATCCCACTCAAGAATTCTCTGGGCCAACTTTTATGACACAAATCATTCCACAGATCCGGTGACATTTCAACAGATCACTGAGGACTGATCATGAAGAAATCATGAAATCGAGGAAAAAGAACCCTTATTTTCCACATCGAGTTGAGTCATCAGACGGGGGCATT
Source organism: Syzygium aromaticum (assembly GCA_024500025.1). Classification (NCBI taxonomy): domain Eukaryota; kingdom Viridiplantae; phylum Streptophyta; class Magnoliopsida; order Myrtales; family Myrtaceae; genus Syzygium; species Syzygium aromaticum. The sequence continues at coordinate 31,422,434 of CM044890.1, read as the reverse complement.
ATACAGCTTCAACATAATATGCTACACACATTTGCTTGTGCATGCTTACAGCCTTGTAGCAACATAATGCAGAGAAGAGGGCCATCAAGAAGATGGAAAAAAAGAAAAAAACAGAAGAAGCACAAGAACATATGGGTTTTTTCACATTATGAGAGTGTCAATCCTTCTTCTCTGCATCCTCTTTCTTCCCTTCCTTGGCTGCTGCAGCTTCGTTCACTTCCTTAACTTTGGCTTTGCCACTCTTGGACTTCATGAAGCAGAAGCAAGAGCAACAAGGGCACTGAAACAGGAACTTCATCGGCCTCTTGCTTCACTTTCACCTTCCTCTCTTTTGTCTAAACAAAACTGCACCCAGAACACAAATGACCAGTGTGCTTGTGGTATACTAAAAGGCTCAGCCTTTTTGTTCTCTTTCTATCATCTTTCTCATCTAATAATGTTGGCCAGGTCTGTTTTTTCCTCTCTCTCTCTCTCTCTCTCTCTCTCTTGATGGCGCCCATTGGATTCCACTTTCAATCGCTTTCGAGGAAGAAAGTTGCCTGCCTAATAATGCCAGCTTGGAAAGAGGAGAAGAGGGGTGGTGGGTCAATCCATGATCAAAACTTTGATGTTATCTTCTCTCTTTTCACATGGTTTTCTCTTCCGATGAATTGACAATTTTCCCCAATCTTTACAGTCATTTCCCACATTTACATTGGGAAATCTCCTTATGTGGTATTCATTCATCTATCTCGCTTCTAATTCTAAAGGAATCACATCATGTAGGCTTCTCTTTGTAGGTATGGGCTCAGGGAATTCTAAGGTTGGATAGGAGGGACCCCTTCTTTCATTCCGTTCGTCTCATGTGAAAGAATCCTCAGCTGGCAAGCAATAAGGGTCAAAGCATTACGAGCAATCTGTAGATGACGACACGGGCTGGTGAAGATATGGTCTTGCAAACGAAAGAGATTGTATGATAATGATAATCGGGTGCGTGAATCAAAGACATGATGGAGAGATTGGCGAGATTCCATTGATTATTTGGCAGATTTAGTCCGCAAATTTTCGAACAATCTCCGGCACTAAAACGAGTCGAATATACTTCTAGCCGAGGATGATTTGTCTTCTTTTATATATGATTGTTTGACCTTTTGCCCATGGGCTCTACAGTCAAAGTTCGGTGAATCATGCAATCATCTTCTAGTCCTTGTCTACGCACTGCCACTATTGGAGTAACAAAAGTATGGAGTGGTTAGGAGAGATCAGTAGGGATTAGGAGAAAGGATTTAAAAAAGCATGATTATGCTTAGATGGAGGGAAAGAGACAAAGGGAAGGGATAATCTCTCCACATATATGAAAGCATGGAGTGGTTAGGAGAGATCAGGAGGGATTAGGAGAAAGGATTCAAAAAAACATGATTATGCTTAGATGGAGTGAATGACACAAAAGGAAGGCATAATCTCTCCACATATATGAAAGGATTTGTACATTACTTAACTAAAAAGACACTTATGTCATAACACAGTTTTTTCCATCCATTTTCCCTCCCTAGCATCCAATCATTATCATAATTCAGTCCCTTCAAAACCATCTATTTCTTTTTTCTCTCGTAATTACCTAAATCCCATCTTTTTCTTCCTAATCACTCCATCCAAATTGAGCGTAAACAATACAAGGAGACTTCCATTAATGTAGGATACAACGTTTTAAAACATGGAAGGAAGTATGAGTGCTAATGTCCAGTAAAAGCAATCTTACACTTCACAGCTTGCCTTCCACGGATGAGATATCTTTTTAGACTTATGTACAAAATATTTAAGGCACCCTTGGAGAACATCTTCGTCTCGGGACACTATCCAGAACAAATTCTGTCGAGGTGGAGGCCGGGAGGTGCAATTTGTGGTGGAGAAACTTACAAGGCTGCATGGATAAATGATAATGAAATCCCAAATGAATTCTCTCTTCAGCTGCTCGTTTCCCCATCGGTTGGTACTACTCCCATCGATTCGCCTTCTGATATAGTCATACTAGTGAGCTGATCTATCTTTTGGGGAGACCAAAATATTTTTGCAACTTCATCATTTAGAAAGCCTTGGAAGCTTTCCCCCCGCAAATTGCACCTTCGGCTCTCCTCTTCCTCGACAGAATTTGTTATGGAAAAGTGCCCTGAAATAAAGATAGTCTCCAAGGGTGTTGTGTACATTCCATACGTCACGCTAGATTGATATCTTATTCACTGTATCCAATTCATATTTACACACACTATCCACGCCTCTATATTTCTCCCCAGGGATCAACACTTACAGTCGAGCAGACGGTTTAACCAGCTCAGGTACTTTGCGGTAGTCATATACCCCAATACCTCGTTTTCTTCCCAGGCGGCCTGCATCGACATACTGCACTAGCAAAGGACACGGGGCGTATTTACTATCTCCGAATCCCGCTTGGAGTACTCTCATTATTGACAAGCAGACATCCAACCCGATAAAATCCGCGAGCTCCAGAGGACCCATCGGATGGTTTGTCCCGAGCTTCATTCCAGCATCAATGTCCTCCTCTGTTGCGACCCCACTGTAGAGAGTGTGAAATGCTTCGTTTATCATTGGCATCAGGATCCTGTTAACAATGAAGCCAGAGTAATCCTGCGAGCATATAATGGTCTTCCCGAATCTGCGAGTTGAAAAGTCATTATACATCCGCATATACAAGAGGAACAAAAAACTACTTCCAGCAACGAGTTGATAGAGTTTGCGAAACAACCTTTGAGCGAGGGTCTTTGTGATGGCAAATGTCTCGTCCGATGTGTCCGCACCCCGAATAAGCTCCACCAATTTCATCAAAGGTGGAGGATTCATGAAGTGCATGCCGATGACCTGAATGAAACAGATGTTGCTTTCATCTAATCAGAATACGAACGATCTCGAATAATGTTTTGGCAGCAAACCCAGCAGCAGCAAGACGCTAATGGAGATCCAGTGCAGCCACAATCAAGCGCAAACGTGTGTTCTGTTTCTGTTCTGATCCAATGGACCAAGAAAACAAAGCCCGACAGGCAAGCACCCACAGCGGTCTACTTCTGGCATCGACCAACATCGATGGCAAAATTTATGTGTGAACATGATGGCGAAGCGATTCCCAGTCACATGGCATCAAATTTAAGTCAAATAATGCGAACAGCTTAGAGAGGCAGGGGGAAAGAATTCGATGAGATGTGAAACCAACCTGATGGGGTCTCGTCGTGGCGGACGCCAAGCGAGTGATGGAGATTGAGCTCGTGTTGGACGCCAGGACAGCAGAGGGTTTGACGATCTTGTCCAAATCACGGAACAGCTTCTTCTTGACATCCTCGGATTCCACGATAGCCTCTATGACAAAATCGCTCGACCGGAGCTCTTCCAAGCTCGAGGTGCAGTGGAGGGAGCGCAGAGCATCATCGCCGTCCGCCTGATCGCAGAAACAACAGATGGGTACGACATAACTCCCCACGCTAAGCACGTTTTCTTGATCGAATTACGGGACAGTACGGCCCAGGAGGGCTGACCCAGATGCGGCTGGCGTCAGCACAGGGGGCGACACGACCGCAATTCAAAAGCGCGATGGAGGATGAGAGAAGAGATTGGGGGACCTGAGAGAGGGCGCGTTTGGAGACCAAGCGACGAATCGAAGCGGCGATGTGCTCGGCGGATCGAGCGAGGGCTTGAGGGTCCTGGTCCAAGAGCCAGACTTGGAAGCCGTGGACGACGCCGAGCTGAGCGATCCCGGAGCCCATCTGGCCACCGCCAACCACGCCGATGGTCTTCATCGTCTCCGCCATTGTCACTGCTCCATAGCGCGCACCCTCTTTCCCCCGTATCTCCCCACACGCACACACAACAAGCACACGCTAATTGCCAAAACCCAAAATGTTGGGAGCACAGAAGTCCGGATTCCTTTCTGGCCCAACCAAATCATCAATCTAATCCCTTAAAGTAGCGAATTATAACCATTCTGTTTCGGAATAAGTTTCTGAACTAGAAATAAATTTTTCTATTTCTGAGTCCTAGATGAGTTTCTGAGAAAAAAACTCGTTTAATAATAACAAAAAAATTTTATTTTTAGAACAGAAACCCGTTTGATAACAGCACAAAATTTCTATTTTCTAAAACAAAAACCCGTTTAATAAACAACAGAAAATTCTATTTCCAGAAACAGAAATCCAATATTTTAGAAATGGAATAAAAAAAATAAAAAAAAATTCCAAACAATACATAAAAATCTTTTAAAAAATTCAGAAAATCCCAAAAAATTGAAAAATTCCAGAAAAAATCATCAAAATGTCGAGAAAATAAAAAAAAAATCAGATTTCGGGAAAATAGGAAATTTGTTGAATTTTTTCAAAAAAAATTAAGAAATCGAAATTTTCAAAATTTCACAAAATTGCTTAGAATACCTGTGACCACCCATTTTAGTGAAATTTAAATTTTTTTAGGCGCCCAAAAAGATAAAAAAATCAAAAATTTTAAAACTTCACAGAATAGTTTAGAATATATGTGGCCACCCACTTTAAGTGAAATTTAAAATTTTTAAGGTGTCCAAAAAAATTTAAAAACTCAAAAATTTCAAAAGTTCATAGAATGGCTTAGAATACCTGTGGCCACCCACTTTGAGTGAAATTTTAATTTTTAGAGGTGAAAAAAAGCAAAAAATTAAAAATTTCAAAACTTGACAAAATGACTTAGAATACATGTGGTCATCCACTTTGAGCGAAATTTAAATTTTTTTAGGTGCAAAAAAAAACATAAAAAATTCAAAATTTCAAAACTTTACAGAATGATTTAAAAAACCTCTAGCCACCCACTTTGAGTAAAATTTAATTTTTTTTTGTGCCCAAATGGTATTTTTTATTTTTTTTGGCTCCTAAAGAAAATTAAATTTCACTTAAAGTGAATGGCTACATGTATTCTAAGTCACTTTGTGAAGTTTTGAAATTTTTGATTTTTGATTTTTTTTAATTTTTTTCAGCACCTAAAAAGATAAAATTTCGCTCAAAGTGGGTGGCCACATGTGTTTTAAGCCATTCTGTGAAGTTTTGAAAATTTTTCTTTTTTGCTTATTTTTATTTTTTTTCGATACCTAAAAAAAATTAAATTTCACTCAAAGTGGGTGGCCACAGGTATTCTAAGTAATTCTGTGAAGTTTTTTATTTTTATCTTTATCTTTTTATTTTTTTTGACACTTAAAAAAATTTAAATTTCGCTCAAAGTGGATTGCTACAGGTATTCTGAGCCATTTTGTGAAGTTTTAAAATTTTTTATTTTTTATTTTTTTTACTTTTTTTGGCACCTAAAAAAATAAAATTTCTCTCAAAGTGGGTGGCCACATGTATTTTAAGCCATTCATTGAAGTTTTGAAATTTTTACTTTTTTGCTTTTTTTTTTTTTTTCGGCATCTAAAAAAAGTTAAATTTCACTCAAAGTGGGTGGCCACAGGTATTCTAAGCCATTCTGTAAAGTTTTGAAATTTTTTATTTTTTTATTTTTTTCGGCACCTAAAAAAATTTAAATTTTGCTCAAAGTGGATAACCACAGATATTCTAAGCCATTTTGTAAAGTTATGAAATTTTTTATTTTTTTATTTTTTTTGGCACCTAAAAAAATAAAATTTCGCTCAAAATGGGTGCCCACATGTATTTTAAGCTATTCTGTGAAATTTTGAAATTTTTACTTTTTTGCTTTTTTTTATTTTTTTGGTATCTAAAAAAATTAAATTTCGCTCAAAGTGGGTGGCCATAGATATTCTAAATCATTCTGTGAAGTTTTGAATTTTTTTATTTTTTTATTTTTTTCGGCACATAAAAAAATTTAAATTTCGCTCAAAGTAGATAGCCACAGGTATTCTAAGCCATTCTGTGAAGTTTTGAAATTTTTTATTTTTGATTTTTTTCGACACCTAAAAAAATAAAATTTCGCTCAAATTGGGTAGCCACATGTATTCTAAAATATTCTGTGAAGTTTTTAAATTTTAGATTTTTTGATTATTTTTTTTGGCATTTAAAAAAATTAAATTTTACTCAAAGTGAGTGGCCGTAAGTATTCTAAGCCATTTTGTGAAATTTTGAAATTTTTGATTTTTTGATTTTTTTCGACACCTAAAATAATTTAAATTTCACTTAAAATGGGTAGCCACAGATTCTAAACCATTCTGTAAAGTTTTGAAATTTTTTATTTTTTTTTCTCACCTCAAAAATCGTGACTTCCATATAAACATGTGTTTTGAAGAAAGAGTTCTCTCAGAAATGATTCTCATTTTTTGTCTAGAAATAAAAAACCTACTTTTTTTTTGTTCTGATTTCTGGTTCAGAATTAGTTCTGGAACAAAAACTTGTCCCAGAAATAGAAAAATGGAATTGCGTTACCAAACATGTTTTTGGTCCAAAACTGATTCTTGAAACAAAAAATCAGTTCTGGACAAAATCAGAATGGTTTTCATGCGATACCTAAACATATCCAATTAGACCACGTTCGCTCAATAGCATAAATCAATAAATTATGGATTAATTAAAATATATTAACTATTTAACATCGCACCAATTCTCTAACGTGGGATTTCTCTAACACAACTGACTCGTACATCTCAACACAAAAGAGATAAAAGTTCCTGATTTGCTCGATGGGCTTTTTATCTAGATGTTCATGGATTTGGGCTTCTATCAATATTAATGGCCTCATTCCCTTAAAAAACACAAAGGTTCTGGCCCGAATTTTCTATTATCTCGTAAAAGAAATCATCAATTTTCACTCTATACCCAAACTCGGGCCATTAATTTTCCGTCCGATTTTGCCGTTAAAAGCGTGACGTGTCATCCAAGTGTCATTTTCTTTTTCCACTTCACTGCAGTTGATATTTTCTTGTTTTCTTTTTCCCTTTGTTTTTCTTCCTTTCACTTCCGCCATTGACAACATGTGTGAACGACTCACCGTTTGTCATCTTCTTCGCATGAACTTCCTCGGCCATACTTTCACCGGCGCTCATCCATTGCCGTCCAGATGTCTAATGCCACACCATGACCTCCGATTACCCTTCCCTGATAGTTGGCGATCATCAGAATCCCTTATGGCAAGCTCAGCTGAGGCCCTTATTTTGGGTTCCGATTTTTTAAGCTTTAAGAAGTCGTTTTTATCGGTGCTGACAATACCACGTAAGCCAGCCGGTATCCACGTTAGCAATATTCGGCCAAAATTAGCCGAAAGGACTAAATTGACACAAAAATAAAAAGTTTATGACTTAATTAGCATCAAAAAAATGTTTATAATTAAATTGGCACTAAAACAAAAGGCTTAGGACTTTTCTGACAATTTTCTCCTTTTTCAACCCACAACAGGGCCCCAGTTCCCCAAGCAAGAATAGCTAAAAGGCCCACAATTCCACCAACACCAAGTTCCGCTACTACAACAACTACAACCTCTCACAACCGCATCACTTTTGCCAGTGCTGTCGTCGCTATTGGACCAAAGGCAGCACTCTCCGCAATATCTCGGCGGTGGCAGCACCCGAAAGGCCACCAAATGAGGTGAAGGCTAAGTTGATGGAGATCTTGCAATTCAAAAGTGGAATCAAGAAGAAGAATGGAAAAAAAGAAAAAAGAGAAGAAAATAAATATATAATTCTAATTTGGAATATGAAAATGAGGTGGCATTGACACATCATACGTTTAATGGTTAATTGATGGAAAGCTGACGAGGCAAAATTTGGGTACGAAGTAAAACTTAATGATTTGGTATGAAATATAAAAAGGTTCAAGCTAGAATTAGAACTAAAACTAAAGTTGATGTTTTCTAAACAAATTGGCTGCAAAATATATGGGTATGTAATTGGACTCATTGAGGGAAAACTAAGGCAATTTTGATGAACATCGAGAACGTCCAATAGAGTTCATCAATAAAATATACTATTAATAATCGGGAAAATTATCAAAAAAGTCCTAAACTTTTTACAATTATGTCAATTCAGTCCATCCGGCCATTTTTGGCTGGCCAGCGCCAGCGTGCTAACATGGCAATATTTTAATAATTTTTTGTTATTTTCCAATTTTTTAAATTATTTTTTTCTCTTTCTTTTTTTTCCCCTATTTTCTTCCCCAGTTGCCGATTCGGCGAGTTCCACCTTGCCAGCCATGGGCGAGACTGGCCCTCCCCGGCACTAGTGAGGGCAAGGCTGCCTAGATCTGGCGAGACCTTGACATCGCCGACTTCGTCCAAATCTGGCTCGACCTCGCCCGACAACAGCAAGGCCACCCAAATCTAGCGAGACCTCGCCATTGCCAAGCGAGGTCGAGCCTTGCCATGGCCGGCGAGCTCGTCCTCGCCCTAGCCATGGCGAGATCGAGCTTGCCCGATGATGGTGATGGCGACGACGACAGTGAGGCTCGCCCTCACCAGTGCCGGTGAGGTGGAACTCACTGGCCTCAAACTCTCACTGGTCGCTGGACTAGCGACCAAGGAAGAAGATAGGGGAAAAAAAAGGAAAGAGAAAAAAATAATTAAAAAATTCGAAAAGTAATAAAAATATTATTAAAATATTGCCACGTCCACGTCAGCACCAGCCAGCAAAAAATGGCCGAATGGACTGAATTGACATAATTGCAAAAGATTTAGGACTGAATTGGCACAATTATAAAAGGTTTAAGACTTTTTTAGTAATTTTCCCATTAATAATCCATTAGTGTACTAACATGACTTTTCTAGTATAAATTTTATAGCAGAAATAAGTTGAAAGCATTGTTTGCATCACAATTAAATATACCTCACTAAAACTTTATTGCAATTTCTAAACAATATCTCATGCTTAGGGGTGATCAGTTCCATGGTAGATGGGGTCCAGACCTGAAATTTGGAACCTATCATGTTACAACTAATTCCCAGTTTTTGGAACCTAGAACCTACCCTATTTTCCCTAGATCCTGTTTTAGAACCTATCATATTTTTCCGATTCAGTTCCAAGGTCTACCCAATAACCTATTTTTTTTTTTCTGGTTTTAGAAATTTTGAGCAAAATAAACAATCCACAAGCACCATGTCTAGCAAATGACATGCTCCCCTTGACATGTTCACAAGTGCTCTATGCTTCTTGAAGTAATAAAAATGAAAATGATTAAAATATATCAGCTAATGCATAACCACCTAACCAGGTTATCCATGGGCACAACTCATGCTCTAAGTAAATTTGGTTTTTAATTCTCTGTAGATGCCAAAGTCAACAAAAGGTAAAAGGACTCAACTGTCCAGCAAACTTGCCTGGTGGCTTGTCATCTCATTGCATCTTCTTTGTTCCCGAATGATTTTGCCTCTTCAAGCGCTACATAAAACATAAAACATAGAGATGGAACCTTATCCCAACGATCAAAGTTTCTCACAATTCACTAGAAACAATAGGCGAAATGAGCTGGATTGCCCAAAAAAGTATCAAAAAACTCAATTGCGGACTCACCTTTCTCTCGATAATTGCATCGGAGTCGGTGACAACAAGGCGAGAGGCGATAAGAGGGGTTGTGTTCTTGCAAGCTGCGGCTACGAGAGGCAACGAGCTGGGTTGCGGCAACTGAGGCAACAAGCAGCCGCATAACACTATTCTTTTAAGCTCGGCTTTTTGTCCGCAGGTATTTGGCGCTTCTTAGTTACACAATTCCCATATCGTGCTGCCACGTTGTCTCCAGTGCCTAGATTGCTAGATTTTTTTTCTTCGGGAGAAAAACAACCAAAACATGCCCTCAGAATCTCACACGAGGCATCAAAAGATCCAAGCTTCGAAAGGGGACCGAATTGAGCAAATCGATTCGCCGTCACATAGAAATCGCGAACTCTAAAAACAACAGTAGTAGTGGGAGCGAGATGGGGGGGGGGGGGAACCATGAGCTGACCTTCACAGCGACATAAGGGTTGGACAAGCTGGGTTGCAGCAACTGAGGTGGCGAGCAGCTGTAACAACGAGCGGCAACGAGTTGGGTTGTAGCGACTAAGGCGGCGACGAGTGGCATTACGACGACTTAGGCAGCGAGCAGCTACAGCGACGAGTTGGGTTGCGGCGACGAGATGCTACGAGCTGGGTTACGGCGAGCAGCCTCAATGACGAGCTGGGTTGTAGCGACGAGCAGCCGCGACGAGCAATCACAACGACGAGTTCTTGCGAGCAGACTGAGAAGGGCTAGAAGAAAGAGGATTGGCAAACTGGAAGAGACTCAAGGGAGAGACTGAGAGTAACAAATGCTAGGGTTTTTTTACAGTAACTTAAAACCGGTTCGGGTGGGTTTTCACTTAGACCCGGGAACCGGACCGGTTCCAACCGGTTCTGAAAAAATAGAATTGATTCTCGGACCGGTTCTTGGACCTGTTTTTCGGGTGGGCCGGTCCGATTCCTAGATAAACCCGGTCCGGTTGCACACTCCTACTCATGCCTCTTTAAATTTTGATTCGGTTTGTTTCGCGGAAAATAACTTCCAGAAAAAAGATCTCTTGATTTTATTGCATTTGGTTCATAGAAAATAAACTAGTCAAGAAAAATATTTTCGATCAATCGAAAAAACACCTTCATGAGTAGGAAAATGATTTTCCTTTACCTTTCTTTCACCGATACCCATCGTACTCTCCTCCGTGAACTCCTCCACCTTCCTTTTCTCGCCTGTGCACTAATCATTTCTCTCCCGCACCAGAGTTCCTCCTCCGCCTCTCAACCCTTCCAACTTCCTCCTCCTCTTTGCCACCGCCTGCGATGGCTGCGTCACCGCAGCCTGAGAAACGGCTTGTGGTTGCAAATGCTCCGGCAACACTATGCTCTCTCTCTCTCACCATCGCCTTCGCCCCCTGTAAAATCTAATTGCCTCACCAATCTCTTTTCTATGTTACTCTTGGGAAAGCACAATTCTTTCGCCTCCCTTGCTCTTCAATCCTCTCTCTTTTCCACTATCGTAGGGTTTACCTCCGTTTGCTCAAATATGTACCATCACCATTCATGTCAGTTTGGAAAAAAAATAAAAGGAAAATAAAAAAATTAGGAAAAGAAATTATAAAAATTGTGGCCGGAAGGATTAAATTGATAAATCGTTAAAAGGTTTTAGACTAAATTAGCAAAACAAACGTTTAAGATTAAATTGACACAATTAGAAAGTTAAGGACTAACATGGCACAAGTACAATAAGTATATAACTTTTTTTTTTAATTTTCTATCTTGTTACACTATTCTCTTTATTATTTCTTTCGAGAAAATTCACGATGAGATCCATTTTTGGAGTGATATATCAGATAAAATCTTAAACCCGTGCGACACATCATTTTGCCGAAATCAGAACGTGCCAATGGATCACAGGACAAGTAGTTAGAAGCCAAATTAAACTCATATGACGTCTCTCCATAGACTTGACGTACATCGCCAGCACTCCACATGTATTGGCATGCTGTGCCCCCCGGAATCGGATACGGTGTCTACTTCTTCCATTAAATCTACGGGCATATGTCCACACTGGAAGATGACAAAATGCGACGAAGACAAAGGCAAAAAAGAACATCGTGGAGAATACAATGTCAGTTTCACGAATGAGACCCTGGGGAAAATGAACATTATCATTAGTTCATCCTTCACTTTCGACATGCAGGATTTTTTGAGTACAAGCAGTACCATCCATGCGTCGATCGAATTCTTCCAAGAGAATGAAGTGCGAGGACCACGGCTATGGATAGGGACTCGGTTGGTCGCGTCAAACAGCTGTATCTCTTTTTATCGTTCGATGATTCTGTTTCTGACTCGCTCTCCGGGAATCGCTCTCTTGCCATTCGGATGGCGTGTTACCGGGTGTTTCCGATCCTTGTTATTGCACATTTAGGAACTTTTCTCTTTTAACGTTTGATGATTCTGTTTCTAACTTGCTCTCCGGGGAACCACTCTCTCACCGTTCTGATGGCGGGTTGCTGTCCGTTTTCACTCCTTGTTATTGCACATTCAGGAACTTTTCAGGAGAAACATAAGCTTCAAGATCTTGAGCAGACATCATTAACTTACCTAATCCAACGTCGAATGGTATTCCACATACCAATGATCAGCGAAGAATCCAGTTGTCCGCCCAGAGTTTGACACACGAGAGAGTCGCTCAAAGTTCTTCGGTTGACTGAACCTCTGTGGCCCTCACGGAATAGAACAAAGGAGGGGAAGGCGAAAAGCCCCTTTTACGGAGGAAATGAATATGGAAAGCAGCTGTCGCTCGTCCAGTCAAATTTCAGGGGATTAAAAGGCGCATCGAGATGCAAAAGTGAAGATGCTTTTTATTGCTGTGAACGGCGTCGCGCCTCGGGTTTCTTCAACATCATAAGGACACGCGTCAAAGCGCACGCAGCAGCGGCATTTTAGAAATGGCAAAAGCCTGACTTTATGCCTATGTGAACATTGGTGCTTTAATTATCCCCAATGCTAGAGAATCTCTGCAACACAAAGCCTCCATAAGCAAGTTCCCCTTGATCCTTCAGTGCCAATTCAATACGCGTTAACAAGTACTACCGTCCCTATATCACCTAGGACAATACGAAATACAATGGAAGCCCAGCAACTTGTTTTTGAGTGTGTCATGCAGCAGTGTTCAGAAAAGAACTCGTAGCTCACATACATCTAGTATTGTTCATCGTAATCTCCATTGAGGGACTCGTACCTTGACACAAGCAACTGATATTATCGTCCTCTTATTAAGAGTGTGTTGCCAGAAGCAGACAAAAGAATCCTGGAGAAAAAGGGACTTTGGACCAAGATCCTACTCTCAACGTTTGAGAAGGATGTGCACTAACCCATGGAGAGCTAAAATGATAGGCCGTGAAAAAGCAGGGACGCGGAAAAAAATTTATGGGAATTCAAAGTGCTCTGCAGACCCATACAAGAACTGGTCCTCAAAGGACATGATCAGAAAGGTATATTCGGGATTGGATTAAAGGTTTGCCCTTTTTGAGTCCCTAACTCTCTTATGCGGGGCTCTCGTTTTGCTTTTCGAATTTGACGGATCCTATCGATCGGCTTAAGCGCGACTGATTCGTTATGACGCCGGGAGGTAATGGTTCGGGTCGTGTTATGCCATGCTCGATACGATGTTCTTGTGCTTTGATGGTAACCGAACCCACTGAGCGTGAGGACTGAGGATTAGAGTGACCTAAATGTTTTCACAGAGAGCGAAGGTGGGAAAGAAATGGAGAGGCAGAACTGTGCATCCATAATTGAGTAGCAATAAAAAAGAGAGCCTACACTGTACGAGAGAGCCCACGTGAATGGGAAAATAATGGAGGACTGGAGCGAACCGCATGCCTACCTGAAAGAGGTGAAACTGTAATACGGCCTGGCCTCCCTCTTCATGTCCTTTAGCATCACTCCGCGATTGATCTGTCCTTGTCAACTTGAACTCACGCTGAAAGACAAAAGAAAACCCTGAGCTCTGATACCAATCCAACTTAAGAAAGGACAATGACTTCATGAGACGGATCAAAACGAGGGAAAAAGAGAACCCAAAGATTAATCATCCTCTTTGACTGCACCAGCAAAAACAAGCCCAAAGAGTTAGCCAAATGTCATAATCCGTATTCATTGTTCGTCTGAGAATTACGGGCGTTTTTTGCGTGTTCAAAAACCAATCAATTTTGATTCTCACGTGGGGCATCAGGTCCGACCATCTGGTGGTGGAGAGCACCGGAATAGGGAGAATCAACCATTCAAATATCACAACCCTTTTGATATTTGCATAGGAAGGACAACAAATGATCCATTATTTCCAGCCAAAAAGATTTGATCACTTCTTAACATACACACTTGATCCTTGTCATGCCTGTGCAAAAAATTACAAAAGCTAACCTCATTCCAAAGGCACATGCAATCCATTTCAGCACTCAATTCACCTTTCCACCTACTGTACTGACCGGGAAGGAAATTGAGCTAGTGGTCCTAGCACCATTCTCTTTACCTTTCAATGTCTGCCTTTCATTCACTATATAACATGCACCTACAATTCACCCCATCGCATCACAACCCTCGTTGGTACACACTACAGCATCCACCATGATCAATTCCAAGCGTCTTGAAGGGAAGAAAACTTTGGAAGATGTAATCGAAGATGACATGGACGACGATGTAGATGAAGAAGAGGGACAAGGAAACAATGAAGGTGAGCCCTTTTTACCCGATGATGAGAAGAGGAAGAAAGGTCCATATGGGAGAAAGGGGTCGAGCGGTTCTCGCGATGCATCCCCGCCCTGCTGCCAGGCCGAGAGGTGCGGGACAGACCTGACTGACGCGAAGCGCTACCATCGGCGCCATAAGGTGTGTGAAGTCCATGCAAAAGCGCCGGTGGTGATGGTGGCCGGACTGCGTCAGAGGTTCTGTCAACAATGCAGCAGGTCTGTCAAGGATAGCTCGACCTCAAAATAAATACTCATGTTGTCCTCGTATGTACAATCTAAAGTCCAGTCTACTTACCTTCGCCATTTCAAATTTTCATGGGGAATGATGCAGGTTCCATGAGCTGATGGAGTTTGATGAATCAAAGAGGAGTTGCCGCAGGCGTCTCGCCGGACATAACGAGCGGCGCAGGAAGAGTTCTTGCGAGTACCATGGAGAAGGCTCGAGTCGTAGGATGTTGGGTCCCCAGTTGAAGGAAAATCAGTGCAGACCGGCTGATGCAAGAGGAAGAGGAACTGCCATCCCAGGGAATTCAACTTTCAAACACTTCCAGATAAGATGAGGCTTCAATTCCCATTGTCTACATGCTCCCTCTCTTCTGTCACCCTAAGATTCCTGTCACCATAACTATCTGTGCTGAAGGCAATGCCTAGGCTATTTAAATAAGGTGACCATAGTGAAGCACCACCGCAGATGTTGGACTGTTCTCTGGGTTAGGTACTGCTCCTGAATCGGCTACTTATTGTATCAGCGTTTTATAATCTGAGTTATCTCTTGGATAAATCATATAAGTGACATGTTTGGTAATTTACTCGGATCTTGATGCACTTCATCACATGAGAAAATGTGGAGACACAAATCGTTGACTGGATAGCAACATAGTTACCTCGACACAATCTGGTTGTGCAATTTATTGTACATGAAGTGTAAAGCAGACTTCCATAATCACTCCGAAGAAACAAGCAAAAAAGATACATCACAGCCTTACCAACCACATCTAAAGAGAAAACACCCGAAAGAAAAAATGCAAACTAGTGAAATTTCACAACTATGCAGGATATGTCGTCTTTGCTATTCCTACTCAGCGCCTCCTCAGTTAAGTGCTTCGCTGCCGACCGAGCATCCTTTATGTTTCTTATAGAGTCAGCTGCTTCCTGGTTTGACATTACCTGGCATCATTTTAACAGGAATTTCAGACTCATCGTCGTACAGGCGAAAAGGCAAATTTAACAACAAGGCTTCACTTTCACCGCCCATTTCGAAAAACTGCTCAATCTAAATATATCAGAGAAACTTATTTACAGACATAGGCAGGCCCTAACCGTCCATAGTCCATCACTCGCCAAGATGATGAACTCTGTATCATCATCAATATCCTTGACCGTCACATCAGGTTCGGAGCTGAGATGTTGCTTCAGGCTTTTGTCACCAAAGGCCCTTGCCACGGCTAACTGCCCATCGACACGAGGAACGTCTCCTGAAAATTATCAACAAGACAAAGTCACAAAATCCTTATCGGCCTTGAACGGTTTGGGATGACCTGATCAGCCTCGAGCGGTTTTAGCCTTATGTAGAAGGGTCGATACCTGGAAAGTTCGATACAAAACCACCTCTATTCTCGATTCTCTCTCTTTCCGTGCTGGGTTGGTGATCGACCGACAATTGTTCGGCAACGCCATTTTTGCAGATAACTGCCCTGGAATCCCCAACATTTGCTACTACTAGCTTGTGACAATCAATCAGAATTGCTGTAACTGCAGTCGACCCCCCTTTACCCAATTGAGCTGCTTTTCCTAGAATATCACTATCAGTTACGCAATATGCTTTCCTGATTGCTTTCTCTGGCTCCGTCCAGAAGTCAGGCTACTCGCAAGAAACCGGGGAAAAGAAAATGTCAAATATCTATCTCTTCATAACATAAAGGAGTCTAAAATTTAAGAGCAAGGTATCGGAAAATCAAGAACCACCTAGGAATAAATGACAGTCAAGTTTTCAGTATATTTGTAATTCGTAATACTTAGTGGAATCTAGCCAAATTCAGATTAATATTCTACATCTAAGTCCACATTTTTCTTAGCGTAACAAGAAACAGGTTCTCTATAATGATGGACCTTATAGTGGAAAAGCAGAGAACAATGCCGACGAAGATACATCTTCAGTAAAGATAAAAGATGTTTTTAAGCCAAAACAGCATCCTAACCTCATTTATAATGTTGTCGAAGAGATGTGACCGGAGATAATCAGGCACTTCGCGACTCGAATGGCCATCATATATCGCGAATAAACCGAGTTCATGATTGTCAACTTGCCTAAACTCTGCAACCGCATAATCCTCCATGTCGCGATGCGACTTCCCCTTCACGAGGTGGAAACCGTGCGTGAGGTGCTTCGAAATCTTGCTCTTCCCCTTTCCGGAGTCAGCCGCAGACGAGCCTAATCCAACCTTTTCCTGCCACGAGACAACAACATTAATCCTTCCATATCTAGCCAGCCCCATAGATTTCAAAATTGCTATAAGAGGAAGGTCGGGTCTCGAACAAAGATCGAACAATCGATCGACGGAAGCACCAGACGGTCGCTCAAGATGGTGGGTTACTCAAGAACCAGACCCAGACCATAAATTGGGCTTCCGCAACAGACCATGATCGAGAAAATTTAGAAATGACAAGCGAATTCAAGCTCTTTTCCAGGAACAAATTCTTCACCGCGAGCGCTTCCAACATAGCAGAAAAGTAGCGTACAGTTTCGCAACAGTCCAACTCCCCACATTCTTGGGACCAAAAAGAACGAAAGAAAGAAGAAAAACTCCCACATTCTTTAATCAAGGAAAACCATGGTTTGTTCCAGCTCGATGATCCCCTCTCGCTTCCGTTTAGCATTCCTGACGTCGATCGAAATCGTCTTCCACCGTTCCTTTTAACGCACGCTCATCGAGACATTTGGAGCACAAGTCAAGCTCCTAGCTATCCATGCTTTCAACACTCGGCTCGTCCCATCCGTACCCCGCGCGCGCACCTCGCATTCTCGAAACGGCGGGCCCGAAGCTTCGAGAGGACCCGATCGGATCGGATCCGCCTCGCGATCCGAAGTTCTCCCTCCCCCGAGATCCTAAAAACCTTCGAAAACGAGAGGGCCCATCCGACATTTTCCCAAAGCGATCGAAGCGCGATCGCGAAAGCCTTTCCCGGGCACCGGATGTTTCCGAGCACCAAATCCGGGAAACAAAACGGAGCGAGGCGGGAAGCGAAGCACGCACTCGAAGAGAAGAGCGGAGGGAGGAGGGGGGGGCGTACCTTCATCTTGTGGAGGATTTCTCTGCCGGCCATGGCTCCTGGAACGGGGGGAGGAGGGAGCGGCTACGTATATACCTCGGTCGGTCGATTCTGGATGGGGATCGCGCCGACGCAGAGCAGAGCAGAGATGGCGGTGGCGGCGGCGGCGGCGGTGGTGGTGGAAAGACGAAGAGACACAAGTGTGAAACGTCAGAAGGAGACGCGTCGCGTTGCCACGACTCGGGCGTCGGTGCAAAGTCAGCCGCGTTTATTTGCGATTTTATCTTTAAGGGGTTAATAATACCGTGAAAAATCCTAAATCGGTAAATCTCCCCGTCGCCCAAGAAAAATTTTAAAACCGGATATGCTTATAATAAATTTACTCCAAATTAATTTTTTAATCACCGTGCACTCCTAATCCGGTACATCCATCACAAATTTGCTCTCCATTAAATAAAATTAATATCACGAAAAATCACAGATCAATGAACCTATGACAAACGGAGGAGATTCCCGTTCAACTTAACAATTTAATGGTAAAATTTAACGGAAATTAACGGGGATAAGTTTGTTGTAGGTATACACCAGTTTGGGGTTTTTCGTGTCATTGAGCGTATTTTTTTACGTTGTTGTTATTTTCATGGCTTCTAAATTGCTAAGTAAAAAATCAAGACTTAAAATGCCACTAAATTCACGTGTTTAATTAGGTATGGGTTACAACTATACAGCAAAATAATAATGTAGAGAAAGCCCAAACTTCGGAAATTCTTCGTTCCGTCCGGCCTCATTTTCCATAGCGCCCGAGCCTCGCCGAGATGGCCGGTGAATCCGCGACTTGGGGCTGTAAATTTGCGCATGTATTTTTGGCTACCTCCGCAGAAAAGGCACCCAAAAAAGAAAAATATTTTCTTGCAATGAGGAGAGAGTCTAATTGCAGTAATTTACACAATCGGGACCTCTTGCTTTTGCGGGACTACAATGCTTTTTTTACCTTTTTCCAAAATGCTCTCAATTAGCCAATTTATAAATATGCAAGGATTGCACAGACGCAGGAATCAATAATTTCCTCCTTTTTCTTTTCGCGTGCTTCGATTTCAGAGAAAGAAAGATTCAATATTCTGTACCTCGAAAACAACCTTACCAAAAATGGATGACATTTTCAGACATCTTTTCTCTCTCTCTCCCGGCACGTGAACGTGCACAATTTTCTCCGTAATCTGCCAATAATATAGTTTTTTTTTATTAATTAGCAATTTATACATTCCTCAATAAGCGGGCCGTGCCCTTTTTCTAGTTATACAATAAACAAAGGGCCGTTCTATTTTCTTTTCCTTGACGTATGATCTCATTCGCTGTGCATGTATCATATGTAAATTTAAACATTTTTGAGAAGACTAATCAGAGGGATAAATTCTAATAATTAGCACCGATGTTTTTACTTTCATTTCTCTTTCTTTATTTTTTATTCTAATTAATCAATCGCGCATGGTTTAAATCGCATTTTAGGAAACATAATCTAGATTACAAACACTTTTTGTGCATGGATACTACTCAGTAGAACAATCACAGTCATCAGTCTCATTCATGATCTACCTTTTCGTCAAGAACTCGGCAATGATCGATACTGTCAAGATTCACGGGGTCAACACGGGCGCTCTGAATCTGGTGGTGGTGGTCAACTGCTCATTGCATACTTCCAGATGGGCCTATTCTTGTCCATCTGGAAGCTGGATCCACCAAGAATCGATGAATCTTTCAGCCCAGACAAGCACATCGCTTCTTCATCCACCAACAATCGATGAGCCCAATTGCAGGATCAACTGAATGCTCAACTTGGCCAGATTGTACTGTGCTATCTCTGTTTCATCTGATCAGATGGTATGGTTAGAGCAATGAAGAAAGGGAGATTAGGAAATGAATTGGTTGGTGGGGGTGCGGGGGAGATAAAGCAAGAGAAGGCATAATCATCAGCGTTGGGCCCCTTTTGAAAGGAACCTAATTGGGAGACAAGGAACTCTTTTTGGGGAGCTGCCCTCTAATCCTTTGTTTAGGATTGTTAATCAGCTTTTGATGGAATTTGCATATATTATGCACTGTTTGATGCGGCTAAAGTTGCCCACTAAAGAGCTCTGTGTCTCCACAAAGCAAGTAAAAGCTCGTGGATCGCATCATTACATGTCCGAGTGAAAGGCGATCGCGACTTAAAACATTTTGTATGTTGGATTCAAAACTTTACAAACTTATCTCCCAACGTTCTTTTGCCCCTGTGGCAGCAGGAAGTGCAAGATGTAGGTTTTGTGCAATGCGGTGTTGATCATACAGCTAAGAGCGGGGATGACAGGTAGAACTGACGACCAGAAAGAGTTAGATATCGAGATCTTGACAAGAACTCGTATGCTCTGTCGGACCAACACATACTAGTCTTACAATGCTCGAATTGTCAAGGCACAGGTGATCTCGCCGATCAAACTTCATAAGCCATCACATCAAAGAAATTACTACCAGGTCAAGAAGGGCTCAAGATGCAACCCGACAGATTCTCTTGATCTTTTAAGTAAATGAATCAACCCCAGCTCAGCGGGGTTTTCCCTCTCTTTCTCGTGAGACGCAAGTTCCTCTTTCGCTTTGCTTTAAAGAAAGGAGTATATTTGGGAGACTCTTTCTTCAAGGGAACAAAAGCAAGAGACACCAAGATTAAAGTAGAGCATAGAATAAGAGAATGAAGATCCGTCATCATTCAACTGGCCAAAAAGAAAGGTGAGTAGAACATAATTTTAGTTGTAAAATGTGGGATCGAGGGCATATGATCCACTCGCTCATAGGCTGAAATTAGCGGCCGCTGTCTTGTTTACCATCATTTGACACACTTCCTTGTAAGATCCCACATAAGCAAGTATTAGTTATTAAACCTGATTATGTCAAATTAGAGACTGAGCTGCCAAGTAAGAACCTGATGATGTTGACCACCAAGACTCGTCCAGCAACATCTATGCATATGCCACGTGTCCCCTAAAACAGAAGCATCCACTTGTTCAGGAGCTGTTGTATATAAACACACACTCATCGTATGCAGGCAAGCTCCTCTCGGCCAGCTCAACTCCGATGGAGAATCACCGGTATCGGAATGGCTCCAGCGACGGGTTCTCATTTCCAAGCACCCCCGAATCCCAGGATCCCGACTTGGAGTTTGAGTTCGGGTGTGCAACCCCGGATTCGCCCTCTGGCGAATCCAACAAGAACTCGCCAGCTGATCATCTCTTCTTCAACGGCAGGCTCTTGCCGCATTCTTTCCCATGCAAAACCATGACCAATGCCGTCATCCCACGCGCAGCGAGCAGAGCGAGCAGCGTGAGCAGCAGGTACTCAATGTCGCTTATGTCATCCAAGAGCAGCAGCACGAATAGCAGCCGGAGCAGCAGCTGCAGCAGCACGAGGAGGAGCTCTTCTGACAATACCGAGAGAGCCAGATCGCCAGTGTTGATGTACCAAACCAGAATTTCATCCAACAACCCAAGCAATAATGCGAGAGATCAGAGAAGAGGAACTAGTCAATCTGTGGCTGCTCAAGTGTACGGGACGTCTCATAGGTGGCAGTTCATTGCACCGGTGCCGCCTTTGAGCCGCGAGGGCTCTTGCTCTTCTTCTTCTTCTTCCTCGAGGAGGAGGACGAGGAAATTATGCGAAGGTGTTGTGAGAGAAGAAGTGAAAAGGATTAAGGAAAAGGAAAGGACTAAGACCGGTTTTGGAAAGAAATTGATACGTTCGTTCTTGTTGTCCTGCATGCTGTGCCATGCAATGGAAGTCGAAACCTCTAGGAGAGAAGATGTTTTCAGAGAGTTGTGACCAAGATCAACCTCCAAAATTGATCCATGGTGTTTCTTTCTTTTCTTCTTTTATTTGGGTTGGTTGTCTCGTCCCCTCTTGATTTGACATAAATTGGCTCTCTCGATACACATTTATGTAGTTATAACTGTTCCTTGAAATACCCAAAAGAGACAAAAAAAAAGAAGAAGTGCAGTCCTCTTACTTCGAAACTGGGCATAATCAATCTTCTGTACCCAGACTGCGTAAAAGGGAGCTGATCTTTTCATATCTATGCATAATTCATTTTGATAACTCTTTAAGGCACGTATAAATCGAAAGGCTTTGATACTCGTGTTATCGATTTTTTACAGGCTACATAACCTGTATTTAGTAGTGGAGCTTATTCGGAGGAACATATTAAGGCCTTGCAAAATGGTTCAATGCCCAATCCGTTGTTGACCGACTGTTTGTAATCCTACCAGTTCTTTGGCTTGGCAGAATCTATTTTAGCAAGAGAGACCATGGTGGAAATGGAATGACATAGGATTACAGAATTTAACATGATTCGACGTCTTATTACGGGACTTTTCTATTCTCTTAGCAACGAGAAAGTCTACCTTAAGGTCATATATTAAATTCGTTATCTGTATAATCAATTCACTATCTAGATCGAGACGATCTGCATAAAACAGTGAGGGAATTTGTCGTTTCCTCTTGCCTGCAATCCTTTTCTTCACACTGCAAGATGTCATGGAAACGTTACATCGGACCGGTCAAAATCAACAAGTTCCTCTCTAACTGGTGTTGCATTGCACTGAAAATAGAGGTAGATAATGGGATACCGATACGAAAAAGACAAGGGAGAAACGTCATCGGTTGGGAAAGGTCCTTCAACATGGCCCACGGGCAGAGCTTTTCTGATTGCACTCGCACAAACCATTTCCCGTTTCTCAATCGCTAGTACAAAGAACGTCGCTAATCTCTCAAACGGCCAAGGAGAAAAACATAAAGGAAGAAGGAAAAGGAACAAGCTAAAATACGTAGACAGCAGAAGGATGTCACAATCTGTCTCAATCTTAAGCTGGGTCAATCCCTCGATCAGTCCCATACATATGATGTGGATTACGAGTGTTCAAAGATGATAGGCACCTGAACATCAGAACAACCAACACCATTTCAACACATAAAACTAACCAGCCCGAAAAAAAAAAAACACATAAAACTAAAACTTGCTATCTGAAGCTCACATAGATGATGACAGACGTAAAACTTTTTGCACCAAGCCAAAGACAAAATAGAAGAAGAGCTAAGATGTTCAGGCCAAAGATCGCATAGGATTAAAGAGCAAGAAATGAATGTTAAAGTCTCTAAGGTATTGATGCTAAAAGCTGGAGAGCAAAAACTAACCTTAAAAACAGAATCCATCACAACGAAATTAACAAGAATAATTTTATGCCTAGATACAATGTCCCTCCGTCATCTCATCCTAAGGTGGACCCTTCAAAGCTACTCCATGAAAGTCTCCATATCAGAATACATCCCAGGTTCGGGATGGTGATCCACAGGAGTCGACGAAGAGGACGCCATTCGTGCAGGCAACGTAAAGCTCCTTTTGAATTTGTTCTCCATCTTTCTCGCACTCTCCGCATGACTATCCAAGCTCAGGAACTCATTGGGATTTCTTGCGCCTGAATTTTGCATATTGGAGGCTTCTGGATTGGGGCTCTTCCCCTCCAGAAAAAGAGAGTGGTGGCTTTGGTCCGGCTTGTTTCCTAGACCCTCGGGGTTAAACAATAGCTTCGCATCATCGCTCCGCCCTGTGAGAGCATTAAAGAATGACAACCCATTTGGCCATTTGATGTCATGGTCGTGTTCCCCCATCATATCTTCTATTCGAGCAGTTTCGGACGAGTGAGGGAGGAGGAACATGTGGGTTTCGTCTTTCGCTTGAGGAAATCCGAGCCTAGCCGAGTTTTGGAAATGAGGATTAGAAAGCATGGAAGCAGGGGGAACTAGAGGCCTTTGGCCCCAGTTGAAGAGCGGAGGAGGACGGATCGGAATCGTCGACGGCTTCGAAGGAATGGCTGAAGAGGAGGAATTATTTCTGTTTGAAGCGAAAAGCTGGGAGAGATAAAATCCGGATTGGTAGCCAAGGGTTTCAAAAGTGTGCCTCATCCGAAGCACAAAGTGGAGGTCCTCGGGTATCTGGCAAAAAGAAATTGTTCCCTCAATGACATTGAACAAACAAATTCACTGCTCATCTGGTTTTCTCATCCAAAGTAAATTATGTCTGCTTTAGCCAAAAAAACTAAAAGATAAGATCCAGAGACTGAAAATCCCATTCCAAACTAGTATGTTTAACTTACAATCTTGCAGGAGCCCAGTTGCAGAAGGCCATGGCCAGCTTGTATTACAGCAATGGTCTGGTCAAAATGAGTATAAGATGAGAGAAGCAAAATCATAGTCATTCAAGATGGGCATATAGATAAATCATATACATCATTGTATGTACAGTTAGACTGGCCAAAGCAATCTGAATGTTCTAACCTGAATGCCTGACTCAAACTGATCAGTCCATTCAGGAGGAAGCTGCAGCAGATAAAAATCGAAATGAAGTTACTACTAATCCTTTTCGAAGGGAAATAGGATTTCTAATGTCGCCAACATACGATTATGGTTGAAATGCAAGCTCACAAAATTGTCACATGAAAAAACATCAGAGAAGCGCATTGTAGAACATACAGCATCGAAAGAACTTTGCCAGTAATTGGAGATGTTCGGCTCAGACTCGGTAGGTTCTTTGAAGACCCATTTGTGGCACTTATCTGAAGCAACCTTCCCCATCAACCTATTCCAAACAAGCCAAACAAATCAAGAACACCTCCGTAAGATTGCTCCTTCCATTTCCGCCGCAATTTTTAGCTCCCACCCCTCCAGAAAAGAAGACAGAGAGAGAGAGAGAGAGAGAGAGAGAACCAATATTACCAAACACCTACCCAGTACCCACCCTTCTCCGTAATTATACAACTGAATGGACATTTTGCTGAAGGCCTTCCTCACAGGATCCTCTCCGTCCATCTCTTCCAAACACTCCCCTACTCTTCCTCGGCAAAATCCATCTTCCCACATCAACATCCTTCAACCACATAACACACAAATTTCCACAAGCCGATCAATCAATCACAGTACATGACCTGGCCTTTGTGTAAAATTCATAGGAACAAACACCCACACCAGTTAAGAATGTTAATCTCTCTGTAGACCCATCATAAAATGTCATCTAATTTCATGTTATACTTGAACAAACATTTAAGAATCATCAGTAGAATATTTTTTCCCCCTGCTTTTACCCTGCTTCGGTTTTTCATACCACGGTAGAAATAGAGGGTTATGGTTTTTCGGAAAATCAGAAGAAACAAAACCCCTAACTTCTTACTTTTTTTCTTTTGAACTTGCACCAAAAGAACAGAGAAGCATGAGATGCCTCTAATTTTGTTCTCAACATGCTCTGCCATCTCTGCAACTAGAGAGAGAAACAGAGGGGGAAGAGAGACAGAGAGAGAAGACTCACAAGCTGCCGTTGTCATCACCAACCTTGCAACCATTTCCACCCCTCACTCGCCTACAATAAATGCAAGGACACCCATTTAAGGAAACAGCTCAGAAACCCAAGCAAGAACCCACCCACAAACCAAAAGACTTGCACAGAGAGAGAGAGAGATAGACATACGGACGAGGACGGATGGTCCAGAAGACAGAGTAAGTCCAGTCAGAGTTGAGGCAGACAGTCCTGAGGGCCTCATGAAGTGCCATCATCCCCACAGCTTCTTTACTCCTATCTGTTACTCCTCCTGAGCCCACCATTTTTTCCTCTCTCTCTCTCTCTCTCCCTCCCTCTCTCAAGAGACCCTTCCTCTTTTAGCCTTTTCCCCCCCTTCCCCTCAGCTCCCTCACAGCCTGAGTCTGCACTTGTTGTTCTATCTTCTTTTCTTGAATGTTGCTTCTCTTCCTTCTCCTCTCCTCTCCTTCTTCTTCGTTTCTTACTTGTACCTCTGCTGCCTCTCCGTTTTTAATTAACCAATAAACAAGACTCTGAGACTGAGAGAGAGATGCCTTGTGTTTGTTGTAAATTTTTATTCTATCCCTCCCTTACTCCTTTTTAATTGCTTGGCAACTCTGCAAGTGGTTAGCAACCTCAGAAGGAGACTCCGCCCTTTCTTCATCTTCTAACGCACACTCTCTCCGTTTGTCCCTTACCTCCACCCTTTGTCCCTTGCAATCCGCTTCTTGTAATATTCTGGGAAAGTGAAATTATGCGATGGTTAAAACGATTAAAAAAAAGCACAAAAACACAGAAACGAAAAGTCCGATGCAACTGTAACTATTTAACCCAAGGAAAAACCAGTGGTCTCTCTCTCTCTCTCTCTCTCTCTAAAGTGACTAGGAAGCTGTAAAAGGGCGGAGAGAGAAGGGGGAGCCCAAAAGGCCAACCCCACACCTGCCCTCGTTCGGGAAATGTTGGGGGTCCCTTCCTTTCCCTTGGGTGTGTGCACAGGATTTGGTTGGTTCGTCTCTAAAGTCTGACCTAATATCTGCACTGCCCTGTGGCTTTTCATTCCCAGCACTGTATCGTTGGATCAACGACGAGGTCACGCCACTATTCAGTATTCAACCACCCTCGCCTCTATTTCCCCTACCGTCTAAAAGAGGGACTCCTCAGGATTTTCACTGTGATCACCGTCAGGCGTAGATATCTTTCCCTGACATGTGTCATCGGGCCTATTTCTCCTATAAGCATAATCTCCGCCGGCGAAAAAGCACGAGTGTATTTCCGTGTCACGTTACATTAACACGTGAATTAGATAAATTAATCCGAAGTGAAGGATTTCGAAATTTTAAAATTAGACTGAAATTACGCCGTCACACAGATAATGTGATTGATCGGTAGCATCACATTTTATATGGGATAATTATGTAAGAAAAACTCTCTCATCTTCAATTAGTAACATGGTAGTGTGAAAGCGATCATGATTAATGATAAATTTTTTTGCCATAGTTCTTTTGATGGTGCATTCACATAATCTCCTAGCCTAACTTTTGCAACTAACAATAAATCCAATTTTATGATCTAACTAAAGATGGATCATCGTCACGGTAATGGCCAATTTGTAAGAAATTCAAACTACTCTCTTTTGGAGCTTGCAAAAGAGTCATATGGAATAAAAAGTACACCGAAACCTTACACATCTTAGGACGCAAAATTCTAGTCATCACGGCGTTTCTTTTGTTGTTTGGACCATAAGAATAGTTTCCCTAACTCTTAGGACAAATGCCCTCACCTTTAGTTCTCGTCACTACTAGCTACTTGGTTGACTGTCAAGGTCAAGACTCTATGTGCGTGTAAGGAACATTCATCATAAGAATTACTGATCGCTTTTATATCTGTCTTTCATGTGATTACAACTTTGAATCATGTCATTTGGATAAATATTTAGAACATATAAAGCCACTGGACATTCTTTGTCTAGTTTGCTTCATTTAAGCAAAGTGAATACACGTTATATGAGATGTCCAGAACCCTACTCCTCTAGAGATCAAAGTGTAGCCTCTATCTTCAGCTGCTCAATTTAAAATGCAAGGGTTCGTCGAACCTAACTTGCAAACTCATCAAACAAGTGCAACCTCAGCTCAAACTCGCGGTCTACAAGACAGATAAAAGTTGATGAATAATTTCACGGTCTGTTCTTTTGCTAGCGAACACAAAGATATGGAACCCATCAAGTTCTTGAACTCTATCTAATCAAAGTTGTGGCTCAACATGGTCCATACTTGGCCTATGATCCGACGAGAACCGAGCCAGTTCCGGAGGTACGAGCTTTCAAATAGCTCGCGACTGACTCGACTCGAGCCATTGACATCTTCAATAGGCATAACATGCGGCACACGCAACACCGTTTCACGAGAGGGTAAAGCAAGATGTTCAACATTTTCGAAGGACCCCCTTTCCTTCTCTGCAATTTTCTTATCTCAGGGGGTCATTATTATAAGCGAAACGCCACACTGGGGTTTAAACAAGGGGAAAAGGCAGGAGGAATACTGAGAGGATGGGGCTGGCATACAGAATCTTTACCAGTCAAAAGCGAGAAGAGGGGGTTCGGAAGGGGGGTTCAGATTTGTTGTGAATATCTTAAGACATGATGATATTGTAATTGCGTCAGTCGCAAGGACAGAAACTTTGGGTTATCAATGTTGAATATTGTGTACGGTCCAACGTGAAAGCCAACGCCTTTTTTTGGGGGCTCTCAATTCCGTTTGCTCACGACAATTCGCGATTGTCAATCTTGCCCTTTCAACGTCTGGGCATCTTCCATTGTCCCAAACTCTCGATGTCATGCTTCGTTTACGAACCCTCGCCGAGAACACGCCACCGTTCAAAAATCTAAACCAATGTATTATTAATCAATTATGATATATCAATTATTTTACGCCGCATAAATTCTTCGATATAAGACTTTTTTTAGCACAATTTATGAATGATTCTCGACAACTTAATAGATTGTTCGTAATGACTGGGAAACAGATGTATATGCATATTAAGACTGCTCACAATACTTATGTGTTCATTCATACGAGCAAATACAAAAAAAATTTATGTTTTAAGTTACTTAATTGAGTACTCACTTTCATCCTATTATCTCTATTCATTTGTATGGTGCTTCATTTTGGCAATAACTTTTCCTATGGTATAGTTATAAATATAACAAGACTTTCGTTTGTTTCGCGGAAAATATTTTTCAATAAGTTATTCTCCAGAAAAATGACAATATTTTCTAGTGTGTGGTTGAAACCTAAAAACGAACTGGAAAATATTTTTAGTTGTTCAATAAAAAAAATCAATTTTACTAAATTGACATACATTATTCGAGCGCTAGTAACTTGCGCATAAATAGCCTGGGAACTAAGTACGGGTGCCAAGGTCCTGAGTTTGGCCTCAATGGACCCCAACAGGAGCGCCAGGGCATGGGGTACGGGCTCCGGGGTCTTAATCCCAGCCTCGATGGAACTAGGCATGGGTGTCAATATCTCAAGCTTGGCCTTGATTGACCCGAGCAAGTGCTAGCATCCCGGACCCAGCCTTTATGGACCTGAGGCCCTCGATGGACACGGGCACTGGCGCAGGGGACCCGAGCATTGGTACCAAGGTCACGGTCCTGGCCTTGATAGACTCGATTCTGAGCGCGAGATCTCAAGCTCGGGCGCTGTGGACCTAAGCCCGTCCTCAAAGGACCCGAACCTGGGTGTTACATATCCAAGCACGAGCATCGAGGGAGTCGGGTAATGGTACTGTAGTCCTAGGCCCGGCCAGAGGCATCGGTGTCCCGAGCCGAATCTCTGTGGACCCGAGCTAGAGGAAATATGATGATCCCACAAAACCAAATGAAGCAGGAGCCCAGTTCTGTCATTTCAGCCTCCTCAGCTTGATGATGGTGTGCTCCTGTGGGCGAGGAAGGAGCGGCGATTTTGAAAATGATTGATTAATTAATTGATTTAATTTAATGGATACTAGTAGAATAGAATAGAATAGGCCGGAGAATGGCGGTACCTTAATTTTTAAAAATAAAATAAAATTTGGGGAGGCCTTTTTTGGCCGGGGGGTCCTAGTTTGGTGCGAAGCCGGAGGATTATGGGGTCACGTGCGCACGTGCCGTGGCAGCGAGTCGGTGCATCGTTGCACGTTAATAAAATAAAAGAAAATAACCCGGGGAAGCGCACGAATTGCGGGGCTCTGTGTCCCCTACATTCGGCCTCCCCACCCCACCCCCACCCCCCCACGCGGGACACGCGCCCTCTCCCCCACGGGCCGCGACGAGGGGACCACCGCACCGGCGCCTTGGGGAAGCCCCACGTAGGTAGGGGGGCGCGCGGGCCCCACGGTGGGGCCCCTTGGCGAGCAAAGACCTGCGCGAGCGCGTGGTGGGATCCGCCGGGCCCGAGGGGGGGGCGGGGGGACGGGAGCGCGTGGGGAGAGGGAGGTTTGGTGGGGAGGCCAATCTATCTGGAAAAAAAAAAACCGATAATTTCGTGCGGGCTTTTATAACTCCGCATTGACCGCCCCAGGGACCGCTCTAACCCCACGACCCCGTACCTTTTGTGGGCCCCCACCTCCGTATCCCCCAACCCCCCCGCCCCCCTCCTTTTTTTTTTTTTTATTATTAATTTCATTTTATAATTTGGTTATGTCCCATTTTCATTCACATTTCATAGGTCACCGTGGGTGCGCTACGTGCCGTGCGTATGAAAAGAATCGGCGGCCCGCCCGCCAACTCTTATGGACACCTTACCCGATCTATCGAGCCCGAAAGACGCAACCTCAGGCGTGGCCGACCCCTGCAATTGGACCCCTGAAAATCACTATACATAACGCTCTCTTAGAGTGCCAGATGTGGATATTACAATCAGGGATTGATCGCGGTTCTACGGTAGTTGCGTCCCATGCATTGCTGATCATCCACGCATCCAGTTCGTGCTTGGAATGGTGGATGGTGGATTCTAGAAAACGCAAGGAAATGAGATTAGCAGCAGCTTGTCGTGATTATTTATATCCCCCGTCGGATGTCAACAGGGGTCGCTTACTAATTTAAGAGCTGGCCCCCCTACGTATGGTAATTACTCAAAATCAAGTCAATAAGCACAAGGCAAAACGTCACGTTAGAAAACGCCACTAATCAATCCGTGGAAGAAAGAGGCGATCCCCCCCCCCACCGGAGCAGCTATCGGTCCGAACCGGAACGGCGTCAAACAAACGGGGGCGGGCATCCTTTTCCATCGCGACAAAGAGGGGAGTTCCTGGACAAAATCGGATTCGGCCCATTTGGTCCGCTGCCGATTTGAATGAACTGTTCTTGAGCAGAAACCTTCGAGATGTGATGGGAAACAACCATGCTACTACTAGATGCGATCGCACATATAATTCGTGCGTTCCAGTGCCACCAAACATAAGGATGGAGATGGGAAACAGGTGAAATTAAGGGTCCGTTTATCTAAAAGAAAACTGTTTTTGAAATATTATTTTTCAACTTTTTGGTGTTTGGACGACGAAAAGCCAATGGATATATGGAAAACTTTTGCCATAGACTAAGAACAACAAATTTAGATCGGGAAAAAACGATTTTTTTTTTTTTTGCAAGAAGAAAATTACTTTTCTTAAATCAATAAATAAATAAAAATTAACTATTTTCATTGAAAATGACTTTCATGGAAAGCATTTTTCTTTATCATCAAATTTTCAGTGAGATGAATCCACCGTAAGTGAAGATCCGCGCAAAATCATTGAAATTCACCTCCACAGGGAGTCTGAAATAGATTATTCAAAAATAAGAGAAAAATCCAATAGCAAGGGGGAATCTGGCGGAGGAGGAGGTGTGTTGAGAGCGTCCTTTTAGATTATCTATCATTGTAGGACATGATTACAAAGTTAATGAAAAAAAGTACTTTGTCCGGATGCGCGCATTACATGAGGTCCAATATAAATTATTCTCATTTGTTGCGCCCGTGGCCTTTCCTCCGATCCAATGGACGGCGAGGTTTATTAACGTGATCATTAATTTGGCTTCCATCGTTCTCACCTTTCTCCACACACCATCATTTTCCGGTCGCCTAAAGTGTTTGGTTTTTCTTCTCTAGTAAGTTGAACTGGCCCTTGTTTGTACACCATTGCCATTTGCCACGATCTTAATGACCACGTTTCGACACCCATGTTTCCAAATTGTGCTCTCGCCTCTAATTCCCCGTTCGCGACTGGTTTCCTTCGCCCCGTTCGAGAAGCCAAAATGGGGTTGTCGAAGTTTTCAGTCTAGTTGACCGTGGGTGAATTATTTTTCCCTAAGAACCCGGTTTCCATCACGTTGAGACCGACTGGCATGGAAGCCTAGACATGCCGCATGGGTCAACGTAATACAGGAGCCGCCACGGACAGGGACGTCAACAGATCCTTAATTGCATGGAACGCGCGGGGGGTTCAGTAAATCTAAGGGCGTGTTGGTTAAACCAATTCCAGTCCAATAATGCAAAAGCTTCAACCAGAGAAATTCTCGTCCAACTCGCTTCCAAATTCATGCATCCAGGCTCATCTCGCCGTAACGCTAGCGGGCTATAGAAATCCATAGTCTACTATATATGTATGAACGCAAAAAAAAATGGGCAAAAGAACCATGATGTGCGATGTCATAATCATATGTAACGTGTCCATGCAAGAAAACAACTGGCTTTGAGAGTGCCCATATAATTCATAGTTTGACTGGAATTTGGATCACTTGTTGTAGTTTCCATGGAGTTTCCTTGCGGTTGAGGAGGAGATAAGTTAATATAGTTTCTAAACACGTCGCTGTGAAGAAGAAATCCAAATTCTTATGACGCGCCATCAAGAAATTGTGTTCTCCTAATCTTTATACTGCCATCTGTGTGTTTTATGTGGCCAAAGGTCCGCCGTTCGTACTCAGCACAGAGAGGACAAACTGGACTACGAGCAGGTGGAGCGAACAGTGTTACGATCTCTTCAGCCGATTCTTGAGATCAAAACTTTTGTCCTAACTTCCACTTTGAGCTACTGTTCTCCAATGCGGCGGAGTTCCGGGTCAAAGATGAAACCAACAAATTTGGGAGCTGACGAGCTCGAAACCTCAAAACCCTATCATCACTTTACCGGTCTTGCTTTGAAGAAACGTAGGGACGTTGGTCCCAGGTCGTGTGTTGGATCTTCGTGCCTACGATTGTGCAGCAAAACGCGACACTATCGAAACCCCTGAAGAGTTGAAAGTTACGGAGATCGACCGATGGAGTACTTGTGCAACAATCGATAAGTGTTTACCGTCTTGAAATGCGATGGAACATGTGTTCAAAGTCATTACGAAGATGACCGGTGACTATTTGTAGCTTTGGCAAGTTTTGTCTATGGTCGCGTTGAAATAGCGAGCACGTGAGTTTCGTCAAATTTGACCTTTTAGATTTATTTAGGAACGTGTATTTGCTAGATTCATTAAATCTTGCACAAGTTTATATGGTATCTCATTTTGGTAGGTTTAATGACAATTGGTGCGGTGGAGTTTACATTGCGAGTCACATGAGTTGATTGTTCCAATGCACATTTTGCCGGTAATTCAAGATATTGTATGTGATGTGTATGAATTTATGGTTGTAAGACAATTGGTGCGGTGGATTTTACATTGCAAGTCACATGAGTCAATTGTTCCGATGCACATTACGCTAGTAATTCAAGCTATCGTACGTGAATTTATGGTTGTAAGGCGGCCGGTTATGAATAAGCCCTAGATGTATAAGAGATAGACATCACGATGGCAATATGCGGACTCGATGAAAAGATTATAGCAGATTGATTCTAATTCAATCTTTATTCCAAAGAATGTCAAAAAGAAAAATTATCAACCTTGTTTTATATTCAAAAAGACATTTTCTGGGTTTCAGAAAGAAGATTTTATTGGCCTTCTAAGAAAAGACCTATGTTAGGGCAATTTTGCATCTTGTTTATGGATAAATTTTGTCGACCGGGTTGGCGTATCATTATCTCTACGAGGAAGCCTTAGTAGCCAAACCTCGAGCTCATGCAAAGTCCCGCAAATCTAATGAATCGTGTAAGATAAGCGAGGTAGGACGTACGGCGCAATATGACATCGTTTTACCCTTGACGACAAGGATTGAACCGGTTGCGTCATCTAATTCGCACAGTCATGAGTTCCATTCTTCAATCAGAGAAGCCAACTCTATATAGGTGATCATTAAGGTTCGTTTCCTTGCGTCAAAAGTCCAAACCTAATTGAAGCGAAACGAGGCACAAGCGCTTATGATTGCCAGCGGATCGACTGTTCAGCACGGCGAATGTCAATCCCTCACGAACAAGAATCTGCTGTCTGCAAAGATCTCCGTCTGTCTGTTCATCACATAGCACGCATGAAACTACATTGAAAACACTGTTCAAAAGAGTCGTTGGGTCGCAATGAATGCAGTAGAGGAACCCGCTCTTGAATGCTGTTCAGTCAAAATGCAAATGAAAGAAAAGAGATTGGTCATGGAATCGAATTCTTGGGGATGGAAACTTTGTTCTCCCCCCCGTGTTTATGCCCACATTAGTTACGCCTGGAAATGAATTATTATTGTTATTGAGATTTATGTTTGTAATTACTACAAAAGAAAAAAATGCGCAGGGTAATGGTAATTGTGAATGGAAATGGTGAAAAGGAGTTTTGAATGGGTCGAGATGAAAGTGTTGCACAAAGATTTTATCCATCTCGACAACATTGAATTGCTGTAAAGTGGGAAAACAATGAACTAATGAAGTAATGATCTATTTGTTTTTAGAAAATGAATGATTTTTGAAAATATTTTCCTAAAAGTGGTCGCTCTTATCACTTACTAAAATGAATTAATAAAAAAATACATTCTTTGTACACAAAAATGTTTAAACATATCTTGTTGTTGATAATGAAAATTTTTTTGTCGACTAATTATTTCAAACGATACAAGCGATCATTTTCTATCCAAATTATTCATTTTCAGTGAAACAAATGGAGGCTGAGAGAATACGAGACGGTTGTCCAAAAGGGGAGAAATTCATGGCCACTTGACAATTCCTATAGTAAATCACTTCCTTTCCATCTATAATGGTGTATGGTTATGACATATTTTTAAATGTAGGCCTTAATTTTTTAATAGCATGATCTAGTACAAACCTCCAGATTGATGTTGCTAAATGGTTCACGTTGGGAAACACCAGATGATTATATCTCGCTCAACAAGGAAAAACAATGTGCAGTTTACTGCTTATTAGGAACAACACCGTATAGTTCTTCTTCTTCTTCTTCAGCTTAAGCTTTGACTTAGCCTCATCGTTTTCTTTCTAGGGCTCCACAGCCCACTATCGACAAATTCAGATGGGCTTAAGAATTTTCGGGCCGATCATTAGTGCCTAAATTGGGCCTTACGTCTGTTTAGTCTCTGGCGATACCCCCCCTCCGAAGCTAATTTCCAAGCTACGAGTCAGTTTTCTCCGAGTGGATGAAAGGAAAAGTGTCAAAAAAGTTATAATACTATTGCATTTGTGCTAATTTATTCCTAAACCTTTAATTATGAAAATTTAGTCATAAATATTTTGACATAATGTCGATTTAGTCCTAAGCATCATGAATAGTGTTAATTCAATCCTTCGGGTTAAATTTGGCCGGACATTGCTAACGTAGACATTGGTTAGTCTACATGGGTCGGCGCCGATATGAACAACTTTTAATAATGTTTTTAAATCTTTGAATTTTTATTTGTTTTTTATTTTCTTTTATTTTCTTTCTTTTTCCCTCCCCTCACTTCTTCCTCTAGCCGGTCAACATCAGTCAAAAATATTAAAATTTTATTGAAAGTTGTCCTTGATAGCTCCCGTCGGCGTCTATGTTAGCAATCTTCAACTAAAATTAACCGGAAGAACTAAATTGACATTACGTAAAAAAGTTTATGACTAAAGTGGCACAAAAAAAATTATTCTAAACTGACACAAATGTAATAGATTTCTGATTTTTCTGACACTTGTCCAGTGTAAGACAATAGAGCACGTTCCTTCAATATACCTTGTTTTGGTTATATTTTAATCATGCGAAATTCGCTCTTTAATATTTCATTGATAGGTTGCCTATATCGTCATTAACTCAAGCGGTTAGTTAAGTTTAAACATTTTAAGTTACCCCTATAAACAGTAATGAAGATTGCTTGCACGTAGAAAGGGAAACAAATAAAAGCGATGCAACCCGCGTACCATAGATTAATCAAGATGAGTAATACTTACCGCAAAGTTTATCTCGAATTGCCAGAGATTTAACTTATAATATATCATTTTCTCCGGCCACCCATTTTCCCGTCGACACAAATTACGCTCTTTGGATTTGCCTGAGCAAGAACATCTACCGTGTCGCAAGTACGAAATACCGGGTTGAATTTGGATTGGAGACGTTGATACTTCAACTCGACGCGGTAAAATCAATTCCAGCTCGTTAGATGATTAATGGGGAATACGAGCAAATTCGTCCCCCGGCTTCGACGTTGATGGTTTAGCAAAGCCACGGGAGAGAGACCCGTTCCTGAGGAGGTAAAACGGAAGCGTTGCCAAACGTCAAATTGTCGAAACTTTGACCCTCCTCGTCCTTTCTCCTCTACACTTCTATTAATATAATATATATATTGTATTTTATAATTACAATGTAATATTAAAATCCATATTGATGATTAAACAATAAAAAAAAAAAAGAGGGAAGAGTTAAAAAGGCGGAGCAAAACTAGGAGCCGGCGAGAGCGGGTTGGAGGGAGACAGCTCACCCGACCAAAGCTCAAAGCAGCCGCCCAATCCGGAACGGGCCACCCACCTACCAAGAAGATGCCCGACTCCCTCCGCCACCCCCCGCCCCCTCCACGTGGCGATCTTACGCCCGACGTCAGCCACCGCGCGGCGACAAAGCGGCGTCAACGTTAACATCCCCAAACCGTGTCATCTACACGTTAATGTCAAATCGATCGAAACTTGATAATAATTATCGTTCTGAATCGTCGCATTCAGGTACTTATTTTAGAAGGGGTTTTTTTTTTAACGGGTACTTTGAGGTGTTTGTTACAAAAAAAATAAGAAGACATGTCATTATCGAAATACCGTCTTTCTCGATTTATGCTCGACCGGTACATTAGTAATAAAATTTATCTTTTGTGAGGCGTAATCCGAAAGCGTCGGCAAGATCTAATTAAGATAATCTTGACTACGTTATGCAAGGCCCATTCCCATAAGGTGAGCGGTCGAACTCGGCGGTGTATTCTAGGGCTGGGGAGATACGAACAAGCAAAAGCTCGTACGCAGGGATGGAGAGAGAGAGGTGGTGTAGGGATTTGGGTGTGGTTGGTCTTCAAATTAAATTTTTTTTATAAAAGTGATGGAAATATTCGACGTAGATGTCGAAGTTGGAAGGGGTCTAAAACATCGATTTTGCTTTGAATGGTAATTATCGTCCGATTTTTTTTTGTTTATAAAAAATCATCAACTTTCACTTTAAAATCAGAAACTTAATCCGAACAACTTGATAATTTCGCGTCACGGGGATAAATTTGGAACTCGAGTAAAAATTAATGATTTTTTACGAGATCACAAAAAGATTGGGCCAAATTATACATTTGAAACTCGAGATGAAATTGGTCCTTTTTTTTTTTTCGGAATTAGGCCCTTTTTTATTTCACAAATTATATATTTGTCCCGATTTTCCGAACACGGTTTAGGGTGGGGGGGGAGGAGATTTTCTTGGTCGGGGGGAGGAGATTCGCGGTGTTGATTTTTGTCGGGCGCGCGGGTCCCGCCGCTCGCACCGCGCCGAGCCGCCCCACCGGCTTCCCTGTCCGTCCGTCCGTCCGTCCTCATCATACATTACAGAACGACCGCGTCACGCTCCACCGCCCACCGCTCCAGAAGGAAGGAAGGAAGGACGGAAGGAAGGCGGGGGGAGGGAGGGGGATGGGGGCCTACCCCATCACGTGATGTGATCCCACGTGTCGGCCCGCGAGTAGGCGGCTGTCGTTTTTTTCGGCATGCAAATCGATGGGAGATCGAGGAGACGGGAAAAATTGCCCGTGTGGGGGCTGCTGGTGGATGATGATGATGATGATGATGATATGGGCATAGCGAAGCCAGCAAGACCCGGGATCCCCCGCGCCCCCCCCCCCTCCCCCCCCCACCAAAAGCCAGCCGCCGCGGGGGCCCACCGACGCTGTCGCGGTAACCTTCCTCGCAATTTCCCCTAATTCTTTTCCTTTTTCTTTTTTTCTTTTTGCGGCTTTTGATCCTTCAAACTCTGGTGGAACGGGTCACCGGCATCTCGTTCGATTCTTTCCGTTCAAACCCGAACTAAATTTATTCAAAGGCTTCGATTTTGTTACCTCCTTTTTTTTTCTTTTAATTTTTAAACGATGCTTGGCGTTTCGACTCTAAAATACGCTTATTGTTCTCTTTTGGGGTCCTTCTTGTCGTGAATTTGCTCCTCCCTTCCGAATCACCGTTTCTCGGTCAATTTGACGAGACGATTCCGCAAGCGTACCCGGAAAAGAAAAAAAATCAGATTCAAACATCTAAAATTAAACTTTTATCTTCGAATCTCTCGGCTGTATAATTCGAAGTGGACACGAGCCGTTTGGCGATTTCCCAAATCTCTTATTGGTGATTCCATTTTCGTTTTCTCTATTCAAATTTCGTGTAAATAATTTAAAATATGTCCGATCTCGCTAAACAAAACACTTCTCGTGTAACGACTTATTGGTGATTAAATGTTTCTCGAGTCCCTTCAATATTGTTTCGCCGGAAATGTTCCCTCGACGAAATATAATTCATCGAAAATTGTTCTTCAATTTTTTATTAGAGGAAACCGGATTCCGTGTCTAATTCCAAACGGGAGATATCTAAGCGTGAGCAAAGAGCCTAGCTACTTTCGTTGATGACACGAATTCTTTTCAATAATGAAACTCAACTTGTATTTATAAACGACTCGGGCAACTCCGTTCAGTTACTGATTGGCGGCATCGGAGTTTCTTCAATACAAGCATTTTAAACCTACTTGCTTAAAAGGTAAACGACTACAGTTATGGAAACTAAAGGTACGGTATTGAAAAGTAAAGATAATTGAAAAACAGCATTTTAGTTTGTATTCGCGGGGAGCTTCCTTTGATACCTTGTTTGATAACCTTCGTTAATCTCATATTCACCGTTCATCTAATGACATATGTTTGCCAACTGCTATCAGTCTTATCTTTTTTGTTCCGATGTGATAACCGTGGTTGAGTTCATACTATTTAACACCTATCATTCTCGAGCCAATAATCATCATCAAGCTTAATTATATTGTCTTGACACTTGTCATCTTCGAAGCAGTAACTATTATCGAGCCCATATTGTTTTAACACCCATTCTTCTTGAGGCAGTAACTGTCATCAAGCTTATACCGTCTTGACGCTTGTCCTCCTTGAAATGGTAACCGTTATCAAACTCTTCTTATCTCGACATCTGTCTTTCTCGGAGCAGTAACTGTCATCGAGTTCTTCTCATCTTAACTCCTATCCTTTCCAGGATGATAATTGTTGTTGAGTTCTTCTCTTCTTGACACATGTCCTCCCCGTAGCAGGACCGTCGTCAAGCTATTCCTAGCTTGGCACTTGTCCTTTTCCTCATCGACAACCTTGACGACTCGAATCCCATATGACCACTTTCGTCAACAACTTTGGCGCTCACTCCCTCTATGACTCAAGCTCTTTCAATTTCAAATTCCCTGCCGGTATCTCCCAATGCTTGCTAGCTGTTTTGCTTACGTGAGCCGTCTCGTGTGGGTTACGTCATCTTTTGACGTCTTTTATTATTTTATTTATTTCGGTTGTCGACGACCTAATTAATTATAGGTGCCAATAAACATATAACTTAAACTAGATCATGCGGCACTGAAGCGGGTGGCTTCTCATCTCAACGCGTGTAACTATCCGGCGTTGTCTTGAAAAATGGACTCAACATATCGGTGAAGATAAACTGCTGACCTAAAGATTCCTAACTAATCATACCGTTGCCGGACCGAATCGATCGCTAGACACGCACAACCGAAAGTAAACACGAACGTGCTAAGAGCAGTTAATTCCTCCTCCAAAATCACGCCTCGACCTTCTTTTTTCAAAATATCGTATCCCACGCACTAAAGGTTCATATGTGTAATCGTATTGTTGCCCTCTAAGTCGACGATGTTTAATTAAACTACGAATAAGTAAGA
Source organism: Syzygium aromaticum (assembly GCA_024500025.1). Classification (NCBI taxonomy): domain Eukaryota; kingdom Viridiplantae; phylum Streptophyta; class Magnoliopsida; order Myrtales; family Myrtaceae; genus Syzygium; species Syzygium aromaticum. The sequence goes on along the minus strand of CM044890.1, from coordinate 31,383,375 downwards.
ACATTCGAATCCTTCGTAAAAGCGTCGTTCTTGCAATATCTATAGATATATACGTGCACGCGTGCACTTGCTCTCTCTAGACGCTCGAATTCAAAAGAATAAATTTACGAGCGCAAGATGCTCGCTCACAACAGGACGATACTAACTATTACTATATTCGATGAAATAGTATTCGATTAATTAAATCAGTACGGGGACCACGAACCCTCCCGTCTCCTTTTTTGCCTTCTCTTTTTTTGGCAGCGCCGGTCGCTCGCTCATAAACCGATGATAAGGGGGCGACAATGGATGAAAAAGAAAGAAAAAAGCAATAAAATACGAGACCGGCGCAGCGAGCCGCGAGAGAATGCCACGTGACTGCAAGCCAAAAGCCGACATGTACCTCGTCAACACGGAAATTACTGCGTGACCCCCTCTCCCCGCCCCCTCCCCCGCCCTCCCTTTCCAACCAGAAAAAAAAAAGAGCCGTCTCGCCGTCGGTGCCGCCTAACTTAAATAAGAAAACGATATTAGCCCCCGGAAAGAAACTTTGAAAGAAGGAGAGAAACGTCAGGTCGAACGCGTCCCACGTGGGCCCGCCTCCGCCTGCCGAGCACTCGGCCGTCGGATCAACCCAAAAGAGCGTCGAGATTCGTACCCCAAAAGGACAAAAAAAAAAAGGTCGCCAATCACGAGCCTTTCTCTGATCAGCTCGTTCCCGGTCAAAGGCAGCGAAACGACAGAAGCCCCCACGCTTCTCATCATGAATCCTCTGTACGCTCTCGCAGCCCCCCTTTAATTATCGCTTCATTATAATAATAAAGAATTTAGACAGAAAAAAGAACGGGAGCGTGAGTGCGGTCGTCGCACGACTGCGGGACCGACACGTGGCGCGAGAGCGGAGGCTGCTCTATCTTGCGCCGCGTGTTCCGTGCGCATACGTTAAAAGCCCACCCACGACATCGCCCGTCAAGTCTTCATTAGCTACATTGCCGGCATAATGTCTCGATCGTCATCTCCCAAGACAACTTCAGCCATAATTAAATAAAATAACATGAATAAAAAATAAAACATATTGATTCCTGAGGTAAATGCAAGATCATTACTCCTTATTTCGACGAAAATTGAAAAAATTATTGCGGAGATTAGATAAAGTGGGGGAACAAGATCAGAGCAAAGCAATTTCACGAAGACTACTAGATCTTGACGTTTTTCAATATCCGAAATATGTATTACAAGGGAAGAAAAAGAACGCATGAATAATAACAACAATTGAGAAACGCTTGCAGATTTCCCAGTTGCTAAAAAACTGGAGTTAAAAATTTATCATCGCTATATACATATTATCTAAAGTCATGGTTGTCGTCATCGTCTAATTTTGTCGTCGTCGTCGTCAACCGCCGAACCGAAATTAAATTGTCAGGCTAATTTCCCTGTCTCTCTCTCTCTACGTGGATCCGCTTTCCGTCCTCGGCTTTGAACCGCAGAAAACGAGAATCGCACCGAAAAACTCGCAAGTCCGCCGCCGATCAAGACAAAAAAAAAAAATCAAGCCACCTCGGGCGGCGGAGGCTGGTTGAGGTCGAGATAGAGGAACGATCTGCTGCTGCGAAGGGTCACGTCGGACCCCACGACGGACGACGAATCGGACTCGCTCTTCACCGCACCGCTCCCGACCGCCGGGAAGAACTCGCTCGCCGCCGGGCGACCCGGCTTGCAGTCCCTGGCGACGTTGCCCCCGAACTGGCCCCCGCGGGCGAAGACGTCGAAGAAGAGCACCGGGCGCGCCACCGGGACGGCGGAGAAGCACCCGGCCGGGGCCGCGTACGCCGCGGCGAACGGGAAGCCGCCGAGGCTGAGGTCTAGGGCTTGCGCCGGGGCCGCCGGAGGCGGCGGGGGAGGGGAGGCGTTGTCGACGGTGCTGCTCTGGCTGGGGCTGTGGGCGGCGCCGGCGCCGGCGACGACGAGCTCGTCGGCGGTGAGGAAGTTGGTCTTCGCCTTGGCGCCGCGGAACTCACGCGCCGCCGTGTCGTAGGCGCGCGCGGCCTCCTCGGCGGTGTCGAAGGTGCCGAGCCAGACGCGGGTCTTCTTGCCCGGGTCGCGGATCTCGGCAGCGTAGCGGCCCCACGGCCGCTTCCGGACGCCGCGGAAGCGGATCTCCTTGAGGCCCTGGGGCCTGGGGCTGACGGCGACGGCGACGGCGACGGTGACGGGGTTGGGCCTCTCTCGGGGAGCCATGTGTTGTTGATGGTCGGAGGCTGCGGATTCAGTCGAAGGGGCGAGTCTTGGGAGGGGGCGAAAGGGAAGAGGAAGTCGCTGGCGAGGTGATGGTGTTCTGCGTTTTGGGGGAAAGAAGGGGAAGTGAGGGCTTGTAATATATAGACGGGCGAGGGGGGGTGCGCGCGAGGAAAAGGAAGTTGCGGCTGGCGGGCGTGAGAACCACGTGCCTGTCGGGGCGCGTTATCGGGGGGGCGGTGGTGCTTGGCGTCTCTTGCAAGAGCCAACGCAACTCGAGTGTGCGCCGTGCTTTTCTTATTTCTCTTCTCTTCTCTCTCTCTCCCCGTGGGGCCCGCGCACACTGGTCCAATGAAATCTGTCGTCTTAACACGGGCTAATTATAGCACTTTTTTTTCCCTCCCCTCCTTACAGCGACGTCCGAACGTGGGAAGCGTGTCGTTAATCGGGCGACATCTTCGGTATGTGTTGAGGGCGATTTCTGTTTTTTTTCTTTCTTTTTATTTTGCGCCCCTGAAAGACAGGGAGGTAAGCGCATTCGTGATTGAATTTCGTTCTCCTGCTTTCGATTGAATTTGATTATTGAACCTTCGTCTTCCTTTACGAGGGGAGTAATCATCATTTGGAATCCATAACAATTTGGTCTTTATAATTTGATTGGCATTCACGAAGAATTGCTTCTAAGATCGTAACTTTTGAATCATTATGCATGTAACACGTATCTATAATTAATTACGCCGGACGTCTAACTGTTACAATAGCTCCAAATAAGTAGGCAATCCATGAAAGAGTTTTAGAGTTGAATCATTCTATCGTTTGCATCATTGGCCTGCCGGGAGTAAATGTCGTGCTAATACTAGTTTTGTGCGCTTTTCCTAGTTTTGATCGCTAAAAAAGACAGTCGCATGTGGCAATTTATATTGGAGCCATAGCTAGATATATGGTTTTGAGTAACGGTTATGATTTTTGCACGTCAAACCTAGTCTACTGTTTTTAGGAAAGACGGTTATACGCGAGGGTTAACATCAAGTTGCTCATCAAACTATCGTTTTGATCGTACCCACTTTTGAATTAAACAACTTTCATGTTAACTATGTGGTGCGTTACATTTCAATTGCATTAAGCTTCAGCGATTAATATTAAAGTCGTTGATCGAATGCAATTATTATAGAAAAGAAAAAAATAAAAGGGCCCTTGGCCGAAGACCAGTGACCCCCATTGACCACTCCCCCACCATTGCCGGCCCTTTTCGAAGCCCTTGTTGCTTGGATCCAACTCTCTCTCTCTCTCTCAAATTTAGTTTATTTACAATTCGTATAAAAAATCATATATGGACAAAAACGATATTGTTCCAACATTATGTTTCATGTTTTAGCCACATTATCATCATATAGGATGGAGAAAATATTATAAGAAGTTATATCAGTATTTTTTGTTAGCCAAATTGGATGGAGTTTTACAAGTTTTAGGATTAGATTGCATTTTTTGCAAGTTTTATGACTTGATTACACTTTCGTGACAAATTTTAAGACTTAAAGTGCACATATCTCTAAAATGATCGTGCAAACCTTTCTTCATGTGCTCAAGGCTTTTTGATTTCCTTACAAGTAGATTCTAGATTGTTTGCGTGTCCCCATCCTTCGAGAACCGTGCACCGGATAGGCTAGACTTGCGTAACCCGGAATAATGCATACGTCGTGATTTTTTGACTTAAACTATCGGTTTATGGCTAAAAAGACTCACTCAAAAGCATATGTTAATAGGTGGAGAGAGATTATTTACATAGAAAATTTATAAATCTCATAGATAAATGATATGAAATGAGATACCCAATCATAATATCACAATAAAAACATTCCACTCAAAAGATAAAATCAATAAGTGGAGAAGATTATATGCACTTAAAAGAGCAAATAAATCTCGTAACTAAGTTGTGCAGTATGCTTTTCGATGTTTATAATTCGTGGAAAAAAAAGGCGGCTCGCCGCAATTATGGACGGAGAAAGTGTTTTCGGCTGGCTCCGCATGGAACGGGCGGGGGTCGGGGCGGTGCCGGGGGCGGTTTCTCCCAGTGCCGTGCGCGAGCAGGTTCGTGGGGGGAGGAGAAGTGTGGGTCACGCGCGCTGCACGTGGAGGTGGCGGCAGCGCCTACCCACGGCATCTTCGGGCAGCGTGATATTCCGGAGGGCGGCGGGGAGGGGGGGGGGGGAGGGAGGCGCTGGGCGGGGCTCGGTCAACGAGGGGCTTTTGACCGCGCACTCACGCGCGCTCTCGTAATTATAAAAAAGAAAAAGAAAAAGAAAAAGGCAGCCCGCCCCGCCGCCCCCTCGTACGAAAATCCCCTCCTCCTTCCCTCCCCCCCGCGAAAAGCAAACCGATTTTTTGAGGGAGCTTCGCACGTGCCCCCGCGCCTGTCACGTGGCACGCGCTCTCGCGACAGTTCAATTTATTTGCTTTAGCTCTCAGAATAATATGATAATACCACTGGAGAGGAGCGTGACCTTTTTGCTTTAGCAATTTTTTTTTATATTCTCTTTCTTCATCTTTATTGTAAGAATGTCTACGTGCTCCGATTTTTCGACGAAAGCGACGATTTGGCGCCCCCAGAAATGAATAACCTTTTTAAATTTACGCGATCCGTCCTGATTTTTTCACGTCCTCGTCCGTCGGAGGAATCTTGATTCTTGGGAAAGGAAAGGAGGAGGCTAATCTTGACCGTTTTAAAAAAAAAAATCGGGCGGATTAGAAGGACAACACGCTGGTACTGTCAACACGGGGGTGAGGAGACCGTTGAGGGCGGCATTGCTGGACGGTGGTTAAGATGGGGGGGACTCCGCTCTTATCGTGCGGTGTGTGCGCTTTTTGTGCGGGTACGGATTTTGTCACGAATCTAAATATTTCGAAATCCATTACTAAATAAAGTTATCGAGAAATTATTAAATCTCTCGGCTTCTTATGGTAATAGATTCACACGAAGTGGAGGCTAATTCCAGGTCTTCATTGGGTTTTAAATTACTTTGGGAGGAGAGGAGAACTCCTATATTAGACGAGGATTCAATGTTTGAAAGGCGAGGTAAATTATTTACGCCGAACGTCGAACTGTTACAATAGCTCCAAATAAGTAAACAATCCATGCAAGAGTTTTGGAGTTGAATCATTCTATAGTTTGCATCACTGGCCTACTGGGAGTAAATGTCGCGCCAATACTAGTTTTGTGCGCTTTTCCTAGTTTTGATCTCTGAAAAAGACAATCGCATGCGACAGTTTACATTAAAGCCATCGCCAGATATATGGTTTCGAGTAACAGTTAGAGGCAAAATTATTTGTATACCCATGATGCATAACATAAGACTAACCACGGACAGTGTAGGGATTTCTTTATATTGCTATTTTTACAGGTGTCGAGAATGCATTCAATATATTTTTCTAGACATGCTTAATAAGAAGGTATTCCGATTTCACCGGCAATTTAATTTAGAATTTTATCGGTAAATACCTCTAGCACACGGAAAAAATATAAATTAAAAAATATCTGCAGCCCTTAAATTTTTTTCGCTTTTTTGGGAATCGAGTGCAAAAATTATTCACGACTCAAATTTCTCATCTTGTCAAATAAATTTTAGGAATACTGAATTATCTCCCATGATGAAGGAGACAGATACCGTAAATAAGAATAATATTCCCCTTTTATCCCAACCCGACGGCTTTTGTTTTCGCGATTCCCAACATCTGTCGGCACTGTCACGTCCGCTTTCCCGCCGCTTGAGGCGGATCAGGAGATGCCGCTCCTTTTTTTTCTTTTTTCTTTTTTAAATTCCCACCCCCCCCGAAGAAGGGATAATTCCAAAATAAAATACCGCCTTTACCCCCGCCCCGCCCCCCCAACCATATTATTAAAAAAGGACGCCTTTTCAGAGCGTGGTCCCCCGGTCCTCCTGCGCTGCTTTTTTGAACCGGTCGCGAGGGCGGGATCCGACGGCTGGGCGCGGCCCTCGGGGAGACACGCGTCGAGATCCGGCGCCCCGCGGACCGGTCAGGCGGACACGTGTGCGTTGGCGACGGCCTGGTCCGGAGGTTCCTTGTCCCGCGGTCTGCGCTGCTCTCCTCGTTCCCTCCCTCCATCGTTAAGAAAGCCCCCCAAACAGCGTGCTTGTCCAATACCGCCGATTTGGATTGAAATTTCCCACTTTTTGATCTTTGTTTAATTAAATTTGGCAGCGTACGGATTGCTGGGACCAATGGTTCTAGGTTCCGTTACAGGTCCCGGAGTTTATTAGGTTTTCTTATGTATTCTTTATTACCTCTAATGATCACCATTAATAAAAGATATTAAATATTAACAAAGTAAAAATATAGATCATAAATATCGCCAAAAATGAAAGTTCATATTTACTGTTTAAGATTACACACTTATCAGTGGATACCCTGAGATGCCATAGGATTACACGAAAACATAGAGTAAGAAAAACACAAAGACTTATTTAACAACTTCACCGGTTTTCAAAACCCGAAACCTATCCTAGAAATTGAAATCGGACACGAAGGACCCTTGCGTACTGCGACCTTTGTAAAATTCGAAATTATTTTCACGCCTAATATATTTTCTAATTTTTATTTAATTAAGTTCATTATAATTGCTTAATTATGTGTGTCACCTCCATTCTAGCCGATTCATCTTGGCTTAATTAAATCGAGGGAGAGGCAACGGATACGGTTGCAGCGTGGAAAGAGTCAAAAGAGGTTTTCTTCTTTGAAAGGTTCGGAGATTCAATTTCAGTAAAATTTTTTATAGGACAATGATATAAACAGTCCCTGAACTTTAGCCCAATGTGCAATTTGGTCTCTGAACTTTTAATTTATTAAATGTAGTCATTGAACTTTAGGTAAATGTTCAATGTGATCCCTGAACTTTTGGTAAATACTCAATTCAATCCCTGAACTATATGAAAATGTTCAATGCAATTGAATTGAACATTTACCAAAAGTTCAGAGATCACATTGAACAAATTAAAAGTTGAAGGACCACATTCAATATTAGCATAAAGTTAAGATTACATTGAATAAATTAAAAATTTAGGAATCAAATTACATATTAAGTCAAAATTCAGAGATTATTTATGTTATTTGTTTATTTTTTATCGAGGTCCCCCCCAAAAAAAAAAGGAAAAACAAAAGGAAAAAGAAAAGGAAGACAAAGAACTTTTCTAACACGGCGCTAGGGAACCTGCTGCTTTGGATTTATTGGGACGAACTGCAGTGCGCAGTGCGCACCATAATATGCGCCTACGATTCCTACGACGCGGTGGCGGCAGCTTCGCGTAGGGCGGGGCGCGTTGACTCATTGACTTTGACGGACGAGGCGAGACCCGGCGAAGTTATTTAACCTGACTCGTCCGCCGCCGCCATGCCGAGCTGGCGAAGTACGTAACGTAGCCGCCTTCCTTTTCCAACGGGATATATAAATCTCTTAAAGTCAAATCTCGATGGGACGAAATTATGGAGCGCAATCAAATTATCGGCCATCGCTGGAATTCGAAAAAAAGTTGAATTAATTTGGTTCGTCCCATGAATGTGCCGTTGACAAGTGATGGGACTTTTTCCTTAATAATGATGCGGGCGCCTCCTATCGCCGATCGACACGAACATCGTGCGAAGAAATTCAGCAGCTTCCTTGCACGAGATTAGTTTGTTCTGACAAAATGACCGTGTTCGTTCTATTTTGTGATGCGTTTTTTTTTTTGTTTTTTGGGTCTTTTGCCTTGTTTCCGTATGCCAATGATCTGATGAGAAGAGGGTGTGGAGCGAATGTCGCTCCATGAACAGAACTGCCTTTGAAATCGAATCGTTTGCTTGGGCTTGAGAGATTAGAATGTGATGAGAACTTCTCAACCAAGCCATACTACTCGATGCCTCATCTATAGTCGCGCTCTGCCCAATATTCACAGGAAGCCCGATTTTCAGAAAGCTCGTTCGAACCGGGAAATCATATGAAGCCCTGTCCCCCATTTTCTTGCGACGAACCGGTTTCATGAAAATCGGGATACGAAGATCGAATGGTTGGACCGGGAGGGATTGAAGCGGGATGTTCAAACCGGTTGAGAATAGAAATAGGCTCCGCTTTATCTGGTTAAGCTTGGGACTGCATGGTTGGGCTTCAGTCCCCGGGCATATTGATTCTGAGAATGCTTTGGGCCTGGAGTGGAGTTGGATCCGGGTCGGTGAAATAATAACGTATAGAAATGGGCGAATACCGGTTAAATGGATCGATTTGGTCGGACCTTTTTCGACCCGACCCATCCATTCCGCATGCCTCTCTCATAAGGCCTGGGACTGCATGGCTGGGCTTGAGTCTCTGGGAATATGGATTCTGAAATGCTTTGGGCCTGGGCTTTGACGCTGCACCGTATTCTCCAAAAAACCCGTCATCAACTTCTCATCTGATGTATACATCGTGTTAAGTTTCATCTTCATTCGTAGCCCATGAGGTCCGTGAATCTCGTGTGGAGTAAACCGAAGAAGCGAGTCTCGCACGCTCCTTTGAAATTTCAAAACCATGACAAAGCTCTGGAAAAAGGACGGAGACCAAGAAGAAGCTTCGATCACCAGAATCGTCAATCATGGCGGGTAGACTCTAATATTAAACATCCATTGACTCCGCACAATCTTGCAGCTCCAATACGCGTTGCTTTTTCGCCCTGCATATACATTCAAGCTCACCATAATCTCTCCATCGCAGCTCAGAACCATACGCAGTTCTGCTCTCTGAAAGTGGTTTTTCATCGTATCTTGGAGGATTGGATCGGAGAAAAATGGGAGAGTGCAAGCCTCTGGGATTCTTGATAGGCTTGCCCTTTGCTTTCGTTGCCGTGATTCTGTCACTAGTGGGTGCAGTTGTTTGGGTCCTCGCGTAAGTTTTTTCCACCTCCATTTTCTGTTCACAATCCATCCCCTTCTGCTCATTAATGGCAACGACGTTCGTTTGGTAATCAAACAGGACTGTGCTGAGTTGCTTGTGCCCATGCTGCATATGCTGCTTCGGGGTGGCAAAGCTGGCCGTGAGCCTTCTCAAGCTTCCCATCAAGATCCTCCGGTGGTTCATTGAGAAGATCCCATGTTGATATCTCCCTATTTGAATTTTCTCTTCTCCATTCTCTCTTGTTTTCCCCATTTTTTCTGTGTATTGATTCTGAGATCCTCCATGTGAGATTGCGCCGATTCTTTATTGTTCATCATCATCAATCTTTCTCCTTCTTGCTTATTTCAGATTAGGATTAGGATCGTCGACCAGAAATGAGGTTTTCTTTTTACGTCTCTCTAGAGCATGGTACCAAAATGCGAGACTTACCTATTTAATTTTTGCCGATCACGATACTTGTCCATTTAAAATTTTTCTTTAGACACTTCAATCGAGCTCAAATTGGCAGGTCCTTGATGAGCTTTTATGTTGTAGTTTTTCTTGTGAACGTACTTGAAGTTCGGTTGCTCATCGTATTCAAAGTCACCAAGCTAGTTCAAAGTCGGATTAAGAATCAATTGTGTACCAATTTTGGAACATAGAAAAATGACGATAAAGTGTATCTATTCCAAAAAAAGTTGTCAAAGATAAATCATCTAGGAAACGCTTGTATTCCTGTGGAAAAGTCATTCGAGTTAATGAAATGTAATATGGATTGTCAATAACTCAACGATCAAGATCGCCGATGATGACTTGAAAATGAGGAACCCAAAAATATAAGAATTGAAGAATATTGTTATGCCAATTCGCTTTCCTACTTATTGTAAACAGACCTCGTGAATTTCGATTCAAACCATCACAATCATAGACTTTGAAGACCATACGTACGCGTAGAGATAAAGGGATACCCTATCTTCTAGGACGCAAATGGCAACCGTCCCACATGAAGACCACCACTAGTAACACGTGAATCTTTTAAGATTAAGGGTGCGTTCGTTTCGTGGAAAATAAATGATTTGAAAAATATTTTTCAAAAAATAATCGTTTATATTACCTACAAAAGTAAATGAACGGAAAATTTTTTCATGGCCCACGAAAATAATTAGGTTTAGATTGTTACTGATGATAAAAATATTTTCCGTTGACTCATTTTTTTAAACGATATAAGCAATCATTTTTTGAAAAATATTTTCCAAATCACTCATTTTCTATAAAACGAACATACCCTAAGGCTCTGTTTGTTTTGCGGAAAACATTTTCTTATTTTTCGGCATTCGGATCGCTTAGAAAAATAAGTAAACGGAAAAGGTTTTTCTATCAAAGCTTAAATTCAAAAAAATGATTTTCTATTTAAAATATTAAAAATCATTTTTTAAAAGGTATTAGCACTTGGACAAAAGACTATGTGGTTGGGCATGGGAACCCCAACGCTCATTCCTAGGCCTTTGGCAACTGGGCTGGGTCCCTGGTACCTTGGCTCAGGTTTATCTAGGCCATGTGCAAGACCTCGATTGCCATGCTCAAGTTTATCAAGGCTAGATCTCGGGACACCGGTGCCTATGCGTGGGATGCCAAGCCATGTAATATCGAGGTCGAGCTCAAGTTCTCGACACCCAAGCTCGGGTCCATCGAGGCCAAACCTCGGACAGTAGGGCCCATGCCCAGGACTCCCATTTTTGTGGCTAGGTCCATTGAGTCGTGCTATAGTGATTCCATGATTTTACTCTAGCCAAAATTACTACATTTAAAAAATTATAAAAATTGTCTACTCAGTGCCGACTGTTTTATATGACACTGCCAATGTCAATGTTAGTGATTTCTTAGGAAAATTGGCCGGAACTATTAATTGACAAATCGTTAAAATGTTTAGAATTAAATTGATCAAATTGAAAATTTTAATATTGAATTAGCACAACTGCAATAGATTTAAATTTTTTTTGGTAATTTTCCCTCTTAAGCTCGGTTGCTCTTGCACCATGATTTTGCTTGAGCCAGCCTGCTACCTTTCAATTATGTTGCACAGCACTATCAAGCGAGAAATGTTACCTATAATAAGAATGGCTTATAAAGTTATCATGCAAATGATGTAGTACTGCAAAATGAGGAATCTGACAAAGGAATTATATTCAATACCCATCAACAGTTTGCTGCACCAATTTTAGCATTTTTAGCATTATCTTTCAGATTTTAGGACATACAATGTAACCTCAATTTTCATTTTTGTTTCGTAATAATCGTTGCATGAGTTATCTTGTAGTTATCTTATAGTAAACTAATCAAGAAAGAATTTGTGGGGGAGACTCGTGATTGATTCACATACATGCTCATTTTGTAATTTGTAAGATTACCATAGGACGTTCCAATGTGCCAAATTTATTTTTATGACAACACGTGATAACTAAAAGATATAATTATGATAGTGGCAAGAGATATTCTATTTGCTGGAAATTTACTTAGAGAAGAGGCTTCTTCGGAGACAAGTGCCATTGTAGTTTGAATATGAAAAAGTCAATACTCGGCTACAAAAGACAAGTCGCGGTACATTGGCCCAAATAATTTTGTAAAGTTAGGAAGGAAAATCTCTTTCCAGGTAGAAAATATCATTCTAAAGATCATGTACATCGAACTTATCTTCCGCGCCGATTACATGAGTCAAACCCATCTCCATAATTTGAAAGGCCACTTCCCATTCGCTATCTTTGCCCTTCAGGATCTCTCTCTATCTATAACGATACCTCTAATTTTTCATTTGAAGCTCTTGCAGATTCTGAATAAACCTATCGATGTAGCCGCTGATGAAGTTCGGGCTCACCAGAACTTCTCTCCGCTTCGCATGGTTCTTCTTCACCAGCTGACCCACTCCGCTCTTCTCGTCCATCACGCTCTTGATGGCTCTGCACAAGCTCTCCTTCGAGAACCACCCGCTCTCTTCTCTCTCCACTTCGACCCCCACTTTCAGTTCCTCGGCCAGCAGCCTCGTGTTCAGGATCTGGTCGCACAGATGGGGGACCATCACTATTTGGCAATCACACATCAGCGACTCCCACATCGACCCGTACCCGCAGTGGCTCACGAAGCACCCGACCGATGGGTGACTCAAGATCAGTGGCTGTTGGACCCAACCGCCGTGAACCACTCCTCTCCCTTGGACTCTCTCTTGGAAACCGTCGGGAAAAGCTTCTTCTACTGAGTTCGTCCCAATTGGTGGTCTGAGAGCTACCAGAAATGGCAAGCCTGTTGACTCGAACCCTAGCAGGAGTTCTTGGAACTGGTCCTTTTCGAGAACGTGCTGGCTCCCAAACGCGCAGAACACCACGGACCCTGGCTTGAACCGGCCGAGCCACTCGGCCCACTTCTCGTCCAGCTCCTTCCTCGCCGGCTCAGGCAAGACCGGGCCAGTCAAGAAGACAGGCTTACCGTATTGACTGCTGATGTAGGCACACAGGTCCCCTTCTGTTTCTTAGCACGTACGCATGGCGATCGCGTCGCACTCTCGCATGGCAGTCGTGATGCGCCCGTGGAACGTTATGTTGTCGCCGGAAGGCAGGGTTACGAATACGAGGGATCGGGCTTCGCTGCCACGCAGCACGACAGTCTTTGACGGGTACCCTTCGGGTGGCTTCGCCAGCTCTTCCTCCGTGAGGGGTTTCCCGAGGGTCACCTCCCGTGCCGGGACCATGGCGATCGCGGCCGCGGAAACAACACTGTAGAAGACTGTCCTGATGCCGAGCGGTCTGGCCACTTGGGGGATCCAGTAGGCCATGTCGTAGAAGACGAAGTCAGGCCGCAGGGCCTGCAGCAAGACCTCTAACTGGGGGCGGGTGAGGTCCATGGCGGCGCCGAGCGAGGGACTGTCGGAGAAGGGGATGTCGGAGGCGGTTTCAGTCCCCGGAGGGAGGGTGGCGACCGAGGGGACGGTGACCGGGTGGAAGGCGATGAGGTCGGGGTGTAGATTGAGGTTTTCCAAGAGAATTGAGGCTTTCTTGGGCAAGAAGAAGGAGATCTTGTGGCCCCTCTCGGCGAACTCGTTGGAGAGGTGGAGGAACGGGGTCATGTGGCCAACTGCGAACCATGGAAACATGGCTACGTGAAACTTGGAATTCGTCTCCGACGACATTGCCATCAGTAATTCTTCTTGATTTTTTTTCCCTTTACGTGCATCAACGCATTGGTCGTTTTAGTTCTTAGATCCCTGGACTTCAAGATTCGTGTGCTGGATCGACCCTTTCGCGAAGAATGGGATTGACGTGGTCGGATGTAACGGACTGATGATGAGCAACTCCTGGTCTATATCTGACGAACGTGAAAGCCGGACGAGACAGGAATGCTTGACCCCGACTTTGAGATGCCTCGTGTTTCTCGCTTTACAAGGAGTGAAAAAGCCACGAGAGAGATCATTCTGGAGGAGAATGGTGGAGAAAATATTAGGATTAAGTGAGTGGAATACTCCTCGTAGGTCATGCAATAAATCATTCCGCGGACGACGTGTGGACAGTCGGTCCCACAAGTCAGAATTTGAAAAAATCTGCGATTTTCCCTTCTCTCTCCACGTCTGTCTCCCTTAACCTCCGTTACTCTCCCTCCTCACGCCTCCACACCAGCGCACATTTGTTTCAACGAGGATATCATAGGTTACGAAAAACATAAATCCGCTGCGTATTTATGCATGGGAAACTTTGTTTAATAAAAAGTACATTTATGCTCAATAAAAGTACAATTATATTTATGCAGCTTTCAAAAAATAAAAAAGAGAACCTATGAGAAACCAAATTGGCTCCAACTTAAGTTGCACCTTTTGGAGCAATAAGGTCACTCGGTGCCCATTTTGGGCTAGTTTGTTTGAGAGATGTAGAAATTGGGTGCCGTGGCTAATAGCGAACCATGGGAACATGACTACGCGAAGCTTTTTTGAGTTTTTAGGGCTTTCCATGTTTGCTTTTGGCCTTGTATTGCGTTTTTTGTATCTGGATGATCCAATATTTATATGAATAGGACTAGCAGGGAGAGGTCTAACACCTGTCTGTAGGACAAAGTGACAAAGTAGCAAAAAAGTTTTAAATCTATTATATTTGTGTCAATTTAATCTAAAATCAAAGAGAGGGACACAATTTGCTAATATAGTCCTTCCGATTAATTTTGATCAGTAAATGCTAACGTGGTGATCCATTCGTGTGCAAATCTAACTATCAATAGATAAGGATGTGCTCCTACTCATAGAGTCTAGTATTTAATGTAGGAGGATGGTTTTGTTAGGTTCTTGTGTTTTCACGTGAAAATCTAATTGTCAATAGATAGGGATTTGCCTCCTGGAGTCTACTATTTAATGTAGGAGTAATTATCGACATTGATTTAACGTAAAAGGTAGTTGTGTGTCCCTGTCGGCCATAAAAGAACCTTTGATTTGAAGTTCAAGAAAAAACGACCACAAGAAGCACACCATGATTTTGCTCGAGCCAAAATTGCTACAATTTTAAATTAAAATTAATACTGCGAAAAATCCAAAACTAATATGCTTGTAATAATTTTATAATAAATTAATTTTTTGATCATAAAAAATCTTAAATCGGTACATCTATGACAAATTTACCCTTAATTTATTTTTGTTAAATTTTACTATTAAATTACTTTGTTAAATAACATGCGGCGATTGATGGATATACCAATTTTATGTTTTACTCTCCGTTTGTCACAAACGTACCGGTTTATGATTTTTTATGGTATTAATTCAATTTAATGAAAACTAACGAAGGGTAAATTTTGTCACAAATATACCAGTTCTGAGTTTTTTATGGCTAGAAAATTACTTTGGGGTAAATTTATCACAAGTGTATCAATTTTGGATTTTTCGTGGTAAAAAAATTAGTTTGGGTTAAATTATCATAGGTGTACCAGTTTGGAGTTTTTCGTGATATTAATCTTTCAAATTACTTGGTATTTTGTGATCGAAGCCTTTGTCGATACATTGATTTCCTGTTTTTCATTTTCTTAAGCTCGGCTGCTCTTGCACCATGATTATGCTCGAGCTAGACTGCTACCTTGCAATCCTAGTACATAACACTTTCAAGAAAGAATTTCGTAATTATCATTGCATAAGTTATCTTATAGTAAACTAATCAAGAAAGAATTTGTGGCGGAGTTTCTTACATGAGTTCGGACATTTCAGTCAACTTAAACATGTTTTTATGCTGTTATTTGACTTTTAAATAGGAGACTCGTGGTTGATTCACATAAATGCTCATTTTGTAATTTGTAAAATCTCTATAGGACATTCCAATGGGCCGAATCCATTTTTATGGTAACACGTGATATCTAAATAATATAATTATGAGAGTGGCATGTGCTATTCTATTTACTCAAAATTTACTGAAAAAAGGCTTCTTCGGGGACGAGTCACATTATATTTTGAATATGGAAAAAGTCAATATTCAACTACAAAAGACAAGTCACGGTACATATTTCGAAAAGTTTTGTAAAATTATCGGTTTGGTTCCTGCTTTCAATTTTTTTGAATAGGAGGTTACGTGGCAGAACTGATCCAACTTAAGATTGATCACCCCTATAGAGTTTCGTTTGGTTAGATTTGAATTTTCGCGTGCAAACCTAACTATCAACAGATAGGGATGTGCACCTACTCCTAGCGCCTAGTATTTAATGTAGTAATACGGTTTCGTTAGGTTCTTGTGCTTTCACGTGGAAATCTAATTGTCAATAGAAAGAGACTTGCCTCCTACAGTCTAGTATTTAATGTAGGAGTACTTATCGACATCGATATAACCTTGAAAAGTGGTTGTGTGTCCCTATCGGCGACAAAAGAACCGTCGATTTGAAGTTCAAGAAATAACGACCACAAGAAACACACCATGATTTTGCTCGAGCCAAAAATTGCTACAATTTAAAATTACTTGGTATTTTGTGGCTGAAGCCTTTGTAGATACATTGATTTCCCGTTTTTCATTTTCTTAAGCTCGGCTGCTCTTGCACCATGATTATGCTCGAGCCAGACTGCTACCTTGCAATCCTAGTACACAATACTTTCAAGAGAGAAATGTTACTTGTAATAAGATTAGTTTATAAAGTTAAGATGATTGGTTCCAAAAAAAAGTTATCATGCAGATGATGTAATACTACAAAATGAGGAATCCAACTAAGCAATTGCATCCAATACCCATGAACAGTTTGCTGCATTACTAAAATATCAATTTCGTATACCAATTTTAGCATTTTTAGTATTATCTTTCAGATTTTACGACATACAATAAAACTTCAATCTTCATTTCTGTTTCGTAATAATCATTGCATAAGTTATCTTATAGAAAACTAATCAAGAAAGAATTTGTGGCGGAGTTTCTTACATGAGTTCGAAAAGTTTTGTAAAGTTAGGAAGCAAAATCTATTTCCATGAAGAAAAAACCATTCCAAAAGGTCCTGTAAGTCAAACTTATCTTCGCCGCCAATTGCATGAGTCAAGCCCATCTCCACGATCACTTCTCTTGACATCACTTTGCCCTTCACCAAACTCGAAGTTGTGAAGCTGTTTAGGATCTCTCTATATCAATACCTCTAATTTTTAACTTGAATATCTTGCAGATTCTGAATAAACCTATCAATGTGGCCACTGATGATGTTCGGGCTCACCAGAACCTCTCTCCACTTCGCATGGTTCGTCTTCACCAACTGACCCACTTCACTCTTCTCATCCATCAGATCTTGTCAAAATCATCATCAATTTCTGTCGGAAAAGCCTAGAAGCATCTGCTCTAACATTGGGCAGTTCATTTTGTGGTGTTCGAGTCTCTCAAGGAGTAGTTGGATTTTGTGGTGAAGGAGGAGTGAACGTGAGTCCTGGGCGGAAGAATCCAAAAACAATAATATCTCTGTAATTTGCAGAGATTTTTCCACTGTCGTTGGAAATAAGTGCTCCGTCTGGAGACGCACGGAAGAAACCAACCCTACAAGCTTCACGCATCAGCCTACAAAACTAAAGCCTAAGTAGTAAAAGGGTCATGGACCACTCGTGTATTAATGGCTGTTTTAGGTCGAATATATTAATGGCGTTGGCTGAAATATGAATGCCTAAAATTTAGAATATACATAGAAATGACGCTATGTTCAGCTTTTATATGACTAAATCAATGCCATTTACATTAAAAAGACAAAAGTGTCCTCAATAATTCAATTGCTATTTAAAATGATTGCCCCATTCCTTCTTTTTTCTATTTTTATTTAGCATCTACTTGCCATACTTAAATATTTTACATCATATTTTTCAGTGAGCTAAGAATTTTTTTAGTTTATTCTTAGATATTCCTATAAGGTTTTGCGTGCTCCGTGTAAAAGTATGTCCGCCAATAGTAAGGAAAAAGGGCATTATTTGATATAGTAAAAAACATAAAAGTCTCTTCTTCATCATTGCTCTTGTAACAACTTATCTATTCTTTGTCCCTTTTATCTCAAAAGCTCTCCTTCTTGGTGCATTTTTTATTTTTTAATGTCAGTAGTCTAAACTATATATCAAGTCTCCTTATTTATTATATTAAAGAATTTATCATTTTTCCTTACTATTAGAGAGATACTTTTACACCGAGTGTGTAAGACGTTACATGAATATCTAGGAGTACAGTAAAAACATTATGCACAATGAGACATCTTGATATTTTTCCCTAAATACTTCATGGATGATTAATTTTTGCCAATTCAAAACAATGAGATTTCACTAGCATTTCTTCAAAAAAATCCTTATTTTATGCAATGTTTTGATTTAATCAAATTTCTTTTTTTAAAGTTTCATGTTGGCGGATGTAACTGTGATTTTATTTTGGAAAATCTTCTAAGAGGGTTTTTTTTGCTTCGTCCAATCGTCCCCTTATATGTATATGTATATAAAGGAAAGCTGATAAGAATGGGTTTGATAGTGACACGTACAACAAAAGCGAAAATTTATAAACAAGTGATTATGTTAAAATTGGCTATGTTAAATTTTTACTAGATTCTACTTGACAATTTATCCATAAATTTGCTCAACAACATAGAAAAAAAACTAGGTCTCTTTGAAATTTCTCTTTTTGACAAAACTAATTTTGATGGAAGTAAAATCTAACAATGAAAAAACATAGTGCCTTGTATATACATGGATACCTAAAATATACAGAAACTAAACATTTGAAATTATAGAAAAAGAAAGTAAAGATTTTGGGGTCACCGCATTAAATTGCAAATTAATGATTGATGGCAATTTTATCTTTTTGGTAAAAATTGAGTGGATTTAGTTATATAGGGGCGGAAATATCACCCTCTTGAATCAAACGCCAATTAATGAAGGGTAGTAGTGGATTTGGAAAGAACCCATTTTTAATCCATTTAATTAAAGAGTAATGCTGTGGACATCTTGCTCTCAACTAATTGTATTAATTTCTTCAATAACACGTAGGACCAAAACATACATACATATTGGGATACCGAATATAAATCACCCTGCCTCTTTAATAATCTAAATTTCTTTAGAATAAATACTGGAACACTCAAATATATTAAAAAAGAAAGAAATAAAAGGGACTTTTTCATGTTAAAAATCTCTTGTGTATATAAAGTAATGGTCTTGATCTTTAACTTTCACTTCAATAATGAGATAGAGATCGTTATTCTTTAATTTTTGGGCCTATTGGGCTCTGCTTACGCACCGTGACTACTTCTGATTTTCTTAATTTATGTTAAGGGCACCTTGTGATTGTCCCACTTCCTATTTACTTTTTGTTTTTTATTTCATCTCCCGCTTTTGGTGTTAAGGTGGAAGAGAAAACAAATCGATAATGAAAAAAGAAGACTTGTGTTCGACACGTTAAAAAGAAAAAAACCAATGGCGACGAAGGTGGCAGCAGTTCACCACTGATGTCGTAGCCGCTGGTCCAAATCCGCAATAGTACTTATATTTAGTATTTGTATTTATTCCATATTATACGTGTGATGTACGTCACGCGAAACATGTACCAATTAATATTATTAATAAAATGGCCAGCGGAAGTCAAAGTCTGAACAAATTTTGTCAAAATACTTTTGCTTCTCATTAACAACATTTGCGAGAATTACAAGTCTAGACAATACATCATAAAATCACAAAGAACAAACATCTGAGTAGGTCGAGGTTGCCTATCTCCATGCTACAATTTACTCCAAAGATGGCCCGCACAAAAGTGGACTTTACAATGAGTCGTAGATGTTGTCGTCTTCATATCAACCAAAATCCCGCATCAACCCATATAGTAGATATACATCTTGTACAAACTATATCCGCCCTCGGGACAAGCATATCAACATATCGGCATTCATAGCATTTAGCGAAAAACCAGCAAGCATTGGTAGCAGGTTGTCCATTCCTACATGTCTGAAAAATAATGGGATGAGCCGAAATCTAGTAAACGAAATCTCTAGTTTTAAGTTAGGAAAATTAGCTTACCACTTCATCTGGCATAAACACATATGCTTGCATAGCAAACGATATGCATAGAACTTGAATGCAAGTTATACCTTTTCCGTCTGGATATACCACAAAATCTGAATAATACAACATATCATGATATTTTCACTTAGACGCAGGCATGATGTAAAACATTTATGCTCATGCGATTAGGTTCATTACTTCATCCTTCTGAATACTCCTGGGGCATCCCGACCAACGGGGCATCCCAACTTCAAGGCATCCCGGCACACACCCGGGATGTCCCGGCCAACGGAGTATCTCGACTCCCGAGGCATCCCGAAACACTCCCCAGGGCATCTCGACACACGGGGTATCGTCACACATCACTAAATGGGTGACGGAATTAATATTATTCTCATGTAAATCATGAAAATCAAGTAATTGCATGCATAAATCCGCTTTGGCCCGTCCCATATCGAGCCATCATAGTTTTTGTACTTTAAAGCCATGAAATGCATCATTTGAGAAATTAAATATGAAACAATACATTTCAAACTCAGAAGCAAACTCAATTCATAAGCAATTTTAGGTTCAGAAGCAAATTCGATCATCAGAAGAAAATACAAGTCATCAGAAGCAAGTTTAGACTCAGAAGGAAGTTCAGAAGCGAATTCAAACTAAGAAGCAGGTTTAGACTCAGAAGCGGGTTCAGCTTGAGAAGCGAATTCAGATTCAGAAGCGGATTTAGACTCAGAAGCCGATTCAGACTCAGAAGCGGGTTTAGACTTAGAAGCGGATTCAAACTCATAAGCAGGTTCAAACTCAATGGCATATTCAGATTCAGAAGCAAGTTCAGACTCACAAGCAAGTTCAGACTTACAAGACTAAAGTCTGAAGGTAAAGTCTAAGCAGTAAAGTCTGGGCGGTAAACTTTGAAGTAAAGTTTGAGTGGTAAAGTATGAAGGTAAAGTCTGACCGTAAGGTCTGAAGGTAAAGTCTGAACAGTTTAAAAAGTACACATAACCAGATTTTTGACAGAAAAGTCTAAGCAGTTTCAAAGATATACATAATCATTATTCATACTCACATAATATACTCTACTTTCAGTAAAACGATTTTCTACCATTTTTAAACATACATAAACCAATAAGAAGAATCCAACAATCACCTCAAAGATAATACTTACATAATCAAATTCAATTGTTTCACTTGCCGATTTTCACTATACTTTAAGGAAACAAATCACATCCATTTGAACATGTACAGAACTAGCAAAACAGATTCAACCATCATCATAACCTCATTATTGCACATCAAAATAACCTTCCTCAATCAACCAAGTTAAAAGTGTCAAGTAAATTTACTTAACTTAAATTTAGAGTTTTCACTTATCTTGTGCAGAATCTGAACACCCCGAAGGTTAAAACTCTTCCACAGATTTTTGGATTGGTGGTGGTGAGAGTAGAAAATGAAGGAGAGAGTGTAGGTTTGGGTGAAATTGTCTTTGGTAATTATCCAGACGAAAATGAAAACTGAGAAGTATATGAAGGGGTAGGTAAATTCATTGTATTCACATGTGGCACCTTTTCTCTTCATCATGGCCAGATGGAAGAAATCAGTGGCTTAATCGTACGTAGGAGTATTGGCCAAGGAAAATGATTACCCAAAGCTTAGGTGTCTAGCTAAAGGGGACAAATGGCATTCGATCAACTTTTCCTTCAATAGTCACATGAAAGAAGAAGAGTCCAGAGGAGATTTTTTGAGAGAATATCTCCCCCCTTTCCTTAACGGCAAATTATAATAAAAGACTAACACTACTTAACCAAAATTAATCAATAATAATAATACCCACTAAATTCCCAAAACAACGGTAAATTAATTAATATCGCACTACGATTATCACACACAACAACGTTTAAGATTTTAATTACGACGAGCTTGGGGCAATTACGTTTCTAAATCCGCGCTTCGCGATTTACAATCTAACAACGATTTTTATGCATCCGCACGAATATTAATTTAAATAATACTTAGCTTTATAATCCAAATATCATCTTTGAACATAGAAAATTCCTAACGTCATTACTTATTGTTATGAAATTTCCGGATGTTACAATATGTATATTAGTATAGTTTAATATTTAATAAAAATTTATTAGAGAATGATGGAAGGGGAGAAAAGAAATAAAAAAAAGAGAGGGAAAAATAATAAAAACTAAGCAAACAAAATGAAGTAGGCAAGAGTGTCGTGAGAGATTCTTACCATCTCCGTTTATGTAATTTTTAAGTTTATTTGCACTGATATGCTATTGATACCAAATAATAGATATAGGCTGCGTTTGGTTCAGCATTGGGAAGGGGCTTTCAGCCCCGAAAGTCCCTTCTCAAAAATGCTGAACCAAACAGTTAGCATTGAGCATTGAAAATGCCCAAAACTAGCATTTTCAATGCTGAAAGCCCAATGCTGGCCGAACCAGCTTTGGGCTTTCAGCCTTGAACCAAATGCCAAAATAATTTTTGTACTTCCCAAACTATCCTCACTCAAACTTCCATATTCCGGCTTTGTCCTCTTGATATTGTTCATCTTCTTCACCAAAGGGACTCCGGGGAGGGCGAAGGGCCGGCGACGGCGAAGGTCCGGCCAGGTCGCGTGACCTCAGGCCTAGTCGCCCGAGGTTGGCGTCCCTCGCCAGGGGTCACTCGGCGATGGGTGATAGGCCGCTGGCGCTAGATTTGGCTCGCCAGCGGTCGTAGCCCTTGTCGGAGCTGTAGCCATTCGCCGGAGCAGGCGAAGGGTACTTTTGCATTTTTTTTAAAAAAAACCCCCCCCCAAAGCCCATTTGTAAAAAAAATTAACCAAACACTACTTGGGTCAAAGTAACTTTATAGATGAGTTTTTACTAAACGTCATTTGCATTTCCCCTAAAGGGGCTTTCATCTAAAGGTATTTGCATTCCTAAAGTAGTATTCCAAATGCTGAACCAACGTACCCATAATATGATGTGAAAATATCTAGCTTTGTTATTGCTATTTACAAAACAGTGGACATAATCCACTCATCGATAAGGACATGCTTACCGCGTGAGGGAGAACAAACACGTTCATGGCACACGAGTGTCATTGCACATACACTAGCTTATTGACAAACACAAAAATTGGTAATTGACATTGGTATTCATCAATGTCACGTATCCAATTATCGAAATACGATGACGGATGGTCGGTAACCGCTGATGTGAGCATCGGTAACGAATAATTTGAAATTTAAAACCAACAAGACAGTTGAAGTCAATGGCGCACATTTTTGGACGGAGTAGTTATCCCTTAAAAGCAAGATCGTGGTACAACCATTGTTACAAGAAAAGAGGATTATGGAGCAACTCACATACGACAACAACAACTGTTTAAGAACATGGGTGCGAGACTTATGGAAATATAGAAACATGGAGGCAATCAACAAGATTTACTAAAGGGAATGTAATCGCCGAAAATCGTCAGAAAGCCGTTACTTCATAACCATTATAAATACCACCAATCATCCATAAGAAAGACCCCGTGCACAGGTGAAACACAATGTTTTTTTTTGATAAAGTAAGAATAGTCAAACACAATGTTATTTTTCAATTATCTTTAGTTTTCCTGCATTGTACTTTAAATTTCCTTAGCTGTAGTTTTTTGATTCACGTCGTCGATTAAATTTTGGCATGTATCTTTATCCTAGGTGCTGCATTTTCGATTAAATTCTGGCATAGTTACTTTAAGTTCTTAGGTTGTGCTGTCCATTAAATTCCAGTAGAATCTAGTTATGTTTGGTTACTTAATCGAGTCTGTACTTTCCAGACCTCATTGTTGATTAAATTTCATCACGGTTTTAGTCTGTACGATTCAATTTGAATTCGAAAGTGTTGATTCCTTTCGCTTGTGATTGTGATATTTTCTGTCCAGAGTTAACGCAAAACTTTGGTCTCCTTACCTTACCAAAAAAAAAACTCTGGTCTCCTTAATTAAAAGCCGAAAAATGACTTTCGGTAAAAGACATTTCGTAACAGGGAAATTCCAATGAAACATCTTTTTATAAGTCCCTTTTTAGAAGAATTAAAAGTTCTTTTAATTCTTTTAAAATAGTACCTCAATTAAGGGTGTGTAAAATGGATCGCCCGAACCGAGAACTGCCTAGACCGGACTGAACCGGCCGATTTGATCTAGTTCTCGAGAATGTCGGTCTGGTTCCCGATTCTTAAAAGTGAAACCGGTGTCTAAGCGGTTCGGTTTCCGATTCCAAAGGGAATCGGATCGATTATATATATATTTTTAATTTTTTTTATTTCATTGATGATATGTGCGCCACTAAATATCATTCTCCGACGGGCCCCCTCCACTCCTATCCATCTTTCTCTTCGCAGCCCCAAAATGCTTCGCACCCGCCCTCTCATAATCCAAACTTCAACCCCGCAAATGAACCCTTCCACGATTCACCCTCATCCCGCCTCTGAAGATCGCAAAATTCTGATCCAGAGGAAGAAAAACAATGCCTCGAGTGCGACCCCAGACGTTTTGCATTTATGGGATGGCCTCGGCGTGACTGTCTCACCCGATATTTACGTTTCATTGATCAAAGAGTGCACGGCAAATAGTGACTTTGCCGGAGCACTTGAGCTCCATAAACACATCAGGCTTAGTGGGTTGAGACCCAGTTTGCATGTGCTTAACCGGGTCTTGGTTAGTGCTCGCAAATTGTTTGAGGGAATGCTCTAAAGGGACTTCAGTTCTTGGGCTATCTTGATTGTCGGTTATATGGAAGAGGGTGAGTATGCAGCAGCTACAAGGCTGTTTGTGAGGATTCTTTACTGTATCGATGTGAGTGAAGTTCTTCCGTGGAAATAGTGGCCGGTTTCGTTGGACCGGACTGGGAATTGATCACCCCTGATTTTGATCATGCACGTGTTTTTCCTCTGTTAGTAATCCTAACATGCGTGTTGTCTCCCTGATGCTTCGTGCTCTGCAGTCGGGCCAGCTCATGGTGCCCTCATCGTCATTATGGATTACATCTTTCGAATCATCATCCTCTGAATTGCTGTTTATCATGGGAAAACGTATATACGCAGAAATATTTGATTTTTACGCTTTCCTCATCTCCCTCGTTAAACCCTAGTATTCTCTTTTGGTCTAACCCCCCTTTGTTTTCTCTCTGTTCCTCGTTTCATCACTTTTCATGGCTCCCAATCCTCCTCAGTACTCTTCTACGGATTATATCGCCAATTTTGATGGCTTAAAGAGAGATGAACACTCCGATAATGACTGTTTTCATCTTTTGAACCTGATAAAAAAATACCTTGAGCGTCTCGACCTCGGTCCCTGTTTCCAAAGTCATCTTCAAATTCCAGCCTCCCTTACACCATGTTTTCCTCAACGGCATGGGGAGCTGTTTCCTATTCAAAGGCTTTCTATCATGGATATCTGGACTACCAACCCCTCTCATTTTCGAGGTTTTCCTTCTTTCGAAGCAGATTTCCACAGATGGTAGTTGCGGATGAAAGATGATCTTTGAATACTGCTCTACAACTTAGCAGTCTAATTTGTGACTTGGACCTGGGCTTTTTAGGTGCCGCCATCGATTAACTGCTTTTATTTTTCCCTTGGGGCCTCATGTCGATAACTCTTTTAGATACCTACATTATAGCTGGTTTTCTCCCTAATGGCGTACCTATAAAGGATATCGGTCCTCCTGAATCTCTTAAGCCTACCAATGTTCCCGACAATGTCTTTGCTTACGGCAAGTTTTTCGATAGGTTTTACTGAACATCTAGTCCAATCGCTGCTGCTTTTCTAGCTTTCCAAGTATATCTTTTCAATCCATGTCGCGACCCACCCCTCGAGGGCCGCCTCGGGGCGTGGGTTTAAAGGTAATTATTCATTGGAAATGCTATAAATAAATTATATCGGCTTAAAAAGGCGTTATTCTTTAGATTTTTTGCCCATTGGGTTCACTTTTAATGAACGTGAATTCTTCTTCGATCCATACTTCGCGTGACATGAGATTGATTTTATGCTTTTAACAATTAGGAGTCGCCGCTAGCTTTTGTTGGGGGTTAGCTAGAATACTCAATTGAAACACGGGAATTTCGTTTCGATTTTTACGAAACCAGAGATATCTAAGTTCGGGGACTAGATTACGTTAATGTTTTCACTAATGCATTTTCGGTACCACTAAATTTAAAATGGTTATTATCTAAGTCATCATGCATTTTTTTTTTTATCATTTTCATGTCAAAATCCTAATCCACTAAATGATCATGTATCTTGTTTTTGTGTTTTCCATTTATGATTATGAACTAATCCGATCTTAGTCTAGAAAAGAAATTAACAAACAATCGTATTGAAAGGCATTGCATAAAGTAAACACCCAATGTAATTAAAAGGCGAGTTCATCTAAATGCAAGAAAAGAAAATTCGCAACTCGTTGGGTATTTATTACAACACAAATGAAAAACCGAGACATGGTCAAGTGACACGAATTGGGTACAAAATGAGACCGGTTTGGACATTGGTCTTTTGCCATCATCTTCAAAGCTTTTGGCCTCCTCCACCATGGTTCGTCTCATGGGTGTCGATTTTACATTTGAACCATACATTTTCAACAAACAACGTGTAAGCATACAATCTAAATAAAGCAATTACAATGAATCACCAAAGCATTGAATTGGCTCGAGGTTGGCCATTGCCTTTCATGCGTTTCGATCACCCCCATTCCTAATGACCAAGATTGATTACCGGTTAATGATAATCGGCCACCATTTGCAATTCACAACACGGTGGTCGATATCACTTAACCCTTAAAGTTGGTTCTAAGTGTCCACCATGGACTACCCATCGAACAATGCACTGAGCTTAATCATTCATCTAGCAAACACATGCATGAGCGATGGATTAAACATACACTTAGGCCAAATGACCTTATTGCTCAATCAATCATTCAAAGAGAAGTGAGCCTATTGAGGATTACTCATTCAATTTACAGTACAAATTCAAGTCTTGCGCACATGTTCTCAAACGGTTGTTGTTGCTGTTGCTGTATGTGAACTACTCCATGATCCTCTTTTCTCGTAACGATGGTCATCCCACGATCTTGCTTTCAAGCGATAATTGCTCCCTCCAGCATGTGCGCCCTTGACCACAATTGTCTTGCTGATTTTAAAATTCAAATTATTGGTCGTTGATGCTCACATCAGTGGTTACCGACTATCCGTCATCGTATTTCGATAATTGGATACGTGGCATTGATGAATACCAATGTCAATTACCATATGTCAATTTATGTGTTTGTCGAAAAGCCGGCGTATGGGCAATGACACTCATGTGCCATGCACATGTTTGTTCTCACTCACGCGCTAGGCATGTGCTTATCGATGACTGGATTATTTTTGTGCCAACATATTGATTTCCCTTTTCAGTTTGTTAAGCTTGGTTGCTCATGCACCATAATTTTGCTTGAGCCAGACTGCTACCTTGCAATTCTATTACACAACACTTTTAAGTGATAAATGTTACCTATAATAAGATTAGTTATAAAGTTATCATGCAGATGATGTAATACTGCAAATAGAGGAATCCAGCAAAGGAATTATATCCGATACCCATCAACAGTTTGCTGCGTTACTAAAATTATCGATTTCTTATATTAATTTTAGCATTTTTAGTATTATCTTTCAGATTTTACGGCATACAATATAACCTCAATATTCATTTTTGTTTCGTAATAATCGTTGCATAAGTTGTCTTATAGTAAACTTACCAAGAAAGAATTTGTGGCGTAGTTTCTTAAATGAGTTCGTACATTTCAGTCAACTTAAACATATTTTTATGCGGTTATTTGACTTTTATATAGGAGACTTGTGATTGATTCGCAAACTTGCTCAAGCGACAAATTATTTTTATGACATCACGTAATATCCAAATAATATAAGGGATAAGTGCAGTGAAAGTTCTAAAATTTATCACAAAAAAACAATTAAGTCCTAAAACTTTCAAAAATATAATTAAGTCCTAAAACTTTTTGCAAAAATACAATTGAATTCTAAAACTTTAAAAATGCAATCAAATCCTAAAACTTATTAAATTGGTCAAATTAAGTCCTTTCGTTGATTACATTTTTTGAAAATTTTAGGACTTAATTACACTTTCGTGATAAGTTTTAGGACTCAATTGTATTTTCGTGACAAGTTTTAGAATTTGATTACATTTTTTGAAATTTTTAGAATTCGATTGAACTTTCGTGATAAATTTTAGGACTTCTAGTGCACTTATCCCATAATAATAAATGATTGGGTGATAGTGCGCATTTTGAAAATTTTAAAATTCGATTGTATTTTCGTGATAAGTTTTAGGACTTGATTGCATTTTTTTTAAGTTTTAGAATTCGATTGCACTTTCGTGATAAGTTTTAGAATTTCTAGTGCACTTATCCCATAATAATAAATGATTGGGTAACAGTTTATTTTGGACCACTAATAAACAAATAACAAATTATTATAAATTATTGTGGGGTCCATTTCTTTAAGAATTTGTGACTTACATCTTATTATTACTCCCAAAGTGACACAAAGACTGTTATGTTAGTAAAGCCTATATATTATAAGAGTTCTGTTTGCTCAAAATTTACTTAAAAGAGACTTCTTCGAGGACAAGTCCCATTGTAATTTGAATATGAAAAAGTCAATACTCAACTACAAAAGACTAGGGGTGTCAACGGGTCGGGTTGGGGCGGGCTTTCATAATACCCAACTGGACGCGAAACACTACACATGTGTGCTTGACCTGGACTAACCCGACCTGAACAAAAACATAACCCCAACAATCTTGTCGGGTCAGGTCGTGTTTGTCCGATCGGGTTCTTGTTTCATAAGCAAAAACGCAGCATTCATTTGATCAATACACGCCATTTGCCATAACTTTGTCATTCAGTACAAGTAAGTTCAAAAGAATACAATTTTCTTTTGCCCAAGATCGAACTCTCGGGGAACAGTGTTATACCATTGTCGCCTCTTAGGAACTCGCCGGAATTTGTGCCTCACCATTGATGGAAAGCCGAGCTGGACAAGAACAACACTAAAACTGCAGCAATGGCAACGATGGAAGACCATTGGCAAATTCTTGCTGCAAAACCCATCTTTGTGTAGTGGATCATCAGTAGCGAAACAAAAGCGAATACAAAGGCGAGCATGATGGACGGCATTTTTTTTTGTCAGAAAGATGGATGACGTTAGCGCTCTGAAGTTCGACGAGTCTCGCCTATGGATCAACGCGAAACAAGGGTAATTCTTCCGAGTGCTGAGAGCTAGAACCTTCTTAACCAAAGGATTCGACTCTTAACCCTCATTTTCATTTTGCTTCCATGGATATGAAGACGTCGCTTCATCCCGGCTCCCAAAACGCCATAAGTAGTTTATCCCAAATCGATTCCCCATCATCATCGTGAAGCCTCCATCATGAGATTCATCATGACGGTCACCTTTGCAGTCGGCAATTCAAAGACGCCTTTGGCCTACTGGAGGACCGTGCGAGTGAGAGGAGGAAAGGAGACCACGATTCTAATTGTGTTCTCACCGATGGAAGAAGAAGGCGCACTACGTTCGTCCTTCTACTGTACGGCGGTTGAGGGTAGGATTTAATATTGTTATTGTTTTTGTGTTTGGGCTCGGGTATAAAACGAGCCCAACAGATCCATTACAATAACACCCAATCTTTTTTAACTGTTACCCGAAAAGGCCGAAATATTCGGGTCGGGCCAGGTTGTTTTCTTTTGACAGCCCTATAAAAGACAAGTCACGGTACATTGGCCCAAAAAGTATTGTAAATTTGGGAAGGAAAATCTCTTTCCACGGAGAAAATATCATTCTCAAGATCATGTAGATCAAACTAATCTTCCCCGCTGATTAAATGAGTCAAACCCATCTCCATGATATCACTTCTTTAGCAACAGCAATCTTAACTAAATATTTGAAAGGCCACTTCACATTCGCTATATTTGCCCTTCCGCATCTCTCTGTGTGAGTACCTCTAATTTTTCATTTGAAGCTCTTTCAGATTCTGAATAAACCTATCGATGTAGCCGCTGATGAAGTTTGGGCTCACCAGAACCTCTCTCCACTTCGCATGGTTCTTCTTCACCAGCCGACCCACTTCGCTCTTCTCGTCCATCACGCTCTTGATGGCTCTGCACAAGCTCTCCTTCGAGAACCACCCGCTCTCTTCTCTCTCCACTTCGACCCCCACTTTCAGTTCCTCGGCCAGCAGCCTCGTGTTCAGGATCTGGTCGCCCAGATGGGGGACCATCACTATTTGGCAATCACACATCAGCGACTCCCACATCGACCCGAACCCGCAGTGGCTCACGAAGCACCCGACAGATGGGTGACTCAAGATCAGTGGCTGTTGGACCCATCCGCCGCGAACCACTCCTCTCTCTTGGACTCTCTCTTCGAAACCCTCGGGAAAAGCTTCTTCTACTGAGTTCGTCCCAATTGGTGGCCTGAGAGCTACCAGAAATGGCAAGCCTGTTGACTCGAACCCTAGGAGGAGTTCTTGGAACTGCTCCTTTTCGAGAACGTGCTGGCTCCCAAACGCGCAGAACACCACGGACCCTGGCTTGAACCGGCCGAGCCACTCGGCCCACTTCTCATCCAGCCTCTTCCTCGCCGGCTCAGGCAAGACCGGGCCAGTCAAGAAGACAGGCTTACCGTATTGACTGCCGATGTAATCACACAAGTCCCCTTCTATTTCTTGGCACGTACGCATGGCGATCACGTCGCACTCTCGCATGGCAGTCGTGGTGCGCCCGTGGAACGTTATGTTGTCACCGAAAGGCAGGGTTACGAATACGAGGGATCGGGCTTCGCTGCCACGCAGCACGACAGTCTTTGATGGGTACCCTTCGGGTGGCTTCGCCAGCTCTTCCTCCGTGAGGGGTTTCCCAAGGGTCACCTCCCGTGCCGGCACGAGGACGATGGAGATTGCGGCTGCGGAAACAACATTGTAGCAGACTGTCCTGATGCCGAGCGGTCTGGCCACTTGGGGGATCCAGTAGGCATTGTCGTAGAAGACGAAGTCGGGGTGCAGGGCCTGCAGCAAGACCTCTAACTGGGGGCGGGTGAGGTCCATGGCGGCGGCGAGTGAGGGATTATCGGAGAGGGGGATGTCGGAGGCGGTTTCAGTCCCCGGAGGGAGGGTGGCAACCAAGGGGACGGTGACTGGGTGAAAGGCGATGAGGTCGGGGTGTAGATTGAGGTTTTCCAAGAGAATTGAGGCTTTCCTGGGCAAGAAGAAGGAGATCATGTGGCCCCTTTCTGCGAGCTCGTTGGAGAGGTGGAGGAACGGGGTCATGTGACCAACTGCGAACCATGGAAACATGGCTACGTGAAACTTGGAATTCGTCTCCTCCGACATTGCCATCAGTAATTCTTCTTGATTTTTTTTCCCTTTACGTGCATCAAAATTCGTCGTTTTAGTTCTTAGTTCCCTGGACTTCAAGATTCGTGTGCTGGATCGACCCTTTCGCGAAGAATGGGATTGTCGTGGTCGGATGTAACGGATTGATGGTGAGCAACTCCTGGTCTATATCTGAAGAACGTGAAAGCCGGACGAGACAGGAATGCTTGACCCCGACTTTGAGATGCCTCGTGTTTTTCGCTTTACAAGGAGTGAAAAAAGCCACGAGAGAGATCATTCTGGAGGAGAATGGTGGAGAAAATATTAGGATGGAGTGGAATACTCCACGTAGGCCATGCAATAAACCATTCCGCGGACGACATGTGGACAGTCGGTCCCACGAGTCAGAATATGAAAAAATCTGCGATTTTCCCTTCTCTCTCCACTTCTGTCTCCCTTAACCTTCGTTACTCTCCCTCCTCACGCCCCCACACCTGCGCACATTATTTCAACGAGGATATCATAGGTTAAGAAAAACATAAATCCGTTGTGTATTTACGCTTGGGAAACTTTGTTTATATATACCAGCATACTTCCTCTAACAACATGGGCTTAACTTGAGATATCGTCATCAGTTATGCACCGAATTTAGAATGTCGAAGGAGTAGTGTTGCGCAACAGTATGATTCTCTAACAAATGAACAATTGCTTCTAACCTTGTAGTTGTTGAAAGAAGCACTCTGTACTCGTGGTGCTACGTGTTAGCTGTTTTCCAACGCTCCATTGACCAGGAATGTGTATATTCATGACCGCATGGTGCTGATGTTGTCGGTGGGAAAGGTCTCTGTGAACGAAATAATATTTGGTGTGGCCTTATACGTGAAAATGATAACTGTGATAATATTATGGCATGATTTTTGATACACAGCTGTATTCTTTTTTACATGCCAACTGGCGTCGATCATTATTGATTTGGATAGTTGGTCAATATTTTAAACCACAACGAATAACGACGAAAGATGGATTGTATAAAAACACAGAGTGCGCTGGATTATGTACCATACAATTCTTTACATTATTTTGGTACCATTAAATTGTTATTATTCTGCTATTTGGAAGAACAAACATAGTCTATTGCCGTTAATTTCCGAGGGATGTACTTGACTAGTAGGAGGGCTGGAACGGATCAAAGTCGGATGCCTAAGATGGATCCACTTCGACAGACTGAGCCTAAGAAAGACATAGATTTGTAGGAGCACTTGGGCCTACTAATGGGCTTGGATAGGTTTGGGCGGGCCTAACCGGACCCAAGGCCCATGATTGACTTTATTTTTTTTGGGGGGGGAGGGGGGTCGCTATAACTCATGCCTATCGTGCCACGGGATCCTTCCCCTTTTAATTTGTTCACTCGAACTTTTTGTTTTGTATGATTTGCGCAATCAAGCTTTATGAACGTACTTGATCAAGCTAGGATGATATGGCAAGTTTGAACATTTAGACAAAAAAAAAAAAGGAATTGAATGGAGAAGTTTAAAAATCAGAAAAAAATTAAGAGAAATTTAGGAAAAAATAAGAAAAAAAATGAAAGAGAGAGAGAGAAAGGAGTGAGTTTTAGGCAGGGAAAAGAGGGGGTGGCTGAGCGAGTTTTAGGCAGGGAAAAGAGGCGACGGCGATCTGCACCACCACCATTGCCAAGCCCCAGCAAGCCACAGCCAAGGTCACATAGCCCAAACGAAGGTCTCTGACGACCGAAACTTGTGAGTCACCTGGATTTCGTAGCTTGAAGAGGCCATTCAGCAAATAGAAATGTAGTGAAAAATGAAATGCCAAAGAGATTTCTCCCCCCCCCCCCCCCGCCCCCCTGCGTCTTTCCCATAACTTGTTCTATGCAAGATTTGGCTGCGTGAGCATTTGTTTGGGTCATGTGACCTAGGCGAGGGCTTGTCGGGATTTGAGCTAGGTCGGTGGTACAGGTTGTTGCAAATGGTGGCTCCACTTGTCCCCTCCCTCTAATTCGCTGACGTAAGCAGTATGTCCCGTAAGACAACTATCGATAATTAGGCCACCACATCGGCTGTTATTGGCAAGAATCGGCCGGAAGGATAACACTGGGATTACGCGCAAAGGTTTAGAGCTAAATTGGCAAAATCGAAAAGTTTAGAATTGAATCAACATTCTTACGATTAAATTTACGATCAATTGGACAATTTCGGTGTGGGATATAGAGATTCTACATGAAATTCCATGAATTATTACAATATACATGTGATGGGAAATGCACCAAGCACGAAGCATCAAAGCAGTTGGGGGGGAGTGGCGAAGTTGGTTGATGGAATCCATGGGCTCCCCCAATCAGGCCATGATCCCCGCTATTCATCCGCGAGTCTCCTGCACCCCTATAATTGAAATAGAATATGATCTTCAGATTACCAATAAACTAAGCCGGCTTAGGAAGATGAAGATGAACTAATACTCATAATCTATACAAACTACTCCTGCCGTGAAGGACAAAAACCAACGCCAACCCAACCCCCCACCCCCCCCCATCCCACTCCATATCTCTCCCCTCGTTAAAAATTAGATTGTGATCGGCGCAAACTTAGCTGTCACATGCATGTACCTACACACCCCATCCAGAACCCATAGAATCAAAAATCATCTCCCGTGCCTTAGCGAACAAAGGGAGACCGTCACATGGGGCAGTGGGGCTGGCGTCCCCTTGTCTTGCGCCAATCTGCAACACGACCCCATTCCATTTTTTTCGCCCCACATTGAATATCCGACGCGACCCGCCTTCCCAAACTCTTTCTCCGTCGCTATCCATCCTCAATTTGCCTTTCCATATCCATGTTTTTCTTTGATTATTTAAACGTATGCGTCCGTGTCTATAATCGTGTTTCTAGCACACAGCACATGGCGTGACCTCCTTGGTCAGCCCCATCTGTGACGTTTTTAATGCTCACGAGATTAGTGTTCTTCGCCATGAGACGTGGCAGATCTGAGGACTTGGCAGATGGATGAGGAGGCTCCTTCTTCGGAGGGTTGCTTGGTTGATGGGGAAGCGGTGGATTTATTGGAGGAGTATTGGTTCTTCGGCAACCTGCTCCATAGGAGGAACAACAACAAGAGCGCCGTCATGTCCAGATGCTTCGCTGATCCTTGCCCTTCGGTCGGTGATCGCGCCCGCGAGACGTTAGCCGGGAGCCGGCAGTCGGAAGACTCGAGTCCTCCTTCGCCGAGGGAGATGAAGTTGGAAGGCACTGCTGGAGGCGATTCCTTCCAGGCTCAGTCGGTCTCGCGCGAAGAGGCGGAAGAAGTGCATGTCGATGATGGGACTCCTGAAGAAGTGCGGGTCTCAGCTGAGTTGCCACCTTCAAGCAAGAAGGCAGTCGTGAACTGGCAGCCGAACAACTCGAGTTCTCCTTTGCCGAAGAAGATGAATTCAGAAGGCATTGGTCGTGTTCGAGCCGATTCCTTTCGGACTCCATCGGTCTCGTGCGAAGAAGCGAGAGAAGAAGCGGAACAGGTGCAGGTCGATGATGGGACTCCTGAAGATGTGCGGGTCTTAGCCGAGTTGCCACCTTCAAGCAAGAAAGGAGTTCAAGAGGGGAAATGTGGTCTGAAGGAAGGCGGGCTGGACAAGCACAAGCAGTCACCGCGCCCCGTTCTTCTCAGGGCGCCGTCTCTACCACCTTGTATAGGAAGAGAAAAGGCATTCGAAGGAAGAGAGAATTTTCCTAGGATGACCAAACCTAGTAGGCAAGCCTCCCTTAACTTCTCCGAGTTCTTGCCGCCGCGGCACACTCCGAAGGTACTAATCGAACATCATTCAGGACTAAAAGCTAGGATAGTTAGTTGCATAATCAGATAGAGCCCTTTGTGTCTTTCTTGAATCGGTAGATCAAGAGAATGCTTGGTTTGCAGGGAACGACGCAGAGTGCGAGCATGTCGAAATGCCGATTGCCGAAATTTACAGATGCTGAAAAAAGTGCCATGGCTTTTAACAAGGAGATGAGGCGAAGGTACCTAACCAAGAGCAACTCAAGGAAGAGCCTGAGTGATCTCGAAGATGAAGAAGTGCAAGGTTTCAAGGAATTGGGTTTTTCATTTGACGAGAAGCACTTGAACCCGAATCTCGTCAGCATACTTCCCGGTTTGCAAGGGAAGACCCAGGAGAATGAGGATGGCAACGGGGATGAAGGGCCTTATCTTTCTGAAGAGTGGCTCGCACAAAGCTATGCTCCTGCATTCCCAAGGTGGAACGCCAAGGGTGGTTCGGCGGAAGATATGAAAGCTCAGATCAAGTATTGGGCCAGAGTTGTGGCGTCGAACATGCGTCAAGAATGCTGAAACTGGATACACAAATTAGCTGCTAATTCGATACTAATGTGATCGTGATGAAGGTTCAGATTGATTATTTGTTTTCCCCCGTTAATATTACTAATTCCTAGGACCTTTTATTCTTTAAAAGGTCGTGATTCTTCATTGATTAGCTATTCCTAATAAAAACTTTACAGCGTATACATGAGGATTCACTCAAAGTCAATTACTTTTGGCTGCTCTGTTCTGGATAATGGGAATGATCGATGTTTGTATTCTGGTAAGAAGCTCTTCAACCCTGGTCAACTCTGTTCGCATCCTTCCCCTGGCAAATCCAGCGAACGAAATTCATTAGCAAAAACCGAATCGTTCATACTTCTGTAGATATTAGCACATACGCAACTAGCATCATCAGGTTTTACCACCCACTTGCCTACACGAGTTTTCTCACTATCATCAGTTTTTCCGACGAGCAAAGCGTTTTCAAACATGACCGGTACTGCATACATACAATGGTTTGATAAAAGAAGCAAATTGGTTTTAAGTTGGCCTCGCTATCAATTCAACTGGAGTTGCACTTGCACTAACTTATGGCCCATCTATGATTGTTCCAAATTTGTAATGGTTGTATCTCTATTTCTGCAGTACACTGGCAAAAGCAAATAATATATGCTCGTCTGAGGTACTAGGACTCATGCATTGAAGAAAAAATCGAAGTCTTATTGATCAATCCAGGCCAGGCCAGACTTTCCTATTGCCCACCCATCAGAGTAATGAGTATAGGCGCAATCATTGCAAACGTAGAATATATGAAATTCCCTAAAGTCAGACGTTGTAATCCCTCAGATATAACAATAGAGATCCAGCACCAGATCTGTGTACTTTTGTGGCTTCAACTCTTTCCCAAATCTCAAGATGTCATTGAGGACTTCCCCACTCTTTTCTTGGTTGCCGGTCACGTAAACTTTTGTGGTACGATGTTGTCTATGGCATTTCAAGCTGTGACTTCATCCGGCACCATTTTGCCAACATGAGCATGGCATTAACCGGTTGAAGCAGAACCTGTGCATTTTGCTCCTTGTACATTCTCGGGATGTTCAACTCCTCTCATGATGTCAGATACACCGTGGCCCATTTTGCTAAGGAGGTTAAGATCCTCTTTAGGCTGAAAGTTATGCAAAGCGGTTGAATTTGTATCAAGATTGTGCAAAACCACCACCATAGTGACCGAGCATATGAGCATCGGTATTGGACCAAAAATCCATAGCAGCAGATTGATAGCAAAGTAGATTGCCCGTGAACCGACTGACCAGAAAATACTTGCTGTTATGACTGCCTTCTGAACATAGGCCACTGGAACATCACTGTTTGGCATGCTCATGAGGAAAATGGCATGGACTGAACTCCTCACACATTGTAGAAAGGACCCGAAAGCCACTAGAAAGCAACTGAGGAGGCTTATGTACTTGACGGAAATCATGGAAGGACTCGTGTCCCCATAAATGAAATCGGCCGTGAAAACACTATGTGAGGAGCTTCCAATCCATGCTCCAATAAGAGAGCTCAGAGCCAAGGAGGTTGATGCCAGGAAAGTTGCTGCTGATAATGTGGTGGAGATCACTGTCAAGGACATTCCTCTTTCCTTTGCCTCAATCTGCAAATTCAAACAAAAAAATTTCTGAGATAATCCAGTTCAAATACAGCTGGAGACACAAATTTTCTGTCCAGAAATAGAGGCATTATAAGTTTTTGCTTTTCTTGACCTGCAGCATTCGCTCAACCCACACTTTCCTGCAATGGTTTTCATATCCAATTACTGTAGTTTGAGGGAACTTTAGGCATCTGTACAACAGGAAAAGATGGTAACCCGACATGATTAATAGTCCAATAGGAACCAGTATAACATCTAGGCACTCCTTTCTCCAACTCATCTCTCTCTCTCTCTCTCTCTCTCTCTCTCTCTCTCTGTGAGAGTGTGTGGATGAAGGTGTCACTTACTAACGGTGTAGAAGAAGATGGGTTGATTAACACTGCAAAATAGAATAAATATGGTGGACAAACTCATGACGTCATGTGACTCACAAAATAAAAGCAAGTGTTTAGTGGATCTGGTCATGTATGACAACAATGACAGATACCTGTATTTATTTGTTTTATTAATCAAAAGAATAATCTTTTCAAAAGTTTGAATTTTGATTATGTCCTGATATTCATGGGTTCTACAGTTGGATGGTTGTTATTCTTTGTTTGCGATTAACTAATGAACCTTTGGGTATGGTGATGATGCAAGTTTGGTTACTTTTCTTAACAACACTTTCCTCATGCAAGAGAGATAAAATATAAGCAGAACCTTTCTGAAAACACTGTACTGCAGTAGGCAATTGGCGTAATTCATTGAGAGTTTTGGTATTGCTTTTTGCTTGGCCCAGCTTTTCTTTGAATTGACACTTACAATGGAAACTGTTTACAGCAGCATATACCAATATTAGAATTGGCACAAAGGCAGGAGCTCTTATGCTAGTACTCTAAATCTAGATTAGAATCTGATCCTCTATTATTGCCGGTGGATTAGAACATGAAGTGTTTGATGTTTTACTGATGGAACCATAGATATCCTCTGATACAGGAAAACCATCTTCAGGCACTGTTTTTGGTAAGCACACTTCTTTTGCAGGTTCAGTATCAAAACAAGCTCACTAGTTCCCAGTGAAGACTCTCCCTCGTACTAGAATCAACAAACGAAGAGATAAGAACCCATCCAGATGTTAGGGCCATTATTTTCCCAAAATATGAAGCTGTTAACAAATTAAGGTTGGAACCCATAGCTGGGAGAGTAGACAAGACGGGAAATCATTTACGTCAGACATCTATGCTATGAGTAAAGCGAGACTAGTACAGGAAGCATTCATTAGAAAACTTAGTTAACTGACGAAATGGGTAATGATCTATAGTTCCTGAAACCATATCTGACGAAGATGTCTTCCCCTATAGCCATGTGACAGAAACTTGATCACAGTGATTCTTCATCTGCTTAAAAGTATCACATGATGTTGGATTGTTGCCGTCATTTACAAGTAGTTCCGCTCTTAATGAGACTGTATAGTCCACAGCTTTTACAAAGAAATTCTGCTAGATCCAGAAATCTTGAATAGTTAGAATTTGGCAAGAAAAATTCATCTCTTGAAATTGAATTTTCTGCGTGGTTATCAATCATGGCGTCAAAACAAATAGTAGAGGACTGACAATTTCTTGCTCATAGACAGAACAAATGACTTGTTTTTAGCTTCATAATACATAAACAATCAGAAGACTGGAAGCTGCAAATGGATGCAGCAGATAAATTTGAAAATGGAAAGTAGGATAAAACCACAAACTATTACAACTTGCAACCCAGAAAAACTAGAGGACAAAACGTGAATCATTTCAACATCTTGTCGACTCAAAAAACTTTTCCATCCCAAAAATGTCTCCACCGGATGATTTAGGGGATCCTAGAGAACATTGCCATGCATCTAAAATTCCTTTGAGGTTCAAACTTCTACAAAGCTCTAAGGCCCTTTTATTAGAGGAGACAAGCCGGCTGAAATTGATGTAACGGTGTGGAGTTAGTATCGAGGAAGTGTAACATCATGACCATGGTTATTGAGGAAACAAACATAGGTATTGGACCAAAGATCCACAACAG
Source organism: Syzygium aromaticum (assembly GCA_024500025.1). Taxonomy (NCBI): domain Eukaryota; kingdom Viridiplantae; phylum Streptophyta; class Magnoliopsida; order Myrtales; family Myrtaceae; genus Syzygium; species Syzygium aromaticum. Next base: position 31,344,363 of record CM044890.1, on the reverse strand, counting down.
CAAAGCGGTTGCAAAGTAGATTGCGCGAAGACCGAGGGACCAGAACACGCCTCCCATTATCACTTCCCTCTGCACGTACTTCACTGGAACATCGCTATTTGGCATGCTGATCAGGAAATTGGAATGGACCAGGCACCGTACGCATTGGACAAATGATGCAAAGGCGAGCAGGAAGCATATCAGAAGACTGATGTACTTGATGGAAATAATAGTAGGCCTCGTGTCGCCATATATGAAAGGACTAGTCAAGATGCTATTTGAAGAGCTCGCGAACCACGCACCAATTAGTGAGCTTAGAGCCAAGGAAATCGATGCCAGAGAAGTCGAAGCTGTTATGGTGCTCGAGATCACAGACAAAGGAATATTTCTGTTCTTTGCCTCAGTCTGCACATAAAAATTAAACTTATGAACGTGAATCAGGATCAAGCACATGATTGATAGATCAAAGGTGGTACGAAGCTTGGTGGCATTTTGTACCTGCAACATTCTCTCTACCCAAGCTAGTTTATAGTGGTTCTCAGAGCCAATCACAGTGGTCTGTGGACATCTTAGGCACCTGTAGAGAAGGAAGAGATGGTAGCCAAGCATAATAGATAACCCACAAGGAACCAAGATTAGGTCCAAGTGTTCCTTCCTCCAAACCATCTCTCTGTTCTAATTAGACTCCAAGGGAGGTGATCTCAATCAACCCAAGAATTGCTGGCTCAAACCTTGAATTGCCCACTTAAGGTAAAAGGTAACTCCACTGGTTCCTGTCAATTCATTGTGCCACCTACAATGAAACTTATGCATACCTACACACGTCATACGAGAGAACAATTTAACAGGTCAGTTTTCCTTATCTCATGTTTTAATACGGCAGCACTTAGGGGGCTTCTAAAGTGACGTCCTTTGGGAGTGTGTGTGACCACCCTTAAACATTTACTATTCTTAATCCGAAAACGACCATGATGAAGTAAAAGGCAAAATAAAATTCGCAGAAAAAAACATTATTTATGTGGGAACATGATTATCCTGGCATCTCAGCACTCCCGTGATACCTCGCACATATATTCATCGCTTTCCATCACAAAGTTATTTGTATTGCTATGCATGGTCCGAATCAACGTAACAAAGCATGGGTTGACGGAAACTAAACTTTTCTCCAGATGATAAAGTAATTTCAGTTGCGCCGTTGTGTGCAAATCAAGAGAAAATTCATTTTCCATTGTCGATACTTCATAGCAGAACAACAACCAGCGCCAAACTGGTCTCTTTTTGTGAATTATTACTTTATTTTATTTTTGCTTTTTGTGAATTTGATTAGGCAAGGAAGTGGCAATCAGGCACATAAACTGAAAAAAAAAAAAAAACTGAAAATAGTCTTCCGTGTCGCGACTTATAGTGGTTCATTCAGACTACAAACATCAGAAAGGTCGTCTGGTCCTTTTCCCTCCAAACAAGGGCACATCTGAGTTTTAGAAGTGAAGAATGAATTATGCTTGCCTTACTTTGGATGCTAAAGCAAATTTGACAATGACCCTGCACCAGGAGAGTTCTGGAAAAAAGAACTGGTGCTTTACCTAACACAGGATGACCTTTATTTTTTGTTTTTGGCCGAAAGGATGATCTTCATTAAAAATGGAACAAAAGTGATCATGGCATTGCCACCGATCCTGATAATAAATTCTTAAAAAGTGAAAACCGCTAACTAATGATTCTACGCTTCTCTTCAGCTTTAAAAAGACTGACAGTGGAACAGTATTTTAAGAGGATATGGTTCTGCTAAATAACGAAATCGATGCTTTGGCTAGACTCTGACTTTGCTGGAGCTGCATCTTCAGAAGTAGAGGATGCTGATGGAGGTCTCTGGCGTGAGAAAATAGCTTTGAATGGTCAAGCTACCGACATTGAGGTGAATCGATGGCTTTTCAATTAACTGACGGTACTTTCACGTGATTTAATCAACTGGACATGCTTAAATTTAAGACATTATCAATTCAGACTGCTTTGCCACATCTGATGCACAAGAAGGTTTCCTTACGCAACTCACCTAGTGTTTGAATAGCAATGTGCAATATAATCGTACATTTCTAAATCTGTCAAACAATTTTCCATTACATTTGGTAGACCGAACATGATTGACCGTCGCCAAAATCATAATCTTTAAAAAAACAAAGTACACGGCTGTTTCATGGAAGCTTCAACCTTTGGTAGAGCAAATGCAGATCCCCTATCATCTTTTCCAATTCAAACATGTCACATCCGTTTGAATACATTCCTCTTTCAGGCATCCACGAGGCTTGATCTGCAGCATCTAGCATATTGACACTCGAGGAAATGTCCGGAAAATGAGTTTACCTGTAGTTTAGTCAACTTTCAAAGCACCATTGTCAACAGGCTTCCTTTTTGGCTTGCGTTTCTTCTGCTTTTGTTTGAACCTGATTTGATCTTTGACGCTTTTCTCCCACTTTTTCTTGTTTCTTATATACAACAACATTGCAGCACGCGCATCCTCTATCTGAAACCATAAACAACAAAGATATTAGCTCTGCTACGGGGAATGGGAAAAAGAATCATCAGAAATAATCACTGTGATTAGGATAAAGGAGGATTCGATAAATAAATGAAAGGGAAAATAAATTGCATTGAGATATTTCCAGGTAATGACTGAAGCAATATAGAAACGCCGCAACAATATGTGGTCATAGGAATGGACTATCAATGGAAAAAAGGAGAATACAGTCGGGACAAAGTCAATCTAATTACGGGGCAATGTTCTCCATTTTGGATAGAAGCCCCAAGAAGCTCGGCTGCAAGATGACGAAGCGCCTTTCGGCGCCCTTCCCTGCATCATTGATTTGCATGTCACTAAGGAAAACCAAAATAGGTCAATTAAAATGCATGAGGGAGATAGCAAGCAAGAGTAAAATTCAGTACTTCTGAAGGGGTAGATATTCCGAGGTGTCTCTTATGTCCGTCTTTGGATGAGTCAACAGTAATGCCTGGTATAAAGAAAACATAGTCCAGATCAGAATGACACGCCATTCAAACCCACCAGAATCAACAGTAATGCCTGGTATAAAGAAAACATAGTCCAGATCAGAATGACACGCCATTCATACCCACCAGAAACAATATCTTACATACCTTAAGGTCATTGTGCAATGCATGGCCTACAAGAACCCTCCCTTTAATCAATTCAGCAACTTTCTTCTGAACAGTACAGAAATCCTTGGCTGCAAATAAAATAAAGGGTTAATACTGCAAAAAACCCCAAATTGGTATGTCTGTGACAGTTTTACTCAAAACTAATTTTTTGACTACCAAAAACCTAAAACCAATACACCTGTGACAAATTTACCCTCAGTTTATTTCCGTTAAATTTTATTATTAAATTGTTTTGTTAAATGACACGCGGCAATTGACGGATGTACCAATTTTATGTTTTACCCTCTGTTTGTCGCATTTTATGATTTTTTATAGTATTAATTTAATTTAATGGAAATTAACGGAGGATAAATTTATCACAAATGTACCCGTTCGGGGTTTTTGGTGATCAAAAAATTAGTCTGGATAAATTTATCACAAGTGTGCCCATTTGGGGTTTTTCGTAGTCAAAAAATTAGTTTGGGGTAAAATTGTCACAGGTTTACCAGTTTTGAGTTTTTTGTGATATTAACCCAAAAATAAAATGATGGAGTTCTTTAGATTTTTCGTGATTGTTGAGTCCTTTAATTTCATTGAATAGGCCTTGACCATGCAGCAGGATGAACAAAATTGATAGCATAAAAAAACAGCACAAAAGTAATGACATCCAAAAGAAATCTCCTGCAAGGATACCCGGTAATGTTCAAATCATAATGTAGTTTACAAGATCACCCTCATTACTTAAAATTTTTCAAAAGCACTTATAAAAAAATTGACTACTGGAGCTATTCTGCTAACTCTAACATTTGGTTCGAGCTGAACAGAAGACTTTATTCAATACCAGATGGAAAATTCAAATATTCCCCACAAAGACTCAAAACATTGGATAAGGGCATCATATGCATTATTTTAACCAGTTTTACTAACCGCACAATCAAGGATAGGAATAAGATAAAGAACATGGAAAAAATGAAGAGAAGGTGAGACAAACCTTTTCGCATATCACTAGGTCGAATTCCACTGACTTGTGTACGATAGTCAACAACACGATCAATTGGGCGAACAAATTCATCGTATACAACATTTCCCCATTTATTTACCTGTCATTAACTCTAATAGCAAGTTATGAACAAGTTGAATAAGCATAATACTTTTTCTCATGTAAACAATTGGTTTTTTCCCAAGACAGAGATATTGTGAAGCACATAAAATTAAGAGTAAAAGACCGCATGAAGCATGTTCAAGAAAATTTAGCGCTGTCAATCAACACTCCAACGAATTGTGGTAAATACTTCAGTGAATGGTATGTAGTACCTTTAATTAGGAACAGTCCAGGACATCGAGGAGTCAGGAATGCCTTAAACAAATTCTTATACTAATGCTTATTACTCGATGGAAGACATGGTTATCCCTCCTAACTCACAAAGGCCCAAATAAGAGTCATGCACATTCTCCAAGACTGCAAGTCTTGCTCATACTCTCCATCTGTTGAACAAGTCAAAGTCATCTCCACCAAAATCGGTTCAACGAGAAACTTCTGGCTCCTCTCCATATCTATAACTCTTTATCGATAACTCATTCAATTTTATTCAACTTCAACCGAATTTTGCTATACAGATTCTCTACAAGTGAATATAAACCCATCATCTCTTTGTAAATCCTTAACGAGAGAAATCAATACAAAGCATTAATTTAAAATCCCTGTTTCCATTCTCTGCTTTATCTATCTCTCTTTTACTGTTTGTAGTTTTAAGTTCTCCTTTATTCCTCTGTACTTCGGATCTTTCTTTCTCTAAAGGTTCTAATTTTCTCACTCCATCCCTATTTCCACTCTCCAGAGACCAAGTGGAAAGCATGAAGGTGGGGGATCCAGGAACCATCTGGAAGTTGGAACAGCAAGGTGGACAAATAGCTAAAGTCCATGCAATGTATACATGCAAAAGTAGCGGATTTAATTTGAACCAGATTCTTTCCCATTAGCACGATTCCATTGAAAGTAAAAACAACACATCAAAGTTACTACCAACTACCATCTCAACTTTGTCACCAGACTCTCACAAAATCTACAATAAACAGAAATATGATAAAGTTGCAAAGGCATTAGGATAGCCTTAGAATATCCAAAAATTCTAAGAGATGGAAAGTATCTGACACTCGTCACCAATATACAGTTATTATAGGCACATGAGATATCACCTACGGTCTCTTCAAGAAAAATGAGAACACAGTAATTAAGAACTAATCGCTAAAAAGAAAAAAGAATGTTCACATACCAGTGTTACTCGCCCAAGTGCACTCTTATTTCCTTGAGCGACACCAACCATTTCGCAATCCATGGCAATCGCATCCGTCATTCTGCGTATGATTCGCTTACAGAATTATGAATAGCACAACAAATGACCATTGAGGAATTGTGCCCTCCACAAGAAAGTAAACTACTAATGCCTAAAAGCTGCATTATTAGACATAAAAGGGGCCAAGGTTAATGTCTTCTACTGAACCCCAAACATGACTTTTATTACCCCAGGGTTGCTCATGATAAACACAAGAACCATCCAGAGCAATACTTAATATTCAGCAAGTAGTTCAGATGGTTAAAGGCAAAAATGAACAGGAAACAAAAGAAACAAACCCGAAATCACTATTGGCGGGAGTCAAGGGGTTAGGGAGAGGATCATCAGATTCGGCATCGGACCTTTCCTTGCGTTTCCCTGCACATGGAAAAAGCCCCCCAAAGCCGGATCATATAACAGTATGCAAATTCAGATGACCCTTCTTTCTCCAAAGCAACTAAGACAACAGTAAGTCAAAACACATCAAACGCAGGAAGACAAGTTTAATGCGCGAGAGGCTCATGGCTCGAAAACAAGCACGCGGACGCGTTACTATCTGGAAAACCCGTGAAAATACGACGCAACACCCAACAAGAGTATGGCAAAAGGGCCAAAAGGGTAGGACTTGGGAGTACCCAATATGGATTTGGAGCGTCCGGAGTCGGAAAGGCCGGAACTTTTTGGAGGTCGGGAGCCATGGGACTTGAGCTTCTGCACAATCAAGAAGACGAGTGAGATGACAAACATGCATTCGCGCACGCTGAAACACATACTCAGTCACGCACGAACACAGAGAGAGAGAGAGAGAGAGAGAGAGAGAGAGAGAGAGGTACTTGTTGCAGCTGAGCCCAGTTGGGATTGAGCTGCTGGGAGTTCTTGTGCTGCTTCATCGTTGGCTCGCACTCTTCCTCGCCGACTCCGAAACGTTGAATAGGTTGGTGAGCGAGGAACGTCTTTGGTGCGCGCTTCTCGCGACAAGAGGCGCCACGCGATGTCGTTTTTGCCTTTGCCCTTTTCCTTTTCCTTCTTCTTTTTTCCGGTGAAAGCCCGATCGTTCAGCCCGTGATCACGAGCGCACCCGGCCCAGATGGTCCGACGGGTCAATCCGATCTTTTCTGTATCCACCGGCGGTCTAACTATAAGTTTTTTTCTAAAGAGCTAGCTAACCGAACCACCAACAATTCCTCATTTATATTACGGTAAGTAAGAAAATCAACATCGAAATCGAGGGTACACGAAAAATTCATGAAATTTGGCTAAGGAACTCGGGTTTTTCTTTTTTCTTTTCTATTTGGTTGGAATAAAAACATTTTCATTACTTCAAATAACATGCGGCTTTTAAGCATACGAATTTTTATAAAGCTAAAGGAGGATTAAGAACTTAATTAATGATCCAATCCGCGACTCGGTTAGGTTCTCTTGGGCAGTGGGCTACTACTATCTCTTGAGAGTACCATTATTGGTTTTTTCAAATTATTTGTGGTTTGTGCACTCTCGTGTTACTTCATGAGAGTACCATAAGACTTCTTTGGAACAGTCCACAGCAGATGGCATTATACATGTAATTGGGTTTCTGGAAAGCTAGCCAAGAAAGACAATTCGCATAAAATCTTGAGGAGAGTATAAAAAGTATATCTTATGTTGTTAGAATCAGAATTTGTTGGCAGGTCAGCAGTTGATAAATTCCTCATCTGCCATATCTGGCGTGTCACTTTCAATTTTCCCAGAAACTCACGCATTGTCTCGAGTCCATTCAATATTGCGTGGCTATAACCCAATTTCTCACAACAGAGCATCAAAGAAATATGCCAGCAGGAGCTAGAAAAGATCCCTTAACTCAACACCAAAAAGCTCTATGCTCCTCCCTGAATTCTTCATTGAATACGAGAAGGTACTTCACGTTAAATGTAGCCGACCAATTAAAAGTAAGAGCGAATCACAAATGGTACCGAGTAGAAGTATATTCATAGCATGCAAACAAAAAAAGATCAGTCGGTTACCCATGTCATCACGATTACGTGGTGTTTCCTTCATATAAAATACAATGCGAAATTATTCAAACACAAACTAATTGGTCAGACAAACGAGAAGATACGCTATCAGACATGGAATAATGCCCCTGGATTTAAATGAAATCATGTACCTGTATTCTATTCTCCGCGCAAGTCACGTCTCATGATCTCAAATACAGAAACTAGGCTATTAGAATACAATTTTCGAGCTTGTCCGAATAATTTAGAGCAATCACAACCCAAGAGAAAAAAGAAGGGAAGAAACAGAGAAAAGGAAAGAATTATACATGAGAAAGAGTACAACAAGTATAAATTAGAAAACTGAAAACCAAAGAGAGCTGAGAAACTAAAGCATCTTGACACACGAGACTACTGGAGAAAATTTGAGACTTGCCACATGTGTTCTCATAAAACCCGGGTTGCAGAATAAACGACGTATTTCATTTCCCTAAATGTTCGACAGGTAAATCCTCAAGCAGAGCAGCAACCAACCTTTTTAACTGCTGAGACGTCATCCTTTGATCCAACATTAATAGTCTGTCCTTTAGGAAGAGCTGCAGGGTCATTCCCAGCCTCAAGAGCTTTCCGACTGACTACTCGATATATTTGGGTGAGCACTTCAGTGAACGCATTCTCAACATTCATAGACTCGAGCGCAGAGGTCTCCATAAAGAAGGTATTTTCCTTTTCTGCAAATGCCGTCGCATCTTCAGTAGAAACAGCACATAAATGTCGCAAATCAGCCTTATTCCCCACAAGCATTATAACGATGTTAGAGTCTGTGTGATCCCGCAGCTCCTTCAACCATCTCTCCACATTCTCGAATGTGACATGACGAGTTACATCATAGACAAGCAATGCGCCAACAGCTCCTCGGTAATATGCACTAGTGATTGCTCGGTACCTACGGCAAATTACAGACAAAACTAAGTAACTCAATGTAGCCTCATTGTGTTATTTCAGTCTATAACTTCCAAAGTCTTATCAGGGTGGAATTCTGAACAAGCACAGAAAGCTCGGAATTCAGCCTATAACTTGGAAATGAAACATCGGGAAGTGGCTCACGCTGGATCTTCTGTTCAGATAAAGGCATACACCATTGCTCTGTTTCATTAGTTCCTATCAATGCATAACCTTCTAATAGCACTATTGCTTCTCTATGAAATTTATTAATCATTAAAAATAAATTTGACCTTGATTAAGTCAGCTCCTAGACTTTTGGTACATATTCAATTTTGTCCTTAAATTGTATGAAAATGTTCAATATGCATCACAATCTTTTTTCTTATCTTCATAAAAGTTTCTTATTTATAAATGCAGCACCTGCGCCTGGTATCTTGCTTTTCAGATGGTCAATGCGTGACACGATGATGTGTTCATTGCAGAAAATAAGAGGTCAGATCCGGAAGGAACTTTTATCGCCAATGATTTTTCTAACACAGGTATTATTTGCTGAATCCTGATTACTCTACGTGTTTCTTCCATTTGAAACCGTAGTGAACTATTAATTCAGATCTTCGCCCCAGGCAGCATTTGGTAAGTCCACAGACATTCATTCTACACCTCCAGGTCAACCTAGACAATCCAAAAAGTGGCTGCCCCCCGCCGTTACAACCTCCAGCAATTCTGAAAAAACTTCCCCCACTTAAAATAGAAGATATGAAGAAATCGATTGATTTCAAAACCATGCAACGTGCTGCACACCAAGAAGTGAATTAGCAATTCAGTCCACTAAAGAATTGAGGCATGCTTCAGGATGAAAGAACACCTGGAACAACAAAATAACACACTTATCGAGCAAAACCAAAGTAGTAAGCAGGCACTCAAAATCAAAACGAATCCACATGAAAAGGGGAAACCATCCTATCTAACTTCAACTTCCATGGGCGAAAAACCACGAATCATTTGTCTTCGCATTCATTAACTTCTCTTTCATCAGGATGCCTCGCCTCTACAAAGCTAGAACCCAAATTTGATTCTCCGACAAACACATAGCCTCTACAGCACCAAATCTACTCTTGTCCCAAATTAATTGGGAACAGACCACCAAGAACAGCTCTTTGCGAAACCAACTCACAATACAATGTCCGGTTTTTGTCCGAGGAGATGAACTTAGTCTGGCGCGCGAAAAAGAATCAATATAATAGACATGACTCCACCGCAACCTTAAAAGAAAAAGACTGCCTAAGCTCCACTTCACTTACACGATAGATACACCCATCACACCTAAACGTCAGCGTCAATCCAGATCTAAGATTCGCACTACAGCTCAAAGATCGCCATTTTCCAGATTCGAATTCGGCCAATCACACAACACGCAAAAAAATTAACAGATCCAACACGATAAAGAAGAAAGGGGCAGAGACCGCTGCAACTCGCATCGGACGAAACTCCGAAAGAAAAGAGAGACGCAAGGGACGAGGAATTTTCACCTCTCCTGGCCGGCGGTGTCCCAAATCTGGGCCTTCACGACCTTGTCGTCGACGCGGATGCTGCGAGTGGCGAACTCGACGCCGATCGTGGACTTGGACTCCAGGCTGAACTCGTTGCGGGTGAATCTGGACAGGAGGTTGGACTTGCCGACGCCGGAGTCCCCGATCAGCACCACCTTGAACAGGTAATCGTAATCGTCGTCCGCTCTGTACCCGCCCGCCATCCAAGGATCTTCTCGGCTCCTCCACCGGCTGGAGCTCCTCGGTTTTGCTCACGCTCGTGGCAAAAGCTCGAGATACCGGCGAGCGCCGAGCGAACCAGATATGGGGAACGAGAACGAAATGGAGAATGTCATCGATAACGCGGTGATGTGTGCAGGTGTAAATGAGTCCAGGCGTGTACACACGGTCCGACCCGCTGCTTCGTTCTTCGGGCGGGGCGGGTCGGAGCTGGGGCTTTGACCCGAACCCGTCCGGCCTTGTCGGCCCGGTCAAATTCGAACGCGGACCGCATTTTCTCCCTTCACTTGAAGGAACTCTCTTGGGAGCATATAAACATGTTTATTTTTTAAAGTGCACAAGTGCATACTAAAGCTCCGTGAGCATTCAAAGAGTTTGTACTATGTTTTTGCCTTTTTTTTTTTTCGGTCAAAAGGGTTTGTGCCGTGTTAGATAGGGGTGATTCGAAAGGGAAAAAAAGATGTTCGAATTATTTATATTAGAGAAAAGAAGAGATGATATTTGGATTCTAGCGAGATTTAAAGGAGACGCTAGGCAAAAGATAGAGAAAGGGGGAAATGTTCTTTAGGATCGATTGAGGAGATTTGATCCGATGGTGGTGAGCACAAATCCCGGGCTTGTAAGTAGCGGATCCAACTAGCGTGAGAAAGGGGCAGATCTGCATCCGCTACGAGAGGCAAGAGAAAAGAAAGGAAAGACTGCGATGCGATGTGAGTATCGTTTTATATACTTAGGAGTAGATATAAAACACGAGTATAAGTAACAGAGAAAGAAAAAGTTTGCTTCTTAATGCACAATCCCTCCGGATTTGTTCATATTTATTTGTTAGAATACAACGTATTTGGATGAAGGGAAGAGATGGAAAGAAACAATTGCGAGGAATTATGCGAGATTAGGAATGATTGATCTAGGCAATTTGATAGGGAAAATGACACAAACAGTCTCTGAACTTTGACCCAATATGTAATTTGATCAATTAACTTTTAATTTATTCAATGTAATCCCTGAACTTTAGGTTAATGTTCAATTTGGTTTCTGAACTTTTATTTTGTTCAATGTCATCCCTGAGTTTTTTTATACATGTTTAATTCAGTTCCTGAACTAGATAAAAATGTTCAATATTGTCCCTAAACTTGAATTAATGGAAATGACTACATTGAACATTTTCATATAGTTCAGGGACTAAATTAAACATGTGTAAAAAATTCAGGGATGACATTGAACAAAATAAAAATTCATGGACCACATTGAACATTTGGTAAAAATTCAGGAACTACATTGAATAAATTAAAAGTTCGGGAGTCAAATTGCACATTTGGTCAAAGTTCAAGAACTATTTGCGTCATTTTCCCAATTTGATATACAACTTAGGTCCCCCCCAAATATGAAGAGACTCGGTGGAATTTGGAAGGACTTATATATTAACAGCTTGTTTGAGGTGCAGTTATTCTTGAAATTATCAGCTTGATGGTCCTTAGTAAAAAGTAGAAAATCTTGCCTGCCTGCAAGATTTTGAGCCTGTAATTCCTTCGCATAGCGTATGCACGACATGAATTCACTTCTCACGCACGAGTGTTTTAGACAAGGCAGATCGTACTTGAAAAAAGAAGAATTACATTTTACAGAAGAAAATTTTATTGCTCTTTTTTTCTATACATCATTGTGTTGCAAATACAATATATATATATAAAGAACTCTAAAAGATAAGAAACTTAAGATAATATCATAACAAATATTCTCTAAATATTTTCTTCCCTTAACAGATAATATACAAAAAGTAACAGAATAACAAATATTTGCCGAGTATTTTCTTTTTTTAACATCCCCCGCAAGCTAATGGTGAGGGTGAGCCATTAGCTTGGACCGCAATTGAAGAAACCGGCAGGTAGGCAAGCCTTTAGTGAAGATATCGGCATTTTGTTCTTCGGTAAAAATGTAGCGGACTACCAATTGTTTCCAAGTAATGCGTTCTCAAATAAAATGATAATCAATTTCCACATGTTTGGTTCGAGCATGAAACACAGGATTTGCAGATAAGTAGATGGCAGATAAGTTATCGCACCAAAGAGTGGGTGGCTCGGGTGGTTGCACATGAAGATCCCGAAGAAGATATTCAAACTACATTAACTTCGCCGTTGTATCCGCAAGACATTTGTATTCTGCTTCGGTGCTGGAACGAGCCATAGTCCGTTGCTTGCAAGATGACCAAGAGATGAGATTGGGTCCGTGATAGACACAAAACCCACCAATGGAGCGACGGTCCGTCTGGTCGCCCGCCCAACTAGCGTCAAAAAATGCATGGAGCTTAGTGGCTACAGCTCGAGTAAAAAGAAGACCATGCGAGACCGTACCAGCCAAGTAACGCATAAGGCATTTCACGGCCTGCAAATCGGCCATAGTGGGGGCACGAAGATGTTGACTAGCCGAATTCACCGCATATGCAATATCGGGCCACGTAAGAGTGAGATATTGAAGTGCTCCCACAGTGCTTCGAAACTGAAATGGATCCGCAAGTGGCTCATGAGAAGCAACCGTGTATGGTTTCACGGAATTGGTAAGAGTAGTAACGGGTTTGGTAGATTGTATAATAGCATTTTTTAGTATTTGCCTCACAAATTGACCCTGGTGAAGATGCAACCCATCGTTGGTATGAAGCACTTCAATCCCCAAAAAATAATGAATGTCCCCTAAATCCTTGATAACAAATTCCAACTCAAGGGATTGCATGAGATCATGTAATGGAACATTCAGGGAACCGGTTAAAATAATGTCGTCAACGTACACCAATAAGTAAATAGTGAAATCAGCCGTGTGTTTGACAACCAAGGTGGTGTCGGCCTTGGATATGATGTAACATCCTGAATTTTGATCTGTTACCGGGACCAATAAAGTGTACATTAACTCTCGTTTGATTTTAGTAAGTCTCGCCCAGACTTAATCAATTACGGGATACTAACCAAATGGGAAAGGCTAAATAGAAATAGGTACGTGGACCGAGGACTCGATTGCGATTGAGTGCTGAGTTCGAGAAACGTCAAGGGAATATTTTGAACCAATATGAGCCGATCTTAGGAAAATGACGGAATGATATAGTCGGTAACGTACAATCGGATCGCGAGTGATTCCGCCCGACCGAAAGTACGCTTGACCAATGAATCTCGATTTTAATCCAAATGATCGCGACCCCCGGTACTAGCGATAATTCCTCTCGTTCTCTCGAAATTTGAGGCCATCACGACTCGGACAATCCTAGGTCGATATGCGTAATACCTAAACAGCCGCCCATTAGTAAGATGCTTTAAGACTTCAAAACGAGCTATTTTGATCGCGATATTAAGCCCGAACTTCGATAACAAAATTTCAAGGGTAATTACGACTATTTTGCAAGAAGAACGTCATTTTTTTAGTGGCCAAATAAGTTTGGGACAAGAACAATTGAAAACGGAAATTTCGACAGAAATTGGAGAAAATTATAATTTTGCCCCTGGGGACCTCAATGTCCGTTTCCAAGGCCAAATGAAATTATTTTTCGGAATCGATGTCATTTTGGGGCAACCACGCACGTCTGGAGTGTATACGGTCAAAAATTGGAATTTCGACCCCGGAACGAAAAATTACGGTTTTGCCCCTCCAAACTTTTGGACTGGTTTTCGAGGGCTTAAAGGATGAATTTTAAGGATCCGACACCGTATTATGTCTACCATGAATATATAGGACCGGTATAGACAAAAATTGAAATTTCGGTTCGGGATCGGAAAATTACGAAAATGCCCTTAGGGCTAATTTGGCTAATTCAGCTAATTCCGAATTTTGGTCAAAATTTTGGGGTTAACCAAGGTTGATTAGGACTAAACCAGGTCTGGTCAGCTTGGATTAAAGACAAATGACCATTTTACTCCTAAATTATTGGACTAGAACAAATCCTAGCCTTGGATCAAGGGCAAAATTGTCCAATAGCCCTAGATCTTGACACTTGGATTCCACTAAGGCAATGTTGACTCAGTTTGACCAGACTATCTCTCTCTCTCTCTCTCTCTCTCTCTCTCTCTCTCTCTCTCTCTCTCGTAAAGTTCATTCGGCCATTTCCCCCAATTTCTTCTTCCTTTTTCCCTGTTTTTGTTCTGGCGTGGACATTTCTGTCCATTCTGGTACTGTTCACGCCGGAACAATACCAGCCGGAGCTGCTGGCCGCCTACCACCACACGCCACAACACCCTTGGATCTCCCTCTCACCTGAACAGCCACCCTCAGCTCGGTTCCAGCCCTGAACAGAAGAAGATCAACCGTGAATCGTCATCCTCGTAACCACCGGCTTGCACCTGAAATGCCGCCGTCGATCCTTACCACGTGTCGGTGATCGACTGTCCGTTCTCGTCGTCCCGAGTCATCAATAGGCGAGTATAAACCCCTAAACCCCTAATTAGTTTAATTGTGCATTTTTAGGGGTTAATTAGGCCTAATTGGGGTTTAGTTAGGCTTAATTGTGTGTGGGGTGATTTGTATGGGTCATTAGGACCTAATGAGATGATTTAATTGTGGATTAAGGCCCAAATAGCCCCCTGTTCTGGTACTGTTCATTGAGTACCGAATTTGTGCATTTTTGTCTAAGTTTTGTACTAATTAAGTTCAAGTGCAAATGACTTGGAGTTGGACATTTTAGGGGCTAATTAGGCTTATTTGAAGCTTAATTAAGTGTATTTGGTTGTTGGATGATTAGGGTTTGAGACTAGAACCTAATGAGAGTGCTTAATTGTGGTTTAGTGGACAAAATATGTCCTACCCTGGTACTGTTCATTCAGTACCGAATTTGTGCAATTTGTCTAAGTTGAGCATTAAATGGTTTATGGGTTAATGGCTGGAAATTTAGTCATGTTATGGGTTGATTGGGACTTGTTTAATCCTATTAAGTGGCCTCGTGTCGATAAAAACAATTATTGAGATCGAATTTACTCGTGGCGGGCCTAGGCGCGTGGAATTGCTTTGGATTAAACGTGCGGAGTAAACGTTAAGTTGATTGGATTCAATTTGGAGATAATTGGGTATACTGAGGATGTGTTAAATTTGTTTAATCGTCGAATGATCGTGTTTGGCATTCTGGCATTGGCAATTAGTTTGAATCCCCGGGTTGTAGCTCGCAAAGTGTGTTATGTTACGAGTGAAATTGAGTGCTTTGAAGTATATGCTTGAGTTTATTAAACTATTGACCTTCGGGTCGGGCCTACGGGTCGTCATATCCAATTATGACCTTCGGGTCGAGTCTACGGGTCGATTTATTAACTGTGACCTTTGGGTCGGACTTACAGGTCGTTATATTCAATCGTTGGCCTTCGGGTCGGTATAATTGCACATAAGTTATAGTGATGTCAAATGCCTAACCGGCAGGGCTATGAGACAATATATTGGGCTGTGAGCTCGGATGAATTAATGTTGTATTATTAGTTCTTTGTTTGATGCGTTTTATTTACCTTTCTGGAAGTGCACATTAACCTAGTTTAGGATTAATGGTTTATACTTGCTGAGTTTTCTCACGATTGTGGTAAAATTGACATTTCAGATCCCCAGCCATGAACTTCAACGACGCACCATTACGCTTTGGGATTCCTCACAATATAGAGCGTACGCTGACCATGCACCACGTGGGGAACGGGGAGAAATACTATAGACACTATACGTTAGTATGGGTAGATGTAGGCTTAGCTCACCTTGAAACCCACGAGTACCTCGCTTGGTGTTTTTGGGATTGTTTTGGAGACGAGTTAGGTCTCATCAGGTCTGCCGATGTCCCGTTTGTAAGAGAGGGTCAGTTAGATCGTCAGTGTCCAGACGGTGACGTAGTAGATGTTGATATGGAGGGCGATCTTAACTCTGGGGTAGAGTACGAGATTGTGGAGGATGAAGAAGAGCACGAGGAGCTTGGTGGATTAGCCTTTGAGCCGGAGGTAGTCGATCCCATTCCAGAGCAGGCAGATGCTGATGCCCCTGGGCCTATGAACATAGACGAGTATGAGGAGCAGGACCCTGAGCCAGAGATTGAGTCGGAGGCCATGAGTTTTGAGGAGGATTAGAAGTAGTCCAAGAGTTCTTCGGAATCGTCGGGTTCTAATCCCGACTGGGTACCGTAGGTTGTATATCAGTTAAGGAGTGAGGGTTGACACTTTTTAACTGTAGCTCTTCGGTAGTTAGTTCGATACCCCTAGACCACCTATCCCTTTTTGTTTCGTGGCCCTTTTGATGTACCTTTTGTTTATAAATTGATATTGTATATAAGTTTTACAATGAATGTATATATTGTTTTAATCGTTTGTAAAATCGTTAACTCTTGCTATTCATGGTTGCTTATAAATTGTCTGGGTGTATATATATATTATATATATACGTCATTTCCGCATGTGTTGTGTTTTCTCTTATTTGGGTCTTCGGATCGGTGACGTAACCTGAGAGCGTCGCACCACATTTCGACCTATACGCGGATGTTCATGCTTCGTGGGGTACGGGGCGTGACATATGACAAATCTCAAGTCGCACAAACAAGAACTCAAGTGGGTGTACCAAGCGCGAGGTGCTTGTTTAAGACCATATAACGAGCGTCGAAGGCGACAAACATAGTTGGGCTTACTCGCATCAACGAAACCTTGCGGTTGAGTCATATAAACTTCCTCCTCAAGTAATTCGTGTAGGAACGCATTAGAGACATCCAATTGTCGAATGGACCAATGTTGAGAATATGCCAAAGATAAGACCGTGCATATAGTAACGGGCTTGGCCACTGGACTAAACGTCTAGGTGTAATCAATACCCTCTTGTTGATGAAAACCCTTGGCAACCAATCTTGCTTTATATCATTCAATAGTTCCGTCGGAGCGGATTTTAATTTTATACACCCATTTGCATCCGATGGGTCGAGCATGAGTGGGAAGCAGAACAAGATCCCATGTGCCATTCTCCATTAGTGCTTTGTATTCGAACTGCATTGCGAGTTGCCATTTCTCATCCTTTACAGCCTTGGAAAAATAAGTGGGTTCTTCAAGAGTACTGGATTGAACCACAAGAGCCGAGGTGTGATTTCTTTTAAAAGTGCAACGAGTTATGGTCCCATCTTGAAGGCTGGTCGTCATAGGATGTGAAAATGATGTTGGTACCGTGGCAGGAGTTTCTTGTGGTACCTCAATAGGTTCAATTGCAGTGTCGGTGGTGTCAACAAGTGGAACATCCGAATTTGATGGGGAAACCCTTGGAGACTCGGGTGGTCCAGCAGGTGTCAAGGATGATAGGGACAAATTAGCAGGCAAAAATAGTTCCACACTTGTTGGTGTTGAGATATTTTGAGAGGATTTGGCGTGGCAGTAAGAGGATATATGGCCTCATCAAAAATGGTATCCGCAATAACATAAAAACGCTTATCCTTTGGGCAATAGCAGCGATATCCTTTATATCTCGGAGGATAGCCCATAAAGATACAAACCTTGGATCTTGGTGCAAGCTTATGGGGCGAGTAAGGGCGAAGAAATGGATATACTGCACAACCAAAAACAAGTAAATGCGTAATATCGGGTTTAGTGTGAAATAAAGCCTCCCAAGGTGAAATATTATCAATGACTGGTGTTGGCATGCGGTTAATCAAGTAAACCGCTGTTTCAAAAGCAAACTCCCAAAATACTAGTGGAACATAAGCTTGATGAAGAAGAGTCAATCCAATTTCGATTATATATCAATGTTTTCGTTATGCGGTCCCTTTTTGATATGGTGCATAAGGACAAGAAATCCGTTGATGAATGCCATGCCCTCTAATGTATTGGACAAATTCAGTAGATGTGACAAATTCAGGTGCTCCGTCGCTCTGTATAGACTTAATTTTGCAGTTAAGTTGATTTTCAACAAGTTTGTGAAAGGCTTTAAAAATGGAACAAAATTGACTGCAAGATGAGAATGAATAGAACCAAGTAAAACACGAGAAATCGTCAATAAAACAAATATAGTGTTTGTTGTTGTTGAATGAAATAATAGGAGAGGGACCCCAAATATCAAAATGAATTAATTCCAAAGGATGTTTTAACCTAGACAAAGTAGAATAACGACTGTGGCGGTGATTTTTATTCATAGCACACGCCGTACAAACTGAAGATAAAGGACGACTAAAGCTAATGTTGGGTGAATTGAGAATATGCACAAGCTAGTCCGTGGTGGCATGTCTAAAGCGGTTATACCATAGAGTGAGGGAAGCAACTGATGCAGAAAGTGTGGAAGAGTGGCAGGACGAAAGGGTGATGCGGCAAAGCCCATTGTCAAGTACTCCGCGGAGGATTTCCTGACCATTTTTAATAGACGTGGCAATAAAAGAGTTAGAATTGAATTGGAAAACACAATGATTGTCAAGTGCAAATCAAGACACGAAAAGTAAGTTTTTAGTGATTCCAGATACGACTAAAATTTGACAAAGTAGAAATGACGGAGAAGAGGACACAAGTGTACCTATGTGGGTGATCAGTAAGGAGACGCTGTCACCCACAACAAGCTGAGTTTGACCTAAATATGGATTGACGCTTGTAAGTCCTGCAGAATTGTCCATAACGTGATGTGTAGCACCTGAATCAACAAAACATGCTGAAGATGTGAGAGCAAAGGGCGGACTTGATGGCGGTAAATACTGTGGCAGTGGGTCTGGACTCGTCAAGTGGGCTTGTGCGGTCTGAACTAATCCAACAAAACGATAACATGTATTGACCCTATGGTCTTGCTTGCCACAAATCTAACAAAATGAGCCTCCGTTGCGGTGTCTCCTGCAATTTCCAGTTCCATAATGTGAGCCACGGCCATGGAGTATTCCAGAAAAATTCCCA